>CM033752.1:43691666-44307734 GCA_019671005.1 Hibiscus mutabilis | reverse complement strand
TGTTCTTCCTTTAGATTCCGGATTTGCCACATGCATTCTTTAAGAGCATCATCCAAATGTGAAGCCTTATCTTCCGCAGTGAGCTTCGAAAGGGTAACAGATTCCAGACTATTTTTCAATGCCAAGGCCTCTGCTTCAGCCTTCTCCCAACCTACAGCAAAACCGGCACCACAGGTTGAGAAAAAAAAACTCTGGATTAATCCGAGTTACCATAGTCTTACATTAGAGTATTAGACATAGAACATTTAAGCATATACTAACCCGAGACAGCTTCTTCTGCAACTTTAGTGTGTTGTTTCACCAGGTCTTCCTTGGCTGTAATCTCTGAATTGGCTGCAGAAAGTTGTTCTTTCAAATCATTTATCTCATTCTCCAACGACTGAACTTGTTCCTCGTATGTTTTCACTTGATTCTCCAAGCCAGTAAGACGCGAATATGATTCTACTGAAATCTGAACATACTTCGCATTTTTTAAGGTATTCAGTTAAAAAAATACCACAAAATTGACATCATATAAATAGCTCAACAGTTAAACATAAGCAGATCCAAATCTCTGCTCCATGCAACTATGCATAAACGTGTTTTAGTGAAGTGGCGAAAAACGTACCCGATCGCCATGAGATGCATTTGGAGATAAAGTGATTGCAGTGGCGGCTTTATCGGATGATTTTTTCTTCCAAGGCCAACGGCGGTCCATTGCTTAAATTTCCTTTGAAAATATACAAAGCAAAGAAGCAAACTGAGACATTTACATCTTAGGACAAAGCTAAGCGGTTTGACTAAAAGGCTACATATTGCAGCCACTTAGTTTAGGTCATGTTAGGTAATACTACTCCTAGATGGGTTTCCGGATCGAAATGGGAACAAATTTTGAAGCAAATTCAATTTCCTTAAGGCACATTCAAAGAACATAAACAGAAACAATGTCTAATGACAGCTAATTGCCTCACGTATTCAGTCTGCTAAACACACAGAAAAATAATTCCACAGAAAGAAAGAAAATATTTATTATTAATTAATTATCACCATGAAGTAATTATCTATGATCTGTCGTCACCATGAAGTCCTGATAAAAAAAACTCATTTTCATCTGTATTCGCATTTAATTTATTTTGCTGGTTTAGGTAAGTGATTCTAGTGAACTGGAACTCACTTTGATGAAGTCAGATAATAACACAGCTGTCAGAAATCAAAAGCCTCTTCTCTTTCATTCTATATTTTCTCAGCCACCAAACAGAACTAAAAAAACAGCACAAACAAAAAGGAGAAGGTGATAGAATAAACGAATCGAGTCACATCCAAATCCAATACCTTATATATAAATTTAAAGCCAATGCTTTGGGATGAATGCTTGAAACAAGTAAGATCTTCAGTGTTGTAATTGAATCAGACGAGAAAGCGTATTCAAGCCAACCATGTTCATCAATGGCTGCATTTCAAATGCAAAAGATTCAATCAAAGAGCCAAAGATTTTGATTGAAAACTGTAAAAGAAAATGAATGTGCTTAATGCATTTGGATTTGAAGGACTGGAGCTGAGGAAAAGAGTGATGAAAGTCTGGAACTGGACTGAGAAATGAACTTGAATTAACAAATAAAAACTGAAGAGGAGCAGAATATGAAAGGCTTGATAATGAAGAAATCCGAAAACAGGAAACTTCACCGACAAAAAAGATTAAAAAAACAATCTCAAAGGAAACATTTTACTCTGTATAAAACTCACATCTGTCTTCCAATAAAAAAACAAACTTAGTGCAGAAGTTTAAACAAAAAAGAAAGTCAAATTTCCATTCACTCGATTCTACAGGAACCACCAACATTCCTAATCAAACAAAAGAAATCCATCAAACGAAAAAAAAAAAATAAGAAAACAAAACATCAACTCGCGTTATTACATAAACTCGAGTTACCTTGAGAAATTCAACTTTCAACAGGGAAATTGAATATGCAAAAGGAGTTGTCTCGTGGTTTAAAGATCTAAGATCCAAATTTATGCATGTTTTCTTCTTCTTTTTCAATGTTAATGATAAGGTTAATAGAAAGAGAGAGAAATGGTGGCAAATGGCAATGGCGATGGAAGAGGAGGAAGGCAGTGGAAGTGGTGCAGTGGTGGCGGAGTTGAGTAAGGTGGAAAATATTCTGGAATTAGGTGTTGCTTTTTGCAAAAATTCCAAAATCAATCATCTTTTTTTTCTTTTTTCTGAACATTGAGAACATGTGGATATTTTTAAAAGAAAAAAGAGAATGCTCGTCACTTTGGTGGGTTGAAACCGGTTTTTATTTGTGTTCTTAGATTATGGTTGTAGTGTTGCAGATAATTTGGGACCAAAACTGAAGTTGATTGGACGAAATTACCCATTGAAAAAGCAAACAATGACAAGAGAGCCTCTACTCTTTGGGTAGAAGCAAGGGCTTAGCTGTAAACGATGTTTGGAAAGTCATGGCTTTGTGTTTTTGTGTTTTGTAAGCGTTACGACTCTCGCTCTCTCTGGATCATCGTCACTACAGCTCATGAGGTATCATAAAGACTTGTCTGCTACTGTGCTCCGTCGCACCATTCGTTGACATGTATCACCACATCTACCACCGCTGATGCTTCAGCTTCTATGCTTTTGGAACGTCTAATTTAATGCGTCTTTTTTTCAAGGCACCTACTAAAACGAGTCTAATAATTAATTTTTATATGTTTTATTAGCTTATATATATTAAGGATAATTTTTTGATATACTAATGTGGAAACTTTTAATTTTTATCTGCACTTTAATTTTAGGGTTTATGTTTAGTACTTTATAATGTAGTGATTGTTAATAGAATTTTTTAGGGTTTATGGTTAGAATTTAAAGTTTATAGGTTAAAACCTAAATACTCAATATATTACCTTAAAACTTAAACCATAACATCTAAATCCTAAATCCTGGCCTTGACACCTGAATTGTAACAATTACCCATAATTCTAAACTCATACACTTAAACTCCTAAACACTACACCATAAACCGAGTCTACAAACTTTAAAAAGTTTTCACCGCAAGTATATTAGATATAAATCTATGTGTTAATATGATATACATAAATAATAAATATTATAATTTTATAACACTTATTCTACAAGTGAAAACATATTTTTTTCAAAAATTTTAATATATGAATATATTGAAACCTATTATATTTTTTTATAAAATGTATCAAAACATAAAAATACATCATATGATATAAATAGATTGTGAGAAATAATAATAATAATAATAATAATAATAATAATAATAATAATAATAATAATGTTGGGTGAATTATTGTTAGATTTGAGGATGTAGGGTTTGATTAAATGCTAGTCGACCCTCTACTCTTTTGGTGTAAGGGTAGAGTAATAAGGTACACTATAAACGGATTAACTTTGCCTCCAAATTATAGACCCAATCAAAAAAGCATAGTATTCAAAAATATTCGACCTAATAATCTGAAGCTTAAAAAATTAAGTATCTAATTTTTTTTAAAAAAATTATTCGACTGGATTGGGTACCCAACCTCGGATTTTTCTGGATAGCTAGTCCTCTGGGCTAATTTTTTTGGTAACATAGTACTCGACCCAATATTTTTAATATATTTATTTTTTAAAAATTTTAAATTAATTTTTTATTTTAGTTTCCTTAATATTTTTACCTAAAACTAAATTCAAATGTCTAAATTATTTTTATGTTTGTATTATGTACTTTTAAGTTTTAAAATTTTCAAATATATTTTTGATTAAATATAGATGTATTACATTCTCATACCGAATTTCGAAAGAAAAAAACGTGATTAATATTTTTAATGTCTTCTTTATGATAAACTTTAATATATATATACATATGTATATATCTAAATATTTCATCTTAAAACTAACTTCAAATTACTAATTTTTATGTTTGAATTATATTACTATATTATTTTTAAATTTTAATAAATAAATAAAAATGTAAATGGAATACTTGTTATTCGATATTTTGAGTATTCAAATTTTACGAATATCTAAATAACAGGTATTCGACTAAAACTAGTCGAGACAAGAGCCAATATATATAATACTCAAAAGAATTAGGTACCCAATATTTCAAGTACCGAAAACCGGGTAGCGGGAGTGAACACCCCTGACAGCTAAAAAGGCTTACTTATCATTCAATAGAAAACACAATGGTTTACTTGTATTTCGTTGGGGAGAATAATTCTCGGATATTATCCAATAAAGCTGACAAAATTGAGTTAATCCATTTAGTGGGAGTGGTACAATTCAATCTATTCAATTACAGATTTAGATGAGCTGTTTTTTCATATATTTTAATGTGTATAGAAATCTTTACATAATTTTATAAATTTAAAATTTAAATTTCATTTTCAAAAACTCTAAATTATAATCTTAAATTTTAAATTATAAATTCTGTAACTTAAATTCTAAAACAAACTTTTATAAAGCTGACAAGTATTCTTATACAAAATTGTGTCTCAAAACTTTTATCTTTTTGTTATGAAATTTTATAAAAGAATTGACCTAATATTTTAAGAAGTCAACTAAATATTTACATTATATATTAAATTACTATATAATAAAAAAATGTATACTTAACTTTTAAAAATATTGTAAGTTAATTTTTTGTCCGTTATTATTATTATTATTTATTTATTATTTTAAAAATTACGTTGAATAATAAATATAATTAAATTAACCAATGCACTACAATTTACATTATATTTTATTAAGTCAATTAAATAAAATAAATAATTATTGAACTATTCTTCGTTATATTTCACACCTAGTATAACTATATGTTCAATAATCCGTTTCAAAACTATAATTTAAATTTATTTTTTGAAAAAGTATATTTAATATTTTTAATATGAAATTAGAAGAATAATCAGCTCGCCCAAAAAATTATATATATTAAATTACAATGCAATGAAATTTATGGTTATATGGTTGGGTTGAAAAGTATTTTTTTTGAAGAACAAAATTAAAGTTATGGAAAAATGTTGCTTGTTAATTTAGACGTTTGATATTAATGTCAAAATTATTGTGATAAGCTAAAATATTTATTTTGAAACATATTTGGCAAAGTTTAAAATGATAATTAGAATAGAACATTTACCGATAACTCGTATACTTACGTTAGGAATAATAAAATAAAATAAAAAAACATGCTAGCATTTATGATTTTTTTGAATAAATAATTATTTTTAAAAACTTAGACTATGAGAAATTTATGAGTTTGAAAACTAATTATAAGAGAAAAGCAGTGATATTAAAAAATAACTTTGGTAATATGAAATATAAAAAAATATACTTTCAAATTAAATCAAATAATATTTTAATTTTTTATAGTGTGGACTGTCAGACTGTGTATTGGATGAAAAAATAAGGATGGGATGTTTTCTTTTCTAAATTCATTGGATTTAAGTAAAGGATTTGAACTATCAAAATATCACTGAAATGATAAATTATATCATGAGTTATTCATGTCACATTATTTATAAGGTAAATTAATAAAAATTACCCGTCTTATTATTTTTTTCATGTCATATTTTTACCAAGTGAATCTTCACTAATATTTACTGTAAATTAATTTTAAAAATAGTTTTTACTAAGTGAAGATCCACTTGGTAAAAATATGACATGAAAAAAACAACGAGATAAGTGCTTTTTATTGATTAGTTCCATAGATGACGTGGCGGGAATGACCCATAATATAATTTCTCCATTGAAAGTTACCTAGTATATCCAAACAATAAATTTCATTTTTAAAATTTAAAAAATCTTGATTCATCGGCGGTGAAGTCAATTTTTGTGCTGGTCGTCACCGTCGATAATTCTTTTCTCTTATTTTTTATATTGAGTTTTTATTTATATATATATTGGTGTTCTTTTAGTTTTTATTTGTCTTGTGACAGGTTTTTCTTCTGTCTTGTGACACGCTTTTGTCCTATGACACGTTATCGTCTACCGTTGTGGTAGATTTACGTTCGTGGATACATTTTTTTAGATTGTTGGTTTTGATCACCACTCATACTTCAATCCTAAAGCGTATAGGTGGACGAAGACAAGAAATCTTATTATTTGTTTCTATTTTTTCGGTGTTTCATCTTTATTATTGTTTTGGAGTCCACTGGAGGTGTTTGTTGGTATGATGTTTCGTTTTTTTATTTTTTTATTTTAAATTTATTATATTTTTATTTTTCTACTACAATTTCATTTATTTTGGACTGTTTTTCTATTTTTATCTCTAATAAAAATTCAGACGTATATTATTAAAAAAATAAAAAACCTTGTCAGAAATAAATATATTCCCCGAAATTTCTTGTCAAAATACACTCTTGGTGTTTTACTCATAATAAAACTCGAATATGAAATCTCGAAGTTTATAGCTCAACCTTGCTATTACAAAGAAATCGTTGGCATTAAAAATCAATCAATAGCAGAAGAAAACTGACATAAAAACAGAAGACGAGTTTTAAGATTAGAATAAGTCTTCTTTGTTATTAACATGATTTTGGAATGAAGATTACGATTGGTACTGAATGATAAGGTAGCTGTAAAATTGTATTCGTACAGTTGGATAAAAATTTTATGCCTTTTTCGGTGACTCTTTTTATACCATAATATTTTAAATTTTAAACTTTAACCTTAAATTATAAATCTTAAACATAAACCTTAAAAATATGTTATACCCTTGAAAACTAAAGCTAGGTAGACGATGTGAGTGATTAAAGGATAAAAGTGTCAAAAACAGAAGAACCCTGCTATTTCGTCTTAACTATAAAATAGGTGTCTAAACTTTGTTATATTTTTGTAATAGTTGCCTAAACTATTTTTTTTTTGCTAAAATAGACATCTAATGTTTTTTTTGTTCGAAATAGGTGCCTAAAATTTTATTCCGTTATTGTTTTAAGGTAATGCCGTTAAAAAATTATAACACCCAATAAGAATTTGACACTTGTTTTTTATTTTATTTTTATTATTTTTTTCAAAAAATATTTTAAAAAAATTGAAATTTCTCAAAATTTTCAAAACAATCCCAAATCCAAACACTCAAATTCTAAAATTAGTGTCATTGTTGCCGCCGATAGTTTCGCCAAACCTCACAATTGCCGTCGCCGGTCTCCCGCGCCAATTTATCCTAACCACCCATCACCGGTTATCGGCGGGAGGTGTGCCAATCGAACGTCAACCTGTTGTAGCATTTCGCGTCCGTCGTCCGATTGGCACACCTCCCGTCGATTACTGATGATGGGTGGTTAGGAGAAATGAGTGGGAGACTTCAGCGACAGCGGTAATGAGGTCGGATTAGGCTATCGACGGCGACAATGATGCTAATTTTGAAATTTAAGATTATTTAGTAATTTTTTAAACTGTTTGAAAATTTTTAATTTATTTTGTTTTTAGTAATAAAAAATAAAAATCATACGTCAAACTAAAATTGAGTGATAAATTTTTTTGATATATTAACTTTAAAACAAAAAAAAATGTTAACACTTATTTTAACTAAAAAATAATTTAAATATCTATTATAAAAAAATAACAAAATTTGAACACTTATTTTATAAGGAAGCCATTAATAAAACCCTCGACTTTTAACATACAACCTGTATCTAACAATTGTGAACTACGACATGACGTGGGCCCTTTCTCTCTTAGTTTGCTTCCTCCTCGTGAGTCGTGAAGTCACATGCGAGTTTTTTTTTCCTTTCAACTTATTGTGGTAATGGTTTGTTTCAAAATTCTATTCATGAGAAAATTACACACCAACTTGTTTTTCCATTCGAAATTGAATAAACAATAACTTTAAATAAAAGTAATGTTTTTTTTTCTTTAATGGTAAATGGTAATATGTCAGCCTCCAGATTAAATAGTATAAACTATAAAGGATGGAAGTTGTCTATCCTTTTGGTCTTTCTCAAGTCTCTTCACCGGAACAATTAGCATGCAAGGGGTTGCTTTGCATCTTAAAACACAAGAAATAAGTAATTATTTTTAAATGATTGAACCACCAGGGTCAAATGTAACTGTGATTAAGACTAAGAAAGATGTGAAACGAAGCAAGATTTTCAAACCCGTGGCTAATAATTTTCTTGGTCTACATACATCATAAGCAAACTGTGTTTTTTTTTTCGTGGTGGTTTTACTACACGCTTTTGTCATAAAATTATGCTCTAAGATATAAAGATTCAAGAGTTAAGGCATCATTTTCATTCCCAAAAATTAAAAAGAAAAAATAGTGAAGAAATATAAATTTAATATAAGACAAATGTTATATTAATTAATTATCTCGCTGCTATTAAGTTCAGTAGCTAAACATGATTAAGAATTTAATTATTTCAGAAGTAATAAAGAAAAAAAGAAAGGGTGGAAAGTATAAAATAATGTATATTTGGTACATTCGAAGTCAAATTAAATTAGGTGAGAAATCGATACGAGTAATAGAATGAACATCTAAGCTTGAAAAGGAAGGGTTAATTTATGAATTGTTTTTCACTATTTAGTTTTATCATTTTTTTCGTATATTTGGTACATTCGAAGTCAAATTAAATTTATATATTTATCCGTAAGATTATTTAATTTCAGGTATCGAATTCATATACACTAATAAGTAATAATTACGAGTACACCAACAAAACGGATTTCTAAAGGTTTGTTCAAGAACAAGGTTTTTATTTATTCTAACAATTAAAATTTTAATTGTGTTTGGCGATAAATTAATCCCAATTCTAATTTTGTTGATAATTATAATTTACTCATCTTTTAGGATTCATATGATTATTTTTTACTTTTATAAATCTTTAAAGGGATAATGACACAAATGTTTCATGTACTTTGTCAAAATTTTCAATGGGTGCCTATAGTTGTAAAATGTCCAACGTCCCTTTTGTACTTTGCTTTCGTCTTCTAAAATACTCATCGAGACTTACAGTGTGAATGATGACGTGATTAAGCAACGTGATACTCTCTAATGCTGCCATGTGGCACTTTTTGTAAAAAATAAATAGTTAAAATCAAAGGGCTCTAAAAAGTTAACATTTTTTCATGGCAAAAAATAAACATTATAGAAAATGAAGGGCATATGCATAATTTAAACTTTAGAGACCGGAAGAGTGAGAAGAAAGTTTAGTGATGAACATTATAGTTTACCAATTGTTTTATTCAGAAAAATGAAAACTAAAGTTCCATATTATCGGCTTATAATGGAAGGTAACACGAGAGATTATACTAAAAATGAACTAAAAGTTCATTGACTATAATATAAATTTTAAAAATTCAATAACCAAAACAAATACACTAAAGGTTAGGTGACCATTCATGTAAATTACCCTTTTATTAAAGATGTTTTTTATAAAATAATACTTAAATAGACATATTTTCTATTAATTATTATACAATTGATTAGTTGACTAATTTATATCAAATACGGCACAAGTCTTTAATAAGCGAAAATTCTCCTAATTTAATTTACTTCATTTATAATGTCAAAACTTTATTCAAAAAATTTAATAACTTATCTCATTAGATTAACAGGTTGTTACCTTGTTGGTACTTAAATATTAGATTAACTGGTTGTTACCTTGTTGGTACTTAAATATATGTATTAATTCAAAAAAATAATTGGAAAATTGTTTTTTTAGGAAAGTAAATGACGAAAGTTGGAAGAAACAAAATGCGGGGGTGGGGCTATCACTCTCTACAGATCCTTCTCAGTGCATCAGATATGGAAGTCAAGAACGATCAGACGTGAAAGAGCAAGCAACATTGCAGGCTCGCATCGCAACGACGACAGAAGAGATAGTTGGTGGATTAGTTCGTCACTTTTGGGGCCTCATTTTCTCCTTCAAGGTTTCTCCAAAATTTCTGAAACTTTCGAGTGGTTTTTCGGTGAGAAATCCTTTGTCAAGCTCGACTTTTACAGCCTTATGCTCGTCGTCCACACCTGTTTAGCCCTTGAATCTAACGATAATGCTCTCGATATTTACTGTCAAGCTCCCCGATTTGATCGTTTATCGATCTAGGTGTACGGCTCCTTTGCCCAGCCCCTTAAGCTTCATAATTTTTGCGATTGCTTTTTTTTGGCTGTCGGTTCATCCTTTATGATATTTTTTTATTTGCTCTGTTTTGATTCCTACAAAACTTATTTCTTTTTTTAGGTCCTGTTGGTCTATTTTGGTTTTTGTGTGTGATTATGTTGAATGAATGAAAAGCAATCTTCTTGATAAAAAAAGACAGCTCAAAGGAAATGAGTGAAAAGGGTGGCCCCGCTGCCCACACGTTTCTCCACTGTCATAATTTTTTATCACATGGGAACCACAAGGGAAAAAGCACAGTTTTGGCTACGCGTGTCATTGCAAAGGGCCCACGTTTCATATAAGCCGGGTGCTCAACCCTTAATTCCTGAAACGGTAGCGTCTGGTCTGCCCTCGGCGGCTAGACTTATTTGGGACTTTTTCACATAAGAGTCAATAACATTCTTCGAATATTAAAAAATAAAATATTAATTAATTAATTTTACATAAAATTATATATTGGTAAATATATTAAATACTAATTCCTTAAATAAATATATCCATTAAATTATATTTTTTAAAAAACCTTGAAAGTATATTTTGTTTTGTACATAAAAATTATTTAGCAAAATGATAAATTAAAAACAATACAACGATAGGTTAATTTCAAACCCTAAATTTTAACCACGCCCAAACCCTATAAATCTTAAAGTTTAACCTAAACTCTAAATTTTAACCACACCCCATAAATTTAAAAATTATACACTAGAATCCATAAACGTTAAACCCTAAACAAAATCTCTAAATCTCAAACACAATACGTTTATAACAACAAACTTTATATAAATACTTGTGCATGAAATAATTATTTAATATTAAAATAAAAAAAATACAAGAACAATATATAATTTCTTGGTACGAAAGAATGTGAATGGAATAAGATGAAAAACTATACACCAGTTGACTTTAGCAGCGGACCGCACATAATATATTTGACACCTTCGCACCCTCTTGCTTGCTCCCGGGTGCCTTAAAGTAAAAGGTTAATTTCTCTTTGGATTCGGTTTTCCATTCTGTATTTCTCAACTCATCACCCGGACTTTTTATCTCTTTTGTCTTTGGCTTCTCATTATCACCATCTTGCTTCCTTTCAATTGTTATTAATTCTTGTCTTATTAACCTGCTTCCCGTGCATCTTATTTGCACTGATTTAGTTACTATCAACAGGAAGGAGTTCATGAATGCAAGCTTCAAGTTATTATGGTTTTCACCTCACAATATTTATAACAATTCATGTATTTTTTGATGACATTTTAAATAACTTTCCGTTGTTTTACTTTAAGCTAAACTTCTTCACTCTATAACTAGTTGAAAATGGTGTCTGTTTGAGTACAAATAAAAGAATCAAGGATCAGATTTAAGAGCATTGAATTGGATTTTCGAAGTTTTTGTTTTTATGTAATAGTGACAAAAGAGACATGGAGATAAAAAAAAAAGTTGTCCGTGAGTTTTCTGCAACATAGAATCCGAAGACAGTGAGAAGACATGAGCTTTTCCTGGTCACTTTTACTGTGTCGTTGAAATATCGTTATAGGCTTATAGCCATTGGAGCCTGATCCTGAGCTGAGCCAATTCTATCCCTTGTTTATCACCCATCATCTTTCTTTACTAATTATTGGGTAGGGCAACCAATTATGCTTTTCTTTGAAACAAAAATCTTAATCGCCATTTGGAATATTTCAAAAAGGGAAATTTCCATTTCAACTCCAATAAATAATGCTTTTATTTTATGCATGCATGAGATGGTATAGAGATTGCTTAAATTGATACAATAAACTTTGATAGAAAGATGGTACAACAGCTTAATTAAAGAAAGGTTTCCCTTTAATTTTACTCTGAAGAAACAACTCTTCAACCTTTTCTACAGAAACATAATTTTTCTATTTTCTTTCTTTTTTAAAAAAAATTAATGCCTATTTTTAACTAAACATGAATGAATTAAATTAATGAAAAAGGTGATTAACCTTGAGAAGTTTTTTTTTAAAGTATAAACATTTACAAAAATGTGTCTGGGTGTCCAAACTCATCAAAATGCAAAGGAAAATTCTTAGTGGTGGTAATAATAATACTTTTATCATCATTATTTGCTTTAGGTGCAAAAGTTTTAAAGCCATAAACTGATATCGACATTGAAATATTATATTTACGATGGGAAATCATCATTAGAGAAACCATTGTTAATATACTTTACTAAAATTACTAAAGAATTAATGAAACTAATTAATAACCCTTGGTTAGACCCCAAACATGCCAAAGGAAAGACTAATAGTGACCAATTAAAGGCAAGGAATTCAATGAACCAAATAATGTACATGCAAACATTATTAAATTGTTTTCCATACTTTGGAGATTTGGTTGCCGAGGGACATGACTTGATGAAATTATAAGCATTATTCTTCTATATTTTGAATAAAAACTTTCCATAATTTGCTACAATACAATGGCATGAATGACTGAGTTTATAATGATATTATCAAGTATCAACCACTACAGATTTGGTGCTTTTTTCAGCAGAAAGTCCCCATTAAATAGTGAGAGAATGGTCTGATTGCAATATCAGTAGTGAGTAAGAAGCAGCCAGAAAAGTGAGATCCATGATTTATATTAAAGCTTTGTTGAATTCAACAACCGGTTGTTGTGATAAATATTGTTTAATGTTTAGGTTGGCTTTGGTTTTCTTTCTTTTTTTTCATGGCTAAGAAAATGGTGGCCAATCAGTTCATTTAATAGATTGACTGGTTTTTTTAATCTAAAAAATGATTAATTTGTGTTACCAATGATCCATTCAAAGGTAAAACAAAAGTCTTCCAAACAAGTTCATAAGTTGGTCCAGTTCTGTTATGCCCATAGTTGTCGTTTGGACTGGGCTGACATCTTATAATGCGCTTCCTTGCTGGTTTTTGGAATTGGTTTCCTGGATTGGGACTCGAATAGCGAATATGGATAGATTACAACCCAACTTTGGGCTTGAATTAGTTTTATTTGGTTGATTGAGTATTATATAATTTTATTTTCCACTGGAGCTACTCGTTGAGTTCTATAATAATATTCATGTTATTAGTTCTTAAAATAGTTTTTTTTTCTTATAACCATTAGTGTCCGACTAATTCAAATAGAATATTATATAGACTCATCACATAGATGGTTCTTCAAACTCAATTTGCTCCATTCACAATATCATGATTCAAACCATAAACCTTAATCAAGGATATAACACATCACCTCACTAAATTAACATATAATAGTTAAAACTCTAATTAAATAAAAAAAATTCAAATTAATCAAAGGTAACTCAACTCGATTAATTATTTTTGCAAACAATTTGATTAACCGTTAACATTAAATATATTAAAATTTCAATCAATTCGATTCGTGGTAGTTTAGACCGACCCACTATTTTAAATGCCCAAAATGTAAGATTGGAATACTAAGCAGCATGGAGGCTCACAGCACTCAACCGTGCATAAATCGTCAATAAAATCACATTAGCTTCCAACTTTTAAGAAATAAAATTGAGAGAAAATATTAAAGGCAATCCACTGCCAAACTTGATCCCATCGTGAAAAAAGGCACCATCTTTTCCGGGAGAAAGTAACCGGATAGTGCTCCACCACGTCTGCCTCTTCTACAATGCCTTGCTTTTATTCCCTATTACCATTCCTACAAAATTCCTTCCAACCACCCCTTTTATCTATAGGGTCCAACTCCATGATTGACCAGCTTTGGCAACACACCACCCGAAATCTTCACGTGTGTTTTGTGTTTTAAAGATAACTTCGGACTAGTAATTGTATTTATGCTTAGTCATTTTCACCAGGGATTGTCTTTTTATACGCGGTGGCTCGACATGAAGCATGATTTTAGGCACCGCGGTTCACCTGTACGGCCTCTTCAAAATCCACTCACCCCACGCAAATGGTTGGCTAACATCTGGGCTAAGATTTTTCAATAAATCCACATCAATGTGGTGGGTTCACTTGGGAGAGGAGCCAATCAGGGGAAAAGCAAATAATCCATTTGTACTTGTGCTTTGAAATTTGAATAATGATTACTTACTTGACATGTTTCATTCAGTAAAAAACTTGAAGCTCGTAGGATACCAGCAGACTTACGACTCTTTCAACAATATCATTCCGACCCATAATTTTGTCAAATTATAAAGAAGATTTGTCTTGGTTCCTCAGTTTCAACTCAAGTTCTTCATTACGTGTGTTATGTAAATGCAAACATGTTACAGTTTACTTAAAAATGTGTAAAACTCCAAAATATAGACTCCTTACATATATTAAGTGTTTTCCGTCTCACTTCTTCGTGTTACTATCATTTTCTTTCATTCTTCTTCATAAATTCAGCTTTCACAAAGTCATCTCTTTTGCCTCCATAACGACTTGAACCGGGACGACTCGCCGGATAATTTACCCGCCTTTCCTGCCATCTCCAGTGTTCTGGGAAGCTATTTTACATTACCTAACAGCTCACGCCCAAACCCCAATCACAAGCAATTTTAAAAGTAAAAACCTCATCAACTCAGCCAACTCACTGGTTTCAGACTTTCAGTAGCGTATAGTTAACAGAAACCGAGTCAAAAGTCTCGCGCTAAAATCAAAGCCGTTGCCTTTCTCTTCCCACTATTTCTTTAAACCCGTGAAGTAACGGCCGAGATTCTGTCCACAAATCGAACTTAGTCCTTCCCATGTGATAGTTACCTTTAAAGTCTTCCATGTTAACGTACTTACCGGAGTGACCTGACTCAGAGCGAGATATAAACCGGATCACTTCCTCGAAAACGGACTCGTCGCAGGGAATGGCCAACGGTCCTTGGTTGCTGAAGCCGTACTCTTCCTCTGCTTGGATAAGGAGTTTCTCAAAGAAGGGATGATTCAGGTACGTGGCGCGCACCACGAATCTTCTGCAACTCGCCCCAACGCAAACTGCGACGTGTCCCGCCGGAACATCCGATGGGATACGGCTGGCAGACATGCGGGACTTGTTCCTCCACCGCCGCAGCATTTGTTGAAGCCTCTCAATGTGGCGGATTTTACTGCATCTTCCAAGCCCTGCAGACATTTTCCCGGAAAAATTAACAATCTCAAATAGAAAGAAGAAGAAGTGGTCTTTGTTGGGTTGGGTTGGCTTTGCTTTGAGAAGAGAAGAGAGAAAAATTAGGCCTTGGGGAAGTGGGGATCGAAAGTGAGGGAGGGAGGAGGATTTTATAAAGCAATGAGGGAGATAGTGCCCTTCGAGTGTGTGATAATTACGAGGCTGTGTCTGCTGTTATATGTTGTTGATAGTTGGTGTAGCAATTTAAAAATCCCAATTCCCAAATGTCTTTTGGCTGACTATATAAGGATTTTTTTTTAATGATATTTGTAGCATAATAATGGTGAAATAAATATAATAAAAGACAAATTCCATAATTTTGTTCCAATACATATTTTGCTTTTGATACATTGAACTCTAGAATTGGTCATGTGAGAATCGCTAATTAAAAAACAATTATTTTTCTTTTATTAATCAATGTTACCGGACAAAAAAGAAGTTTGCTATCTACTCTAGAATATATTTTGAAAATATTTGGCAATTTTTTAAACATCATTAGCAAAAATTTAATATTTGAAAATAATTACCAATTTTTTAAACTATTTTTGTCTGCAAATATACTGCTATATATAAGATCAATGCAAATGGTATACCAAGAACTTAGACTTACCCATCAAGTAATTAAACGGTCAATAAGGGTATAGCAGTCAAAGTAGCAGTGGGCAACGAAGCGCGAACAACGCTGCTTCTTTGAAACTAAGCTTGAAGCTAAGATATGTAATTTCTGACAAGATTTCCGAGGGTTTAATGACTGAAGTCAACATTAAAATGTTAAAACCAGGCACATGCATGCATGCATCGTGAATCTTAATTTCTGCAATCACACCTTTACGTAAAGATCTAAAGTCTAAACACCACGGTGAGACCCACCACATGCATAGGTAATAAAAAGGTCTGTCTCTAAAAGAAGTTGTTGAGTCAATCAAAGATGCTTTCGTTTCCTAAAAATATAGATTACTATATAAAAAATTGAAAAATGGAGCACTCCCCCCCCTAAAGCAACGATTTTGTTATCTCCATATCTGACCAATCCCCATGTTCGGGGATGGCCCATCTTGAATTTCCCAGAACAAACTGCCAAACAACTCTTCCCATAATCACTCATTGACCTTAATTAAAGTCGCTTAATATTCTAATCACCCACATAAATGCTTTTAAATGTGACATAAAACAAATCCATCGTTTTGACAGTTTCTGGCCTATAAAAGATCTCGTCTCATATGAATATCCCTTGAATGGTGAAGATGAGGCTATTGGAACCAAGGGCCCACGTGCATGTTATGGAGGGTAGGGTGCATCCCCCTAACGTCATATAGTGTTCTGCACTTATTAATAAAGAAATAAGATTAAGAACCCTCACTTGCAAATGTCTTTGGCTTTCACTACATACATCCTCAATGAATGACATTGTACATACAATATTAACAACAAATGTTTATTTTTTAAAATGAGATGAGCACATATATAGAATCAATGGTGGAATTAGAGGGGGCGGGGGGGGGGGGAAATAATAAAAATAATATTGGTTGTTATATTAAAAAGTTAAGCATGCATGGTAGACTTAAGAGAAATTTAGAAAAGATTTTGTAGGAAATTACTTGTAATACCATCTACCAAATCATGTATGTTCATATGCAATTTTGTGGAGCAAACACGAATTTATATCGTGTTTTTCTCGATAAATCCTCCAAAAAGATTTTATGAAAAAAAAAGAATGAATAAAATTACAATGATGGATCTTAGCATAGAAAAACTCAAAGAGATTAAGTAAATTAGTTAGAATGTTTTTTTATTTATAAAAGAAAGTTAGAGTCTAAATGTATCTAAATGTAATCATTTATGTACTTTATTTTTTTACTTACAAATATTATAAAAATAGAGAAAAACAAAAGTATCATTATTTGAGAAATAAAAATAAAAATTTATGTTTATATATAAATTACGGTAAGTTGTTATATACTATCAATGAAGTAAATTGAATTGAGAGAGTTGTCTATATAATGAGTCCTATAGTATCTAATTCGGATTAATCACTCAATAGATTGAATACCGATGGTTATACTAAAAAACTATAGACAAATTTTTTATTTGTACCCCACACAATAATTTGTTGATTAAATTTTGATAAATATGTTCTTACATAAAATGTTTTCTTTCATTCATGTAACAAAATATAGTATAAATATATTCTAATAAATATCAAGAATAATTATGTATTTTTAAAAACAATTTATTATCATACTTTTTTGTGAACAATTTCTACCTAAGAGAGATGGAAAGGTGTCAACTGAGAGTATTAACCACTCACTTTAAATACATTTTATATTTGTAGACTAATTTTTACCATATAATACTTAAAAAAATCTGATGATTAAACGTGACAGACAAGGGTTTATCACTAATCATTCCAGTAAAATAGCTGGCATTAACATTAACTAAATATCGCCCTTAAAAATGCCCCCCCCCAAGTTTTTTATAATTACACACGTGAATAGTAATTTATCTTCTAAGTAATTTTCGTTAACATCTTTATGACACATCAATTAGTTAATGATTTAATGATAAATGACTGGTGAATGTTTCAAGTTTAATTTTTTTATTCGAATCATAGGCAATATTTGAACTTGAAACACAGTTTTATATAATAAGGTACAATTTTCCTTTTAGTAGATGGAAACTCAGGGACTTGGTATAGAGATAACAAAATAAGGGGAAAAGGATTGAAAAGCTTAGGCAAGATAGGCAGGAAATAGAAGGCAAGCATGGCGTTAATTATTTTAGAAAAGAGAGATTGAAGTAGGGAAATGAAGACGCGTGTTGTTCCTTCATTCGTTAAAGCTCATCCAAATCACTTTTGCTCCCAATCAGTCTGTCATGTTTTGTGAAAGAGGAATCTCAACTTTTATATATGTTTAACCTATTCCATTAAGCTTTTAATCAAGGGTTATTGAGCTTGATTTATTAACAGCGACAACTTTTCGTTGTTAGGTCAAATATAATGCATAGGAAAGATATGGATACTTTGGGACAACGTTTCTTTCTTCAAAAGTATTAATGTAAATTAGAGGATAGAAGGTTTCTATTTGCGCATAACAATTTACGACATTTTTGTTTATTTATTTGATAAGGAGAATGGGAGGAATTGTCCCATATTGAACCAAAGATCTAATGTAAATTAGAACTAAAACAATATCTTTTGTTAATACACCACAAACTTAATCTACAGCATTTGGTAAAACTACATTTTTTTGGGAATCGAGTAAAACTACATTCTAATATTGTAAGAGTCTGAGCCTTTGGTTGAAACTTAAAAGCATATGTTTGGACCTTGCTCACAACATGAACCATTGGTCCATAAACTTAAATCATATTGTTGGGCTTAAAGCACATATAAGTCTCACTGAAAGTTGCCCAGGAAGTAGCCTTGTGTTTCGCCCCACCTCCACAACACACAACCACAAACATTGAAGTGAAGGAAAGAGAATACGCCCAAGGCCTGGACCAGCTCTGGTTGTAATTTACTGAATAATAGAGTAGAAGAAAAGGGAATGGCACTGCTGGAGACAAAATGGGGCTGCAAATCTCTCTCTCATCAGGGGATTATGTGCCCTTACATCCCTACATCTGCACACTGCTTCTGTGTTCCCTTCATTCCACGCTCCTTTTTCCTTTTTCTTGGGGGGGGGGGGGGGTTATTTCGCACTCAATTACCACGCTTTCGACCCCACTCTCAATCTCTCATCATAAGTAGTTCTACTGTTTCTGCACTATTTTGTATATATTCTCCCCTTGTTCAAGTCCAACCTAAAAACTTCCCTACTTTTAGCTTTTCTTATATAATTATTGGGTTTAAATCATGTTTTTTTTATAAAAAAAGCTGTTATCCCCATAGTAATCTCAACCATTTATTTGCTGTAAAGTCCATACACTAGACTCCTATCTTTCCTTAAAAGGAAACCCTGTCTTCGGATTGTTATCATCGCTTTTATCAACTTCATCACCATAGCACGTAAATTCTTCTCATGTTTGTATGACCGTATCTATACGTATATCTATCGCCGGTCAATGGACTGACGTATCAGATTTGAAGGCTGCGGGAAAAATAAAAAGTGGTGGCAATTTCCTAATTGGAAAGGGTCCCGTCACCGAATTGCACTTTATTTACTTGAGCAAAAGCAAAATTTTGCATTTCAAACATGGATATTTGATGAGGCTTATCTAACTTAAGTTATAGTGCTAAATCCTCATAGGCTCAAGTTTAAAGTGGGTAGCTCCACTACTGTGTAGAGTGCGAGGGGGGTATAGTGTACTTTTACCAAAATATGTGAATTGATGCATGTTTGAAACGTGAAATTCTAATATGAAATGAAGTTGAGACAATAGGAAGAGGGAAAAAAAATCATGCCTACTAATAACTTGTTTATTTTAACAAGCCTTAAATGAAAAGTATGTGCCTAAAGTATGTTTTTTAACTTTATGTGTTTAAATTTTTTTTTTTGTAAAAATAGATACCTAAAATTTTAAAAGTTATAATTTTAGATGCACGACGGTTAATGGGTATTAAATTTTTTTAATCAATCAATATTTGACATGTAACACGTCGTTCAAAAACTTTAGGCACCTGTTTTTATAAAAAATATTTTAAATACCTAAAATTATAACTTTTAAAATTTTCGACACCTAAAATTATAACTTTTAAACTTTTGGACACTTAAAATTATAATTTTTGAAATTTTAAGCACATATTTTTACAAAATAATAATTTAAACACTTAAAATTATAAAAAAAAATATTTTTAACACTTATTTTTTATTTAAGCCTTTTTAATAATATATCAAAATACGAAAGGAAGAAACAAGAATATGATTGGCGATGGCAATCATTCCAAGGCTTAAGTGGTAAGCGCGCAGTGCCACCGATTTCAGCGTCAAGTTTGCGCCGTCCGATCACATTTCTCATCCACATACATATTTGCATCTGCTAAGTGATTTATACCGACCATATGGCCCATCAGGTGCCGCCAAAAGAGAGAAATAAACCCTCTACCATAACGTTTTAATAATTTCATTCGGATACTATTATTGTTATCTAAATAAATAATTAATTCCTTAAATACAAGCTTAAAACGACTAATTAGACAGACAAATCATGAGGTGCAACGAAAAAGCATTTCCCTCATGACGTGCGCGCATTCAGTAGCAGCCACAAACCTATCTCTACCACTCCTCACTTTTATTGGCTTCTTACTATCATGTACAAGTCGAATTATTTCATTCATTATTAGCAAAATTTAATTACAGGTTTGTTTTAAAAGTGTTGAAGTCAGAAATATCATACATCAAATAGCATGGTGGAGATGAAGGTTAATGGTGGTTCGCTTATTAATTTTAAGGTGGGCGTAAAGTTAAAGTTGATGATAAAAATGAGGCGGAGGAAGAGAGTTGGAGGTAGATGGCGCGAGGAGTGTTGACTTGGTATTATCTTTAGACGAGATATTTTATAATCGAGTGATATTGTTTAATGAAACGATGATCATACTTAGTGATGTTTATTGATGATTTGTTAAGATTAGATTTTTTTAGCCTGGTCACGTGAGTTGGCAAAATAGTCTATTGTTGTCGAGGTATAGGTTGAGCTGGCTGATTAGGCAAACCTGATGATTATCATATTGAGGGTGACCAGATGGTATGACCCACATACTATAATATTTTTTTAATAGTGAGGTGCAAATAAAAAATCAAATGTTCTAAAAATACAGACAAACTAAGGTACGATAATTATGGCCAGAGATATAACAAAAAGAATTATGTAATATTTTTGATTGGGTACTTAAAAAACTATTTTTCATTGAAAAAAAAATCAAGTGTTCTCTCCAAGGCCACCGTAATTTTTTTATCTATTTTTTACTTAATCGGTGGCGATAACTGTTGGATTAAAATTCAATAATAGTGGGCACATATGTATAATGTACGTTGCTATTATAAAGTTTAACACGTAATTAAGTGACCAATTATGTTACACTTGTTATATGTACTAAATTGTCATGGAATTAAAAGTGTAGATACCATAAGTTAGATTTATAACTCAATGAGGGGCATAGTTGTAAATATTAATAAACTATTTTAATTCAGTTTATATAAAGGGTAGTGGTCCCCGAGATGTAGGTTAACTTGCATATCTCTTTTCCCCGTCTGAGAGTTGTGTGCCAAGAGGTAATCTATCATCTCGGAAGATCAAACCCTCTCTGGAAAATCTCCATCGATGGATTCAGGTATGCTTCCGCAAATCTAGTATTTATTCTTAATGATTTGACATAAATATAGATCTTGGGTTTATATTCGTATCGAATATATATTTTGGTTTCTAACAAGTGGCATTAGAGACAGGATATGTCGAATCATTGAGATAATTTATGTATTAGGGTTTAATCTCCGTTTTCCCTTATATGCGACTTTTGTTTCTATGCAATCGAATTATTTTACCTTCGTTATTGATGTGCGACTTCAATTCCATTGATTTCGACCTTCAAAGAATAATCGCATAAGATGGGATTGAATTTCAATTTCATTGTTTTTTGCTTTCGATTCTGTGTGCGATTTCAATTCCATTGATTTCAATTGGTTAATTATTATTTGCCATAATTAATGGGTTTTGTTTTGCTTTATTAATCGGCAATTGGGAATCTGTTAGTTCTTTATTTTTTAGGTTACTGGAAATTGAATTTCAACTTTGGTATATATTTATATTTGAAATATTGTTTCCAGAATATGAAATTGCTTTTAAATGTTGCATTGTTTTTTGCTCGTTTAGCAATCACATACTTAGGTTACATTTATGAAGTATATATTTTATTTAAAAATATATATTTAATTCGGTTAGATCAAAATTTCAGTTTTAGTCATTAGGTATAAAGATAAACCTTTAGAAACGGATAAATTCGTATTTTGGCTATGTCTAATATTTTAGTGGGTTAATTGAAACACAATGTCACCAAAGTGACCGCTTCTGCGTAGATTAACTTGTTTAAAATATCAAGATGTTTGTGTTTTTGTAATTCATGCGTTTATTAATTGGCCCAAAGGAAAATTAATATTTGGGCGAATTTCAAATAACACCTGTGGTGATAAATGTGTGACAATTATAAGGTAATTTATGTGTGCAATACGTTAGTCCAAAGATTAACCTGTTGTTCAACATAGTTTATTGTCAATGTTTGATTGCTACAACAAGAGTACCGCTTACTGATTAATATTACTGTCAAAGACTTGATATTAATGTTGTGTTTGGTATCTTGAGGGGAATTAGTCATTATTTTGAATTTATTTGTTTACTTATGAGTTATTGGTGTGAGCATATTTATTTATTTATTATTCTTTTGTTCTATATTCAGCTAGTTCTTCTGCTGCCACAATATCTGCTAATGTCAATTCTATACCCATGCTTAATGGGACAAATTTCAAGGAATGGAAAAGGCACTTACCGATAGTGTGCTTGGTCAGTATGGACATAGACCTTGCGTTAAGGGAAGAACAACTGCACCTCTCTCACCTGCGGCAAGTACCCCGATGCCAAAAGGGATTTTGAGAGGTGGGAACGTTCTAATCGCATGAGTCGATGATCATGAAACATAGCATTCGAAAACCTTTAGGGGTGCGTAATCAAGAAAAATTATTCAAAGGCTAAGGATTTCCTTGACAATATTGAGCAACGTTTTGTCAAAAACGATAAGGTTGAGATGACATCACTTCAATTCTTTGATGTCTATGAAATACAAGGGTCAAGGAAATATAAGAGAGTACATTATGGAAATGTCTCATATTGCTTCAAAACTTAAGGCACTTAAAATCGAGTTTTACGATGATTTACTCGTCCTTATGGTTTTGGTATCGCTTCTGCATACAGTTTAACCAATTTAAAATTAGTTATAATGTCAAAGGGAGAAGTGGACTCTAAATGAGCTCATTTCTCATTGTGTTCAAGAGGAAGAAAGGTTGAAGCGTGAAAAAACTGAAAGTGCTCATTTGTCTAGTGCCTCTAAAGACAAGGGCAAGAAAAGGAAATATCGAATGAAGGCTGCTAAGGGTCCACTCAAAAGAAACAAGAGAATGTTCCAAATAATTGTTTCTTTTGTGACAAGCTGGACACATGAAGAAAGATTGTACCAAATATCACGCATGGCGTGCAAAGAAAGGTATGAATCTTACTTTGGTCTGTTACGAGGTTAATTTAGCTTGATGACCTAGAAACACTTGGTGGTTAGATTCTGTGCTACTACTCACATAAGTGTTTCTATGCGGGGTTGCCTGAGCTACCAAAAGCCAAGTGATGGTGAAAGAAACATCTTTGTGGGCGATGGAAAATCGGTGGAAGTGGAAGTAATTGGGCATTTTAGGTTGTTATTAGGAACTGGTTTTTATTTGGATTTGAAAGACACTTTTGTTGTTCCGTCTTTTAGGCGGAACTTAGTTTCAGTTTCTTTGTTGGACAAATTTGGTTATTATTGTTCATTTGGAAACAATCAGTTTACTTTGTCTTTAAATTCAAGTATTGTTGGAACTGGTTATTTAAATGCTTATGACAACCTTTATTTGTTAGATACAATTGCATCCTATAATGAAACCTTGCATGTGGAATCACGTGGTACTAAGCGAAAGTTAAATAAAGAAAATTCAGCATCATTATGGCATAAACGCTTAGGTCATATATCAAAGTGTAGGATTGAGCGTCTTGTGTCTAATGGTATTTTAGAGTCTCTTGACTTCACAGACTTTAATGTTTGTGTTGATTGCATCAAGGGAAAACAGACCAAAACTAAGAGATTAGGTGCCAATCGTTCTCTGAGCGTCTTAGAATTAATTCATACTGATATTTGTGGGCCATTCCCTACGGCATCTTGGAATGGTCAACAATATTTCATAACATTCATAGACGATTACTCACGTTATGGGTACCTATATCTCATTCATGAAAAATCTCAGTCTTTGGACGTGTTCAAATCCTATAAAGCTGAAGTTGAGAATCAACTCAACAAAAGGATTAAAAAAAGTTCGATATGGTCGTGGTGGTGAGTACTACGGTAGATATGATGGATCAGGTGAACAACGTTCAGGACCATTTGCAAAGTTCCTAGAGGAATGTGGTATTGTCCCACAAAGACACCATGCCAGATCACCTAGTATGAATGGTGTTCTTTGAGAGACGTAATAAGACTCTTAAGGATATGGTAAGAAGTATGATTGCTCATTCTACCTTACCCGAGTCACTCTGGGAGAAGCATTAAAGACAGCAGCGTACATTATTCTGAATAGAGTACCCACTAAAGCAAAATGAAAAAGACACCTTATGAGCTTTGGGTGGGTAGAAAGCCCACTCTAAAGCATTTTCACATTAGGGATGTCCAATGAGGCAAGGCCTTATAGGCCACTTGAAAAGAAATTGGACTCTAAAACGATGGCAGCTACTTTATTGGTTATTCTGAGCGATCTAGGGGCTATAAATTTTATGATCCCATAATTAAGAATATTTTTGAGACGGGAATTGCAATATTTTTTGAGGATGTTGAGTTTGGAGGGAGAAATAAGGTAAGAGACATTGTCTTTGAGGAGGAATTGAGTTTTAACTCAGTTCCTACTATCACTTTTGATGATGTTCAAGTTTCTATACCGATAATCAATCAAGAAGTGAATCCGAAACCTCAACAAGACAATGTCGAACAGCTTCCTCTTATTCAGATGATGGTAATTGTTCGGAAGAACAAACTCAACAACCTCAAGAACAAGTGCCATTAATGAGATCCACGAGAGAAAGGAGAAATGCTATTCCGGATGATTATATTGTATTTCTCCAAGAAAATGATAATGGAATGATGGAAGATGATCCGATCAACTTTCATCAGGCCATGCAAAGTATTAACTCTCAAAAGTGGATTGATGCCATGCAAGAAGAGTATAAATCCATGCAAGACAATAAAGTTTGAAACTTGTCCCATTACGAAGGTGCAAAACCAATTGGTTGTAAATGGATTTTTAAAACCAAGAGGGATGCAAATGGTAATGTAGAGAGGTATAAGGCACGTCTTGTAGCTAAAGGTTATACTCAAAAAGAAGGCATTGACTTTTTAGAGACTTTCTCTCCAGTTTCATCGAAAGACTCATTTAGGACAATCATGGCACTTGTAGCTCATTTTGATCTTGAGTTACATCGGATGGATGTTAAGACTGCTGCGTTTCTCAATGGAGAAATTGAAGAAACAATTTATATGGTGCAACGAAAAACTTTGAGTCGGGAGACCCAAAGAATATAGTTTGCAAATTAACAAAATCCATCTATGGACTCAAACAAGCTTCTCGTCAATGGTATCACAAATTTCATCAAGTAATTGTCTCGTTCG
This sequence comes from Hibiscus mutabilis, assembly GCA_019671005.1. NCBI lineage: Eukaryota > Viridiplantae > Streptophyta > Magnoliopsida > Malvales > Malvaceae > Hibiscus > Hibiscus mutabilis. The sequence goes on along the minus strand of CM033752.1, from coordinate 44,282,170 downwards.
GTTTTGAGATGAATATTGTTGATGATTGCGTGTATCACAAGTTTAATGGGAGTAAGTACATATTTTTGGTTTTATATGTCGATGACATTTTGCTTGCCACAAATGATATAGGCTTCTTTGCACGAAACCAAGAGATTTCTATCTAAGCATTTTGAAATGAAAGATCTTGGGGACGCTTATTTTGTTTTAGGAATTGGATACATCGAGATCGATCTCGGTATTCTTGGATTGTCACAAAAGAACTATATCGATAAAGTACTTAAAAGGTTTGGCATGCAAAATAGTAAACCAATAGACACCCCCGCCACTAAAAAAGGAGACAAGTTTTGTCTTGCCCAATGCCCTAAAAGTAATCTTGAAATTCAAGAAATGCATAAGATTCCTTATACATCAGCTATTGGGAGTCTAATGTATGCTCGGTATGTACGCGTCCGGATATTGCGTACATTGTTGGGATGTTAGGCGGATACTCAAGCAACCTGGTATGGACCATTGGAAAGCGACCAAGAGGGGTATGAGGTATCTTGAGAGAACAAAAGATTATATGCTCACATACAGAAAATCGGATCATTTGGAGGTCGTAGGGTATACGAATTCTGATTTTGTTGGGTGCCAAGATAGCGAAAAAATCTACATCGAGCTATATATTTATCATTAGTCTGGTGGAGCTATATCTGGAAAAGTTCCAAATGCAGACACTTGTAGCTTCTTCCACTATGGCAAAGTGAGTTTGTAGCATGCTATGAGACATCTAATCATGGAATATAGCTACGAAATTTTGTCATTGGGCTCGTATTTTGGAGAATATAGAAAGACCACTTAAATTATTTTGTGACAATAAATCAAAGTGATATTGTATTCCAACAACAATAGGAGCTTGTCTAAGTCAAAGCACATTGACATAAAGTTCCTAGTTGTGAAAGAAAGAGTGCAAAGTGGACAAATATCCATAGAACACATTGGGACAAACTCTATGATAGCGGATCCGCTCACAAAAGTTTACCACCCAAGGTCTTTCATGAACACACTTGCTCATATGGGTGTTACATCATTTAAGGATATTATTGTTTGAGTGGGAGTTTGTTATTTGTTCACTTTATGTTTATGTTTATTTTCGAGACATTTATGTATTTGGTTATTTTCTGATCGAAAATAAAGTATTGATTAATTCACTCTTTTCTTATTTGGATAAGGACCTCACTTATGTTTAAAGAGGACCAGATTGGAAATAGGCATGTTCGGTTCACATTTACATGTAATTTCCATGCTACGCATCCATGATTGATCTATGTCATTTGATTATGTTTGTATACGTGACCATTGATGGGTCCAGTCATGATTGATATGGCAAAGACCGCTTTGATCCTATATGGATATAATTGATGGACGAGATTGTTATAGAATACCTATTACATGATAGCAAATTTTTTTGAGCTCATAAGGTCGTACATTTGTCGGGTAACATATGTTTGCCCAAGTGGGAGATTGTTGGATTAAAATTCAATAATAGTGGGCACATATGTATAATGTACGTTGCTATTATAAAGTTTAACACGTAATTAAGTGACCAATTATGTTACACGTGTTATATGTACTAAATTGTCATGGAATTAAAAGTGTAGATACCATAAGTTAGATTTATAACTCAATGAGGGGCAGAGTTGTAAATATTAATAAACTGTTTTAATTGAGTTTATATAAAGGGTAGTGGTCCCCGAGATGTAGGTTAACTTGCATATCTCTTTTCCCCGTCTGAGAGTTGTGTGCCAAGAGGTAATCTATCATCTCGGAAGATCAAACCCTCTCTGAAAAATCTCCATCGATGGATTCAGGTACGCTTCCGCAAATCTAGTATTTATTCTTAATGATTTGACATAAATATAGATCTTGGGTTTATATTCGTATCGAATATATATTTTGGTTTCTAACAATAACTAGTCTTAATACTAGTTGTTGATCATTGGTGTTCATTATTTTTTTTTTGCTCTTTAAAGTTTTGTTTTCTCAATTTTAATAAACATTTTTGCTCTTGTGGCACACGTTTCATCTGCCTTCGTGTCACGCTTTTCATTGATTTTTGTGGTTTGTTTCATTTGTCTTTTGACACGATTTTAACATACCTTATCGATCGTTTGATGCTCGTATAAAGATCCTCACGTCGCTAGCTTTTTAATTTAATTTTGTTGGTGGTCATAGAAAAGATTGATCATCACTCGTTTGATGGTTTGTTAGCCGATGTAATCTGAACTTTATAGCAGAACAATCTACCTGATAGTTTGATCCGCTCACCACTCATTTTTTCATCCCGTAAAGCGTATCGTTTGGCTAGAGATAAGAAAATTTATAAGTTTTGATAATATGCTAATATGCATGTAAGATTTTGCTTGAGATTTTTAGTGGACTAACTAATCTATTTTTCATTTAATGTATTATATTTATAATATTATTTATAATATTTAATAAAATTAAGACGCTATTGTTAAAAAAATTATGTAGTTTAAATTGCAAAAGCATAAAGTATGTAATAGCACTCGAAGTTAATTTGAATAAAGATAAAAGCATGCATTGAATGTGAAAAAAAGAACCGGCGCCGTGACAACGAAGTCCAAAATAATTGCCAAACGTGTGTCAGTTGCAATTACTAACGCACGCGTGCCAATCGGTCAAATATCATACACAATAAAGTACTACCAAGACAAAGCTTGTAGCTGTGTCGTTTTTTTATTTATGTATTTTGTTGACGATATCTTCTTTTGTATAATTATTTATAATAAATAATAAGGGTAATAATAATATCTTGATGAATACTTTCAATATACTAAATTTAAAGTTTATTCTGGAGTGTAGTTATATAAGTAGTTTGTGGAACTTATCTACTTATTTTAATAAAAATTATTAACATTTAAATAATTCAAATTCGAGATTTAGTTTTAAGTCATCCTCATATAGATATTACTCATTTTATGATTCGATGATACTTAGCCAAGCTGCCTTTTTTTTTATTTCTACAAATTTCCGCCTCCGTACGCCGTGTACTGTTTTTATTTGCGTTCGTCAAGTTTTGCTTTTCCGACATCTCTTTATAGTTTTCTTTTAGCAGTTTTAATTTGCACATATTGGTCCGAATTTAAATCTGCAAAGGAATCAGCTAAATACAGTAAGTGAGTGCGCAAGATAAGAGCAAGCACTGTCTTCCCAGTTTCAAGCAACTTACTTGTTCATTTTTGTAGAATACAGAAGAGGGGAAAAAGATCCGACTTTTTACATGATTTTTCACTTCTTTATTTTTCATTTTTTTTTAGTTTTGTTATTTTCGATGAATGATTAGAGGGAAGGAATCAAAGTGATGATGCGGATAGTGGGGTTTCATTGAAAGGTCTATATCTTTCGAGAGAGACAGAGAGAGAAGCTACTCAAATGCTTTGGTTGGCGTGCTTTGATGCTGATATCTGAAGCCCGAAGGGGATGCGTTTTCCTTTTGTTATACCAAAAAGTTCCACGTATGAAATGATCTCTCTTTCCAGTGTTGTCCCCTCTTCTTTGCAGTTTTTTGACTTTCTGTTTTTTGGTTTTGAACTCTGCTTCTGCTGGTGTGGGTGGTGATGTTGAGGGAGGGGGCGAGATTGGGGTTAAAAGCCTAAAAGGTCATCTTTTTCTAGCCAATTGGTATTGGTTTGTTTTTGTTTAGTGTTTGATGAGACCCCATTTTTCCATTGATAGTTTAGCTGAGAGGAGACTCAGTGGAGCAATGGGATTGGATATTTGTTTCTTATTGTGTTCCGAGTTAAGTTTCTTACAAGTGAAGATGCAAATGTGGAGCCTTTGCTTTGTGTTTTGCAAAAGAGTGTAAAAACAAAGTATTTTAGTAAGGGAACACACCACATAATGGGTTCCGTTGTTGAAGAGAAGATCAAAGCAGGAGTTTTGGTTAATGGATGGGCAGAGGCCACTCTGGTTGAGCAGGCGAAGTTGTTGAGAGAAATGCAACATCAGTCTGGTTTTTTTCTTCATCAAAAATTCTTTAGTTTTCTTTGTTTAGCTATTGATTTTTATCCTTTGCTCATGTTGTTAAAAGACGAGACAGTTAGATTTTGAATTATTGTTTATACGGGCATCTGTTAGGTTAAAGTATCGTTCTTTTTTAACACATTGACTTTTCCATCTTCAGAATAAAACAAGAATGTTAAGTCTTCAACATTATAATGTCTAATATCTGTGGAAGCATGGTGTCTTATGGGAATTTCTTTCTTGGTAAATAGCAGGGACCAGGAAGGCTATAAATTCGGAGTTATGGCATGCCTGCGCAGGTCCACTTGTTTCCTTGCCTCAGGTGGGGAGTCTTGTTTATTACTTCCCTCAAGGGCACAGTGAACAGGTTTGCATTTATTTCTCACACTTGATATTTGCCTCCTGCAGGAGGAAACCATCTCTTTTTCCACCTAGTTTTCTTTCTGTTGGCTTCTTTTCCTTACCTTTTTCCCCTTGTTCATCTTCTAACTCTGAAATAGTAGTATAGTAGAAACAGAAATAAGAATAAGTCGACCTAGGGAAACAAGTAGTTGATATGTGGGTACTTGACTTAGGATTAACATAATGAAACCTTAGCATACAGATGGCTGCTGCAGTCCTCCATTTCATTTGGAGTTGGGTGGTTCTTTTCTTTTTGATGGCAGAGACAGATAAATGTACATTTTCTTGTAAATGGGTCGCAATATCCACGTATTGCACTGGTTGCATCATTTGAAGTGCAAAATTGATACAATAGGCTTCTGCAACTGTTTATTTTGAGACGGAACTTGGAAGTTGTGTGCCAATATATATAGGGGAGAAACTATGCTAAAACAACTGTGAATTTTGTCTTTTACATAATCATACCAGAAGACTAAAATGAGCCTTAATCTTTTGAGCAGGTATCAGTGTCCACAAAAAGAATGATGACCTCTCAAGTACCCAACTACCCAAATCTTCCATCTCAGTTGATGTGCCAAGTTCACAATGTCACACAACACGTATGTGATTAATTAATTTATTTATGTTTCATAAGGGACATATGTATGTCACTTGGGCCTAAAAATGCTAGTTGCTATCATTTCTAAATAACCTTCCTGTTACAACTTTGTAACCTTTGACAGGCAGACATGGATACAGATGAAGTTTATGCTCAAATGAGTATTCAACCAGTGAACTCTGTAAGCTTCTCTACCGTGATATGTGTGTGTGTGTGAAACTCTTGCAATTTCCTAGATATTTAAATGTAAAAAAAAAACATTTTGTACCATTAAAGCCACTAACCTTGAATATTTGATACTATTCTCATTTATACATTTTCAATTGATTAGGAAAAAGATGTGTTTCATACACCAGAGTTTGGAGTGAACCCCAGTAAGCATCCAAATGAAATTTTCTGCAAAATTTTGACAGCAAGTGATACAAGTACACATGGTGGTTTTTCAGTGCCACGCAGGGCAGCAGAGAAGCTCTTTCCTCAACTGGTGAGGTTCTAATAGGTTAATCAATGCATTGCAAGAATTCTTGAACATGCAGGTACCTTTAGTAAAATCACATTACTCCCTTTTATCTATTTTCAGGATTATACCATGCAACCCCCATCTCAAGAGCTTGTTGTGCGAGACATACATGATAATACCTGGACCTTTCGCCATATCTACCGTGGTGAGTGTTGTTTTGACTATTCACATTCTGTTTCAGAAAGTATCCTATTAGAACAATTATAATCATAAAAATTGTTTGAAAAGAAAATTCGTGCAATTATATAATGTCTACCTATCAGAAAGTAATCTGTTAGAACCATGCATGTTATTTTATGCAGGGCAGCCAAAGCAACATCTTCTTACAACTGGGTGGAGTTCGTTTGTTGGATCAAAAAGGCTTAGGGCAGGCGATTCCATTCTCTTTATCAGGTATGCTATAGTCACATACTGTTTTTCTTTAGCTATATACTTGCGTTTGTTTGGTGCTACACATTTTTAATGCTAACTTCACTGTTGTATTATTGTTGCAAGGGATGAGAAATCACAGTTATTGGTGGGAGTTAGGCATGCAAATCGACAGCAAACAACACTGCCATCATCAGTTCCGTCTGCTGATAGCATGCACATTGATGTCCTTGCTGCTGCAGCTCATGCTGCTGCAAATAGAAGCCCATTCAGGATTTTCTACAATCCAAGGTTTGTTGATGTCACACTGCTGATAGCATGCACATTGGTGTCCTTTGTCTATTTCTTCACATCTCTCTCGTCTGTCTTTTTGTAGAGGCTGCCCTTCAGAATTTGTCATCCCTTTGGCTAAATACCATAAATCTGTTTATGGATCTCAAGTCTCAGTTGGTATGAGGTTCGGAATGATGTTTGAAACAGAAGAATCTGGAAAACGTAGGTAAATTTCTACTTGTTTCATACTCTCACTGTATCTTGCAACCATAAGATGCTATTTAAATTTGGGTTGTAAAGATCATTGAGGCTATCAAGGCACTACTGATAAAGCACATACTTGGATTGTCAGATCTGTCCTACACTTTTTCACAAAGGGAAATAGAAATATTATAGGCGTGTTTCATATTGTTTATTGACAGTGTATGATGATATAATGCTGTTTCATTCAACATATATCAGACTATTGAGATATCTGTTAACGCTTCTCAAATTTTCTGCAGATATATGGGTACAATAGTTGGCATTACAGACTTGGATCCTCTGAGATGGCCTAGCTCGAAGTGGCGAAACCTTCAGGTTTTCTTTCATTTAACCGAACACTGTTTGTTGCAACACGATACTTGTTAGCTTATTCATTTTCAGTAATAGAAATTTGTATATTTGTCAGTTTAATAGTTGGAACTTGTGTTCTTGTTCTTGTCAGGTTGAGTGGGATGAACCTGGATGTAACAATAAGCAGAATAGGGTCAGCTCATGGGAGGTTGAAACTCCTGAAAGCCTATTTATTTTTCATTCTATAACTTCAGGTCTAAAACGACCATTGCATCCTGGAATCTTGGGTAAGCTTATCTGCTTATGTTTGTTATACAGAGTGGTTTGGGAACATTTTTAAGAGACTTATCTATTGCTGTTTTTCGTGATCAATAGGAACTGGATCTGAATGGGGAAACTTGATCAAAAGGCCCTTCCTCCAGAGTCCTGAAAATGGTCATGGGAATCTTCCATATTCGATCTCAAACTCATGTTCCGAACAACTGATGAAGATAATGCTGAACCCGCAGCTCGTTAAACATCCTGGGACTTTTGCATCCACTTCACAACAAATCTCCACTGCAAAGGTATCCCCATTAGATGAGATGAAAGATAAGCAGTTTACAAGTAATCAGAAACCTCAGCTTATGCGGTCAGAAAATATGTTGATAAAAAACACTAACCCTTCTCGGTTAGCACTTGACCAACACGAGCCCATTTACCCAAATTTGCAAAATGTAAATGCTAATGGGAACCCACATCATGCGAACAAGTTTGAAGGCCAAACACAAGCTAGGAGTATTGGTGAAAAAGTAAAATTGGAACCTGAACATTCAACTGATCAGTTAAGTCAGTTGACTGCAACATCAGAATGCAATGAGGGAACATTGTTGGCAAATGCTATAACCCCAGCTATTTTCAACAAACTTTCTTTCCCTAACCAGAACCAGACTCCATCCCAATTGCAGAACAATCCGAGTTCAATTCAGTCACAAGTGGACTCGTCAGTTCCTCAAGCTCAACCTGATATTAGTAGTTTAAGCAGCTTTCTTCCTTTCTTAGACACCGATGAATGGGCGTCATTCCTTTCTTCTGGCCAATCTCTTTCCGGGCCCTATAGATCTCCTGGTCCTATACCACTAGTTGGGTTAATAGACTCTTCAGCTGCCTTTCCTGAAGCAACTAATCATCTAACTACTGAGAGTCAGGTTACATGGAATGATCAGATGTATGATTGTAGCCCTTCATACCAAGCAGACCAATTATGTTCATTCACTCGGCAAGAACAGTGCAGCCTTAATTCTGGCGGGATGAGAAATCCGTTCAATGACAACAATAATAAAAGTGGGATGTTCAGCTGCGTTAACGTTGATGTTAGTAATGGTGATAGTACGGGGATTGATCCTTCCGTTCCCTGTGTCCTGGACGAGTTGTGTTCATTGAAGGATGCTGAATTTCAAAATCTTTCAGATAGTTTGGTTGGAAACTTTAGTTGTAGTCAGGATGTTCAGTCTCAGATTACCTCTGCAAGCCTTGCACGCTCTAGGGCTTTCAATCGGCAGAACTTACCGGACAGCTCAGTTGTCACATCTTCAAGCAATGTTGATTTTGATGAGAGTGGCTTCCTGCAGAATAATTCATGGCAGCAAATCACACCGCGTGTGAGAACGTACACAAAGGTATGGTAACAATTTAGTTTTTGAATATGACAATTTAGAGGCATCCATTGGAGTTATGGCCAAATTGCATGGCTCAATACTTCCGTTGTTGATTTCATGGGACATTGAAATTTCTCAACGTGATCCTATTACTTTTCTCTCTTTTTTTCAGCTCTTTGTAACTCTTTGCTTCTGGCTGATAGGTTCAGAAGGCAGGATCCGTTGGAAGGTCAATTGATGTGACAAGTTTTAAGAACTACGATGAACTAATCTCTGCAATTGAATGCATGTTTGGACTTAAGGGACTGCTCGAGGATCCAAGAGGCTCATGTTGGAAATTGGTATACGTAGATTATGAGAATGATGTTCTGCTTGTAGGAGATGATCCTTGGGAGTAAGTATACATATTCATTTCCTTTGTAAATTACAGAGGCTTCCATTGTCTTGCATTCTTTACAGCCTTATTTAACATGGTTTTGTCAAACACAAGTGCAACTTTTACAGTGTCAAAATCACAATTTGAAATGGCTACGATTTGATTTCTGTGCAGAGAATTTGTGGGGTGTGTTCGCTGCATTAGAATTCTATCCCCTGCAGAAGTGAAGCAGATGAGCGAGGAGGGGATGAAGCTTCTCAACAGTGCTGCAGTGCAAGGAACTCTGACGGTTGCGAAGCCAAGAATTCAGAATGAACAATAGAGATTACCCAAGACCAAAAACGGCCGGAGTCTCAGACTGAAACCAAATATAAATTGGTGATTTATATGATTGCCATTAGTATGCCTCAGCTTCGGCTTGAGTTAGGGTACTCTTTAGCTTTTGCTTTATAAAGATGCAAATTTGGTGTACGGATTCAATATACATTTTCCGGCAAGAAATGAACTTTGACAAATTAACTTAATGCAAATAGTATTGTGCAACTAAAACAACTCAAGTAGCTGAGTGCGAGTAAGCCAAAAGAATGCTGCTTTTAAAGATAAATATCAGCAATTGTTTGTGAATTATAAAGCTTTGTCGCCAATAACTTAAATCTTAAATGTAGATGCAAGGCAGCAAAAGAAAATAGAAAATAAAAAGCGAGTATTAATTTAACTATTTGCAGGGGAAAGAAACACAAACCCGGTAGAGTAGCAGCTGCAGTACGCCTTTCCTATGTGAAAAAAGGCATACTGGAATTTTCAAACTGCTTCTCTCTCTTATCCATTTTCATTCTCTTAGCATTATGCACGTCCGGATTGTTACCGCCTCCATCCTGGAAGGATATATCATGTTGGAATGAACAATTGGCGCCATTTCTGCATCCCCTGGCACTGTTAAAGTAAATACAAGGCTTCATTACCCTCGGCTTCAAATCTCTTGCTTTTGGGTTATTTGCTGGTTCTTGGTTTGGTCGTAGCTGTTGATTGTATCGCCTATTCAGCCTCTGAACTGGTCCCTGTCTTTCTGCTCCATGTTGCTGAATCAAGTTCTTGTAATAGTTTACATCCTTCTGTGGAAGTTCCGAGGCAGGTGTAGGTGAAAGTGGATGGACACTGGGAATAGGACCTTGTTTATTTGAGGATCCACCGCCAACCCCATTAGGCTCAGCATAATATACTCCACCGGACGTGGCTGCCACGGATGCTATACCATTTTCCATTCTATTGGTACTGGGGGGAGATTGATTAGGTATATTTACAGCTGGATGTGGATCGGAGGGAGGTACCGGAGGCGATGTTGATTTAGGCAAGTTTTGTGCAGCTGAAGCAGCTCCATAATCTGTAACTAATTTCTCAATCAATTGCGGGTTGCTGAGAATTTTGACAAGCAAGTCAGGATCAATCATGTTTCCACATTCACTGCTTTGGTTAATAGCTCGTAAGGCAGCAGCTGCTACTCCGGGCTCAACATTAAATGCCATTCCAGTCGATGGTCTCTCCTCGGCAGAAGCACTTGAAACACTAGGCTGTGAACTAATGGGGGCAGCAAATGGTGCTAAGACATCAGGTAGTGTTTCAATTGCTTCATCTTCAATAGGAGTGATGGGTGTTTGAGGAGTTAGATTATCATCATAGTGACAGCTTTCTACGTCTGCTGAAATGGAAGGGCTGTAGAATGAAAATAAAAGTTAGGCTCATGGAAAAGTAAAAGTCAAGAGAAAATTATGAGAAAACCCCACCCCCCAACCCCTCCAATAAACAAGTAGAAAAAGTATCAGACTTTGTAGGAATTGCAGATGGGCGAGGATAAACAGCTTCAAGTACTCTCACTTCTCTCTGATTTTGAATCTCAACCTCTTTACTTTCCTCTCCAGCAACTACTTGCCAATTGAAGTCCAATATAAACTGTGACAATGCAAATTCAGCTTTTTATAGAAATGCTTTCACAACTCAAATTAAAATGGAAAGGTTAATATTGAAAGGTCTTTAGAACTGTTACTTACTCTGTGAGGACATCTCCACTTAATGACAGGTATTTCGGACAGGTTAATATGCACATGATTTGTAGAATGAGCTCCTTCAAATCCAGGAGGCAGAAAGTCATCCGCAGCTGTCCCATTCAAATGCGATACAAAGGTTTTTGCTTGGAGGTGATCTTGAACCCCAATCCAACTTGGGAAGGTGGTTCCTCCGTTAGAAAGAGCTTTATCTGTTAAGAAAGAAACATTTATATTTTCTGTTTAGGATCTTCTATAAAACAGCCTCTACCAAATGAACTGATGAAAGTATCAGCAATATAAATAACTTCATTATGATGATAGTTTGTGCAAATTAATCTGTCATTGATGTGAGATAAAAAATCCTAATTTCTCACAAGGAATCAGCTGAGACTAAATGTTGAACAAAGAGGGAAAAAAGGAATCATCCGAGGTTAATGAAATCTCAAGGTGAAATTCAGATGCTAATCCAATTAAGCTTCACTTAGCACTTATACTATTGAAAACAGCACAAATCTAGTATTAGCTACTCAACTAGGGCTGAGTAAAATAAGCAACAAAAAGAACTGAATTGATTTTAAAAATCCAGAAAATTATATATTAACCGCAAATATCTCCAAAGGAAACAGAACCAAATATTACCCCCATGCTCAACTAGGTTCAGTCCCTGGCAAACAGGAACCTAAAATAGATACCAAGTGCAACCTATTGGGGATAATCTACATTTCTTCACTCTCAATACTTAATCCGTGAGCAAGTAAAGTTGGACCACCTCCTTTCTTACTAGCTTGACAGCATAGAAGTAGATTGCCTCTTTTAGTCACATGAGACCTTTGGCAAAGGGCATTTCAGAATCTTACCTCAAAGCAGAGAAAAGTTATTCATGTTAGTTCAGAACTTCGTACATCTAAGAATTAGATATAGCAATACAGAAGATCCTTTCAAATTATTTAGGAGTCTGTATGTTTAAGCCTCTTCAGAAAAACAATTAACTATCCTAAAAGGAGAGACCACAAATTCCGAGCTTTCTGATAATTACAAGCTAAAGCGATATGACAAACAATCATAAACTTAATGTGCATCCTAATCAAACTCCATGGAGATTTTATTGTGGCACAATTGTTATGTTTTATTGTGGGCTGCACGATGAACATGATAGGAAACAGGAATGCATTGCTAAGAATTGAAGCATGATCAATTGACAAAATATTTTTCCATTATAATTCCCCAATATTTGTATCTAAGTAGCATGACAAAATTACTGGACTCTATTGATTGATTTATACCCATAAAAGCGGTTCCAAAAAGGTAGAGACAATAAATTAGCCATAACTACCACGGAAAAAAGGAAATAAAGAGGTCATCATTCATACACTAAAAGGCTTCATAAACAATGCCATCACCAAAATGAAAAATATATTCAGAATCATGCTTTGCAACTCAAGAATACTAAAATGAACTAAACTAAATGCTTCAAATGCAATTGAAAATAGTTTAAATAGATAAAAGTGAAAAGAACAAAAAATCTAAAAACAAAACAACAAGAAGGGTTCACATAGCTTCATTCCCAGTTTTCTTTTTTTCCTTCATATAACTTGAATTTTCTGCCACTTTTTTCATTCCTTTATTTCACCTGAAACGGAGCTCAAAACTTAGGAATTCCGAAAGTAAAATTGTAACTTTTACCTGACAAAGACTAACATCCGGTGCCCAAGAAATCCTGTTCGATTTGCGCACTCCTCGCATATTTACAGATTGCAAAATACAATATATTAAGTTAAAAGATAAAAAAATCCTTCAAAAGTCCTCCTTTTCCGGCTTCGATTCTGGGTAAATATGGTATAGTCCAATTCCCGAAACCACTGCTTTTAGGATTCTATCGATTAAAAGCCCAACTCAACCATTGGTGTCGCAAAAAGCAAACTCTGTCTCAGCCTTTAAATCAACTTACCTGTTTCGAAAACCCTAATTATAATATTAAAAAGAAGTAATCGATTAAAAAGAACCGTTCATCTACTAATTATCTAAGTTTTCGAAACAGAGAGATCCAAGGCAACCCTAGATCCTCTGGGCTTTTGTGTGTGTGTGCGCGCGCATTTCTGTTTTCCTACCTTATTTTCCCGTATTTATTACTATATTTTATTCACTTTTTCGCTCTTTCTTTCCAGGCTTCTGTTCCGTACTTGGGATCCAGTTGAGTGAGCGCTGGCACATGCTGTCTTTTGACGTGTGCAAGTATAGGTACGTTCAGGGATTGCGAAGTAGTACTACACGCGCTGTGTATGCAAGTACGGTTGAAAACGTTTTTGAGTTAAACGATGCAAGGACAGTCGATGAAAAACGTCGCAGCTTTGGCACAGTCAACACTCAACATGCTTTACTTTTTCAGCAGAACTTTGCCCACGTGGCTTCCACTTACTTTTGTTTCGGCTTCAAGGGCCGGTATGTTAGGTCCATGGTTTTCTTGTTTTGGGCCTCTTGGTCCAGTACACAAATTCCATTTAGGGATTAATAAAAGGGAAAATATCTAATGTTTTGCGGAAATGAAAAAAATTCTATAATTGTATTTAATTTTTGAGTTTATGGATTAATTTAGGGCTTATAGTTAGAATTTATGATTAAGGTTAATTTTTAGGGTTTAGAGGTTGAGATTTAAGTTTTAGAGTAATATGATTAGAGATGTATGTTTTAACCTACAAACCCTAAATGTTAACCCTAAATGTTAATTCTAACAACACCTCATAAGTTCGAAATTTCTACACTTAAACATCTAAACATTAAATCCTAAACTTCAAAATTAAAGCGCTTATAGAAACTTTTTGTTTTCGACGTTTGTGCATGAAATAATTACCTTAAATAAAGCTATGTTAAAATTCAATATTAAAATATTTTACTTTCAGTGAATTTTGCTATTGCCTATTATAATATTAATTTATTAATTCTCAGACGACGTTATAAAAAATATCAAAATTTTTAACTCAACAAGTGTCCCAATAAAAAAACAGATGATGTTGAAGAATATTTATTAACAAACAATCAAATCTTTTGTGAAATATTTGATAAACGAAAGGGTATCTTGTAACGATTTGCTTTCATATGGGATGAATTGTGAAAGAACAATTTTTTATACATATATATATATAGTTACACAAATCTACATATTTATTATTTAAAAATAAAATTTAAAACTCTATGTCTAAGTCATAAATCCTATAAATTCTTAACCACTGGAACAAAATAGGTAACATCAAGGATGAAATACTATTTTAATTATTTTACAACATATCTCTTACACAAATTTTTTCTTCCTACAACTATGTGAAAAGTCAACTAGAGACAAGATTTATGAGAGGAAGGGAGTATAAATCTAAACAATTGAGACAGATTTCAAGGAAAAAATAGTCATTAAGATGGTGGCCAATGAAACAACAGAGAATGGCCGAGTTATTACACGAATAATTGATCCAAAAGCATCAGTGTCTAAAAAACATGCTATAGCAAACCCGAAGAACATCACACTTGTTAACAAAACACACGAGCAGACCTCCCACACGTAAAGCTTAGAAACAAACAATAGTAGCATCAATGGTTTTGGTATGTAAATGTACAAGAAAAATGTTTACTCCACTCTATATATATATATATATATATCTGCTCCCATGCCAAGCACTAGATGTTTTGCAGAATCAACTTAAGTGGCGAAATGCTGAGGCATAAAACTAGATAGTAAGACCAACAATCAGCTCCACTTCTCCATCTGAGAAGTTGAATAACATGTTACTGTGGCATACAGTTGCTCCGAGTAGCCCGTCACCTTTGCCATTTCTCTGAAACCAACAAGATAGTCACGGGCTAAGCCATAAATGCTTTTTAGGGATGAAATTGAACTATAAACTTTTATGGGGATCAAAAATGTAATTTCCCTACTAAGATTGTGTAACCTTAGCTTGAATGATGGATGAAATTTAATTATCCCAAATGAAAAAAAAAGTGTACTGACAAGAAGAATTAAGGATATTCAAATGTTAAGAAACTCAACAATTGGAGTAGGAAGGTTGACAATTCAAGATAATAATATAAGAATAATCTTAGAACATACCATGCATAGGATTTGTACCATTTCCTTTTGCACCCTGATGGGATTGAGAAATTGGTCGCTGGATCCTTGGAGAACCCTGCCTCCCATTAGCAGCAGGTAAGGAATGTCTCTTCTTGATATAAAAGTCTCGGTCTTGCACATCCGGACTTGATCTTGGTGAGGTCTTTGCATTAACTTTAGCTCTGGCAGATTCCGTGGCATGCATGAAACGGGGAAGAGAATTGCTGCTACTACTATCTCCCGGTTCATCATCAACGTTGTCAGGTCTTGCTGCACCTAGAGAATTACGTATCTTTGCATTTTTCTGATCTTTGGGCAATTGTTCCATACTACTTCTTGCTCCACTATCATGACCTGAAGTTGATGGAGAGCTCTTGGCAGCAGACCAGGACTTGCGCTTTTGACTGCTATTGTCCTTTTTTATATTTTTAGCTTTCGCTGATACCTCACTAGAAGGTGTTCCATGAGATTCTGGAACAATCGTATGGCTCTTGGGCAAGGTTTCTGGGGATAACACGTATGCTTGATTATCCATCTCAGAATCCATTTCTCCATGCAGATCAGGTGTGCCTTTCGGTGGATCCTGCACTTGAGGGTAGTCTGCAACAGCTAAATTCACGGATGCATCTCTAGCATCATCCAGTTTTGTGGGCCGATCAGCAATAGATAGATAAGAATCAGGTAAATCGAGAGTGGAAGTAATAGACAGTTCAGCCCCACATTCAGAGCCACCGTATTGAACCCTCCTATTATCAACTGCATTTTCTGCGATGCTTGGCTCCTTTGATCTGCTTATAGTATCTGCCCCAGATAACAGAGTACCCAAGTTTGATTCAAGTCCATCGTCTTGATGGGATGAATCAATTGATCTACTTGAATTGGCCGTTGAACTCAACGCCTCAAATTTTGTTTGTGCATAAATAAATGCTGGATTACTTGCCTTTCTTGACCCAAAAACGATTTATTCGCCTCCATTTCCAGTTGTTCAGAAGCATATCTTTTCGTAGAACATTTTGGTTGTTCACCGTCTATTTCCAGCTTGGCAGAAAGACAACTGCTCACTGTTTGAGAATGTGCATCCGTTTGCATCATTTGATCTTGTGAGTTTATGTCCCGAGAGGTCTCTTTTAGGTCAGATGTAGTATTGTCAATATGGGGTTGGTCCATATCATCCATTACTGAAGAGGAAGTTGGCTGGCATTCCTCAAACTTAAAGTTGGTTGCCTTGTCGGTGATCAGAATCTCTTCACTCTCCGATGAAACCAATGTCTCCCTTACATCAGTTTTTGGCTCGTTTGACTCAGAGATCACTTCAGATGGAACAGTTGCAGTAACTGGAGTCTCACAATTATCGCTTCTCTCTCTTTCTGGCTGTTCAATAGGTAATTTGACTGTCGATGATGGCACAGACATCCACCTCTCCAACCAGCTCCAAGCAGAGTTTGGCTTCGATGGATCACACTTGAAGTGGACAGGTTTGGTCTTGGGTGTTGAATCCATCAGCTGCAAGTGCAATTAAAGCAAATTCTGAGTACAGTTGGGTAGACAGTTTGAGAGACTAATGCCAGCAAATAGTTACAGAAAATGAAGCAGAAGACTGTCGACTTACCAGAGATTTAAATCTCAGTCGCGGTCACGTTTTCGGTCGCGTCGCGATTATCGCGTTTTCGAATATAACGGAGGCTATTGTGGTCATTGCGGGTGTCTCGGTCGTGATTTTTTTTAAATTTTGCACAATTTATTGTAAAACATACTAATTGTAATTATAAAAACTCAATTTCAATGATTTTTAGAGTACTTTTTAACACTTATAAACTTTTATTAATATGAATTTGAAAGTGAGTGATATTGTTTAAAGAATTCTAAATTGTAGTGTGATTTTGTTTAATCTAGTTTGGATAATAAAATCATATGAATATTCTAAATTAACAATTTGTACCAATAAAAAGACTAAACATGTGATAAACCTAAACAAAAAATAAAAAATATTAATATAATAAAAATAATTAATAATATTAATAAATAATAAAAATTAAATAAACATATTATAAACAATTAAATAATTATAATATTATTAATAAACAATTATACCACATTAAATATAAGTCTTTATTCTCGTTTATTTAATTTTCTTTTCCAATACTTATATTTAATATATACTCTAATTTTATTATTAAGTAAAAGAAAAATAGAATTAATATAATGTTTAAGGACTAGATTTAACAAAAAATAAAATATTTAAGGACTTAATTGAGATAAAATATAAATTTAAAGGCTTAATCAAGAAGTTTTGAAAGTGTAAGGGATCAATTTGAATATGGCTTAAAGTATTGAGGCCAAACTGAGAACTTTAAAAAGTTCAATGTCACTCCACGTAATTAACTCATTTTTTCCCATAATTTTAAACCCACGACTTCTTCTTCTTCCTTCCTCCGACAGCCGCGTTCTTCTTCTTCCTCCTCCGGCAAGAACGCAATTGTTCAGAACTTGGGGATTGCGTCCCGTTATAGCCGCTACAAATGCTATCGAGCAAAATCGCGTCCGCGACAGAACGCTATCGGCGTGAATCCGATACCCACCGCAAAATTCTCCAAAAGTGATTTCGGAGGCTGGCGCGACCGTATTTCGCGGCCGCAATTACGTTAGCGGTCCGCGATTTAAATCCCTGGACTTAACATACCTGACGAGCAAACCTATTGGTAAGCAGCTTCTCTATGGAAGTGTAAGTTGCACTTTGTTTTATTGCTGAGCTTCCCTGCTTGAGGAATAAAAGTAAGAATGATTGCAAATTCTGAAAGAAACATATTGCACAAAATTCTAAACATACTGTTCTTTATATATTTGCAGGTGATTATGTTGTCATATACAAAGTGTAACAGATTAAACAAACTTCAACATTAGCCTGTAATATCTGAATGTCTTGCAAAGCTAGCCAGAAAATAAATAAAATCCTATTAGATTCACCTCTATCCAACCGGTATGATTTTGCAAATTACAGAGAGAACTCGCTGTTGACTGGCCCTTGTTTAAAATTAGATTTGTGCTTGAAAATAGAACATGCTCATAGATTATACACTTAACTATGAGAAGCCATAGATGAAAAGAATAAGAGGTAAAATGTAGTAACAATCCTAAAAGTGAAAGCAAGCATGCCAAGTATCAGAAAAGTATTAACCAGAGCATACAAGGGGAAAGGTCTTGTGAGTTGTGATTCCTAATAATTGACTTAAGCTTTAAGAATTACCAAATTTTGATTGTCATTATGGTGCTTGCCATCCAGCTTATTTTCAGCATAAGGACCTTCTTGAGATAGACGAGCACGAACCAAAACTTGCATCTTAACAATGGCCTGAATGCACCTTAAAGTCCCCACAGCATGCCTTCGAACCAAGTGCCCCCTTACAGCAGCCTGCAACTTCACTAAATTCTTAAGCTTTGCTAGCTCTTTACGTGCCTGTCAATGAGTGCATAAAATAAATCGTAAGGAAAGTTACGAATTGGTAAATTTAAATCCACATTGGGAAAGAATTAAATTACCAAAAACCCTCTGATAGCAGTCTGTATGATAATAACAACAGATTCATCCAGGTTGGCATCATCTTCAGACTCACTTGTGGAGGTGGGAACAGATTCGTGCATTTTAGAGTCCTCTTCGGTCAACAACTGGGATTTTTCTTCAGTGTATGCTATAGGCGTAAGCAACTGAGATTTTTCTTCAGTGCACTCTTTTGGTGCCACACACTTAGATTCTTTTTCAATGTACTCTTCTGGTGTCTTCACCGACGGTTTCTCTTCACTGTACTGAATGGATGAAGTCTTCTCAGGAGAAATGGATGCACCAGGCTGTTGGAAATTGAAACCAGCAAATTCCGGACTTTCCTCAAGTCCATAAGTAGCTTCCTGTATAACAGTGCTGCTAAGCACCTGATGCCGATCGGATCTCTTTCGAAAGCTCCATCTTTTTTTGTCATTTGATCTCTCACTCTGGAAGGAAATTTGAAAAGCCTGATTCAGCTCGAAAGGAGATGGAATCATAGAGGAAACAAAGATTTTAAAAAACACAACGTCGCTACTTTATACGAATTAAGATGTTCTTAATTGTAATTTCTACACAGAGTGCTGCTTTATTCAGCTTGTATTGTAATCACCATATTCAATACTGGACTGTAATTTGTCCAAGAGACATAAACACATAGTAATACTAAGTTTTCGAAATTGAAAATTGTCAGCCACTTCCAATCACCTATGGCATCATTAAAACAAGGGGGAAAAGGGTAAATGAATCTCGCCTATTGTACATTACGATATTGCATGTGTGGGGAAAAAACCTTAAAAGAGAAGAAATTTTAAAAAAACTTGTTATGTTTGAAACCTGTAACTAAAAAACAATTGCATTGCAGAGATTCTGAAAGTAATGAGAATTAAAAAGGCAGCCTTGACAATGCTAATTAAAATGCAAAGCCAAGGGTTCTCAGATCTTAAAGTAGCTCAATAAGGCAAGCTTCGAAAACCCGATTCCTCAAGCAAATCCACAGGTTAAGCAGAATAACGTCGTTTGTTTCAGCAGAATCGCCGCCGCAAGTGATGATTTTGAAACAGGAAGTGGATTTTCCCATGTTTCTCTTCTTCTTCTTCTTCTTCTTCTTTATTTAATTTTTTCGCTTAATCTGTTTTTTTATTACTGTTCTTTTTCTCTCGTCTCACTCATTAAGTCTGAACTCAAGCGACCGTGAGAGACAAGACAGTCCAGATATTTGATGTGTGGTTCGGTGTTGGAAATTGTAAACAAAAGAGAGGGAAAAGAAAAGACAGACGGACGGACCTCAAACCAAATCCTTAAATGTAGAATTGTTCTTTACATTGGAATCCGCCACTTTATCATCTTGTCAGGTCAGGTCCATCTTTCTAACCGAATCAAAAGAAGCCCGTTAACATATCATAAGATTCAAAATGCATCCCTTTTCATAACCTCATACAAAATGGAGACAGGGTAATCAATGTGAAAAGAATAGACATGGATCAATAGTAGGGTGTTCAAACAGTTAATTCAGTTAACCGATCAAATTGAACTAGCTAAAATCTATTAATCAATTTTTTTATTTAACTGTTAACTTAACCAAACCATTCTTCAAAAAATTAACCGAACCGATTTTTCTCTTCAATTCTGTTAATTTTTGAATTAACCGAAATAACAATAAAAAGTACCTATAAACATTTTGAATTTAATTAGTAAACATCAAAATAACAATAAACATTACATATAAAATAATTTGTATATATTATAATTATCAAAATAACAATATACAATATATAAAGTAACATTTAGCATCTAATTTAGTTGGGTTAGGCTTATTATATATATGTTTAATATATATTATTGTTAGTACCTACAAATAGTCACTGCCACGTGTCAAAGTCTCACAGCCAACAACGAGCAAACAGGGTTGCGAACAGTGTCATACGAAGGTTATGTGATGTATGACGAATGTGAGATCGCAGACAACACCCTGCCAAACGATCTCGTAACAACGTAACGAGATCGCGATGAGTGACGCTATGAACATACGAGATCCCATCATAGCCTGTCCAATTAACACGCCACGACTACTTGGTCGTGACACCTGTCCCAACAGTATAAGTAGGACATACAATGAGAGGAAGAGGCATCTCCAAACTAAAAAGACACCATAAATCACTATAAGAAGAGCAATAGGTACGTTCTTATAGGAGACCACCATCCAAACCTCCGTCGAACCGTCGTCTCTAACTCTTGTTGACTTTGACAATCAACAATTGGTGCGGCAAGCGTGGACTGAACATGCGACCTTCAGGTTTATCAGTAACCCTAAAACCCTTGGATATGGGAAGAGACGATCAAAATACCCAGAGAAAGATACAATAGAGGTGCCCACACTAACAACTCAACCGATGACAACGGCTGGAGAAGATGATATTGCGATAGGACAACCAGCGCCAGCTGCCGCACAACAGCTACAACACCTTTAACAAAATTTTTGGCAATAGTTTTGGGATCAACCTCCACCATGGTTTACAACAGGACTGAATATACAACAAACGAGATGAGCATCCACGTAGAAAAGCATCAACTATTAATTTTTAGAAATGCAGAAAAAGATAAAAAAACATGGAGGAAGCCTTATCACTCTCAAAACAGCAACTCGAGCGGCAGCAAAACTCCATACAAAAGTAAGTCGAACAACATAGTATCGTGGAGAAAAAAGAAGAAGTTAATTAAACAGTTATCTAAAAAAATTTGAGGCAAGACGTCTCATGATGAGCAAGTTTCTCCCCAACAAGGCGTTGAGGGAGAACAACCTTGATAGCTGGAGGAGGATTATGAGGATTTAGAGGATATAGACTATAGCCCCACAATGGATGATAAACAACAAACGTTAAAGGCAAAGATGGAGAACTAGAGATGAACTTTCAGAGCATCTAGAGCCTTCGACAAGATGATCTTTCTCGAAACCCCTGAGGTATAAAAAATGAGCTCTTATCTGAAAACATCCTAGAACATCATGTATCAACGTCTTTTAAGGTCTCGAAGCTGATGCACAATAGAAGAGGTGACCCTCAGGATCACCTGTCACACTTTTTGAACCATACGAATTTGTTTGGTGCCTTGGATCAAGTTAAAAGTCTAACATTTTCAACGACTCTCAAGGATTCAGCTCAAGCATAGTATCTCCAACTCTCGGCGAACTCGATTTCCAATTTTGATTAGCTTGTAGAACTGTTCATGAGCTGTTTTTTTGGCAAATAATATATTGAAAAAGTCGTCAGCATACCTTATGTCGTTCATTCAGAAGTCGGACGAATCTTTGCATAAATTTGTCCAATGATTTCATGTCGTAGCTATGCAAACCAAAGAGGCATCCAATGAGTTCGTAATTTCCGCCTTTATCAATAACACTTCCCACCAGCACCTAAAGTATAATTTGTTGGACCGACCACCAGCAACATTATCGAAACTGTATGAGAAGGTTCAGTCGTACACTAAAAATAAAGAGGCAAATAGTATGAGGGCCTTGGCACACAATTCACAACACGAGAACCAGAGACAAGGCGATTGTGGCCCCAGATGGGCAGATCCCCTATTTATTATAGAATTGGTAGAAAAAACTCGTAGTTCTATCGCAGACCACAATATGTTCAGAACAACGATCTGTCACAGTGGCGTACGTAGGAAGATCAGCAGCGCGGGACAACCCAAGAAAGGTTGTCCACGTATAGAACCTATCATGAATTGACAGAGTTGCCTTCGCAGATACCAGATTGAACACACGGGAATCTTAAGACCATCATTGTCAATGGGAGAAAGCCAACAAAAAGAGCGTTCCGGGTGATGATGTGAATTTTACAAAGCTCAGGGTCACTCTATAGATGGTTGCATATATTTAAAGAACGTGATTGAATTCGCAGTAAGAAGAGGACAGTTGGAGATATTTTTAGTTTCTTGCTACAGACACGTCGAGGATAATAGGGAGACCCGACAGCCTGAGTCGTAGGGTGATAGAAGAAACAACCCGGATAACAAGGGCGCTATACATATGATAATTAGAGTAGACGAAAATGAAACCAATCAAACTCCAAGCGTAGAGTACACGTGCAGGGAGTAATGTCAATTTCAGCAGGAATAATGAAGAAATCAAAACAAAGAGACATGTGATGAGTTTTCTTCTAAAAAAAGAGCAGGACAATATTCTCGATAAAGAAGGTAATGACCCTATCGTTGTTACAGTAGGGATAGCGAGTTTTACTGTGAAAAAAATTATAGTAGACACAGGTAGCGCTGTAAAAGTGTTGGGCTGAAATGGTTTAAACCAAATGAGAATTTCAAATGCAGAATTAAAGACAGCCAGTCCTGTGTATGGGTTTAGCAACCAGCCTATCGAAATAAAGGGCTCTATATGACTCTTCGTAACTATGAGAGATGATGACCACAAAGTCACACAAATGGCCGATTTTCTGGTCATCGATAATCTGACCACGTTCAATGCCATTTTTGGGAGACCCTTGATTATATTGTTACAATTGAAAACTCCATAATATAGACTTTTGTCCTCTTCTTCATTGTTTTTCAAATTATTTTTTTAGTTAAAAAATACTTCAAGGACCAAAAACGAGGCAGGAGAGGTAGTTTTTCAGGCTAAAAGTGATTTTCAGTTTGGTTTAAAATATGTTTTTCAAAAAGTTAAAATTTATAGTTTTTTACTTTTTCGAAAGCACAATTTAAAAAAATTATTTATCTATTCTCATTTATATCATAAATTCTTTTATATTAAAATAAAATAAAATAAATATTTAGCTTGGATAGGATATGTTGCAGCTAAATATATTTTTTAATTTTTTTGAAAATATTTAGCTTGGATAGGATATGCCCAAGTAATATTTATTTTAATTTCTTTTTGAAAATATATAGCTTGGATAGGATATGTTGCAGCTAAATATGCACTCAAGGTGATTGTCTTTAAATGTTAAATGTTTGAATGCAAGTAGTTTGATACCACATTTTTTTATTCTAATGTCCCTTGGGTTAATCCTGTAGCATCCTGAACATGTTCAACACTTAATTTTAGTGGGGGCCGCTGGAGTTTCATCAGGATCAGAAGAAAAATATGAGTGGGTAAACCGCTTCAGAGCAACATGGAAAGGGGTAATTTTGAGTCATTTGTGGGAATCTAATTTTACTCCTCAGAAGATTATAAGGTTTGTAATTTTTCTGGTTCTATTTTGTTAACCTGCCTCTCAAATCGAGCTTTGCTATTAAACATTGCCCTGAATTGCCTTGCTAACTTATTGCTATTGAGAAGAATCAGTGATCTCTTCATTGGTTCTATTTTGTGTAGGTTACTTCTATCTTGAACTGTTATTTGGATAAAGTTTGTAGGTCTCCTTTGGTCTTATATGTTGCTGTCAAAGTCCTCACACTCCTATTTGTTTAATTTGTTTTATATTTATTTCCATTAATTCTCGTCTTTGATTGCATTTTTCATCAAGCAGTTTAATGTACTACTTTTTAACATCTATTGGATGATTCTGTATGCAGAGGCTTAGGTCCTTGGGGTCCAGATCTTGTACGCAAGTATACAGCTGCTAGGTTTAGTCCCAGATATTCGGTAGACGGTGTATTTACAGAGGAGGAGTCTAAACTTCTATCTGGTATTGTAGGATTTTTTTTTATTTGTATAGCTCTTCTATTAACAAATAATAGATGTATAACTGCTGCTTTTCCCTGTTCTTCCTTGTTGAAGATTATGTGTACCATATCTCAGCTGCCAAAGCAAGTGGAGAGCTCTGCTTAAAATATATATTTGCATTTGGAGCATTTGGTCGGTCTCCCCTTATAAACAGGTTTGACACCCTCATTTATTGGTTCAGCAAAGTGCTTGTGTACTGTTTTTAAATTTGGTTCATTAGACAGCCTAATACCTTCCTATGTTTATATTGACCAAGATTCTGTCTATATCATAGGAATTTACGATCTCTGTTTGATTTGAAAACACCGTACAGAGCAATTTACATATTTTCCTCCTGGTTGGGAAATATGTGCATCAATGCACAAATAATAAGCATCACTAAAGGTCAAGAATTATGCCTACTTTTGTTTTTCTCTGAAGAGAAAAAAGGAGAATGTAATGATCATAAAGATTCACTTGGCTGTGAACTGTGAATAACCCTTGCCATTTTATGTAATGCTATTCAAAGGCTCATTGATGGCAAAGGATTTTGAAAACACTTGCTATAAAAAGCACTTATACAAACCTTGGGCACATGCATTTAGCATCTAATTGGCTTGTGCATTTCTTCGAACCTAGACGCACTTCAAATAGTTGAAGAAAAAAATAAAATGATCATAAACCTCGAACACTTCTTCAATCCTAGAGCACATTTCAGAATTTCAAACTGACTGATATGGAAGTCGTATGAACCACTAACTAGAATCTAGATCAGTGTTGCAATCTACTAACAATGAAGATTTCAGGTGTTTGGAAGACAGTATTTAATAACATTTTTTCGTATATATTCATGAATAGTGCATCTGAGTGGAAAGTGCCAACTACGTTTATATATGGGACTGAAGATTGGATGGACTACGAAGGAGCCCAAGCAGCTCGCAAGCAAATGAAGGTCCCATGTGAAGTTATCAGGGTTCCTCAGGTGTGTTTACTTTTACAATGTATAAAAAATAACTTGGGAGGCAATCTGCCGAAGACATTTTTTATATTTTCCTGAGAGCTTGTATTTTAGAACCTTGAAATGCTATCCTTCCTGTCAGGCTCCTCATCTTTCTTTTCCCTAATCTGCAGGCTGGCCATTTTGTGTTCCTTGAAAATAAACCCTGATGATGAACCCTTTCCTGAAGGTTTGATATCAGCATAGGAGGAAGTATGTTTTAATTTCTGTAAAAGAATGTTCCGAGTTTTCATTGGTCAGAAGATTCTTTAGGTCAATAAAACATTATTTGCCTGTAACTTGTATGATATGTATTTATCTATCTATTTGGTGTTTGGTCGTATCTTGAATTTGGTTACTGGTTAAGTGGAACACAGATTGAATAATTGATCGAAAACTCACAGTTAAAATTTGACATTCTGAGAGGGACAACTTGAAAACCAGGAAAACTGATTGAGCTTGTTGGATGTCATGACCGGATTAATTGTGGGTGGGTTGGATTTTCGAACTATGAACTTACTTCAAAGTTGGTCACTAGGAACACAAGTTTGACAGCAACACGGTCAACTACTCCACGGTGAGACTATAGTTTGTACTGTACTCTGTAACCTGTCTACTCGTACCTCCATGATTAGAACTCCTGGAGTTCAAACTAAAATAGTGGAAAAAAAACAGAGTTTACAATATAAAAAAAAAATTACGATGATAAATATCGTTGGTTTCTTGCCCTAATTTGTAATTCTCTCCCATTTTAACATATGCTTATGATGAACTAGATTTGAACTTTAAAATTAATAGCATATTAAAAATAATTAAAATCATAAATTAAGAGAATTTAATCTCCCTAATTTTGAAATTGAAAAATCTTAAAAATAATTAAAATAAAAAAAAAGACATAACTTAATTTTAATGATTAAAAACTATTATTTACATAAAATATAATTAAACCAAAATTGGCCTTTCACCTAAAATATGGCCCGTCACGGTGCATGTTGCCAATGATTTCTAATTTTCTAAATAAAGAAAAACATCCAAGACCAAGACATTTAATATTGATTTTTAATTAAAAAAGTAACGTACGTCATTCAATTATATGTTTAGTTATATTCTTATACATATTAATTTTTCATTTGCTCTGTTTAAATATTTTTAAAGTAATCTAAAAAATTTCGTATTAAAAATTTAAACTTTAAAACGATACTAGGAGGGCAACCTCGAATGTTTAAATTACCTGAAAAATAGTAAAAGAAAAGAAAATAAGAATCAATAGCCAGAACACGAACCCGCTTCTTACGAGATAAAGGCGAATAACCTAATCAACTAGACGACAACTGATTAATTAGACAGATTATAAACAAAATTATTATTTCTTTTATTTTTATATTGCTTAGGTGATCCTTACACAAAGGCAAAATGAAGAAGACGCAGTCGATTTTCTCAAACTCTCAAAAGAAATTTTGTTAGTATTTTTTCATCTCACAGATTCCAAAGATGGAATCTTTGAGGCACATTAGCTTCGGGCTGTGCTGCCTGTGCACTCCTACTTTAACTCCATTGCCCCACCCTCGAAAACCCTCCAAACTCCACCACCCTTCAACCACCGTCGTCTGCTCTGCCAATAAATGGGCCGAACGCCTCCTTTCCGACTTCCAATTTCTCCCTGCCACCGACAACTCTTACTCCTCTTCTTCCTCCTCAACTGCCACTGTTTCCCCCCCCTTTCCCCTTCTCTCCCCGTCCCCTCCCGAACGCCACGTTTCCATTCCCCTCGATTTCTACAAGGTCAGTCAGACACTAATTCTCATTTCCCTTTGAGTTTTGTTGATTTTTGGAATTATAGTTATCTAAAAGCTATCATCTTCAAATGCAGGTTTTAGGAGCCGAGACTCATTTTCTAGGAGATGGAATCAAAAGAGCCTATGAAGCAAGGGTTTCTAAACCGCCTCAATATGGTTTCAGTCAAGACACCTTAATTAGCCGAAGACAGATTCTTCACGCCGCCTGTGAAACCCTATCTAATCCTGGCTCTAGACGAAATTACAACCAAGGTCTTGTCGACGATGAGCGTGACACTATCATCATTCAAGTTCCCTGGGAAAATGTAATTGCATTTTATCATTCTCTTTATTTAACAATTTATGTTTGGTTATTGAGAAAATGTGGGAAATGTAGGTTCCTGGAGCATTATGCGTGCTGCAAGAGGCAGGGGAAACTGAAGTGGTGCTACAAATTGGGGAGACTTTGCTGAGAGAGAGACTGCCCAAGGCATTTAAACAGGATGTCGTTCTGGCAATGGCCCTTGCTTACGTGGACTTGTCAAGGGATGCTATGGCTCTGAACCCACCAGATTTTATTGGTGGTTGTGAGGTGCTTGAGAGGGCTTTGGAGCTGTTGCAGGTGTTTGAGCATACCTACTACTTCCATTTGTAAATTGTGTTCCTCTATTGATAAAATAGTGTTTGATTATGTAGTTGGCCTGGATTAGTTGTCAATTCGTCAATTTACTATTACTAGAGTGAGTCAAAAGTATGCCTTTTTACGGATAATGTAGGAGGAAGGTGCCAGCAGTCTTGCCTCAGATTTGCAGTCACAAATTGATGAGACATTAGAGGAGATTGCTCCACGTTGTGTTCTGGAACTTCTAGCCTTACCCCTTGATGATGTGCATCGCACAAAGAGAGAGGAGGGTCTTCATGGTGTACGCAGCATATTATGGGCTATTGGTGGAGGAGGAGCTGCTGCAATTGCAGGAGGTTTTACCTGTGAAGATTTTATGAATGAGGCCTTCTTGTGCATGACAGCAGCTGAACAGGTATTGTACATTTTCTATCTTTCATTTTTCCTTTTATGCTTTCTGATCAGTTTCTTAGTTTCTCTTTAGCTTTAAGTCCTTTTCTACGAACAGGTTGATCTATATGCAGCCACTCCAAGCAATATTCCTGCAGAAAGTTTTGAAGTTTATGGAGTAGCACTTGCACTTGTTGCTCAAGCATTTCTAAACAAGAAACCTCATCTCATCAGAGATGCTGATAACCTCTTCCAGCAGCTCCAGCAGACTAATTTAACAACACTAGAGAACAGCATCTCTCCCTATGCCCCCATTGGAAACCGCGAGATAGACTTTGCTTTGGAGAGGGGTCTCTGTTCATTACTTGTGGGGGAGCTAGACGAGTGTCGCTTGTGGTTGGGCTTAGACAGTGATAGCTCCCCTTATAGAAATCAATCTATTGTAGATTTTGTCGTGGAAAATTCTAAGGATGACGATGACAGATCTTCCTGGGCTTTGCAAGCTGTTGGAGGCATGGCTAATGGAGGTGGTTTTTCCCAGATTTAGAGACACCAAAGATATACAATTCAAGCTGGGAGATTATTATGATGATCCAACTGTCCTGAGATATTTAGAAAGGCTTGAGGGAGCAGGTGGTTCACCCTTAGCTGCAGCCGCAGCTATAGTGAGGATAGGCGCAGAGGCTACTGCAGTTCTTGACCATGTAAAGGCTAGTGCAATTCAGGCATTGCAAAAGGTGTTTCCTCTTCATCGCTCAGAAGAGAGTGAGAGACATCAATTAGATGGTGAGATGAACAACCTTTTTCCTGTGGAAAATGAGGATACTCTGGGAAAACCTGATCAAAAGGATTCTGCTGTGCTAGCTGAGGTTCCTGGGATAAGTAGTTTGGAAGAAATGTATGAAGAAGAAGAAGAAACAATAACTGACAAAATTAAAGATGCTAGTATCAAGATCATGTCTGCTGGTGTTGTAATTGGAGTTATGACGTTGGTTGGCTTGCAGTTTTTACCTGGCAGATCTAATTCATCAGTGAATGGTAAAGAAATCAGACCAGCTATGGCAACTGATGTCATCAATGCAGGTATGACTAAAGAAGTGATCAGTCAACCTAATATAGAATTATTTCCAAAGCTTGAAGTTCTTTTTTCTAGAATACCTTAGACTTTGTTGTTGTTAATTATGGATCCTTTAGGTTTAGCCATGTTATTTGTATGGCTACTACTGCACCTGTTTTCTATTTTACTGTTAGAAGTTTTTCCCTCTAAACAATTAAGACATATACGAGTTCGTCAAATAGGAGGATTGTTGTAATCATGTAGTTTTATACATGTCCTATTTTTCCATGTTTATTGGTGCTCAAAACTGATTTCAACTTTGCAGGGTTAATAGATGAAAATTCTTTGCAAGAATTACCTAGAATGGATGCAAGAATTGCAGAAGGCATTGTTCGCAAGTGGCAAAACATCAAATCTGAGGCAAAATCATCAAAATCTAATATGCTGGCATTTGGACCTGAAGTCACTGCCCTACAAATCTTGATAAATTGCCAGAATTTGCGTGATTCATAAACGTGTTAGTAGATAGCTATCAAGGCTTTAAGTTTTTTAAGTTTTTCCTAACACTTAAGAGAACTGCCAGGTTCTGGATGGTCAAATGTTGAAGACATGGACGGACCGTGCAAGCTGAAATTGCTCTGCTTGGTTGGACATATGAATATAGTCTGCTGAACATGGCCATTGATAGTGTTACTCTTTCACTGGATGGGCAGCGAGCTGTAGTTGAAGCAACTCTGAAAGAGTCCACCCGCTTGACTGATGTTCATCATCAAGAGAACAATGCCTCTAACGTCCAATCCTACACCACGAGATACGAGATGACTTGTTCCAGGTCAGGCTGGAAAATCACCGAAGGATTTGTCTACAAATCTTAGGTAATAATGTAAAGCATAAAACATGAAAGTTCCAATGTGGATACCAGTGTTGCCTTTTGCCAAGCTGTTTTTATTATATTGTTCTAGATAAAACAAAGCATAACATTTTCCTGTCATGCAAGAAGTTCTACTTAAAAGAATTGAGTCAACCACCTTTTCTGGTTTAATTATTCGGGTTTGGTTAGCCATATCTATTCCTCTGGTTGGACATAAAAATGGTGCAAATCTGGAAGTGGAAACCATGCTATTTGGAAAGATATTCTTTCATTCCATTAGTATGTGCTTGTTACACAAAAAAAAAAAAAAAAAGAATAAAAATGAATCTGCGATTAAAGTCTGATTAAACTTTATACACCTTTTGAATTTACAAACAGGATTCAGGAGTTAGAAATTAGAGAATATTTGAGTCTAGATTAATTCACTCTATCTTCAACAACTTCTAAAAGAGGGAAGGAAGGCTGAGCTTCCAGCTGTGAGATCTTCGGGATAAAAATCGGGGCAAAATGCAGAGCCCAACTCCCTCGTTGGGGGCTCGACTTGGTTCCACAAATCCTAGCAACTTGGCAACAAGAGCAGCACTCTCCTTCACATGGACCATGTCCTTGGCGTCTGTCCAAACAAGGTGTGCCAATTGTACGCTCCTCTGCTTTGTGTTCAAATCAATTCCCCACTTCTTATACACTTCCTCTCTCTGCTTTCCAGACAACTTGACAACTCAACATCACCTTCTTGACTCAGTTCCTTCTTGCTGTCACAGGAAAGATCAAAATTGTCTATACTCAGTTCCTTCTTTGCACTGTCACCGAGAAAATCGAATAAAAGTAATTCGTTTGTATTCAATTAGGTCCTAAAGTTCTTTAATTCCAGGTGCATATTCATGTACGTGCAATTGTTCAGTATGCTGTTTAATTATGGAAATCTTAAGTTTACCTTGAAGCTATGTCTGACAACGAGCCCTTTAGAAGGGTCAATCTTCTGAGCTCTATCTCCAAATACAAACAATCGGAAGGATCGCCTTTGAAAAGCTGGATGAAATAGCTTCTGTGGATTAATGATACACGGCATGCATCCCACAGTTCAACTATCTTTCTCCGCTTCTCCTCAAATTCTGAGTCAGTCTTTATTATCTCATCGAGATAAACATTCCATGGAAAAGGAAATATGTTAGTTGCCAGTTATCATTAGCCTAAGCATAAAGAAGCTAAAAGTCGCTTCTAGGAATCTATGAAGAGGAGGGAGGTTCATCTTCTTACTATCTTGTTTTCAGTTTTCTTTTGTGACTGCTGATTCATTTCACTGCCACCCGCGGATAAATCAGTAGAGGTGGAAATTCTTCCCAAAGGATCCTCGCAAATTGACTTCCATGGTCGTGGATGAAAATTAGTTGCACTAAAAGTGTCTTCCGCATCGGAATCTTTAAGATTTGATGTGTCCAAGGAGCAGCTACTAATAGAAGAAGCTCGAGAATGTCTGCTGGATATATTTCCGCCTCTGTTGTCATATTTCACTTCAGAAACCATTTGGTAAAAGTCTCTTGATCTTTCAAGGAAGTCCTTTTCAACCCCACTGGAAGAGTGTGTGCTTTCACTGCGTGCTGCCTTCTCAAAGTAAGGTGAAGAGGACGCGGTTGTGACAACCGCCCTACAGCTTTTACTTCTGTTCAAGCTCCTTCTAATAGGGTAGATGTATCTGAGAAGCCAGGTGACTGATCTAGATGTTGAGCATTAACAAGAAAATTGACTGTCCTTTGCAGTTCCTTAATTTTTTGCTTCAAACCCTGGTAAGTTTGATCATTATAAACAGGAGTTGACTGCAAATCTTCCTTTTTTGGTGATGATACTACATTATCATTCGTGGTTATAATCGTGTCCAACTCTCCTTGTTTTTTCTCAGGATCAGTGGAGAAGTCATCACCTTCGTCAGCTCCTGTTTCCTTGGGAAGAACCTCTGTCATGGTCGGTTTTCCCTCCTGTTCATTCATTGTATTTCTTGAGTCTTCAATTTCAACGCATCGAACTTCCTTGCAGCTATCTTCAAATTCTTGACCCGTTTGTTCAGAAATCTCCCGACCTTTGCATGAATTGGAGCCAGTAAACTTCGGAGTAATGCCATCGAGTAGAAAATCCTCTTCAGGATTATCAGCAAGCCCAGGACATCCGTTTTCTGCACTAGGAACACTAGGTGCAGCTGTATCCTTATTTTGGTTGGCCGCTTCTGATGAATTTGATGATTGCTTTAACATTTGAACCTCTCTAACTGACAGTAGCAAATTCTCAACTCGCGACTGAGCAAGATCACGTTGCCAAGTCAATAATTGTATCTCTTTGGCCATCTGTAGATACTCAAATTAGAAAGAAAAAAAACAATAAAAAAAGCGAGGGCATGTATGAAACAGCTTTCTGAAGTTGGTCTAATCACCTGTCCAATAAGTTGCTCTTTCTCTCTCAGCACGTCAGCAGTATCGCCTTTCACTGAAGATGATCCCAATCTCCTCATTTCTTTCTCCAGTCTAGCCAATTCTCTTTGTAATTGCTTTACCAATGCCTTATCTGACATGATTAAATTCACCTGTGCATTAGTTCTTACCTGCTTGGCACAGTTTGCAAAAATGAGTGTGTTTCTTGATTGCTCGACATGAACACGTTCAGGACTCATAGTACAAATGATGGCTGTTCTGGCATTTCCTCCTAAAGCATTCTGGAGTATGCGTGTCAACTTAGAGTCTCTATAAGGTATGTGGCCAGTTCTTCCCTTGCTGCAAAGTGTTGTGGACAGTTAATTAGTCAGAATATGTCGAGTTTATAACGAATTAAAGATCCACACGTCATACAATATTTGTTCTGTTTAAAAAAAATGAAGAGAATTGTTCAACCTTAATTTGCGAATCACAGTCCCAAGAGTTAGTAAACTCCGGTTTATATGGCAGCCTTCTTTCAATCTTGCACCAGCAGATAAGATCTGAGAAGCTCGCTCGCTTCCTGCTAAATCAACAAAATTCTGTACAAGACGACCGAGTCAATTTTCCTAGTTAAGATTTTCGTTACTAACTAATTCAATATTTCATGTAATATAACTGCATTGCCTTTCAGTAAGTTAATAGTGTCATACCACTGAAGCTGCAAGAATGTTTGAATTTCCAGCTCCGGTATATTCACGAGCAGAGCTTTCGATTGTCTGCAAGATTGCATCAATGAACATAGAATAAGACTAGGCCCAACTCCGATAAAGAAAAGTTCACTCGAGTAATCATGGCTACCAGCCGCAAAATCTGATGTGATCTAGAGCTGGTTTCATTCAAAGATGTCTCTCCTATCTGCCTTTGAGCTGCAAATTCATACCAAAGTGCATGGATAATGTCATCTAGTGAAAGAAAAAACCAAAGAAATCGTATGCAAATGCAAGCCCATAAGCGTATGAGAAATATTTTACCTTCACAGATTGAAAGGAGCTCGTAAAGATGTTCCCTGTTTCTTAGAGTCACCTCAGTAAGTTTCTCCACGACCGTTCCCCTCTGATGAGTGAAAACAATGTCGCAAAAAGGTTACGTTCATGCGAAACGACGACCGGAAAGCTTAAAGTAAGGAGAAATTGTTACCTCTGGATCATCTAGCACCCTTAGTGGGTAACTATCGGGGCTTAGGAGGTCCCTCACGGCTTCATTGTATATTTCCATGGCACAGAATTTCACCAAAAATTCTCTTTCTCCATTCTAACATATTGATCAAAACAAAACGTCATCTATATATCCTACACTGCCAAAAAACAGAATAGATAGATTTCAAATATAATATATATATATGAGAAGAAGTAATACTACATTCTCTATGTAGTCATATATATCCGATACTGCATATTCGGTGATGCCCCTCATTGTATATGTCTTGCCACTGCTTGTTTGCCCATATGCAAATATGCTCGCTGAAGAAAAGAAAAAACACGAGCTGAAACATTTTCGCTTCGATTATATTGTTACAGACAAAATGAACAAGGAACAAAGAGTACTTACAATTGATACCATCAAGTACTGAGAGGGCAATGTGTTTGGCTCCTTCGTCATACACTAGAGCTGTATCGCAATCACTGTCGAATACTCTGTCTATTTGCAACAAAATCGACAAACAATATATATACAATGATTGGAAGACGATCTCAATTCTCAATGTGGAATGAAAAACACAAGCAGATGATGATGGAAATGCTTACCAAATGTGTAGGCGGCACGGAACATGGCGCGTTCAGGCAAATTATGCTTGAAAAGGATGGTGTCATTGTTAACGCATTCCCAATCACATAAACGATTCCTTGATTTATCATTCAATGGCCTTAATCTAATCGAAACAAAAATTTTCTCGCCTTGTTCTTGGAATTGCAACTCTTCGCTCATTGTCTCTTATCCTAATATTTTTTCCTCTGTTTCTCTTCACAATTTTTAACTTTTTTTTTTCAAGGTAAAGGCCTGTCTATTGTCGGAACCAGGCAATAGAATCCTTCGAGCTCAACGTAATATAGGAGAAAAAATAAGAGTATTTTTCCCCACAGATTTTACTCCAACGAATCCTGGAAGATCTTTTTCTCCCGCCGCTTGATTTTCAAATCAAAACGGAAGCTATACCAACGATAAATGGAAGAAAAATTCAATCCAAGCCAAATATTAAAAGGATTAAATGAGGATGAACAAACCAAATCGAAAACGTGGAGGAAAACAGCTAGACAAGTTGCATCAAATTCCGTGAATCAGGGAAAACGAAAACGAATTCAACTATAAGTGAAAAGCGATTTCTTTTTCTCCTCCTCCTCCACCGTCTATCAGACTCCACACTGAATTTTGGGGAGAGAAAGATAGTAGAAGAAGAAATGTGAGTGAAAGACGGCATTGCAATGCGAAATGCAGACGCAATGCCGCTGTTGTTGGCTTTGGCCTCCATACAGTTTCTCTCTCTCTGACATGGAATTGTACCCACCTTTCAAATATAACCGCCACCAACTAACTATAATTTGTATGTCCCTTGTGGACTTACTATTTTTTTAACCTTTAATTTACCTCCAAATGCATTAATTTTAAATTAAAGGTGAGAGGAATGATTTGGTGAGAATGGTGTAAAATTCATTTCTTAATTGAACATTTATCCGAAAAAAAGAGATTTTTTCCCTCTTAACTTCATTAATTTTTATTATTGTAGTCCTTAAATTTTTATTAAGTTCTTCGTGCAAAAAAATGTGTAAGAATAAAGGTCATTCTTGCCGATTTGAACTCACCAAAAAGGTTCCATAAGCACCGAACAGCAAAAAGATTGCCCCTGACACAAGAGTCTGCAACAAGCGAGCTTTAGGTAGGATCAGGATGAACCCTTCGCCCCACAAAACCAGTCCACAGATCGACCCGGCCTATCTAGTTTTAGACTCAAGTCTATAACACAAAGCATGTTCATAATGATTACATGACACGACCGGAAATAATTTCATATTTAAAAAACAATATTTTTAACAATTAATTTTATTTATAAAATAAATATATTAAGCCGATTGATCAAGGTCTTTAAATTTTTTTAAATCATAGGTGACCTAAGAGTATCTTTCTTTTACTTTCCTCAAAGTAAGATTAATTTTAAAATTAATATTTGTCAAAAAAAAATACTTGTAAATTGAGAAGAAAAAAAAGTCGATGCATTAATTGGCCTACCTAGAATGGGGACCTCCAAAGTATATGTTCGTCCCACCGGCCGATAACGCAATCTGCTTTAGGACAAAACCAGAGCATCATTTTTTCCTTGTCCAACCCCATCATCAATTTATCATAACTATCATCTACTTTCTTCTTGTTATTCCCTTCTTACAATCTGTTCCAATTGTCAGTTTCGAATCTCAATATCACGACCCATCTCCCCGACCAAAAAAAGCGAGAGATCCCTTTACTTTGTTCCCATGACCGTCTGCTGAGACTGTTCACTTGTATGTTCTGTTTAGATTTTTTGATAACGATATGTCACCCCTGCTGTTAGATTCCAGTTTTTTAAATGGAAACAAATTTTTTTCATTAATATTTATGAAATCCTTGTCTTCTGTAAGTTGAAAAAGAGATCCTTACTTTGTTCCCATGACAGGCCTTATTAGGGGTGGAAAACTTGAAACTAAAATCTAACTTAGCAGGAAATAAGAAGATACAAAGATGGATTGGGAACTTCAAGTCAAACCCATGTCCAACTTATAACACAACGTGAAGCTTTTGCCCTTTGAAGATATGATCCTACCAGAGGCGCTTAGATCTCTTGGAACCAGTGGATTGAGGGCTGATCTGTGGTACTGTAAAGGAATCATCCATCCATCTCTTATTAGCTTTCATCCCCATGATTTCCTTTGTCTCCTTGAACCCGATTTGCTCTCCCATCTGGTGAAGAATATTGGGGAGGATACAGGGAAGATGATTTTTCTGGTGAGAAAGTATCCATATTGCTCTCAAGGTCAGCATCAAGGAACGGTGACATACAACCATCACTCTGAATAAATTAGACCCAAAAACGAGCGAAAGAAAATTATTCAGATCCAAAAGAAAATCACATCATTCAAAAAATCAAATTGTTAGCAAGGAAGAAAAGGATAAGCATAGATCAACGCAAACCTTATAGAAACCAAAGGGAGGCAAAGAGGAATCAAGGAAATCTTCGACGTGCCACCCTGGAAGCATCTCCATCAAGTACTCAGATATGCTACTCGTTGAACCACCGTCTTCAGTTGCTAGCAGGTTATCTCCGGTGCTCTTGTTATTTGTTACTGCTGCTGCTGTTGTTGTACTGATTGATGAAGATTTAGCAAGTGAAGGTGCATTGAATTTTGATGGAGAAGCAGAGATAGTATTCTTGACCAATAGTGGAGACTTGAATTCAGGAACAGAATCAGCAACGTTGGATAAGGAAGCGATGGAGGATGTATAGAGAGAAGAGGTCGAAGAGAGTTTAACCCCTTTAAGAAGAAACCTGTTATGTTTCTGGATATGTTCGTTTGCCGAGTGAATTGGAACATCACAATCTCTGCATAGAATTGCTCTGTCCTGCTGACAGAACAAGAAAGCTCGTTTCTCCTAAAAAAAAAGAGGGGCAAAATCAATCAACCGAAGCAGTAAAACAATAACAAAAAGTACAAGTGAAAAATACCCGGCAGATATCACAAAGAGGAAATTGTTTAGAAGAGGAAGGACGGAGAATGGAAAAACGTTGGTGTTTAGAGGCAAGCTTGTTGGCGTGGTGAACTCGGTGGTCACAGGCGTCGCACAAGGCGGCCTCGTCTGCGGTGCAGAAGACCGAGGCCTCCTCTGTGTCACACACATCGCACTGAATCGTCATCTGTTTATTGATCTTTTGCTCCAATCCGATCCCACGAAAGAGAAGAATATCGTGAAAGTTTGGAACCCCAAAAGACGTGGAAAGAGAGGGTTATATGCATATCTGTTGCAGTAAAACAGTAGTATTACTTTGACATAGTGAGAACTCATATTTCGGAGGCTGTAAGGACAGTGGGAAACACACAAATATACGAATTTTGTTAATAATTTGTCTTTAAAATATTTCTAAATTATTACATACGATATTTTTTTTGAACAAAAAATGATTACATACGATAACGTGTTCCTCTATGGATCCAACAGATGATTTTCTTTAATTAAATTAATAATCTTTCACAATTTTCAACATCAATTTTTAAGTGCCACATTATCCCATTTTATTTATGTTTTGCATCATCTTGATCTTCATTTAATGAAAGCTTATTTACCTATTTTTTGTAAAATAAAGGGTTATAAATTAATGGAAGCAAAAATGTTTTGCATCATCATGGTCGTCAGTTGATAAAGCTTTTGTACTATAAAACTAAAAAAGCAACGGTGAATCAGAATTCTCGTATCCGGACGACATGATAGATATCAACCATCTCCTCCAAATACCAGACAATATATGAATATAAAATGTAGGTATCAGATAAGACAATTTTTAAGACCAAACAAATTACAATATTTTTAATTTTAAGATTGTTTCTCTAATCAGACTTCTGAATTCTTATTAATTAAGTGAATTTATATATTAATTTAATTATAAAGTAAGTGCTTAAATTATGTCAATTTTTATAATAAGTGTTTAAAATGTTTTTTTTATTGAAATAGGTGTTTACTATTTTATTTTTTTGCTAAAATAGGTGCTTAGAGTATTTTTGGCTGAAATAGGTACTTAAAGTTTTATTTTTTTGTTAAAATATGTGTTAAAGTAGGCGCCTTGGTTGACTTTAAAATAAACTAAAAATGGAACTTTAATGACCTATTTCAGCCAAAAATACTTTAGACGCTTATGATAAAAAAGAAACATAGTTTGGGCACTTATTTTGTAGTTAAGCCTTATATTTAATATATTGCAATGTACTTTCTTTTGGTATTCAAAGACATCAAGAAAAATTATTCAAGAAAAATTATTCAATACAATGTTGGTGTAAAAAATTTAATAAACATGTTAGATTTAAGAATTGAAAACTTATTTTAAGATTTTTAAGCTTAGAGGTTTAAATCAAGGTTTAGCTTTTAGGGTTGAGATTAATAACTTACGATAATAAGCTTATGGATTTAAGTTGTAACTCTAAATTATAAATTTCAACTCTAAACCTTATATTCTTAATCTATAACTGTTGAGATTTTTGTTTTGATATAATAATTTGAAAAATATTTTTGGACTTGATTGAAAGATTGCAAAAATGATTCAAAGTCCAAACAACTTGAAAATATGTTTGAGGTGTTTTCAAAAAGTTTTGGGAGGTTTTAAAACGTTTTTAAATAGTAAAATTATTAAAAATTGAAGCTCCGTAACGATACCAATCATCCCGAGTCTATACGCGATTCTATCCACAAATTCCAAAACCAAAACCTCGAACTGATACAACTTCTGTCGTACCGGTACGGACATGGTGATTTTGAAACCACCCTAGAGGTTTCAAAACCTCTGCCTTTTTTCAGCCTGCAACGACTATTTCCCAAAGCAAGGGCGTATCGATACGGGTACTCGCGTACCGATATCGACAGCACTAGAATGAGAAATTTTACTTGAAAATTACCCCCAACGTCTCCAATTCATCCCCAACGACTAGAAACTCATTTCACACTATAAAAGAAGACCTTGAACACTTGAAGATGATTAGAGAACATATCCACGCAAGATGATCAAGAGAATTTGAGTCTAAGTCTTATTTCTTTATTTCTCTTGTACATGGTTTAGAGAGTGCTTCAATTGTATATCTTTTCACTCTTTCTTGTGAGCTCAAATTGTGTAAACACCCACCGTGTGAGATATTTAGTTTACCAAACAAGCCTTGTAAAAGGGAGAGGTTCTAGTTTAGCCTTAGTAAAAAAACTAGAGTGATTCTATCTTAGCCATTGAAAAGATAGGGTTGTAAGGGTTACCTCTTGATCCCGTGAAAAAGGAAAAAATTCAATAGTGAATTGAAAAATCCTAAGTGGTATGCTAAGGTAGTGGATGTAAGCTTAGTTTAGAAGCCGAACCACTCTAAATTATCGTACAAATTGTCTATTAATTTTCATTTTAGCCAATTCATTCGAGAAACAACTTTCAACCCTCTTGACGGTTATTCGGAAGATCGATTCGAGCGTGCTACAAGCTTATCAATAACTTTTTTGTCCAAAAAATTAAATCCATAAAATTTATACGCTAAATTAAATCCATGAATTTAATCCATTTGTAATTTTTTTCACTGCAGATCTATTGAATAATGACTTTAATATAAATTTCAAACAAATGTTATTTAAAGAGGGGAACACACGCTCCCTCAATGGCCAATTTAAAATCAATATCTTTTTTATTATTTAATTAAAAAAATGATCTTTATGTAGGATTATTTAGAAAAATGATCTTCTAGCAGTCCACGTAAGATAAACTCACGTCCTACAAAAAGCGAGTTTTAAACTCGTGTCTTATAAAAAGCGAGTTCTATGTTAAAAAACACGGGAAATTAATTTTTTTCTTTCTTATTAACTTACTCAATACGAAACTCGCGTTTTGTTAAAAGCGAGTTTTAAACTCGTGTCCTATAAAAAAACGAGTTCGGCATACATGGACAATTTGGAGATATTTTTTCAAATAATCCTAGATGAGAGTCATTCTTCTAATTAAGTAATAAAAAAGGTATTGATTTAAAATTACCCCCTCAATGCTAGTTTTGTGACTAACGCAAACAAGGTTTTTCTTTTATTTCTAAGTCATAATTGTGATTCACACCATCAAGTTTTAAAATTGGGACATCTTTCATTGTTGTCAATCTTATTTTGTACAAAGCCTTTGTTTAATCTTTCATTGTTACCTGTTTATCGGATGTTCGATGCCACGATTGTAATTATATCCCAGAAGCAAAGGAACCAAGTTTGAAGAAGAGTTCAGAATATTGGGATAAGATAAACAAGTGCAGAATGTTCTTGGAAGCTAGTGTCTGTAAGAAAGCAAAATTCTAGTTTCGGATCCGAATAGAGATATAAGCAACTTGTGTAGAGAGAATAATATTGTATTACATATACATTGAGTGCAACTTGGAAGAGGGAAATGCTGTCTATTCAACTGTTGCTATCGTCGGAAGATGGGAACTGGGTATATATAATCAAGATACAATGGATATTCTTCACTTTTCTTTTCTTTTTTTATTATACTAACAATAATTTTCCTAATTAAATTTGCTGGCTGACTGCCATATGAAGTATTTACTATATTATCACTTTACCAGGATATTTCTAATGAATAATAATCTCAAGCACTTTAGCTGGCAAAAGTTGCAAACATTAGGCTTTGACGTGGTGTCTTGTCCAGTCTGAAGCAAAGAACAACATAATAAAACAAGTTACCTTACGCATAATATCAATATTCAGAACATAAAGTCATAAGTCGAGCACCTAATCCCGGGAACTAGACAAGGTTTAATTTTTTAAAACAATAAATTAAGACTTCATGCTGCCCAATCAACATAAGGACGATCCCTGGTTTAGTTACCAGTCATCTTCATGATATAATATAAATTTGCAAGTTGATGGTGCTACATTTGTTATTTTCTTGAATTCAGCCATGGCGTATAACCCTTTTCCCCATGCATTTTATTAATCTAAATCTGATTTCAACAAAAACGTAGTTGACCATTTAAGCAATTTTAAATCTATATAATATCTAAAAGTCATACATATCGAATTTCAATGGCAATATTATTATTATTATATGAAGATATCATTGATTAGGTAAAATCTTATTTAGGTCATAAGCTTCCAAAACAGAATGGAATCAACCCAATTTTTCTCTCTCCATATGTCAATGGCATAATATTTTCATACGTTACAACCAAACTGCAAAATTTATAGACTTGGAAACTAGTAGGAGACATATATAATATCTATCTATCTATTAGTTGCTGGTGACTTCTGGGGCATTGAGATTATGGAGAAACTGTTGGTAAATGGTGGAGACTGGAAACTGGATCGTTGTCGAGTAATAACATTCTAGTGTTTAGCAGAGTGAATACTGTGAGACCAAGTGAGACTAAAACGGAGAGGGCTAATAGAAGAAACATAAGGAGGTGGGCGATGCTGCCTTTTACTTCTTCTGCATATTCCGTTGAAGCTAGAGCCAGTATGGTCAAGGGAAACGAGTAAGCCCACCATGCAACACTGAACCTCCTCATTGATCTCTTGAAAAGAGCTGGCCGGCAAACCTGTTCAATACCACAAAATTCAGTACCTATAGAAATTGAAATTGCAATATATAACATATTAATAGAGTTGTTGCATTAGTTGTTCATGAAATTGATTGACCATACCAGTACGAGTACTGATCAAATGAGAACAAAAAGGGTCAAGATTAAAATAATTGGGTCGTGGAAGGACCACTGATGATGCAAGGATGAAAAATAAAGTAGTCTATACCTTAAAGAATATGCAGTTTTTTTTTTCATTACATGCGAAAACACATAAAAGAGTCGTTGGGAACCAATTGTCTTGTATGAATGATGAAATGAATAATATTTTTCCGAGTTCCATCTAAGTCTACAATGCTAACACCTTACTGCATGAAAAAATCAGTACTCTGCAATTATTTATTACCAGAGAGGTGAAGAGGAAAAGTGAGAGAAAGAAAAGCATCTTGGATGCTGTATCAAAAGCACCAGTTATGGATTCCCAAGCCAAGCATGCCACGCTTGGTGCAGCAAAGAACAAGAAGAAAACCGGCCTAACATCGCCGGCAACCTATCACTGCCTGAAAACCGCTGGTATAGAGTCATCAAAAGCACTAAATAGTGGACCATCCCCAGTGAAAACAAGCAGACGGCGCTTTCTTTCCACCCCATACTTGCTGCAGCTTGAGCTCCAACCAGATTCCCAATAACTGATATCTGGCTCGTTGGATTTGCCACCGTTGACAGGAATTTCTTCCCTTTGGTAAACCACTGGCCATAAATTTTCACATCGAGTGCAACGACAGGGACCGCGAAGAACCACCAGAGTATGAGATAGGAGGTTGTATTCGGTGCGACAAATGGAGCTGATTGAAGCAAAAGCAACCAAGAAATCCATGGAGCGAAAAGGTAGTTAACCCCTACTTGGTGCAAGAACTCTGCTTTGACCATCTTAAAGTAAAAGAAGCATCTCAAGATGTAAAGAAGAGAAAGCAAAATGAGGATAAAGTGAGCAAAAGACCATAATACGAGAAAAGCAGTGGGGTGGAACATGCAGACCACATGCCTTAGAGTGCTTTTGTCATGGGTTGGTCCGATCAGAGTCTTCCATAACAAAGCCTGGCCGCCTAGGGAAAGGCTGATCCTAAAATAACCTGCATGAAATTTGGTTAAGATGGAGCTTATTGAATGCTTCATGCGCCTGGGAATGATGGTTGACGGGCTGCTTTGAACTGGGGTGGTAATCCTACTGGCCTGAGGTGTGTTGACAGGCACGATCTGAGGTTCAGATCTTAGGCTGGCCATTGATCGGATAGTGAAAGCCATGATCATGAACTCGATGAAGTTGTGCTTGAAATCAGGTTGAGAGAATGGCACGCCTCTTATAGAGCTATGTAGAGATCCAAGACAATATTGACATTAAAAATATTGACAGATGAATATTTAACTCCATGTTGAGTAGACATAAATCAGGAGATTAAGGATATTTATTTATTTTAATAAATCTTATAAATAGGGAAGCTAATAACTACTGGGGGCTGAGCAAGCTGCACTGCGTGCAAATGGGTACATATAACATACAGGTGACCTATAAAAGAAGGCATTTTCATTAGTCGCCGTGACTCATGACAATTGACGATTAGTTTAGTAAAATGCAATCGACTTTTATTTCCTGTACGAGTGCTTGACATGAAATAGGCAGCGGCAATAAAATATGAAGGAGCCGCCATGAGCTGAGAGACACAAGCAAACATGGAATCGACGCGATCACGAGAATCCAGACAAAATTATGGAGTGAACCAACGATTGTTTGCCTTGGAACCCGCCGACTCACGCAGGTCGGTAGTCAGCCCTAACAATTTCAGGCCATGAAACCAATAAACTGTTGGTCAAGACATTCTAATTGTAAACTCCTTGCAAACCCCAGTCCAAAACTTTGGATGGGTTTCTAATTTGCTGCTCCTATCCATCATTTCCATTTCTTTTTCTTCATAATACTTGCTAGGCATTATGGTAAAAATTAGCCATTAATATTTGCTTTCCTTTCATTTGCGCTCTCAAATTTTTATTTCACAACGCAAACCCTATTGTTTGAATTTTTGTCTTCTAAGCCTTACTTTATTTGGATGGAAAATCTGATTTGGTTACTATTAATTAGTAATACGTTATTATTGACGTAGAATATTGTAGAAAAAACTAAAATCGAATAATTTAAAACAATTTAGGGGTTTATGGTTTTATTTAAAGGTTTAGAGATTAGTGATTTAAATTGTATGGTTTAGAATTTAGGAATCATAGTTAGAATTTAAGGTTTAGGGTTTAGATTTTGGGATTAGAGTTTTAAGATTTTAGAGTTAGAAATTTAAAGTTTAGATTTTGGCTTAAAAATAAAAATGCTTGTGTAGACTTTTTTTATACTAACAGTGTATTAAAAATTCACCATTTATTAAAAGAAAAGCTTGAAAATATAAAAAAAGAAAATTATAATATTAGTACAAGGGTTAATTTTAAGGGTAAAATTTTGACACACAGGCTGTGGAAAATTAATTTTACACAAGCCTGCATATTTATGCTATAAAACTCAAATTCTAAATTTCTAACCTTAACCCTAAAAAATTAAACCCTAAACCTTAAACCATATACCATAAATCCTAAACACTAACCTTAAATTCTAAACTCTACAACCTAAACCCCTTAAACTAAACCCTAATCTCTAAAAGTAAAAAGTACGTGTAAACTAAGGTTTACACAACATGTGTATCAATTTTTTTTCTTCTAATTTTAAATACTATACATTATTCTAAGCAGTATCGAAAGAACCGGCAATAGATTGCCAAGCCAAGCTCGCCATACTTGGTGCAGCAAAGTACAAGAAAAAAGACGGCCTTAACTGAGTCGGAAGCATATCGGTGCCT
Organism: Hibiscus mutabilis; assembly: GCA_019671005.1. Lineage (NCBI taxonomy): Eukaryota > Viridiplantae > Streptophyta > Magnoliopsida > Malvales > Malvaceae > Hibiscus > Hibiscus mutabilis. The sequence goes on along the minus strand of CM033752.1, from coordinate 44,237,772 downwards.
GATAAACGCTGGTATAGCGACACAAAGAGCACCAAGTAATTGACACGGGCCGCGAGTTGAGGTCCGAGTCGTTGTCGCAACAAGTTGCACAAGGGGTTCAAAGGTACACTTTGGGCTTGAGAAAACCACTAGACTGGCCCGATTCGTGGGAAGATCCAAGAAGACGTAGTAATTACAATAGTAAATTATCTTTAATTTAATTAAAGATAATTGAAGATAATTCCCACATTATCTCTTATTTGTAATTCAAAATTCAAACGTTGTAGATAAGATAGAGGCTCTCATCTTGACCGTCGATGTAAATCTGTATAAACCGTTGGATTGGAGGGGACTCAACTATAAATAGAGACCTTCCCATCCTCATTTTGTATTCAGTATCCAAGTTTCCAAAGTATAAAGGCATTTACTCTAAATCCTCTGAGTGTTCTTGTTGTCCTTCTTTTGTTCTTGAGCGTTCTTTCAATGTTCTTCGTTGCTCATCTTGTTTGATCCGTTTCCATTTAGAACGCTTCGCGTTTGTCGGTGCTTGGGAAGTTTGATCTTCTGAGAGGGTTAAAAAGGCTTACTTAGGAGTTTGTCTTAAGGACTCGACTAAGGCCGCACAATAGGTTGGTTTAGAAATCTAGCCCTGTGACAGTTGGTATCAGAGCCCAGTTCGAGCGACATTTGTCGGTACGAGACACAAAGCATTAAGCAGAGATGGCACCAAAAAAGGGATAGAATGTTGCTGTGAGCCAGAAGGGTGTGGAGACCCAGGTTGACAAAAAAGTCGAGCAAACTCAAGGGACAAGTTGTCGGCACTCGAGGAGAGGGTCACCAGGCTGGAAGGATCTATGAAGGATTCCGTAGAGCGACTCAACGTGGTGGACACACGGCTCGAGGAGCTGGATGACCAGGGTGATCGGTCAGAGGGAAAGAGAGATGCTCTTGAAGCCCAGTTGGAGGCCTTAAGGGTGGAAATGGTGGATCTGAAGGCGGAAGTGAAGGTTTATCAGCCTGCCATGCGGAATGGTGTGTTAACCATGACGACACCTAAACCAATGAGGGACATCCCAAAGCTAAAAGATTTCAAGGGGAATCGATCGACGAAAGATGTTGAGAACTTTATTTGGTGCATGGAGCAGTACTTTCGGGGAATGTGCATCACTAACGATGCTGAAAAGGTAAATATTGCTATTGTTTACTTGACTGACGTTGCGTTGTTATGGTGGCGACGTAGGTGCCTTGATGAGAATAGTGGGGGCACGAGCATTGGAACCTAAGAGGAGTTCCAAGCAGAGTTTAAGTAGCAGTTTTACCCGAGTAATATTGTAAGAGAAGCCAGGACCATGTTAAGGAGGCTTCGACACGAGGGATCCATTATGGATTACATTAAGGAGTTTAGTGAGCTACAACTCCTTATCCCCGGCTTATGTGAGGAGGATGCACTTTTCACATTTATGGATGACTGAAGCCATGGGCCAGGATCGAGTTAGAGCGGAGGGATGTACAGGAACTTTCCAAAGCCCTAGCCATTGCGGAGTCTTTGACTGAGTACAGTGACTACAAGTATATGGAGTCCAAGTCTTCCAATCCCTGTGGTAAGGGCAATGGTAGGGGAGACAATGATGAGTCCGGAGATAGTAGCGATGATGGCAATAAGAAGCCATCGGCCAAGACTAACCGGTATACGAAGCTGTATGATCAGAAAGATCGAGGACCCGTAAGGTGCCACCATTGTGATGGTCCACAATTAGTGAAAAACTGTCCCAAGAAGAGCCGCCTCGATGCCATTGTCCAGAAGGACGACGAGTCAGATGGAGAACCAGGTAGACTTGGTGCAATCACCAACGTCAAATGAGAGAAGCCGAGGGAAGAGAAAGTACATCGGAAGTGTTACTGATATAAGTCGCTGCATTTAGTGCGAGAGTGCCCAGATCGAGTCAAGAAGTCCAAGGAGGATGAGCCTGAGAGTGAAGAGGCTGCGAGGCTTGGCTCGATGATTCTAAGTTCTGCCAAGGCGAGGAAGGGCCATAAGTAGGATGGGCTGATGTTTGTCGACATCAACGTGGCAGGACGATCGAGGAGTGCTTTGGTGGACACCGAGCAAGGGATCTATTCATGTCCAAGAAGGCTGCTGAGAAGCTTAGTCATGAAGTTATGGATTCAACCGGTAAGATCAAGGCAGTGAATTCTAGGGAAGTTTCAGTTGTGGGGACAATGCGGAAGATTGAGCTGCAGATTGGGGATTGGAAGGCCAAGGAAGATTTCAAGGTAATCGAGTTGGATGACTTTGATTTTATTTTGGGACTAAACTTCTTTGATCGTATTGAAGCTCTCATTATTCCGTATGCCGATGTCGTGTGCATCTTGGATCTGAGACAACGGTGTGTTGTGCTCGTGTACTGAGACAACGGGCGAGGGACCAAGAAGCTGACATCCATTCAGCTTGTGGAAAATGCTCCAAGCCGATGAGACATTGAGATGGAGGCTACAATTGGTGTTACTACCTTGGAGGGGCGAGAGTTGCCCGCGATAGTTGGCGTGAAGGCCGTGGAGGAGCCACTCAGGGATAAGGTGGCTGAGGCAGCGAACTTCAGTGGAGAAGAAGTGTCGATGGGTGTTGCATTACTGAGGAGCAATGAGGCGTCAGACTTCAAGGACGAAAGAATGATGCGTAGAGTAAATACCGAGAAAATGAGTGAGGTACATCTTGAACACAGTTGTGTTTTGCAGTTTGATTTGTCGAATTTGTTGGGTTTAGGGAGCAGAAAACCCAACCCATCAGATGGTGGAACTGCCAAGACTTGGTGCTGGCCAAAGCAACCTTTCAGAGTTTCAAGGGTTCGTTCAATGTTCAATGTTACGGCGTCCAAGTTTGTGCACAAGGATCGGGATAATCCAGATCGGGGCAAGCCAGAACTGGTAGGAAAGAGTTCATACGAACAAGGTGTACCTGGGACGGTTGATTTTACATGGCGGTGCATGCCAAGGCGAGCAGTCCTTATGGGGGGACAACCAAGTCAGAGTCCGGTGCTCTTTATGGGGAGAGCGGTCCTTATGGGAGGACAATCAAGCCAGATTCTGAGTTGGAAGCAAGCTAAGGTGCGCGAGAGAAAGCTCCAAGACCGATCTCAGAGTTATTCGAGATGAGCGACGAGGGCGTCGCCAAGTTTGGTGGGGGAGATTGACATGGGCCGCGAGTTGAGGTCTGAGTCGTTGTCGCAACAAGCTGCACAAAGGGTTCAAAGGCACATTTTGGGCTTGAGAAAACCACCAGGCTGGCCTGATTCGTGGGAAGATCCAAGAAGATATAGTAATTACCATAGTAAATTATCTTTAATTTAATTAAAGATAACTGAAGATAATTCATACATTATCTCTTATTTGTAATTCAAAATTCAAACGTTGTAGATAAGATAAAGGCTCTCATCTTGACCGTCGATGTAAATCTGACCGTTGTATTGGAGGGGACTCAACTATAAATAGAGACCTTCCCCTCCTCATTTTGTATTCAGTATCCAAGTTTTCAGAGTATAAAGGCATTTACTCTAAATTCTCTGAGTGTTCTTGTTGTCCTTCTTTTGTTCTTGAGCGTTCTTTCAGTGTTCTTCGTTGCTCATCTCGTTTGATTCATTTCTGCTTAGAACGCTTCACGTTTGTCAGTGTTTGAAAAGTTTGATCTTCCGAGAGGGTTAAAAAGGCTTAATTAGGCGTTTGTCTTTAGGACTCGACTAAGGCCGCACCGTAAGTTGGTTTAGAAATCTAGTCCCGTGACATAATGTACTATCCCTAGTGAAAAGAAGCAGATAGCGCTCTCTTTCCTCCCCATATTGGCTGCTGCTTGTGCACCCATCAGGTTCCCTACAACAGACAAATAACTCGTGGGATTCGCTACCGCTGACAAAAACTTTTTGCCTTTAGTGAACCACTGGCCATAGATTTTAACATCTAGCACCACAACAGGAACCGCAAAAACCCACCACAGAACTGCATATGAGTACGGGTTGTTGAAGCAAAACAAGCCACGAAATCGACGGAGCGAATAAGTAGTTGACACCTACGTGGTGCAAGAACTCCTCTTTCACCATCTTGAAGTAAAACAAACATCTGAAAAGGTAAAGAAGGGTAAAGAAAGTAAAACAACAGAGGAGAGTAAAAGTTGTGGGATGAAACGTATGGAGGGGAAGTCGAAAAGTGCTCATATTATCGGTTGGTCATATCAACGTTTTACATAATAAAGCTTGCGCACCCAAGGATGGGCTTACCCTAAAGTAACCAGCATGGAATTTTGTTAAGACGTTGGTGAATGAATCCTTGATACGCATACCAACAATGGTTGGGAGGATGCTGCTACATTGAATTTGATGGGTAGAACCGGTGCTGGTGGTGTGGGATACTACGAGCTGAAGCTCAGTTTGAGATGTTAGGATGGGCATTGGCAGTAGAGCTAGGATATGTCAACCTCGTATATGTAGGGGAGTGAAGTTTGTTTTCGAATGAACTACGAGGATTTTCCTTGGTTAGCATGGTGGGATACATAGAAGTACAGGAAACGTAATACACGCGAGACAAATCTTTTGCACTTTTTTTTGTGTGTTTTTTCTAACTCTAAAAAAATCAAATTTTAAGTTCTAACCTTAAAATTTAAATCTTAAACTATAAATTTTACACTTAAAAAATATACCCTAAACCCAATACTCCAACCCCTAATCTTAAAAATTAAATCTAATTTTTTAATGATGAAGAATAAGTAGGAACATAAAAAAGGAGAACAGGATTTCAACTCAAGTAAAAAAAATCACACAAACATGTTTATTTCAATTTTAAAATCTAAAAAGTTAAATCTTTAACTCTGAATCTTAACTCATAAACCCTAAATTCTAACAAAAAAATTAACCCTTCTAAACCTTACTACTTAAACCAATAAACCATAAATTAATTCTACTTGTGTAATAATCTTTTCATTGCGTGTATATAATAATAATCTTATAAATAAATAAATAATTCTTTCCGGTTGTCTCCGACACTAACCCTATATTATAAATTACTTTATTTCAACACGTGTGTTGCAATTTTGTTAACGCATTTAATCATCTTTATTTAGTTTGTTATTTATGTTAGTTTATTATAATAAAAATATAAATAACATTAATATTATATATATTTCAATATTTTTAATTTACGATTGAAGTGTAATTCAAAATTAATAAAAATATAAAGTCAATATTATCGAACTTTTATATATTAATATATTTTGTTTTAATATACTAAAAATATATTATGTTTGTGAGAAATAATTTAAAATCTAAAACCATTGTTTGTCTATACTTAAATAGCTTAAATTATAATAAATAAAATAATTTTTAGTTTAAAAACTATCTATGTTTAAAATGTTAATATATTGTTTAAAAAATTATTAGTGGGAAAATATGCAAACTGTTGCGGTCATTTGGTCCAACTGCACAATTGTATTAGGGGGAATCAAAGAGCAAATTGCAAAATAAAGCAATAAACCAAATTTGAATAGTTCTTCTAACACATTTTTTTTTTCCAGAAAATGACAATGGAAGGAGTACATTGCTTACTAAAAAGTCCTGTTAAATGGTCCCGTCTTGCATTTTTTTGAGAGGTTACCATCAACATTCACCTCTTAACACTATGAATTTATATTTGTTAATGGAAGATTAAAGTCTTGTTTCATAAAGTATTGAAAAACTTCAAACGACAGGAATTGATTTTTTTCAATGAATTAGTTTTTATAATCCAAAATAAAAATAATTTAATGGAGATTTATGAAAAAAATGTAATATAAGAATTTATCTATCACTTAGTGAAGAATATATTCAATGCATTTTATTTTATTTTATATTTCTTTAAGCCATAGTATACTTTAAAATTTATATTTATAAAACAATCTAACTGTATGTAATATTTAATTTTAAATGAAACGTTAAATAAACTTTATGAACAATCTAACTATATATATTCAACGCATTTTATTTTATTTTATTTTATATTTCTTTTGTACATCTTCTGTTGGAACTAGAGCCCATCAGTCAACATTTACAAGCCCAAATCACTAATGGAATAATGGATTTTGCTTTTCAGTCTATTATTTGTGAAAACAAAGGATTGTATGGAGTAATTATTCTACATCCTCGTATATCATTTTATATAATCCTTCCTCGGGAAGAGTATAAGAGGTGGAAAAAAAAGTGTCGGATTTTAATCTTTAAAGGGACCATGGTAACAGTTAACGAGTGATAGTATGAACTTTTCTTAGAAAAGAAAAGACCTTTGGGGGAAATGAGACAACAGAGGTTTCTTTTCTGAGGCATGGGTTGTTAAGAGTGGAGTGGTTTTAGGTTTATGACAAAAATAAAAGGTCGGGGTAGTAGCCACGTGATAAGGAGTTTTGTAACCTCACTTTCAGACAACCATGTCATGCAATGCTACTATGCTTAAAGGGTAAAAACCCTAATGCCCTATGCATTTCGACATCTCAATCATGTCCATCACATGCAAAAGCTCGGTGGGCCCATTCCATCGCCATTTTTAAACCCACTCTAATGCTACGGTTGGTAGATTCTAGCGGTAAACGAAAGGGGAAGAGAAAATAAAAAGAGATTTTAAAAGAAATGAAATAATGCATCTCTCTGTAATTTGGATAATTAAAATATTTGGTAAAAGGGAAAAAAAGAAGGAAATGAGGGACTTCATAGTTTGGTTAGAAAGCGAAAAGAGAAACCATGCGTATATGAAAATATGTTAAATTTTGTTGATCACAAAAATGTGCAACACTCTCGGATGATGGTTTATGGTTGTTTGAATGGTAGAAATGAAGAAGTTTTGGTGGAGTTTCCGTTAGCGATGGTGCCCTAAGGCCTATTGTATGGACGTGATATTTTAATTTCTGAATCTATTGTTATAATAAATTTGCATGCTTTCGTATTTTTAAATATTATTATTTTAAATATCTCTAATCAGTTATTATTGTGGAAACAATAATAAGATAAGATTAGTATGACATTTGATAGATATTCATAAGATGAATATGTGAATGAGATTCAAATCAAATTCATATATATATATATATATATATATATATATATATATTTGTTGAGAACAAATATTAGGATCGACTCGTCTTGAAATTAATACCTGGATTAATGTTATATATTAATATTTAAACAGTTGTGACATTAAATCCTTAGACCTGAAATTGCTACGGTTCTCAACATAATAACTATTATGTTTTGACATAGTCAAACATCGTTTTTAATCGGACGATTATAAAGGTTATGCTTGAACATAATAAGGAATCATACAGTGAGATGTGAGTAATTAAGATGAAATTTATCTCTCTTAACATAAGACAGATATCTTTGGGCCCCTCGATGATTGAGACTGAGAAATATATGGTCGTGCTCAAACGAGTTGATAGAGATAAATGTCATTTGTTTAATCAGTTCAATTGGGCATCGAGAAACTAAAGATGGAAAAATATAATGTTAACATTTTACATGCCTTATATTCTATCAAGATATTGTGAGATAAAATGATTATGACATAAACTGAATTAAGGTTGTCTCGGATTATGAGCTTTTCATTTAACTTGGATAGTCATAATGTTTTGCTAGAGGCCGATTATGACTTGTAGAATAAAATGTATTTTAGTGAGTTGTTGTGACTCGGTGTCGGTATGAATCGCATGTATCGTAATGTCTTTGGTTCGCTCTGTCATCTGTAGCGATCACGCGCGTAGTCACGTGATCGCTGGATGTGATGTTTGTTTGTAGTCTTGGTCGCGAAGGGTGTCGCATGATTCGCGGGAGATATCACGCGTTGTGGTTCGCGGTGATCACGTGCGCTGTCTCGTTGATCGCCGGATATCCTTTGTGTTATATTGTTCGTAGTCTTGTTCATTTGTCGCGAGCCGTCTGATCTTGACACGTGGCGGTAAATATTCGTAGATACTAACAAATTTAAAACATATTTGTAATATAAAAGTCAAAAAGATTAATAATCAAAGTTACTTCTCTAATTGACTACAAGGCTTTGATAAAGTTCGTAAAGTATCGCCCTTGATTCCTCTTGGTCTTCGTGTAATTTTAACATTACATTTTAAAATACGTATTTTCTAAGGTCTTCAAGTTCAAACTTCTAGTACGTACGCTGTATGAAATAACAAAGAAATGCGACGATAAAGGCTATGACCCTATCTATAACACCCCGCCCATTGCACTTTAAAAGTCTTCGCCTAAATTGTAGGTAATGTCTCCTCCGGCCCTCCTTTACGGTTGAACTGGGCGGCTCTGGTTAAGGCTATATAGGGTGGGGCTCAGCTTCGCCTGTGTGATTTTGAGACGGACCCCTACAAGTACTCTGAGTAGGCGAGCTTTGTTAGCCAGCTTGTGGTTCCGTTTCACTCTTTTGCAGGAAGTTTCTAAAGGCATTCGTCGCCACTATCGTTAATGGCCATCCATTTTTAATGGATTTGTATCTATATATGCAAAATCACGTGAATTTTTTTAGGACTGAGCATATTACTATTATTATAACTAGATCATGCAGTTTTAATCTGCAAAATATGGTTGCTAGGCCAGGCATCTCCCATGGATTGGGCAGCCATCGGGATTGATGTTTAAGAAGCAAAAGCAGACAGGGCCGCGCACTAAATCACCTGAACGCCGATGTTAACCCCACTTTGCTTTTAAATAAAGAGGACCCAAACAGTCTTACTATGTATTCGGTATTCCTTCCTTGAATCTTCATTGGAAATTAAAACTGTGAAAGATTTAATATGCATACTATATATTTTTGTTCATAAATGAGGCAGTGAATTAGTTGTCCCAGAAGAATATAGATTTCATTATGATTTTTCATTTAAAATTTGAAGGGTTGTTCTTTTTTCCCATGGCGATATTTTTATGGGTCAAGGAAATGTTGAAACCCCAGTAGAAATCTAGTGGGATTAGGGTTATAATAGTTCTACTTTATGTCTGATATAAATTATAGGTCTTTGGTAGGTCATACTGGTTTAATCTTTTGTACAACAAAAATTTAGGCTTTGAAGAAGGCTATAAACACTTTTTTCTCTTTTCAAAGGACGGAAAGCTAATGATTAGTAATGAGGGTTTAAAAGGAGCGCAAAGAATAACAAAACTATGATTATTGTCTATCACTAAATGGATGGCTAGGCTTAGCTTTGTCGAGTTCATGATGAAATGAAATGACTAGTTCCAAACCCATTAGAAGAAAGGATATAAATAAACCAAATTAACTTTATTTTAAACCATCTAATATCCGTCATTAAAATATAATATCAATATCAATAAAAGTTGACTACAATAATAATGTACATTGTTTTTTTATGTAAAAAGTTTAAATTCAAATTTTAAAGATAATTTTATTAAGAGAAAGAATTATAAATTCTGCACATAGATAATAAAATGAACATTTACTTAACCAAAAAAATTAATGTAGATAAGTTCAAACTACTGTAATAACGTGTGTTGAAGGGGGAAGGCTTGGCCCTGAGCGAGTCAACCAGGAGAAAGCGAGCGCAGGGCTCGAGAGGGACAGAATTATTGAGACTTTATCGCAATCATTCGAATCTCCAAATAAAACCCGTCACTTGGCATCCGCTTTTATCTTTACGTTATGTCATGTACACTCCACTTTAAAAGACGGAGGGTTTTTACTCAAATCCTAGAGCCTTCTTAACTTTCACTCAATTTGAGGGAATGGGCATTTGATCATTACATGGAACTCAATTTTTTATGCTGTATAATGCACTGTCTTTTCATTTTTCAGATTGTCATCTTGTGCTGTGCTTTTTCAAATCAAATCAAACTCAGTTTTTGTTTCTTCGTCCCTCTCTCTCGTTTAATATATTTTTTTATGTTTTAAAATTATTTTATTAAAAAAATTAATAATTTTTAAAAGTCATATTTTTTATATATCTTCTTTAATTTCTCAACAAAATAAAATTTAATTTTTTAAGAGTAAAATTATCGTTTTAATTATTTTACATCATAATTTTTACACAAACTTTTTTTCCTCTTGGTAGGACGGAAGGAGTATTTGGAATGCAAGTTTAATTTAAAAAAAACGTTTCCCCTAATTTGAATCCGTGTATTTACATGATATTCTAACACCACAATAAAAAAAATTAAAATGGTTTAGTGGGATGATGTGTTAACTTCATTTAGTAAGATTAGTAATTTAATTTTTGACATTATGAATAGAACATATTGAATTGGAGTAGGTCTATAATATCATTTACAGTACCCGATTTAAATTAGTTAACTAATAAATTAAATATCAATGATTGTACAAAAATAAAAGAAAATATTTTTTTGAGCAAACACATTTAGTCGGTTGGCTAAGTTGCTTTCTTTATTTCCTTAGGTCATAAATTATAGACCCACTAGGAGCACTCATTCTTTCTCCTATAGTCTTCCCTTTCCCTCCCTTCTAGGTAAGATTATTATTAGAATTAAAATTTGTTAAAAAGAAGAAAAAAATGTTTTTACTAAATAAAGAGATAATTACATTTTGAAGACAAAAATTAAAATTCAAAACCATACTGTATAAGACAATATGAATATATTTAATCAATTGATTAATTAATAAATATGTTTAAGACAAAAATAAAGAAGTAATTACATACCGAAAACAAAATGTTTAAAATGTATTTAAGGCTCAACAAAGTCAAGTTTCTAGAGGCATGGAATATATATTCATTCAACAAAAATAGAAAAAAACTGTGTGAGAGATGAGGACATCAATGATCGAACCTGCCATTTAGAATAAAATAAAGAGATAATTATATTTCGAAGACAAAATGTTTAAAATGCGTTTAAGATTCAATAAACTCTAGTTTCTAGAAGCATGGAATATATATTCATTCAACAAAAAACGAGAAAAAACAGTGTGAGGGATGAGGACAAACCTGCCATTTAGACAAAAATAAAGAGGTAATTACATTTGGAAGACAAAATATTTAAAATGTGTTTAAGGTTCAACACAGTCAAATTTCTAGAAGCATGGAATATACATTCAACAAAAAAACGAAAAAAACTGTGTGAGAGATGAGGACATCGATGATCGAACCTGTCATTTAGATCAGGACATCACCTGATCGTTAAATTAAACTTTACATTTTAAATTATTTTAACTAAACAAATATAAATCAATCGGATTAGGAAGAGAAGATAAGTTATTCACCTTAAGGTCAAAAAAGAAAAAGAAAAAGAAGTTATTCACCTACTTTCATATTTACACTTTTCTTTTTACTTTGATATAACTTTTAAAAATATATTATACAATTTTTTATACGAATACATTAACAAATTAAGTATGTTTAAAAATATGAAATATGACAATATCAGTTAATAAAAAGGAACATGAGTATTATCTTAACATGAATAACAAGGCTCATTGCATGCTGTTATTGGTAGGGACCATGACGATCATTTGTCTAACATCGTAATATTTTTGGACAAGTTGAAACCAAATGATAGTCTAAATAACAAAGTAGGCGAAGAAATGTAGGTATCAAAGTGAATAAACGCAATATATGTTAGAGAATAATTTGCAATTAAAGCTAAAAAATATTTACAATATAAAATCTTATTTAACATTTATATGTTATGCTAGTATAATACTAACTTTTTAATAAAAAATATTTTATGTAAATAAATATATTAAAAATTTCAATAAACGTGATTAGAGATAAATTTTTAAATACAAATCCATTAGTTATGTGTTCAATTCCTAATAATAATACTTGAATAATTGTATATATAAATCGAATTCATACAATATTAGTATTAAAAATTAACAGTGACACATTTTTTTATCATGACATTAAAAGTGACATTTTAGGCCTGCCTTATTGTAAAACCTAGATTTGTCTAGGCAAATCTCTTTATGATTCGAAAAAAAAACAGCCACACATCATGATTCATGACATTAACTCTAATGAAATGAGTATTGTTAACTTTGCTTATTTATCTATATTAAAGAACTCTTTTTGGAGACTTGGTTAAACCCTGTACCCAACTCTAATCCTATCAAAGAATTACATTACAACATCCAAGGGTAAGCACTAAGCATGATGTAGTAAACAACTCTACATTCTATTTAACCATAACCTTTCAAATCCCCTAATTCCTCAACTAGTTTAGGCTCTCTAGTATTCAATTAACGCTTTATTTAGAACAAAATTACATTCAATATAAAAAGATGAAGAAAAAGCTAGGCAGGTTCCTCAAAGTTTGTATGAGCCAGGTGCATACAAGAAACCGGACATACCCTTTCCCTTTTGCAAGACAAAGACACATTTAATTACGTAAAAGAACGTAGCTTTCATCGTACCTCGAAGAGGGATATATAGTAAGTAATAGTGGTTGTTTTCCCTGCTGTCCAGGAAAAAAGGCAAAGCTTAGGGTCCCTAGTTTTAAAAATCACGAGAAGATTTGATCAGCTTTGATCCTAATATATTTCATTAAAGTCAGGAGCTCCTTGTCTGATACTGTATTAGCCGAGAGTCAACAGTAAAAGCGTTTTTATTTTGGTCATCGAACTTTTAAATTTTTTTTAGGGTTACCAAACTTTTAGACCGTTTTTATTTTGGTCACTCTCGTTATTTTTCGTTAGAAAATGCTGACATGGCCTTAATTTTTTCTTTTACTCAATAAAATAATATATATTGAATCCTACTTTCAGCTCATTAAACCCATCCCACGTGAACTTTTCTCCTTCTTCTTCTTCTTCTTCTTCAAATTCTATTTTTTTACCCCAATAATTTCTTATTTCCATAAAAAAAAGTTATCAAAAAAATTCCTTCAAAGATGTTGGCCACAGTAAAGGATGACTCTATGATCACCACAAATATAAGAATTTTATGCGTCCATGCATACTGGCGAAACTGATACTAGTACATATTCTTCTTCAATGTAAGAATAAACCACATAAAACCTGATCTCAAGAACCCAACACAAAAAGGGGAAAAGATATCAACGTCTTTGGGTATTATTGTATACATAAATAGAAATTCAGGGGTACAATAACCATATGTAAAGTAAGAAAACCATCTAGAATGTAAAAAAATAATATAGGCATTCACAGAAATAAAGAACTAGCCCCACTTTGGTCAAAATTGAAATTTAAGATATCAACTGATGCATCCTAGACATTATTCTTCTTCCATGTAATGCTTAACAAACCTTCAATGTGCAAGAAGTAACAGATAGCCATTTAATACTTGATAAGGGCACTGAAAAATTGATATAAAAATTTGTTTGGTGTTACAGAATTGATGACTGATTAACTGAGAAGGCGATCATATACAAATAACATTGCAATGAAGAAGTGACATAAAACAAAGATGGGCATATTGTATTGAAATGGAAGAACATGATAGTAAGATTCAAGACTAATTTCTATGACATGAAAAATCTTAATTGCTGCATTGAAGTCAAATGTAATATTCTCACCAATTCAATAGCCTAGATTTCGAAAGATGTTTATCCTCATGTGTTTTTCAGAGGAGATTTAATAGTTCTCTCGTCATAAATATTTGGATTACTACCACCATAGTTGTAATATAGAAATGATTCATGTAGACAGTTAATGTAAAACCCTCGATCATCCAAATAGTGGAGTATGTCTGGATCCACATTGATTTAATAGTTCTCTCGTCATCGACAAGTAAAGTTCCACTATTGGCTTTGATAGGTTCTGAAATAACCTGATAGCATATTTCAATTTTTAAGAAGTAAGCTAACAAAAATTTTTTGCAAAGGAAAATATCCCTTTCAAATGCGACATCAGGACCCATGACCATAAACATTGAAAAGAACAAAACACATCAACATTTGAGTATCCAACCTCATTAGATCGTTTATTTAAGAAGTTTTTGGGGTAAAAAATAAAATTCGGAGAAGGAGAAGAAGATATAGAAGGGTTCACGTGGGATGGGTTTAATGAGATGAAAGTGAGACCCAACAAATATTATTTTATTGAGCAAAAAAAAATTAACGGGCCATGTCCTCATTTTCTGAAGGAAGATAACGGGAGGGATCAAAATGAAAGCGTTTTAAAAGTTTAGTGACCCCAATGAAAGTTTTAAAAGTTTTGTAATCAAAATAAAAGCTCCCTAAAAATTTGGTGATCATCTGTGTACTTTACCCTTAAAATTAAACAACTTTTTTTCCTTTAATTTTTTTTGGTTACTAATTAGTAATTATAATGATTACTTTATTATGGTAAAAGTTTGATTAGGCATGGCAAAGCCTGTTTTGTCAAAGCGGCTGTGGTTGTACTTTGAGATTAAAGCCGCCGCCCGTCCCGTTATTAATCATAATTATCATTTATTAATTGAAATGTTTAAGGGAGGAAATTGAAATCAATTCAATTTTTATTGAACTCGTAAACGAATATATTAATCGGGGTAAAGTACCCCAATGGTCATCAAATTTTTAGGGTGCTTTTATTTTGGTCACTAAACTTTTATTTCGCTTTTATTTTGGTCCCTCTTGTTACCTTCCGTTAAAAAATGCCAATGTAGCCCGTTAGTTTTCCTCTTCTTCAAGGGTAAACTATGTATACGGTCACCAAACTTTTAAACGCTTTTATTTTGGTCACTAAAATTTTAAAAGTTTCATTGGAGTCACCCAAATTTTGTTTTGCTTTAAAACAACTCGTTGGTTTAAGAAAAAAATCTTTCAATGTATAAAAAAACAAAAGTAAGAAGTAGATTTTACCTTATGATTATCGATGAACAATATTTAAAGTTGTGTAGATTGGTATATTTACCAACATAAAATATTTTTTATATACCATGTTCTTGAATATTGTCAGTAATGTAAACCCATTACTTTGATCTATTGATCACATTATATGCAACTTCATCTTCAAGCTACTTCAAGGTTAATAAGTACAAGGGAGATAAAAAAAAACATTGAGGTTAATTATTGACCAAGAGTATAGCATTTTAGTTTACTTCTAAAGTTATATCCAAAAGTTGTTCCACAAATTT
This sequence comes from Hibiscus mutabilis, assembly GCA_019671005.1. Lineage (NCBI taxonomy): Eukaryota > Viridiplantae > Streptophyta > Magnoliopsida > Malvales > Malvaceae > Hibiscus > Hibiscus mutabilis. Next base: position 44,222,741 of record CM033752.1, on the reverse strand, counting down.
CCTAGAATATGCAAGTAGAATTGATGCACCTCATGTTTAAGTTCAAACATTAATTTACTTTGCGATTATAGACGGAGCTAAGATCAAACATTCAAAGGGGAAATAGTCTATTAAACCTTTAAATATAAAAAATCGGGAGAGACAAAATTTATTTGATTAAAATTTAAACTAATAAGAACCTAAAATACTTGTATACCTAAAATTGGGAGAGGCAACCCATACATCCCTTCATCCTTGTTCGCCATCATGTTCGGTGTTGTTTTGATAGATGTCTTTGTGTTGGGTGACTCCAATGAAAGTTTTCAAATTTTGGTGACCAAAATGAAAGCATTTTAAAAGTTCGGTGACCATTTACATAGTTTACCCTTGAAGAAAAGGAAAACTAACGAGCCACATCAGTATTTTTTAACTGAAGATAACGGTAGAGACCAAAATGAAAGCGAAATAAAGTTGAGTGAACCCAATAAAATTTTAAAAGTTTGATGAGCAAAATAAAAACGCCTTAAAAATTCAGTGACCATTGGTGTACTTTACCTTATTAATCAAGAGAGAAAGAAAATTAGCAGAGTATTTTTTAATAATTAAAATCCAGTAATTAGTGGCCACTAATTTCACGCGGTTTTATACGTGATTGTTTGATTATGAGCTAACTTTTGTCGATGGTGAGTGAAGACATTTTTTCAAGTTAGGCTTGATCATGGATTTTATCTTAATATTTTCAATTTAGTCCATAGTCTCAAGATTTACCATGTAAATATTAGGTATAGACATTAATTAAATTTGAAAGTTTGACGCTAAAAGAGTTGCCGCCGTTGGAGTTGTTAGGAGCAGTTGTTCATTCATGTCATCTCTCCCTATAATTATAGGGTAAGATCTTAATTTGATTTTAAATTAAACAAAATATATATATATATATAGTATTTGTTCATGCATATTCTTAATTCTTTGACAATGTACACACATTTTTCAGACAAAACGATTGAATCCGAGTCTCCTATAATGAATATTATTTGCTTTTTCACTGAAACCTCTAATTATGTTGTTTAATCCTGAATCACCTAAACAGAATATAGCATATTTAATCACTCAATGGATTTTTTTTACCTTCTATGTTTTAAAAATTGATTTTATAAATTTATTTATCTTGGTTTTACTTATTCATTAAGTCTTTTATTTTTCTTATGAAAATAATAGATGTATATTTATATTCTTTTAGCATGTTTTTTATGGTTAAATTTGTTGTTGTGGTTAAATTTATAGACACTTTTTTTTCTCAATATTATGAACATTCATTGTATTTTATCCTATTTATTTAATAAAATTAGATGACACTATAATTTAAAATAATTAACATTTTGAATTTTTTACTCCTATTTATTTAATAAGATTAGAGGGCTGTTTTTATTTAAAATAATTATATTTTCGCAATTTCATCTATAGCATGTCAAAATAATGACACTAACATCGTTACTTGATGAAAATTTAATTTAAAATTATAATTACATAATATAATATAACTAATACAGATTCATTCAAATTTATAATTTTTTTAATAATCTTAAGATGTTTACAATGTAGTATCTATTCATACATATTCGTAACCATTTAACAATGCACACGCTTTGCAGACAAAATGATTTGAACCCGAATCTTTTAGGATGCTAAATTTATAAACTTTTTTTGATAAATCCTAATTATAATCCTACTTATAGGGAAGGAAAGAGGGACTCTAGAGAAAAAATGAGGTGTTTCTAGTGGGTCTAGAACCTATAACTTAAGAAAAATAAGAGAACAAATATGAGTAGCTTAGCCAACTGGCCAAATGAATAATAACCCAACAAAGAATTATGACAATAAAACTAATACTAATTTTATTAGTACTATTATAATCACTTTGATTTCCTGTCAGATAAAAATATTTAAAGACTAGTGCAAATAAAACAAATTTATTAGTGTTGTTATTTTCTTATTATTCATGCATGTAGTCACTTGTTTCTTAAAAGTAAACATACTTCTGTTACGAATATTACATCAAAGGTGTTGACGTGTATTCCTGCAAAAGGGATTGTATTTTTCTAAGAATTCTGCAATGGAGAAACACTAAAAATGCGATTTTCCATTCAAATGATTACACAAAGAAATTTATGAAAGTATGAGGCATCATGGAAATATAATACCCGCACGCGGCACGCAAGAAACATTATGTACACGTGAACTTTTCAAATTGCAAATAGGGATATAAATAAACTGAGCTTAAATAAATAAGGTTATATTCGTATTTTTTTGTTTATTTTTGAAAGTATTTATATTCAATTTGTGTTCATTTAATTTTTTAATATTGTGTTCGTGTTCATATATTTATTTTTGAAGGTATTCGTGTTCGTTTGTTTAGTGTTCGCCAACGTGTTCGTGAATATGTCCGTTTAAGTGTTGACAAGCGTGTTCGCTCATACGCTCGTGGACATGTTCGTTTAATGTTCATAAATATTAACTAAACAAAGCAATAAAATAAAACCACAACAATAAAATAAAACTTACATTTTCAACACGAACTTATATAACATCCTTAACAACAACAAAAAGTAGTATTTAGATACACCCACAAACATTTTCATCCTAAAAACATCCATTAGTCATTAAGCTCCTCAAGCTTCACAATTTGAACTCCAAAGTTCACTATGTGTTTAATTTAGTTCCTACCTTCATCAATATTTTAAATTTAAAAATAAAATGAGCATATAAACTAGTCTATAAGCGAGCCTATAGACGAGTTTGTTTCTGAACATAAACGAACCGAAACACCTCTTTTTATGTTCGTTCGTTTATTAAATGAACATGAAAATTTTATTCATACTCGTTTATTTAACTTAATAAACAAAAGTTATACAAACGGTTCGCGAGCAGTTCACCAAACGCTTTATTCATTTACACCTAACTGCGAAAATCTTATCACCGGCAAATTTTCACCGTTGGATTTTGTATAGGGTACGATAAATTTTAGTAGAATTAAAAAGAATATGTTTCACATTTTTTTTAGTTTAAAATTAGATTGTTTGTTAGAATAGAAGATTAAAGAAAATAAAATAGGAAGAGGGGAGTTCAATATAATTACAAGGACGGTCCGAAAGAAAAAAAGGAGTAGCGGGTTTTCCGGTGTAAGGACGAATAAGGAAAAGCTGATGCTGTGCCACGTGGGGAGAATAGGGAACGTACGATGAACATGCAACGGCAGAGATTCAAACCTTTTGTTTGAATAGATTCATTGAAACTGGAAGAGAACTGTATAGTGTGTAGAGAAGTGCCCAGAGACATATTTTCTTCCAGAGTGAACGAGATGGGGTGGGGAACACTATTATATTATATTTTTAATATTTGCGATTACAATTTTGAAAAACTTTTATTATATATTTTAGAAATTTTTTCGTCCTCATATTCTTTTCGCACGAATTTCCTCGATTTTTGGAGAATTTTTATGCTCAAAGATATTAAATAAAATTATTATTTTACTAACTAAAATAAATGACCAATTTAGTTTAAAATATAAAGTTTGGATACTTTGATAGGAAGTAATTATGATATGATGAAGATTGAAAGAGTGTTATGTTGGGGAAGATTTAGACTAGCGTTTAAACTAAGATATAAACATGTTGAGAAATTCGAGTGTGGCTAAGTTTGAGAGAAAGTTAGAGTGATAATAATATAGTTCTAATTTTTTTATTATGATCTATATTAGTTGTATCTAAATAAATAAATATTTTTAATAAGGGTAAAACTTTGATACATAGCCTGTATAAAATTAATTTTACACAAGCTTGTGTATTTACACTATAAAAACCCAAATATTAAATTCCTAACCCTAACCCTAAAAAAATAAACCCCACACTATAAACCCTAAACCATAAATTATAAACACTAACCTTAAATTCTAAACACTACAACCTGAACCCCTGAACTAAAACCATAACCCCTAAAACTAAAAGGAACGTGTAAACTAAAGTTTACACAAATTTTTTCCTTTTAATAACTTGTAAAATATCGGGATCCTTGCAAATATTTTTTGATCCCTACAATTATTTATACGATTATTATTAAGTTATATTTACAGTTTGAATATAGTAATCTTCATTTTCATTCCCATTCCCATTCCCATTTAAGCTTCGATAACAAAATTTTTCATATCCCATCTTCATAAGTAAAGATTTCGATTATTTTCTATACCGTAAATTTAAATATTCACAATTTTCAAATATTTCTCCCCCAATTCCTACCCGTAATTTTCTTGCATCCTGTCTTTTGTTTTTCCTTTTTCCTATATCTCTGCCCCTCTCTCACTTGCGATCCTCAACAAAAACCGGACATTTATGGCAAGTTGTTCTTTTAGTTAGAATTTAAAACAGAGATGGAAGAACAAGCAAGGTTTTTTCATAAATAAGGAGAGAGCGAGGCGCAGTTCTCATGGCGGCGTTGCAGGGGCTCTGATTCCGTGCCATTATTGCTGGGAATTGAAGTGGGAGATAGTATAAACCTTATTTGTTCGTTTCTTAATTTTTACTATTATATTTTTTTTACCCTAAAAGTTTTCCAACCTCAGAAATTGAAGGGGGGGGGGGGGGGAAACACCCAAAAATCGAAAAATAAATTGGAGTCACTGAGGTTGAGGGCTAGATATAGCAGAAATAGAAAACTTCGGGTCAAAACACCCCACCCCTACAAAAATTCCAGATCAACAGTGTGCTTTAAAAACTGACCCGAAAAAGCTTCCACAGTTGAAACCCTTAAAGACCCCAGGGAAAATCCAACCAGCCCATCACACAGGTGATCTGGCTGGGGGGGGGGGGGGCACTAAATAGGGTCTTTCTGCTATGGATTTTTGTTAAAATTTGAGATTGGTTTCAGCTTTTAGGTGCAACAAATGACTGGCTTCTTCTATCTAGGTGGACGAGAAGGAGCAGCTGCTGAGATCAAACAACACGGAGAACAGAAAGAAGAGAACCTGTATCTTTACAGAAACGAGGAGATCTACAGCAAAGGGTTTGAGATATGGCCGCAGAATTATTACCAACAGCAAAATGTCAACAACTACTCGTTTGGAGCGGGTCCCAGTCGAAGAGCCAGCGGCTTTAATCTGTCCGATGAGTCGTCTTCGAGATCAGCAGGGTTTACAGTTACGAGAGCAGGAGGTATGAACTGCCAAGATTGTGGGAACCAAGCTAAGAAAGATTGTCCACATTTGAGATGCAGGACTTGTTGCACAAGCCGAGGGTTTCAGTGCCAAACTCACGTTAAGAGTACTTGGGTCCCTGCTGCTAAAAGGCGAGAGAGGCAGCAAAAACTCGCAGCTTTGCAACAAACACAGCAGCAACAGCAAGAACACCAACTACAGTTTCGAGGAGAGAATCCTAAAAGGCAGAGAGACCATCATGGTTCTCCTTCTCTTGCCTGCACTCGTTTATCCCCCACCACGTCAGGTAAAGTTGTAGTACTAGTTTACAATATACAAATACAAAAACAAAAGAAAGAAAACGAACATCAAGGCAAAACTTTTGGATTCTTTGAAATGAAATCGTGTAGTGGTCTACGATGGAGAAATTTCAAAAAAGCAAGGCCACCTCCATTGTCACCCAACCAACTGCCTTTCCTTTTCTTCATTTTCCCACTAATTCAAAATTCAAAGAAATATTCTTTATTTTCTTTCAATTTTAAAAAGTTTGAATTTGTTAGCTATCCATTTATTGCTATTATTATTATTCATTTTGTCTGACTTTGAAAATTAGGGTTGGAACTGGGCCAATTCCCTCCCGAAGTGAGTTCTCCAGCAGTGTTCCGTTGTGTAAAAGTAACCGCCATGGACGCTGTTGAGGGCGAGTTCGCTTATCAAACTGCTGTGAACATAGCTGGGCATGTATTCAAGGGAATTCTTTACGATAGAGGCCCTGAGAGTTGTTATACAAGTGGCGGCGAAAGCTCTCAGGCACTGAATCTCATCACAGCTGCGTCTACCACCGCAGCAGCTGCTGCTACAATGACAACAACCACTGCTACTACAAGCAATCCAAGCACATTTATGCTTGACCCTTCTCTTTTTCCAGCTCCACTTAATGCTTTCATGTCTGGTACGCAATTCTTCCCACCACCTCCAAGGTCTTGTTTCCACGGTTCACACTGACCTCTGTAGGAGCGGATCCCTTCATTTTAGCAGGAAAAAAAACTTCCATTTGTCAGAACGCAGAAACGACTCTAGAGTGTTGGTGTCCAGCTCTCATTGTTATTTGTGGTCTTTTTATTTGTCAAATCGTGTTTAACACCCACCGAAGAACAAAGATATTGAATGAGAATAGAAACTTTTGAGGATGCTTATGATATTGGGGACATTGGATTTTGTCAATTCAGATTTTCTGTGCTTGATTTTGTTCGGATCGATGATTAGCTCTTTGTTTTCAAATTTCAGTGTAGTTCATGTGTGGATGTATGCTTTTGGGGTTGTGAATTATTTGTTTGTTTCTTTCTTGCATTTCTTTCTTTATCGTTTTTTTTTAAATATAATTTTCTTGCTTTTTGTGGGTTTGATTGATCTTCAATCTGCTTTCTGGTTGGTGTTGAAGTCTAGGCGTCTGCGTGCCGGATGGAAATGGGACGAGACGGTTTTCGTGTTCGGCTGAGCAAAGAATTTTAATACTCGTACTATTGTTTCCTTTAATTTTTTAAATCTCCTTAAATAATATTTCGGTGTGTGTGCGCGCGAGAGAGAAAACATAAAAGAAAGAAAAGCCACGAACCCAGGCTTTACAAGTCTTTCATGCATTGATACATCCATTCCAAAAAGCAAAACCATGAAAGATCTAACCTCCATCTCCCGCTCTTTCATTTTGAATGAGAATGTACGTATTTCTATACGTACAAATGTGTAAAAAACTTTTATTGGCCATTTCTAGTAACTACATACTTTTTTGTTGGGATCAGACTAGTAGCTACGAATCTCTGCAAATAAATGCAGGCGTTTGAATAGACATGAATGGATGTAACCCTCTGCTCCCTTGCTTGTTATGCTAATAAGTTCTATTGATTCTATGCAGCTTGTGCATGTGATAATGTTATATCTTTAGTCTGAGGCTTCTACAATTATTGCGTTGGGAATTAAGAAAACAAAAGGATTATGGAACTGTCATAAGTTTTCTAATTTCTGTCTCAAAAGAATGTGCTCTGATCATCTTCAATCACGAAGATGTTGCTCCCATAAGTGAGAGATTCTTTGTTCTTCTTGTATGCGAGGATAAATCTTTTATTTAGAGATCATTCTATGTCTTATCTCTTTAAAGTTTTGTTTAGAATATTTTTCGGTACAAAAGACACATTCATCTCAACCAATCTCTACACTAGTTTCAAGTGTTCTCGCATACTGTTATCCCTATTGTTCTCTTTCTTAAGTAATCTTCACTGATGACTAACTCTCAATTGTTTATTTACGACCTTTCTCAATAAATTGATATGTGCTCAACACTGATGACTTGCTACCCATGAAATATTTCATGTATGTCTGAATAAAAAAATTACTTCTTTAAATAAAAAAAAATTACGACTGCTCCAAATTTTCAACACTTCTTTAATTATTTTCACCATGTACATCCAAAGATATCATCAATATAGTGTATTCATGTAAAAATATTATTATTTTTAAAAAATAATCCCTTAGAAACTTCAAAATCAACACTAAATAGACATTCTATAAATTTAGGAATTTAGCCTTCAAAAAATTATGGATTTTGAAATAAACAAGTATCGACAGGTACAAACTCTTAATTACATACAAACATACTAGTTTACTTAATTTTTTAATTTGTTTGACAACGTTTATTTTAAGGGTAAACTACATAAATGGTCACCGAACATTTAGGGTAGATTCATTTTGGTCACCGTACTTTTAAAATATTCGATAAGGTCACCCAATTTTTAGTTCGATTTCAATATAGTCACCGAACTTTTAGGTCGGATTCATTTTGGTCACCGTACTTTTAAAATATTTGATAAGGTCACCAAACTTTTAGTTTAATTTCAATATAGTTACCAAACTTTTAGTTCACCTTCAATATGGTCCCTCCAGTTACGTTCCGTTAAAAGATGATGTTAGTTTTCGTTTTCCTTAATAAAAAATGGGTAAACTACACCAATCATCACTCAACATTCTTCTCACTCCTATTTTGGTCACTAGAGTTAAAAAAATTAATTTAATAACCTAACTTTCGAATTGTTTATATTTTGGCCACTCACAAATGACATGTTTATACAAATAGAAAAAAATTGATTAATCCTTAAAAGATTTATTTTGGTTAACTGGTAAACTTAGATTATTCAATTCTCGATCTTATATTGTATTAATTAAATCAGATAATCGATTAACTAGTTAACTGAAATATTTGATTTTGGAAATGATTTTTTACTTTGTTTATTAAAATATCAAATATGATAATATGGTAAATTTAATAAATTTTCGGTTGTGATAAAAGTGTAAAAACAAGTCAAAAATTAAAAAGTTCACACCTATTAATTCTACCCAGAGCCAAAACTTTTAAAAAAATCAGAAGGGTATCAAAATCATTAGACTATAAGATATTGTAATGCATAAAATTTAGATATATTATATATACTAGATCATATCAGTTAATCAATTTTGTTTAAAACTGTGAACCGTAATTGAATCGAAATAATTTATTTTAAAAAATTGTACTTAATCCTTAAAAATTATTTTGGTTAATTGCTAAATTCAAATTATTCAATTCTCAATCTTATATTATACCAATTAAATAGGATAATAGATTGATCGGTTAATTAGAATATTTGATTTGAGTAATAATTTTTTTACTTTGCTTATTAAAATATCAAATATGGTAATATGGTAAATTTAATAAGCAAAGTAAAAAAAATCATTACTCGAATTTTTTAAGGATTAATCGAATTTTTCTATTTGTATAACCATGTCATTTGAGAGTGACCAAAATATGAACGTTTCGAAAGTTAAGTTATTAAATTGATTTTTTTAACTCTAGTGACCAAAATAGGAGTGAGAAGAATGTTGATCGATGATTGGTGTAATTTACCTATTTTTGATTAAGGAAAAACAAAAACTAATGTTAGCTTTTAACGGAAGGTAACGAGAGAGACCATATTGAAAGCGAACTAAAAGTTCGGTGACTATATTGAAATTGAACTAAAAGTTGGATGACCTTATCGAATATTTTAAAAGTATGGTGACCAAAATGAATCCGCCCTAAAAGTTCGGTGACTATATTGAAATTAAACTAAAAGTTGAGTGACCTTATCGAATATTTTAAAAGTACGGTGACTAAAATGAATATGCCCTAAAAGTTTGGTGGCCATTTATGTAGTTTACCCTTATTTTAAAATTGATATTCATAGCATACCAGTTAAGTCATTATGGAAATTTGTGCATGCTAAATTGATATTTTTCTGCATGCTAAATTGACAATCCAAAGCATTATGAAAGTGATGGCAGTCCAAAGTAATCACTGTTTGAAATCATATGAGAGGCAAAAAAAACATACTTTAGGTTTAGGGACATGCATGCATAGTTATTACAAAATTTTTACATCCTCTAATAAGAATCAAGCTTCTTTCTTGGATTCCTTTATCTCTCTTTCTTCATTCCAAACCCTCATGTTTTTCATACACAATGAAATAATGATAAAAATGACTAAATTATGTCTTGTTTTACTTTGACTACTTTTAGAAACTTAACCACGTGATGAATAGGGAATTTACCAATCAGGGTTTTCTGAACAAGCTGTTGTTTTGTAGAACATGCATGAAGTGAAAACAGTACAAGTATAAATGTAGATTTGAGAAAGCACCGAAATCTGAAGACAAAATTATGGCTACAGTGTGAGAAGAGACTTGACGAGGGAATTGTATTTATAAATCTCTAAAAATAGATTTTTTAATATATATTTATAAATCTGAAGATAAAATTATGGCTACAGTGCGAGGTCCCTTATATTCATCCCTATGAATGACAGCAGTGTTTGTGGGCTTCAGCATGATTTCCTCTTGTAATTGGCAATCACTATCATAAACCAGATGCATCCGAAGCATGGGATCCCTAAAATATTTGAGAAATTTTTTAATATATATTTTATATAAAAATATATGAAAAAATAAATTAACATCATTTTAAAAGGAAATTAATACCAGTTTAAAATTTTTAATAAAATTTAATATTCATCAATTTTTAATAAAATATAAATTAATATTCATTCTTCCCCATAAAAAATGTCTCATTTGTCTTTTAAAATTCTCACTTAAATTGTCCTCTTGAAAAACTCAACAACTTTTACTAAACACATTCTTTTTTACCTCTTTTTAATTTTCCAATAAAACAAACTTTAATTTTTTTAATAAAATTATTATTTTAATTATTTTACAACATATCTCTTACATAATTTTTTTATTCTTAAAATTACGTAAAAATTAATAAAAATATTATTTTTAAAACAAAAAAAGTACTTAAAATTTAAACGTTATAAAATAAAATTTTTAACTCTGTCCTTAAACCGGAAAATGTGTACCTAATTCTTTGAATGAAAGCTAGACTTTCCTCTGCACAGCCCCCACAAAACGAGAAAAAGGAAAGCAGCTACATACTTAACTCGTGTAGGTTAAAATTTAAATATAATAAATGTGTACATAACAATTAACATAACTGTGTTTCCTTGTTTACGTAATAAGCAGGTAAGATCAATTGATGATCCGTCTTATTAATAAGAACAAAAACGTCATAAATCATAAGATTTGGGACAAGAATTAAATCGGACAAGATGGTTTGTTTGTTTTCAAATTGATGGAGACTGTTAAGACAGAAGATCTGAGCTTGGCCACACTTGAGTGAGAGTGAAGAAAAATTAGGCCGATCTAAGTGACTACGGCTTTGTTTTTTTATTGCCGTAATAAAATTAAAGTTTGAAATAAATCAAGATTTGAGAAATTAATTTGAAAAGTTAAAAAATTAGCTTTTATAAATTAAGATTTAAAAAGTTAATTTAAAGAAAAATTAAATTTTTGAGACTCAAAAACTACATATTTTAGTTATTTTTAAATAAACTAAAATTTTAACACTAAAAAGTTATTTTTTATTGTTTCTAATTTTTTAAACTAACTTTTTTTTTAACCTAAATAGTGCCTAAAGCTAACCAAGTTTGGTGTAATCATTAACCATCAAGAGGCCACACTGTTGCTACGTTTCTTTACAAAACTTGCCAAGTTGTTGAATTGACAGTTGACAGTGGAAATAAGAGTGCCGGTCCTGATTTATCCTTATCAACTGAGGGGGGGAAAGACCAATTTTTGAATTGTTCTAGGGTTTCCTACAATAGGCAGTATAGGGTTGAGAATTAAGGTTTTGGTATAGGACATCTCAATTTACAGCGGCCTGAAAATCTACTGGTAACCCCTTGTGATATTGACAGTGCTTGCCGGTTTGTGGTCCAGTAACTGGATCGTTGTGCTTTCCATGCCTAAAGAGATTGTTGACCTCCTGAACCTACGCTACAGCAAACTCATTTATATTAGAATAGAATTAATGTATGCTAATACATAAATTATTAATTTTGATCAATCAAATCCGTGATGTAATAATTTTTTAATATAAATAATTTAGATTAAAGTTAGATCCCGGATTCTATTTTATACCGATAGAAAAGCTTATGCTTCGCCCATTTACGAGTAGGAGGTAGAATTAGGACAAGGACGAATTAAAAATTTTAAATTTGGTGATTCATTAATCAGGCTAATAATTTAAAATTAATTTACACCGTTGATATAATGTATTAATAAACAGTGATAGACTTAGAGTGAGTTAGAGGGGCGGCTACCCCTAAAATTTTAAATTTTTTATATAATTTATAATTTTTCTATTAATTTTCTATAAATTTCCTATTAAAATTTATTTTTTGCCCACCCCTATAATAAAATTTTAAAATTTCTATATGATTTAGAAAATTTTTATAAATTTTCTATGAATTTCCTATTGAAAATCCATTTTTTGCCCACCCCTATAATTCTATAAGCTCGTCCCTTAGAATTTTATAAGTTCACCCTCTAATATAAAGTTTTGCGCTCGTCCCTGTTAATAACTGATAATTGTGCGCAAAAAAAAATTATTTATAATCAGAGACATATCGACATTGAAGAATCAATTTGTGTAAATATGTTTGAGAGATTAAAACTATATTACACCGATGTAATTGTATTTTAGATAGTAGAAAAACTTACTCTAGTAAAATTAAGTATTGATAGTGACAATTGTTGTGCAAGGAAGCAAAAGTTTTATATTCAATCCTCATTTGGAGTTTTAGAAATTTTCAAAAAGATTACGAAATTAAAATGGTTTTATGTTTCAAATACTCAAATTGAGATTTTTAGTTTTGATTTACCAATGTTAACCATCAGATCAACTTAAAAATAAACTATCTTAAACTTTTAGCAAAACGTATCTAACCGTTGGGATTGATCGACGACCATTCCGTTAATCAAAATTACGACATTGGAAAAACTTATAACTTTAAAAAATTAATTTTTTTTGAAAAGAAAACTTTGACGTGTCATGTCAACATTTTTCAATGAGATTAAACTCACTACAATAATGATTATAATAAATTTAAAATAAAAGTTTAGTGACTATACGGAAGAACTTTCGATTTTTATGATCAAAATAAAAACATACTAAAAATTTAATGATTATCAAAATAAGTTATTATATTTTTTTAATAGTGGGTAAAGTGACCCATCGTGTACCATGGTGCATTCACCCCTGATTGGGGAGACCTTAAAGACGAAAGTGGAACATGTGCCTTTGTTTTTGCGAAAAGAAAAAAATAACATGCAAAATTGATGAAAATCATTTGCTAGCCATATTGGGTTGGGCCGGTACTTCAACATCTAATTGGGGAAACATTTGCAATTTGCATGGTTTATTTTGATCTCAATCCTAAATGAGCAGTATGGAACAGGGGATCTTGGTCAAACACATGATTCAGATGTTACACTCACCCATTATGAATCAAATCCAAAGAAAGGGGAAACAGTCTTGTTTTGGGGGATCTCTCATACTCGGTGGGATACAAGTGGAAGATATATAGAGAGGAATGCTGCTTATCAGCCCTGGATTTGGACTGCAGGGAATCCTGAACTTGATTTTTGCTCCTCAACTTGTATGTGGTTTAGCTCTTTTCTCACTTCCCATCTTCGAGCTTTTATCAGCTTTTCAACCATTTGATTCTAATCTGCTTCCCTGTACTACCGGCTTTGCACACGAGCAAAATTTTAAAAAAATATTGACTTGCTTGACATTGATTGCCCTTAACGATCGAATAATTTTGGTCTATGTCGCAGGAAGAAACTACAACCTTGAAGCTATATAATTAGCGTAAACTACATAAATAGTCACTGAACTTTTAGGGCAGATTAATTTTGGTCACCGTACTTTTAAAATATTCGATAAAGTCATCTAACTTTTAGTTCGATTTCAATTTAGTCACCGAACTTTTAGGGTGGATTCATTTTGGTCACCGTACTTTTAAAATATTTGATAAGGTAACCAAACTTTTAGTTCAATTTCAATATAGTCACCGAACTTTTAGTTCACTTTCAATATGGTCACTATCGTTACCTTCCGTCATTTTCCTTAATAAAAAATGGGTAAACTACACCATTCATCACTCAACATTCTTCTCACTCCTATTTTGCTCACTAGAGTTAAAAAAATCAATTTAATAACTTAACTTTGAATTGTTCATATTTTGGTCACTCTCAAATGACATGTTTATACAAATAGAAAAATTCGATTAATCCTTAAAAGATTTATTTAGATTATTCAATTCTCGGTCTTATATTGTATTAATTAAATTAGATAATCGATTAACTAGTTAACTGAATAAATGATTTTTTTACTTTGTTTATTAAAATATTAAATATGATAATATGGTAAATTTAATAAATTTTCGGTTGCGATAAAAGTGTAAAAACAACTAGAAAGTTTAAAAATTGAAAGTTCACACCTATTAATTCCACCCAAAGCCAAAACTTTAAAAAAATCAGAAGGGTATCAAAATCATTAGACTATAAGATATTGTAATGCATAAAATTTAGAAATATTATATATACTAGATCAGGTCAGTTAATTAATTTTGCTTAAAACTGTGAACCGTAATCGAATCGAAATAATTTATTTTAAAAATTTATACCGAAATCGGGTTCAATTAATCCTTAAAAATTATTTTGGTTAATTGTTAAATTCAAATTATTCAATTCTCAATCTTATATTGTATCAATTAAACCGGATAATTGATTGACTGGCTAATTGGAATATTCGATTCGAGTAATAATTTTTTTACTTTGCTTATTAAAATATCAAATATGGTAATATGATAAATTTAACAAGCAAAGTAAAAAAATCATTACCTGAATTCTTTTTAAAGATTAATCGAATTTTTCCATTTGTACAACCATTTCATTTGAGAGTGACCAAAATATGAACGATTCGAAAGTTAAGTTATTAAATTGAATTTTTTTTAACTCTAGTAACCGAAATAGGAGTGAGAAGAATGTTGAGTGATGATTGGTATAGTTTACCCGTTTTTTATTAAGGAAAAACAAAAACTAGCCTCAGCTTTTAACAGAAGGTAATGGGAGAGACCATATTGAAAGCGAACTAAAAGTTCAGTGACTATATTGAAATTGAACTAAAAGTTGGATGACCTTATCGAATATTTTAAAATTATGGTGACCAAAATAAATCCGTCCTAAAAGTTCGGTGACTATATTGAAATTAAACTAAAAGTTGGGTCACTTTATCGAATATTTTAAAAGTACTGCGACCAAAATAAATCTACCATAAAATTTCGGTAATCATTTATGTAGTTTACCCATATAATTATGTTCAAAAGCTTATAACTAAATATTTTAAGCATATCACATGCCTATGAATGAAAATTATTACATGGATTGAATGTAAAGCAAGCAAAATGATTGCAGTAAAGAATATAATATGAAGCGAGTACAGTTATTTTTGTCTTGCACAACTGATTTTCTATTTTTGATTTGAACAGGAAAATCCACTGGTCAATACAAATGGCTAAAAGATGAGTAATGTCTCTTGATTAAGCGGCATGGTGGAGCCGCAGCCATGCTTCTCAGCCTATCGGGAGGCCAGTTTTGGTCATGGTGTATTCGATATCAAGAACAGAACACATGCCTACCTCGGTTGGCACCGAAATCAAGATGCATTTGTTGTCACCCTTTTAAACTTTTCCGATGAAGATACCTTCGTACACTGAATCATTCCCGAGTCCAAAGATGGAGATGATCTAAGGGTTCCAGCTCGGTTGTCTCCTGTCTATTTTTATTTGCATTTCTCGTATCTGGTGAGGGATGAACTTAGAGGGGCCTTAAAATTTTAGAAATTTTTATATATTTCTTATTAAAAATCTATTATCGTTCCTTAAAATTTTATAAATTTAACCCCTATAAATTTATAGATTCTCCTCCTAACATAAAATTTTGTGTTTGTCCCTGTGTCTAGTTATCCTTTTGTCAGAAATTCCCGGGACAGAGTCATAGAGATAACATCTCCCTTTTCACTTTTTCGCCGTCATTGAAATTTTTCTTTACGTTTCACTCTTATTAAGAAAAATACTACTCCTTTATAACTCCGTTTATTAATGTTTTAGACGGCCGGATATTGATAATCATTTTAATTGAGAATAAATGAAAATCCATGTTCGGTTTTAAATTAGATAAACTCGTGTACTTCTACACATCCAACTATTTAAACTGATACCACGGAAGTAGAACATACTATAATTTTCCATTAGAACCATTCCTCGGTTCAAATTATATTTTTTCCAGAAAAATAATTATTGCATTGAAGTCTAGCTCACCGGATGTGGATTTACATTCGAATTGAATAACACGGATTTTTGGAAGGGACCGGCAGTTGAGGTGATGCCATTGGAGATCTTTTGGACAGTCATGTAATCACCTTTTGTCACAAATTGTTCGAACAATTATTGTTTACAAAACAGAAAATTTTGAAAATTTAACAAGCTGGTTGAGATGGCAGAGTTGGTCTAAGGCGCCAGATTAAGGCCAGAATATGGCTATGGTCTTGAATCGGCTTAATTGAGTTAGGGCCATACAGTATTACTTTTTGTAAAATGCCCAAAATAAGTTTATGCTCCTCAAGGGTATGGACTTGAATGTGCTGAATTGAGTCTGGACCTTGAACTATTCTATATCTCTCTTTTTCCTCTTATTTTGAAAGAGATTTCTACCAGGTCCAAATAGGACAATAGAACAAGAGATATCTACCAAGTCTTATTAACCAGAACAGGTGAGGCACAATGCGTGTTATAAGTTATAACCAGGTTACAACTAATGCAAGTGAAGTTACATAACAGATATACTAATCAAGGATAAGTGGGTCTCGTAGGTGCCAACCTCTTTAAAGCGTGACTCGACCCACAAGCTTAAGTTGTTTATGTCAAGTGTGTAAGCTAGAAATTATAATAGAAATTTAGGGGGGCAGAATTATAAATTTTTAGAAGTGTAAAATTGATAATTAATAAAAAATACATAACTTAATTTATATAAAAATTTAAAATTTTCAGAAAATTTGATTGTCTCCAACACTAACCAGTCCATTCCTATCGATTGAAATTTGACTACCAAGTTCTCTTATTAATGTTATTATATGAAATAATGGAATATAAATAAATTTAGTGGTTTAGTACTGAAAAAGTCCCCTCAACTTTTGCAAATTTCTTTGTCATTTTACAAATTTTTTTTATCAGTTGGACACCTCAACTTTTATTTGTCTACACTGATCCTTTGATATGTTCTATTAAAAAAATATATTGAAACCCAATTATATTTTGTCACGTGAAAATTAAATAAAAAACTGAGAAAAGTTTAGGGTAAAATTCACAAATGGTCACTAAATTATCTCTAAAAAATACAAAATGGTCATCAAACTTTCAAATGTTACATAATGGGCATTAAACTTTAAATTTTGTTACAAAATAGTCACAAAACCGTTAACTGTCGTTAATTAGGTGGCATCACAGTTATAAAAAAAATGAATAATATAACATTTAATCCTCCATATTGACATATTTAATCAATTTATTCCTAATTTAACCCTCATTATTGATGTCTAAATTGATTGAATGTGTATATATTGAGGATTAAATATGTTATTATACAAATTTTCATAACTGGCACGTTTGCCTGTTAACTACAGTTAATGGTCTACTGACCATTTTGTAATAAAAATAAAATTTAATGATTATTATATTATTTTTGAAAGTTTGGTAACTATTTTATATTTTTAAAGATAGTTTAGTGACCATTTACTACTTTACACTAAAGTTTATCAAATCTATATCAAGTCTAAGGCGCCAGATTAAGGTTTTGGTCCGAAAGGTCGTGGGTTCAAATCCCACTCAACTGATGATATTTTTAGTTTTTGTGCGAAGCCCAGATTATGGCTATGGACTTGAATCTGCCGAACTGAGTTTGGGCCATTAATTATTCTTCATTTTTCTTTTTGGTGCATAATATAATTAGCAAACAAGCATGTAAATAATAAAAAAGCAATTAAGTTGGGGAAATGGCACCAATATTTCAGGGGGATTTTTTTTTCATGGCATCTTTATTTTTATTTTCAAATTTATCTGTTATAGTAAAAGTAAAGTCGATAGAAATACAATTTGATTTTATTGTGTATTTTTATTATTAAAAAATATTAAAGACGGTAGGCCTACAATTCGACTTCAGTGTAAAATATTGTTCAAACACCATGTGTATTCCTTTCGATTTTAAATTTTTTTATTAAAAAAAGCAATTTACTATTCAAAGACGGTGTGTTCTTTCCGACTTTACTTTTACTGTAAAAAGTTTTATATTTATGAAAATAAAAAAAAGGCAAATACTATATTTGTATAAAATTTCCAATTAAGTTCCTCGTAAAACCACCCAATTATCATCGGAAAATTCATCAGGTCTGCAAGAACTAAAAAGGCATTACCACTAAATACAATTATTTAAATTATAAAAAATATAAAATGATTTACTAGTAATTTAATACTAGAATTTATCTTAATCCGGTGGTAGTTAAAAACTACTCATATTACTGTTATTTAAAAAAAAATTAAACTGTTATCAAAATGAATTTTTGGATGTTACCAGGACACCTCTCTCGAATAAAAATCTTTTACTTTTTTAATGTTTTTGTTTACACTTTAACATTAAAAAATATAATTTAGAGTTTATAATTGGTGTTTAAAGTTTAACATTTGAGGAGTAAAATTTTATTTTTAGTGTTTAGAATTTAAAATTTAAAAATTAAAGTTAAATTGAATGATTTAATTTTTTATCGTTGAATAAAGACAAAAAAAAAATTGTAACATTAGATTTTTTGTTCTAGCTTCCCCTGCTAGCAATGCAAAAAACACTGCTTCAAAACGCCGTTTTATGCAAACTTTAATAAGTGCATGAACATTGGGATGCACCCAAAATGAAAGACTTAGATGATCGATCAATTAATTGCCTTAAATAGTATTATCCTTTAAAGCAAACTGAAAAATCCCTGTACAAAGTTCCAACAAAATTGTCAGCGGATACAATTCACTGTTAAGCAAACCAACCAGACTGAAAACTTTGATATTCTTTTGTGCTTTCGATTATAATAGGCTTAATAATAAAATAAGTGTTTAAATTATGTCTTTTTTATAATAGGTATTTAAAGTATTTTTTTGATTAAAACAAGTGGTTAAACTTTTATTTTTGGTTGAAATAGGTGTCTAAATTATTTTTGGCTGAAATATGTGGCTAAACTTTTTATTTTTTGTTGAATAGGTGCCCAAGAAAGTGTCAAATTTGACTTTAAAACAAGCCGAAAATGAAAGTTTCGCCACCTATTTCAGCAAAAAAATAGTTTAATCACATATTTCAGTCAAAATAAAAATTTAGGCACCTATTTCAACTAAAAAATACTTTAGGTACCTATTACAAAAAAATACATAGTTTAGCACTTATTTTATAGTTTAGCCATAACAATATTTCAAAACTTTTGTAGTAGCTTAGTAAACCATCTAATAACAATAACCTATGATTTAAAAAAACCCATCTAATAACCCAAAGATTGTCAAGATGGATCCTATGGTTAGAAAGCTTTTCCCTTTGTAAAAGTTCTAACTTTTTTTGAACATAAATGAAAGTTCTTTCAGAGGAAGGGGGATAACAGGTTTGATATGTTGACAATTTGTAAAAGCAATTAATATGACGTCAGCCTGATATATTTTTTTAGAATAAAATGTGTATATTATATCCAAGAAAGCAACAAATTGTTGCAATATATAAAAAAAAAAACACCTTAAGAAACTCATAAATATCCCAAACTATATAAAGAAAAGAAGTAACCAAATCATTCCCCGAAGCCGATCCATTTTAAGTAGCGTAAATGATTCAGATTTCAGACTTCATCTTACGCGGCTCAGTCTATGGCCTGTCACTTGTGTGAATTTGAACCAAGGAAGGAAATAAAGGAATGCATGACATATTTGAAAGAAGAAGAACAATTAATAAGAAACCGACAGACACCAACCCAAAGCCAAATTTAACCTTCTAATCTGATCTTAACAGGACAGGATGATAGAGGAGGTCTGGTCGTTTCGGACAATTACCAACCCACTGTAAAAAAGCCACGTGTTTTCACATCCTCTTTGGTTGGATATACCCACAGTTTTAGGCAACTTTCAGTCAGCCAAAAGAACACAGACCGTTTAGGAAACCCAAATCACCTCCTTTTTTCTCACGACAAAAACAATGGAACCCCTTTTCGCTTCCTTTCTGTTATCTTTCCTTCTTTTCTTTGATCTTTCATCTTCGGCTTCTCCCTCCCATGTCTCTCAGCTCTTTGATTCTTGGTGCGATCAACACGGGAAAACCTACTCATCGGAGGAGGAAAAATCTTACAGGCTTAAAGTCTTTGAAGATAACTATTCTTTTGTTTCTCAACACAATGGCATGCCAAATTATTCTTATTCTCTGGCGCTCAACGCCTTTTCCGATCTCACTCACCACGAGTTCAAGGCCTCCCGCTTGGGTCTCTCCGCTGCCGCCATTGAGTTTAGACGGCCCAACCTTCGAGAGCCCGGTCTTGTTCGAGATATTCCGGCTTCAGTGGATTGGAGGAAGAAAGGCGCCGTGACCCAGGTCAAAGATCAAGGAAGCTGTGGTATGCAAATGTTTGCTATATACTCACTTATTTCAGTTTATCTTTTTCTTTTCTGTTTTGTTACTGAATTGATAGATTCTTTGTGACAAGCTCAGTTTCGTACTTTCTTTTTCTGGGTGATTAACAAGAACCGATTTAAGCTTCATCTGGATCGTGTAGCTTATTTTGCCTATTTTATAATGACCAGAAAATTGAAAACCCAATTTGTCTTAATTTGTATAATATGATTATGAATTGGTTATTCCATTACCGATACATGACAAATCTTTTGATTTACAAACTGTAGATTGCATTTAGATGGAGGAAAAAAAAAACTATACATTGATTTTGTGTAGGTGCTTGTTGGTCGTTTGCGGCAACTGGAGCCATGGAAGGTGTTAATAAAATCGTCACCGGATCTCTTGTCAGCCTCTCCGAACAAGAATTGGTTGATTGTGACAGAGCTTACAATACTGGCTGTGAGGGTGGGTTGATGGATTATGCATATCAATTTGTCATTGATAACCATGGAATCGACACCGAAGAAGATTATCCGTATCAAGGTCGGCAAAAAACTTGCAACAAAGACAAAGTAATGGTTTCTCAATTCCTTGGATCTTTTACTCTTGTCAAAGGAGTTTTGAGTTTGTTCGATACCTTCGGTTTTGATGTGTATCTATGTGCTTTTCTCATTTGTTACAGATGAAACGACGTGTGGTAACGATTGATGATTACGCCGATGTGCCTGCGAACAATGAGAAACAACTATTGCAAGCAGTGGCAACTCAACCTGTGAGTGTCGGTATATGTGGGAGTGAGAGAGCATTTCAGTTGTACTCCAAGGTTGGTTTTAAGCTTTAACTTCTAATAGTTGTTTTTGAAAAGTATACTTTCCTTGATCTAGTATATATGATATGATTATGATTAACGAGTGTTTATGGGACAGGGGATATTCACTGGTCCATGTTCAACTTCCTTGGATCATGCTGTGTTGATTGTAGGTTATGGCTCAGAAAATGGATTGGATTATTGGATAGTGAAAAACTCATGGGGTTCGAGGTGGGGAATGAATGGCTATATTCATATGGTACGTAACAGTGGCAATTCTGAAGGGGTTTGTGGCATTAACATGTTGGCTTCGTATCCGATAAAGACTAGTCCAAATCCCCCTCCTCCACCTTCTCCAGGACCTACTAAGTGCGATTTCTTCACTTACTGTTCAGCTGGGGAAACCTGTTGTTGCACACATCGCCTATTTGGAATATGCTTTTCGTGGAAGTGTTGCGAGTTAGATTCAGCCGTGTGTTGCAAAGACAATCGTTACTGCTGCCCCCATGATTATCCAATCTGCGACACAAAGAGCAATCAATGTTTCAAGGTTAGTATATGATGTTTTTCACTGCTAGACACTTGTGGTTCCATATCTTAAATAATTGAAGCATGGCATAACAGAGTTATAGGATTTTGCCGTGTCAAGTGGAAATCGAATTAATGAACTAAGAATTCTCACCAGCCTCCGTCATATTTCAATAAATCGATTACCTTTTCTAGCTCAATGATTTTGATTAGGTTTTAGTGTTTTGTTGTTTGATTAGGTTTTAGTGTTTTGTTGTTTTATTACTCCGTACTAATGGATATTCCATGCTTGCAGCGAGTTGGAAATGCTACGATAATGCAAGCATCCGAAAAGAATCAATCCTTTAGAAAGTTCAGCAGTTGGTGACCCTTTTATTGAGATTTGGCTTTTACAGAATAAATTCAGAGCTGTATTTGTAGAACATCTTTCATCGGATTTTGTACAACATTTACCCATTCGTAATGATGGGAATTTCCAGTGTAATTTGAACCAATTTATGTAAACGCGAATGGTAGCGATAGCAGTTTAGTAAGTGCAGTTTTATGTGGAATTAACCGGAAGAACAGCAGCTAATGAAAAACAAGCAGAGATTCCATATCCATAATTTACAGTTTGTGTATAGCGAATTAAGCATCAAACTATGTATATATTCTCTGAAGTTTTGGCTTCAATTTTTTTTTGATTAAATCCTCATCATGAAGAGGGAAACACATCTTTCACAGCCGAAGCGGCGGACAAGTAGTTAAGGGTATTCCTTAAAGTCTCCTTCTCTCTTTTTAACCTGGTCGCAGTATCTTCCATCTCCAGTAAAGCTTGTTGTTCTCTGGGCGCACCTTCGAATGTACTCCCTACAAAAAACGAAAACGGAGTCGGAAATAGATTCCTCCTCAAATCCAGCGTTTCTTTTTCCTGCTTCCCGTTAAGCCGATTCGATAAGCGAATCACGTCTTTCATGTAACTCTCCACTTCGTTGGCCAATCCGTCCAAATCTTCAGAGCTGGAAGGCCGGTCTTCGAGCCAATTGACTTCCGCGACGAGATACGGCTTCGTTCGGACGACGTTGGTGATACGGAACCGTTCCTGGCCTTTACATATGAGGAAGAATCGGTCGTCGACGAGGCGTTCGTGTTTGACGATCTCGCCGACGCATCCGACGTCTGCGGTTCCGGTGACGGAGTCGGAGTAAATGACGCCGAAACGAAGGTCGGTGTGGAGGAGCGTGTGCATCATAATGCGGTAACGGAACTCGAAGATCTGGAGAGGGAGGATGGCGCCGGGGAAGAGAACCAAAGGGAGAGGAAATATGGGGAGGTCTACGACGTCGTCTGATTTTGGAGGTTCGGTGTGGTGATTATCGGGGAAAGAGGAAGCAGAGCACCGGAGAGAGTTGAGCCTGTGAAACCTGCGCGATTGAGAAAGAGAAAATGGTTTCGGAAAGGGCTTGAAAATGGGGTATGGGTTGGCTGCGTGAGGGTTTATGGAAGGTTGGCGAGTGAGCGAAGAAGAAGAGTGGGAAGGAATTAGCTGAGGGAGAGCCATTGAAGAAAGAGCAGAAAGTGTTTGAAGTTTTGCGTAAACGAAATTAAAAAAGAAAATTAAACTGATATTAGCTCGTGTTTCCCATCTGTCGATAAAAAAGGAATATACTTGTTACTAATTGCCTAATAGTAATTTGGAAGCAAATTTATTTATTTATTTTCATTTCGTTGTGTAGTCTGCTAAAGCTAAAGCTTGAGAAGAAGAAAAAAATCAAGTGGTTTATGAGTTATGAGAGGAATGGATAATATTGTGTGGGGTAGAAGGAATTCGAGCATGAAAATGTGGAGGGAATAAACCCACGTGGGAGTTAACTTATCTGGAATTTTTGTGAAACTTTTGGATGGGATGTCAGGTTTTGCATTGCACATTTGTGGTTAGTGATGCCTGCTGTTTCATCTTTCGTGCGTCATTTTCAATTTGAATGCAAGGACAAAAAAATCTTGATAATTGGAACATTGATTTGTTTTAAAAATTTATTGAAATTAATTAGAGATAATCTTTTTCTAGCATTATTAAAAATGTGACAAGATCTAACATCATTACTTCATATTTTTCCAAAATAAATTATTTTTTTATTAAAGAATATTAGAGCCCAAATGGATATTGTTAACTTCCCGGTAGCAAATAGAATTTCATAAGTTGGGCAACCGAAGATCAACTCCAACCCAAATCCAATAGAAAAAAAACGATAGGCCTTTAAACGAGGTTTGGGCTTTAGCTTGAGCTTCCGCAAAGCGTGACGTGTTTCCTCCTATAAACTATTCCAATGTGAAAGCAAAACAAGCACGTGGGCGTTAGCAGCGAGGCGATATATATTTATTACTACTACCGTCATCCTCTGCAACGTGTTGGTGTCGTGTCCTCGTCCACAGTCAAAGAGGAGAAGGCCATTTGGCGTTCCCTTAACGCGAAATTTAAAACTCAGAACTATTTCCATTTTCGCCGTTGATCTTTTTAAATTCGCACCACTGACATATGAGAATCCGCCACGTGTTTTGTAAAGACATTGACGAAGGCATTCACGTAACAGGATTCTAAATTGCCCTATATAAAGGAATTGTGTCGTGGAAATCGAAGAGCAAAGAAAAGGAATCTACTTTTACCGTTCTATAATCTTTTTCACTTTGACAGGAAGGAATCGAAGGGAGAAACAATGGTGGAAGAGGGACAAGTAATCAGCTGTCACACTGTTGATTCATGGGAACAGCAGTTTCGGCTAGCAAAGCAGTCCAAGAAACTGGTAAAAACCTATGCTTTGTTTGTTTCTTGATATGTTTTTTTTCATATGATGTTTGAAAAGCCTTTTCATGCTTAAGCAAAGATTTTGTTGGATAGGTGGTGGTGGATTTCAATGCTTCATGGTGCGGGCCATGTCGTGTCCTTGCACCAATCTTGGCAGATCTTGCCAAGAAGCTGCCCAATGACATAATCTTGAAGGTGGATGTGGATGAATTGGAGGTAGCATCGCTTAAGCCTTAGCTTCTTATAAGTTATAATACAGTGTGTTTTGATTTGTTCAGACTTGACTGAAGCTGTTGGTAGAGGTAGTTTATTTACTTTATTGACGAATTTTTGGTTTTGTTTGTCTCAGACGGCTGCCAAAGATTGGGCTGTGGAGGCCATGCCAACTTTAATTTATGTGAAAGATGGCGAAGTAATTGACTTGACAGTGGGGGCAAAGAAAGATGAAATCGAGCTGAAAATAGCCACGTACTCCGCTTAGCTTGGTGCTGAAAGTATGAAATAAAAGTTCGATTTTACTGCTTCAGGTATGGTGATACGGAAGTCAGGATCCAAGAATTATCTTAAAATTTAAGAATTTTTTAAATCGCAATTAATTTAAGAAACTCACTAATATGATCCAAGAAAACCATAAACTCTAAGTTCAGCAAACCGATAATAAAGCATGATCTTGATGTAGAAAACAAG
The DNA here is from genome assembly GCA_019671005.1 of Hibiscus mutabilis. Classification (NCBI taxonomy): domain Eukaryota; kingdom Viridiplantae; phylum Streptophyta; class Magnoliopsida; order Malvales; family Malvaceae; genus Hibiscus; species Hibiscus mutabilis. Next base: position 44,197,635 of record CM033752.1, on the reverse strand, counting down.
ATAGGATGAATTTGATGGTGGCGGTGTTGGATAAATTTGTCATTAGCACCCTCCTAATCGCAATTGAATAGACAAACACCTGCAAACGGCACGAATCTCTCCGATGAATGGATAATGACGAGATATATGTTGTAGGATATTGTCCTCGGCACCCTTTTAGACGCGATTATCTAAGCATGCAACCTCAAGCGGCTCTAGCCCACCCTCCTAGATGCAATTACCTAGGCAAGCAAGAGTGTGAAGATGATCTTCATCACAAGAACTTGACGAACTTACGTTGAAGAACACTTTTGATACGAAAAATAACAAGGCAAATCTATCTACCTTGAAAATAAAATGGCCCACGGCCAAAAGTTTTTTGCAACTCATAAATTGATGATGTTGTTCTTATTAATGAAGCAAATATGTCTTTAAATAGGCTACAAATGAAGAGTTCAACTTAAATTAGGAAAAATAAAGATAATAATAAAATAAATAAACATATTTTATCTAACCTAAAAAATTAATAAATAAATAACAAATGTAATCCTAAATCACCTAAATATTTTAATAAAGAATCCTAGATTAAATTTAAGTACAAATAATCAATAAAATTATTGAAAATTCGTAATAAATAATATTTCCCGTGATAAAACCATATAGAGATTTCTGCTTGCACAGTCTTTACTAAAATGGACATAATTTGAGCTCTCGATGTCGGATTGATGCGTTGGAAAGCTAAGAGACGGATAGATATGTTTGACGAAGACATGTAGACTCAGAAGTGCCCGGATCTCATCCGAAAATTCGATACAAGTCGGCTGAAATTCCAGACTTATAAAACAACTTCAACTCATTGGCTACAATGCATCATTTTAGCCCCCATACATGCATCATATGGAGTGTCTGAAACTAGCGTCTCATAAATATCTGTCTTTCTGATAGATACCAAGTCTTGTGCGGTTGTATTTGTGTTTACCCACTGTTTTCTTCTGCTCTTGTATCTGTATGGGATCAAATATTATATCAAAATCCTTCTTTGTTTTCTGAGATTAGAATCCAGTGCACTACCCTGAACTTCCCCATCAATCCGGAAACAATAATGATTCATTGCTTAAAATCAATGTTGAACAATACTCTTACTAGTTTTGATTTCACCCATTTCTTTACAGAGCATTCATATATGGTAAATTTAATGACGGCTGCCTAAGTAACTAGATTAAACAATAGTGAAATAAAATGTAGACAATGAAACTGGAATATCTTCTCCATCCATATCCTTAGTTCCTTACTCCCTTTCCTTATTCTTCACAGCTCCCTGACTCGTGATGTTGTCTCTAGGTAATGTTTATGAAACCGATCTCCTCACAAGAGATGTTTTCGATGCATCTCCACCAAGTTCTTCAAAGACTACCAACAAATTTCGTGTTGGCTTTAGCCATGATCTCGGAATGTGATACCTAAAATATCGAGACGGAAAAGAGTTTAGGAGGATTCATATAGAATTGTATTTTCGCCAACTGCATGATGAGTTTGAGCTAAATATCATATCCCTTTCACTAGGCCTAATCAATATTGGAGTTTAAGAATGATACAATACCATCTCTGGGTTGGCTGGCCACAACCACTCTGGCACTTTGTAGGTCGGAATGTCCCCAAGTAACTACAAGGACTGCAGTCACCCTTTGCATAAGCCATCCAATATCTTCCTAAACTCTGTCCATTGATCCATACTTGACCCTTTCCCATACTCCGCATATCCAAAGCCAACGGTTCATTGCCTCCCGGGGCATTGAAATATGCCTACGACATCCAAGCCATGATTTAGCTTCTCACAAAATAAAAAACAAATAAACCCCTTATTCACTCCATTGTCAATTTCAACCTTTTTACCTTGTACCATGTCATAGACTGCCGGCTCCGTGCAGCTAGTGAACCTCGAATCCATTCAACAGAGGAGACTCCATTTGGAGAGACCAAATTCATTGATTCTCCTTTTAGGCCAACCTGTTTGAGATTTGTTCTCTAAGCTAAAGTAACTTGCTCTGGAATTTATAAAGCATCATCGAAACAGGCAAATAGTAGTTTTCGCAAATGAATGCTTCTTTTCAAACCTGGTATGACCATTTCTGCCACGTTAAGTCTTTCTTTCGTTGGTCAAGACCATGCAATGAAACACCTTGGATTCCAGTTTTCCATGTCTCGTAATGCAGTCCAACATTCTTCACACCACCATAAATTTGTGTCAATAACTGAATAACTTTACTATAAAGTGTATTGAGTTTAAAGTTTTTGTAGCCCAACTGTAAATGAATAGTTCGAGTTATGTGATAGCTAACATTTGTATCCACATAAGCATGGCCGAGCAACTAACCGGCAATCCAACAGCTACGCTGAGAAGTGCAATGTGATTTGTTCCAGAATGTAGGTTCACTGGTCCTGTATATGTGAATCCCCGGTCTTCTCTAGTTCCATATGCAGACCCTACAATGTATCTTACGCCTTAGTATGTATGACTTATGCAGATATAAAATTTAATTGCTCTCGGTATGCAATGTAGGTTAACCATTTTACTTGATGAGTAAATCTACAACCAACCTGAGAACTGTCCATTGATGAAGACATGAAGAGCATGGCCGGCTGAATCCACATTGAGAGTGGGTTTCCGTCCTCCTCTTAGAAACGATTCCGAGGGACTAATGTCAACACTGGAATGAAATTTAATCAAGAAGAAAAAACAACTTATTAGCCAGTTGCCTTAACCGATTTAAACCAAATCTTAAACCTCAAGTGTCTCAAACTGCAATGCCTACCTGGTTGTGTACCACAGGTAGTCACTGTTATCTCTCGTAACATTCATCTGATCCAAGAGTCCAGGAGCCGTGATTGTTGAACGTTCCCCTAGAGAAGAAATGTCTTCATCATAAGCTTCCCATGAGAACATCTGGGAGTTCGTTGGCAACATTTGGATTCATGAGGTTTTAACTCCAACCTTGATGCACATAGGATAACCATATAAGTACATCCATAAGAAAATCAAAAGATCATAAACCACATTAAAATAGTGGCCTCTGAATTTACTTACTAATGCAGTATTAAACGCCACATGTCTGTAGTCAGGCAGAATGCTAATAGACCAAGGGGGCAAATCGTAGTGCCGGTTATTAAACGTCACCCTGGCAGCAGATTTCATATGGAAATTAGAGAGAAAAGCTGCACAACTTCCTCCCCTTGATGAGAAAACATGGACCTGAAAAGTATTCATTACTAACATTATCAGTGGAAAGTTCTGTCTGCAAATTATATGCTATCATCAACAGATAAATAAAGAGTAATCGTTTAGTGGAAATGCTTACTTGGTGATAGGTTCCTAATGAAGTAACAGTAGGATCAGAGGAAACTAAAGCATGTTCACGTAGCTTAATAGCCCTATGAAGCTCCTTCAGATGACTGTATTTAGGTTCCCGGATTAAACCTAAATGAGATGAACTTGTTAGTCACACCAGTAACTCAGAGTTCAAAGACAGCCCCTATAATATATATTGCTATATGTACAAAAGTCAGGATCTATGAGAATATAGCAAGGAAGAAAAGGAAATGACAAAGATAAGTGGATTAATAGATTGCTCCTTTCAAATTCAGACAAGGCATGCTTAGATTGTGAAAAAAATAAGAGAACATCACAATTTATGGTTTTAGTTACGATGAGAATGAACTCGGTTTCTCACCATATTCATCGATTGGAGCATCATAGTCGTAACTTGTTGTAATAAACGGTCCACCAGCAGTCCTTCCAAAGTTGGTTCCTCCATGATACTATCAAAGGCAAACATAGGATAAGCTGTAAGGTTAAACTTGTGGCTGGTACCATGAAAACTTTCAATTATAAACCAAAATAAACATGGTAACTAACCATATAATAATTAATATATGAGCCACCCTTTTGTATGATACGAGCAACAGCAAACGCCAAGTCTTGAACCGGGCGCTGGTGAATTGTGCCACCAAATTCTGTAAACCTTCACAATGTTGGGGAAGGGGGTGGTATCAGATAAAGTAATAGAGAAATAAGCATTTTAACTTTATCTATTCCGAGCATCAGCCTGGAGGATCGGCAAGGAAAGTACTCACCAGCCACTCCAGGCCTCGGTCCACAACGTAGGCTTGTACGGTTTGTTGAAGCCATTACATGCATTTATCTGAATTCAAGATATGAGTGGAAACATAGTTGAGGCCTTTTATGACATGAAATTGGATAAGTATGAAGAAATGATTGAAGTAAAGCTGCTTACCATAGGGTCTGGGGCGTCATCTTCCTTGCACATTACCCATGGGATTCCCGTATTCAGTTCAACAGCCATTTTTGCAGCCCAATTAATGTATGCATGACCAGCTGCTCCGAGTGCCTTACTCTCGGGTCCATATTCATTCTCAATCTGCACAAAAATGAATATAAAAGAGATCAACAAGCTAGACACAGTAAACCAGTTCAGGCCAAAGAATCCACTGAAACTAGAAACCATAAATGTCACAAATATCAGGAATCTCATACCTAAGACAAGATGATGGGGCCACCTTGAGATGCAAAAAGTTTCATTCTTCATCATTTGGACAATTTTCTGGGTAAATCCTTGCATTGCTCTCTGTTGAGGGGAAATTAAACTTAAAGCCGATTAGCTTTCTATTTTAAGACATTCAAAGTAACAGACAGAATCGACAGACAAAAAGACACCTTGAACGGCTCATGTCAGTTCTGAAGCTGATACCAGGAACATACTTTAGCCAAACGGGAAATCCTCTGTAGCAGAAAGAAATTCAAAGAGTGTAAACTACTCAACTCAACACAAGAAATAAAAATACATTAAATTAAATTATAACAAATCTTTTATCAACCAAAAAAGGCAAAGGATCATAAAAATAGTAAGTACCCAAAATTCCACTCTGCACAAATATAAGGCCCAATCCGAAGATGAGCGTAGAGTCCCAATTTTTGCACTGTCCTGATAAACCGTACCAGGTCGTATCTTCCCTCAAAATTATACTGAAAAATACAACCCCCCACCCAATAAATAAATAAATAAATAAATAAAAATCCAATGAAATTTTAAAGAAGTTGAATTGAAAAGAAACATGATGACCCATTAGAGATCTAAGGTAGTACATTGCCAGGAGAGGGTTCATGACCACTCCAAAAAACATAGGTGTCTATAACATCCAAGCCTCCATCTTTAGCTTTCTTAATAAGATCCTCCCACATCTAAATCCAGGAAAAAGAACAGCCCAAAAATCAGCCCTTTATTAAAAAAAACAGAGTAAAAAGACAATACCTCAGGGGTGCTTCTGGGATAGTGAATGGAGCCGGAGATGAGGATTCTCCTTTGTCCATTGATGAGAATAGCTTTCTTGTCATAGGTAATGCTGCATTGGATCAGCTGAGAACTCGCTAAAGGGGCAATGAAGAAAAAAGACAGCAGCTTGGAAACTGAGCTAGTTTCCATTTCTCTTCAATGACAGTCAACCGGGAGGGAAAATTTTGAACAAAAGAAGAAGCTTGAATTAGTGAAGTAGGAAAAAAGTTGGTAAAGACACCGTTCTGCTACTCTGAAGCCATCATCGTTCTTCTCACAGTTCACATAAAAGCTCTGAACTCTGCTGTTTTTAAATGTACTTGGGATATGTTACTTGCAGTTAAAAAAGTCATGGAATTGGAAGAGTCCTGTACATTTCAGCCATTAAAATATTGGAGAAGGAAACTGTACTATAGATAAAAGGCACTCCAGAACCATTATTGCATTTACACATTTTGCCATTTGCCATGGCAAAACGGTAGTAGTAGGAAAATGGAAAATGACAGAGGCTGAACACTAAACTCTGTATAATTATGTTTTCTATCCTCAAGATCAATTCAGAATTTGATTTTTGTGTGTGTGGTGAAGAATCACGGGAATTCGTTGTTTTTGATGTTTACTCTGTATTGATTTTTTTTTAAACAACACTTCTCTGTATTGATAATTTGATGTATAGGGGCTACTGTCATTGAATGCTATGGAAGAAACTTGAATTTTAAGTGAAGTATAGTATAGTAAATTAGGTTTGTTCAAAAAGTATAGTAAATTAGGCATTACAAATTATTAGATACAGACGAATTAATAAATGATAACTAAAAATATCTATTAATTAATCAACAAATGTATTTATGTTTCCTCATTTTTACATGCGTTTGAATCTCTATATTTATCAAAACTTTACTATCAAATGCTTTTAAATTTAAATTTCAAATTATTATTTTATGTCACAGCTATTTTAAATTTTATTATATATTTTTAACTTATTGGATTCAGACCCTCTTAAATTTAAATGGTTAATTTCCAAGTTAAATTAATTTATTTTTTACTATCCACTATTGATTGATTCAGTTAAATAAAGCGTTAGTTCTCTTAAACAATATTTAGAGTTTAAATCTTAATATTGTGAACATAAAAAATTAGATTACGAGAGCATGATGAGCCATTAACACACCCAATTTTCAGATCAAAATGCCCCTTTTGTGATGAACACTCGTGTTCATCATGAACACTATGCCCAAAACCAAAAATCACCTTGGTTTTCAGAAATCGACGGTGGTCTGGCCACTTGAGATACTGTAATACTCTTCCAACCGCCGCTAATCGGTACCGAAAACTTAAAAAAAAAATTGAACTTTTTTAAAAATCAAAATCTATCGCCGTTTATCAAAACCAAATTTTGTTTTACCTAGATCTAAAAAAATGAAATCGATATCCTTCTTTTTTAAGAATGATTGAATTTGAAAAGTTTTTTAAAGTTCGAGACGTTTAAAACCCCAAACGGAGACAAAGAAAGAGTCGGCGGCCCGTGATTCAACAGCTAAAACCTTAACTTTCTTTGTATTTTTTTTTGTATATTTTCGAAATGTAAAAATGGAGAGAGAAGTACCTTCTGAAACTTTTTTTTGATTGATCTCTGAAAATTACAAGATTTTGTTACATCTTATATCAGATCTGTTTTTAATTTTTTTATTACATTAGTTGCACTAAACCCACTATTGATGATGATATCCTGATAATCTCTCATTTTTCTATTGTTTTTCATCCTGCACGATGGTTGGAGAGGTGGTTACTGTACGCCGACGGGAGAAGTTCAACCGTTGATGAAGCCACTTAGCGACAGAGATCCAAGACACGTCAGGCGCGTGAAAGAGACGAACGGCTATGCACGCGCGCGTGAGGATTTAAGAAGTCTTCTCTTGCTTGCATCTGAACCGTTAGATCAAATTTGATCCAACTGTTAAGATCATGGCGGTTGCAAGAGAAAAAGATGGGAGTTAAGATTTTTTAGTTAGATTGGGCCAAACGGGCCAGGATATATATATATATATATAAATAGGTTATTAATATTATAAATGGATTGGTCTGACTAGTATGACAAGTTATACTAATATTAAATAATAATAACACTAATATTATTAAATAATGATATTAAAAATTAATAATAACAAAAAATCGGATAAAATTAGTGATTACACATTCAAATAAAATTATTAATAGATCTAGTACAATTTACAAGAACTCATCTGCTTAGTATGATAAGTTCATTAAAAACTAAAAACTCGTGAAACTCACCATATATCAAGTTTTTTATACATGTTCGTTAACAATTTCAATTTAAAAAATAAAAACTCAGAATTTGCCATATTAGTATGATGAATTCCATTAATTTATATATTCTTTAATAAAACTCTTCATACTAGCCCGGCAAATTCCTACAAATAGATTATAAATTTAAAAATAATTTTGTTTGAATGTAAAAAACGTAAATAATATTTTAAAATGGGATATTTGGGGTTAAAATAGCGCACCTTTTTAAATGTTTTATTTAGGCAGGCTTGAAGACGTGGCAACTTTACACTCAATCCAGATTCCACGTGGCTCTACTCAATTGGATATCAGTTGCGTTGGATTATACCCTCTGTCCAGCAAGGCCATAGCCTTCCCCTTCCACAAACCTCTGCGAATTTTCAATCTTTCAATCCATCCCGTTACTTTTATACTCCAAAAGCACTTCGAAGAAAATGAAAATTTAAGAGGTGAAAAAGGGGGAAAGATAGATTATTTAGAAATTAGTTTTAAGAAATGGAGAATCTGATGATTACTTGTATCTCAAAACCTCCTGTAGTAATCCCAACAAAACATGAAAACTTATCTGAATTTTCTCAATCTCCAACCAAACACACCTTCTCTTACACAAAAAACAACAGGAACCCAAAACTCACAGACAGCCATTTAAAGTACCTCGCACGAAAAGGCCGTCTAGCTGAGGCTGTAACCGCTCTTGATTCAATTGCTCTCTCTGGGTCCGAGGTAAGACCCAATACCTTCATCAGTTTGCTTCAAGCGTGCATTGATTTCGGGTCTCTCGAATTGGGTCGAAAGCTCCATGCCCGAATCCATTTAGTTAAAGAAAATGACCCCTTCGTCGAAACCAAACTTGTCAGCATGTATGCAAAATGTGGGTCCTTTGCTGATGCTCGTGAAGTGTTTGATAAAATGAGTGAAAAGAATTTGTACACTTGGTCTGCTATGATTGGTGCGTACAGCAGAGAGTCGAGGTGGAAGAAAGTTGTGGAACTTTTCTTTTTGATGATGGAAGATGGTGTTTTGCCCGATGAATTTTTGTTTCCGAGGATTTTGCAAGCTTGTGCTAATTGTGGTGATGTTAGGACCGGAAGATTGCTGCATTCTTTAGTAATTAGATTGGGGTGGTTGGTTTTACACGTGTTAGTAATTCAGTTTTAGCTGTTTATGCAAAGTGTGGGAAATTGAGTTCTGCGAGGAGGTTTTTTGATTACATGAATGGGAGAGATAGAGTGACTTGGAATTCAATGTTATTGGCGTATTGTCAGAAGGGTGACAGTGATGAAGTTTATAGATTGTTCAATGGGATGTGGGGTGAGGGAATTGAACCTTGTATTGTTTCATGGAATATATTGATTAATAGTTATAATCGGTTAGGGCAATGTGATGTGGCTTTGGGATTGATGAAGGAGATGGAGAGTTCAAAAGTAAGTCCTGATGTCTTTACTTGGACCTCAGTGATCTCGGGGCTTGCTCAAAATGGTAGGAGGTGGCACGCCTTGTTTATGTTTAAGGAGATGCTTTTGGCTGGGATCAAGCCTAATGGTGTTACTATCACAAGTGCAGTTTCTGCTAGTGCTTCCTTGAAAGTATTAAAGATGGGGCTGGAAATTCATTCAACTGCCCTTAGGATGGGTATAACAGAGAATGTGCTAGTTGGGAACTCCCTTATTGACATGTATGCTAAGTGTGGGGAACTGGAAGATGCGAGGCGGGTCTTTGATCTGATTGAAGAGAAAGATGTTTATACTTGGAATTCAATGATTGCAGGATATTGTCAATCTGGTTACTGTGGGAAGGCTTATGAACTCTTTATCAAAATGCAAGAGTCAGATGTGAAGCCTAATGTTATCACATGGAATACCATGATGTCAGGATACATACAAAATGGAGATGAAGATCAAGCCATGGATCTTTTTCAACGGATTGAACGGGATGGAAAGATCAGGAGAAATACAGCATCCTGGAATGCTCTTATTGCTGGTTTTGTGCAACTTGGGGCTATAGACAAGGCATTTGGAGTTTTTCGAAAAATGCAATCATGCTCTGTTAGTCCAAATTCAGTAACTATATTGAGTATCTTGCCTGGTTGTGAGAATTTAATTGCTGCAAGAAAGGTGAAAGAGATCCATGGTTGTATTTTGCGTAGGAATTTAGAGTTTGTACTCTCTATTTCAAATTCTCTAATAGACACTTATGCAAAGTCTGGTAATATATTATATTCTAGGAACATATTTGATGGAATGTCAACTCAAGATATAATTTCCTGGAACTCAATAATAGGTGGTTATGTTTTACATGGATGTTCTGATGCTGCCCTGGATCTCTTCAATCGGATGGGAAAGTTGGGGCTTAAACCTAATAGAGGTACCTTTTTAAGTATTATCCTTGCACATGGTATTGCCAAAATGGTAGACGAGGGAAAGCACATTTTTTCTAGCATCATTGACAACTATGAGATTATACCAGCCATAGAACATTACTCAGCTATGATAGAGCTCTATGGCCGCTCTGGTCAGCTTGGAGAAGCAATGGAGTTTATTGAAGAAATGCCTATAGAGCCTGACTCCTCTATTTGGACTTCCTTGCTAACTGCCTCTAGGATTCATAAGGATATTGCTTTGGCTGTCCTTGCAGGGGAACGATTACTTGACTTGGAACCAGGAAATGTTGTGCTTAGCCAATTAATGTTTCAGATATATAGCATGTGTGGTAAATTGGATTACTCTTCAAAACTGAGAAAGCTTGGAAAAGAGAACACATTAAGATCTCTTGGGCACAGCTGGATTGAAGTTAGAAATACAGTGCATAAATTTGTTACTGGTGATCGGTCTAAGCCATGCACAAACCTTTTGTATTCATGGGTGCAAAACATTGCTAGAGAAGTGAACATAGATGACCATCATGGTGGGTTTTTCATTGAGGAAGAAGAGAAAGAGGATACTGGTGGTGTTCATAGTGAAAAACTTGCATTAGCTTTTGCCCTAATCGGCTCACCTTCATCCCCTCAAAGTATAAGGATTGTTAAAAACACCAGAATGTGTCAGAATTGCCATTTAACTGCCAAGCATGTTTCCTTGAAATTTGGGTGTGAGATATATCTGAGTGATACAAAGTGCTTCCACCATTTTAAGAATGGATATTGTTCTTGCGGAGATTATTGGTAGAGTACAGATGCTGGATGCAGGAATGATTTGCATAGATTTGTCATCACAAAATGCAAAGAAACTCTTTTGGAAACTACATCAATCTTCTTTATGCTAGAGCACACATGTAAAATAGGTGCACTCACTATAACTTTTGATTATGGACTTTGGCTTATGACATATGTTGAGAACTTTGTATATCATGTTTCTTTTTTTTTTTTTTTTTGGCAATTAATTTGTATATCATTATTTATATTATATAAATAATCTGTGTAGCTTTTCTGAGAAGCTTAAGCTGATGATTTAAATGGATGCTGGTCACTGGAGAAATAAATTTATTTACACTCACGAGTGGCTGACGATGAGATATTCTTCTATCGCATCTAAGTCCTACATTTGAAAGGGAAAGGTGTAGAGCATTTACAAGGATTTTCACCCTTTTGCCGGAATGCGTTGCTTCTTTTGTGTAGTCCTGTTTATTGAATAGAACTTTCTGCAATGTTGAAATCCTTTTCATGTTCTTCTCACTTATGTCTTTGAAACTTTGAAACCTACCTTATTTACTTAAAATGAAGTGTTACTTTTGCAGAAGTTTCAGGAAGCCCTGCAAGAACTTGGAACTTGAATTGCTAATTTAATTACTGCAGTGGAGCATGTCTGCTTTTGTTGGCTCTCAGCTAGAGCCACTATGTATAAGATCAGAACAGGTACTTTGCCTCAATTTTGACACAGAATGCATTCCGAAGTGGGATTAAAGGAACCTTGTTGTCGTTAGAGCAGGAAACTTTGAATGTCCCTTGCACCAGGCCTTGCCCATTCTGGAGCATCTACGGTCATAAAGCACATCAGATTTCTGCCCATGCTTATATCAACAAGGAATAATATCCTTAGCTCAAGGAAGGTACTTGTCAATTTTTTTGTTGAGATTCAATTCAAACCTGGAAATTCCAATGCAACATATATTCCAAGGTTGTGCTACCTGCATTTGGCTTTGAACTTCAGCTATCCTGTATGAAGATTCACTTTAATCTTTTCCATTATGAATGATGAATTTACAATTCTAATTTCTTGAGTTTACTAAATAGCCTCCATTGAAAATATTAATTTTCCTAAACCTTAAACTGAAATCAGTATCTGAAATTCTTCTTGCATCTTTTACTGGGTCCCCCTCCCTTGGCTCATCAGATAACTTGCTAACACATAAAAATGTGCTCTCTTCTATGGCCTTCCCATGCAGAATTCTAATGATGAAAAAATTCCCCCATCACAAAGTAAATATTCCAAGAATGTTTTGCTGCTGCAGAGATAAGAAAGTAAGCCCTGATAGACTTGGAATTTGATCAAAGAGTGATTGTTTGAGTCGATACTAAGATTATAAGTTCCATATTCTCTGGCAATACCATCCGGCTGAAGATGCTGGGGCAAACTAACTTTATCAACGATGACCAGTACACAGAAAATGTCAAGCTGATTTGCCTCATTTCTAAATTCACTTTTAAAAAATAAATAACCTTTTTTTGTGATTAAAATCACTGTCAGAATTGCTGACAATTCGGTCGTATCACCTTCATTTCCATTGTTGAAAGCTCTCAAGTTTAAGCATAATACCCTCTTTTGAAATGGACATAAAAAAAGAAACAAAAAATTATCAAAAAATATCCATGAATTGTGTACCATTGTTTGACAAGGCACAAATCCTCTGCTTCACCATTAACAAGCAGTATCCAACATGCGTAGCTGAGGTAATTCAGTAAAGGTTCTTGAAATGACTGAAAAGAAAAGTTGAAAAAGTTTTTGATAGCAGAAAAGCTCATCTTCAAATTCAGGGAATTATTGATTGATGATTCTCCTCCATGACAGTTTCACAACACAAAATCCTGACCGTCAGAAAAGGGTGGAACATTTCTTGGCAGAAGATAAGAGCTCTTTTCATAAAGGCTCTGCTTTTGGTGCATCCGATTCCTTTCATTTGTCTTGTTTCCCTTCATAGTGGAAAACAGAATAAGCTTCTTCTGCAGTATACAGACTTTGAAAAACTGAAAACCATATTCGTCGATATCATAATATTCAACTCCAAAACACCCCCGCCCCTCTTTTTCTGCTTATAAATACAAATCATATCTCCCAGCCACTTACTCAGTGCCGCTCTAAACCAACCTCTTACGCCAGTTCTCGTCGATTAATCGGCCAAGTCTTTGCTCCTTGAGAAATGGTAATCTTACATTATTTTGGTTTTACTAGTTGGCTTTTCAGTTTATTGATTGATTTTCTTGTGAGTTAAATTCTCCTGGATGATGCTGGCAGAGTATTGAGGAGGATCAGAAACCTGCTGCAGTTGGGCCGTGGGGAGGCCAAGGAGGGTCTTCTTGGGATGACTGAGTTCACTCTGCGATAAGGCAATTGGTGATAGCTCATGGATCCGGCATTGACTCCATCCAGATTGAATATGATAATAAAGGGAACTCTCTTGGTCAAAGAAGCATGGAGGAAATGGAGGCTCTAAGACAGATAAGGTTTGGCTTCATTTCTTGATTTTGCTAACAAGTTCATCAAAACAACTACTGATTACCATGCTTAATATCAAATGTCACATTAAATAGTATTTTAAACAACTTTAGTTAGTGTATTTTAGGTTACTTGTTATGCAAGTCATCTCAAGCTTAGGTTGATATAGTATTTTAAAATGCATAGAATTCAATAAAACTCTATTTTGAGGTTCGGCATGAAGTGGCAGATCTTCATAATTCTTGTAGCTTTCTATATATATAGTTGACTGTAAACTTCACTTAGCTACTTTGTGTAATGTAAATTCCTTTTAGGTCAAACTTGATTTTCCAGACGAGTTTCTTACTTCAGTACATGGTTACTATGGGGGCCTGAAGGAACGAGGACCAATTCTTGTCCGGTCGCTAACGTTTCATAGCAACAGGAAAACTTATGGACCCTTTGGTATTGAACAAGGAACTAGTTTCTCAATGACTAAGGGCAAGATCGTTGGATTTCACGGCAGGAGTGGTTGGTATTTGGATGCAATTGGAGTGCATTCAAATGCAGTCCCGAAACTAAACCCTTCAAAGCCTATGATTCATGCCCAAAGTTATGCTGCTAATGGAGCTGAAAAAAGTGGCTTTTCAGTGATCCAGGGAAGTGTCGGGGAAAGCTTTGACATTGTTCTAGCTGTGAGACAGAGGGATGGATTTGGGACTCCCCAGCCAAGTGAACTCAAAAGGCAAACTTCTAGTTCTGGTAGCTCCGATGATTCCAGTGACGTAGAAACAAAAAGCAAGGTAAGATATAAACTTGGTTTTGCTTTTATATGCGTGATGACATAATTTCTTCTTGATCTTTTTCATGTTCAAGGTTTCGTTTAGGAGTACTCCACAGAAAGATCCTCCAAAGTTACCAGAAGGAATATTAACTTATGGACCCTGGGGTGGCCACAGTGGAGCCAAGTTCAATGACGGAACCTATACCGGTATAAGGCAAATCATTTTGTCACGCAGTGTTGGGATCGTATCAATGAAGGTTTGCTATGATCGCGAGAGACAAGCAGTATGGGGAAGCAAACATGGGGGGACTGGAGGATTCAGAACAGAAAGGGTCAGTGTAGTAGCTTTTCTCTTTCAGAGTTCATTATTAATATTGCTAGTTTTTTAATGGACTTTCTGTTGCATTATGTGCAGATAATGTTTGATTATCCATCAGAAATATTGACACTCGTCACCGGAATCTTCGGCCCCTTAATGTACATTGGGCCTAATGTGATAAAGTCACTAACATTCCACACCAACAAAGGGAAACATGGGCCATATGGAGATGAACAAGGACCTTCTTTCACTAACAAAATGAATGAAGGCAAGATTGTTGGATTCATTGGCAGAGAGGGTTTATTTCTGGATGCTATTGGTGTACATGTGATGGAAGGGAAAGTACCACCTCCAAAATCATCTTTTTCCCAAGCAATCATCCGAAGCGAAAAGACTATAGCTGAGATTGATAACTCTCCATGGTCTAATAAACTGGTTCTAGCAAGGCGAGGTCCAACTGATGAGGTAATTCGTCATACATATGTTTTATTCTGAATATGTAATTTAAAATGAGCTGTGTGATGTATAATTTTGATAAACTTTCTCAGGTTGCTTGTAGTGTGGTAAAAGAACCGTCACCGTGCGGACCAGGTCCCTGGGGAGGAGATGGAGGGAGAGCATGGGATGATGGGGTGTATTCTGGGATTAAGCAAATATTTATTACCAAATCCGAAGCTATTTTCCCGATTCAAATCGAGTATGATCGAAACGGGCAATCTGTTTGGTCCATAAAACATGGAGGCCAAGGAGGGACCATCACACAAAGGGTAATAACGAACATCTTCGTAACCAAATTTCAACCGTTTCGGGCTTATGTTTTATGACTGACCATAATCTTGAGTTTGCAGGTAAAATTGGATTACCCTCACGAGGTACTCATCTGTATATCTGGCTATTATGGCCCCATAAATAATGACGAGAAGTCGAAAGTCATAAGGTCGTTAACATTCTACACCAGCATAGGGAAGTATGGTCCATTCGGCGAGGAGATAGGCACATATTTCACTTCGACTACTACGCAGGGGAAGGTGGTGGGATTCCATGGGAGAGGCAGCTCTTACTTGGATGCTATCGGAGTTCATATGCAGCACTGGCTGGGAAATCAAAGAGCCTCAAAGATGTCTCTCTTCAAAATGTTCAGTTGAATTTACTGCTGCTCTTTTGGTTTACCATATAGTTAAGATGAGATCGGTGGCAAATAATGAATTATTACTAATCTTGATTCAAAAAATAAATTGCTCACTCCATTTCCTGTCTGCCTGAGTGATTGTTCTTGTAATCTCTGTTCTAAGCTGATGAAATAAATGAAAATATATACTCTATGTTTACAAAATAACAACATATTTTTATATCTTACCATTATATCCAACAATTATATTTAACACCTTTAAATATGTATTTGAGTTTTGATCATACTAAAAGAAAATGAATCAATCCTTTTAAGTTTAAAGCATACTTGGTAAATTATCCGTTTAGAAATAAATTGAAAAGACTGATTGGATTATGATTTGAGAAGATTAATTTTAGTTTGTCAGTATATCATATGCAGCCTATGATATTTGTCCACATAAAGCCGAGACATCTTCACATTACAACTAACCTTTCAAATCAGTAATGAATGAGTAATTGATGTTTAGACATGAATAGTATTTGAATAACACAATGGGTAAAGGTGAGGGAGCCACCAACAGATCTCTCCTAAACTACCATATTTCATCGAAGTGGCTATGCAAACATAAAACAAAGACCAAATGGACGATTAAGGATTCACCGGAACCTAACTGTTAATGTGTAGAGCCAAGTGAATAATTAGAATGGGTGGCGGGTTACAATTTCCATGGTGTTTCTAAGCACTACAACGGATCAATTTAGAAACCCTATGAAAACGATTAAAGGGCCCATCTTCTCTAGATAGTGATGTAGCAACTATATCATCAGTCATCAGCTGGCAATAATGGAACCAGATTTTGTGTTAGATATTATTCCTCTGGCATACACCATTTTTCTTGCAGTAGCTAGCACACCGCTTTCAATTTTTAACAGTTTGAGTTAGGGTTCTAAAAAAAAGCTCTCATTACATTGGTGTATGCCATGAATCTCAAGGTCCCAGTAATTTAATTTACCCATAGATGTAAAAATTTTAAGTATTCCTGACATATCATGGTCATACGAACAGTATCTATCAACTTGCTAAATCTGAAATGAATGCCTTGTATATGCTGAGTTATTCGAGCAAAAAGTTTTGGCTACTATCAAGCTAGCTAGTCCATGGGTTGGTCGTACAATATTGTATTCCAAAAGTGGAAATAATTTCGTAACGCTCTTGTCACCTCAAATAAGAAAAATGTTTGCCCACAAAGAAGCTTGCTAGCTGCTACGTACACGTTAATTCACCATCTACTTTGGTGAACAGAGAATTATTATTTTTAATAGTATAAAGGTGATTACAAGTTAGTATCTATTCATACATATTTTTAATCCTTTGACAATGCACATACCTATTAAACACAGATTTACTAAGATGAACATCATTTGCTTTTTTATTGAGACCACTTGTTGGGTTCGATGAAGAGAGAATTAACAAGCAAATGATCGTGTCAAGTTTGAATATTGTATGAATCCATCATCCTTATCGGTTCCAGCTGAAGTTTTTGCTGTGTATAATCATATATGGGTCTCTGTATTGCAAGTTGCAATCACGCATGCTGTACGACTAAGGAAGCGTATAAGGTGGATTTAAGTTGTGAACCGGCCCCTCTATGGTGTTTTCATGCGCTTTGTTTCTTGACATGAAAATTTTCGCCAAGCTATTAGGTTTGCTCGTTCTGCCTAACTCTCTTTCCATATGGACATCGCTTTCGCCATCAGCTGCTAATGTTATTTGCCCTTTCAACCCAATTTTCTTCATTCACATCAACAGTATTCAAACCCCTAAATTTGTTTAAGAGATTTAGCACCCCATCTCGCTAGATCAACTGGTTATTGCTTATCAGTTTTTTTTTATAACACCATTCTTGAATGGATTAATTTGCTAAAAATGAGCGTAACATTGTTAAATGGGAAGTGGGAAAAAGAAGAAAACAAATTTGATCGGCTGGCTTCAGCTCATTCTTCACCGGGGCAAAAAATTTGATTCATTTAGTGGGGGTGAAAACCAGCTCACATAGATTAAAAATAATTGATATGAAAATATAGACTTATAGTAATGGCAATGAAAAAGGGGGGTTGAGCTGTAAAATGTAAAATGGGAAGAAAAGCAAGATTTATAATAATTTGTCATAATCTCCATGCACTGTGCCACCTCTCACCTTTGTCTAAAGGCTACTGGATCCCTAACTAACCCCATAAATAAATAGTATATTCGATATGTGGCTAAGCCTAGCTACCTTTTAAACTGGAGCAAAAGATGAAAGAATCCAATCAAAGGAATAAAAGAAATAAAAGAACAGCGGGTTTGTCTGGTTGTTAATTTCCACAGCTGCAAAGTGATAGATGTGTAGGTCCATTACTCACACTGCACTTCCAAATACACTTGTAAAGAGGGGTTATGGTAGAAGCTAAAATAGCTTTGTGATGGAAAGACCATGTGGAAGATGTTATCATGCTAAAAGTCAAGCAATTAAAAGAGATTGAAATTTTCTTCTTTCGGTCTCGAATTAACTTGCTTTTAGTGTTAAAATGATGATCCGAGGGCAAAAGGCAAAGACTCGTGCACGTCCCCCACTACCAGAAGCCAGCATTTCATTAATGGTAAATGGCCTAACCTAACCTATATATGGCCCTGCCTTGGATTTTTAAGCTTTTGACAGCTCCAGTTCCTGCATTCTTTGTGGAAACCACACCAGGATGCACTTTTAGCAACGTCCCTTCCACTTTATTTGTTGAAATCCGAATCCCTAACATTTCAAACTTATTCACTAACAATCTAACATTGTAGGGACATGCATTTATTTTAAATGGTTTCCAAACAAAAAAAAAATGGAAGTTGATAGTATAATAGTATAACAAAAATAAATAAATAAATTGAACAAATACATTTAATTAAAGCTAGCAGCAAAATCAATGCAAGCCAGCAGCAAAAATCCATCAAAATACTGCTTCCAGTTCATCAGTGGGTCTTCATGTACCCAAAGATTGCAGCAATTCCAAATGATTCAGGCTTGTATTAGAAAACAAAAATTAAGTTGTACATTGTAAATCTTTCGAGTCTGTGTATTTTGGTATGTTGATTGAACAGTTAAATGGGTCATGATCAAGATTGATACACAAAAATTTAGAATTTAGGAATTAAAATTTCCCGTTTGTTTGAAACATGTATATAAATATGAAAAAAAAAACTTTGATGCACAGGCCGAATAAGCTTTAATTTACACGTGCCTTTTAGTTTTAGGGATTAGGGTTTTAGTTTAGGGTTTAAGGTTTAGGGGTTTAGGTTGTAGGGTTTAGAATTTAAGGTTATTGTTTAGAATTTAGTGTATAGGGTTTAAGATTTAGAGTTTAGTTTTTTAGGGTTAAAAATTTAGGATTTGAGTTTTTATAGTGTAAATACACAAGCTTGTGTAAAATTAATTTTACACATCTTGTGTATTAAAGTTTTACCCTATAAATATTAGCAAATCATTCTAGAAAATTACCAGCACGTTGTGTACTTACGAAACGCTGAGCAAATCTGTGTACAAATGATTACCGTATATTATTTGTTAATTATTTTCCTTGTTATAGGATGATAATTGATAAGGGGAGTTTGTAAGGGGAGCACCCCGCACCGGAAAACAGCCCCGGCCCCCTCTCTCTTTCTCTCACACCACCTGTATTCCCACTCCTCGCACGTGAATTGCCACGTGTCTCTCCCCTTGCCCCTTTTTGCCTTATAAATTTACATTCCACCCCTCCTATCATGCAATCTCATATACTCGACACCTAAAACAGCCGCATATATATGACATCACGCTCATCCCTCTATTCTCTTTCGACACAAACTCAGAACGATTCGTCGATTCCCCGCCCTGCCCTTTTTCCCTGAAACCCCACCAGTTTTATCTTCATACACTTCACGTGAAAAAAGATAGAAAAAGTACATGTGCATGTTGTTTGTTAGGTACGGAGTGTTGATCTTTAATGTGTTATCTGGTTTGCGTTAACTCTGCCACCAAAGAATTTGTTCCTTCCGCCGGTTCACTTCACTTTCATCCTTATCCACTCATCTCTTCAACAGCTTTTCTCTTTCTTCATAGGTTCATTTCATTGTTCTGAAGAAACCATTTAAACAAGGGGAAGAAGAAAAACATTCATTTTGTTTCTTTGATATGGCAACTAAGCTTCTTTTAACGTTCGCTATTTGTAGATTGATTGTTACTGTGGGATTGACTTTGAACCCCACAGAGCTTCTCCTCCTTGGAGTTGACGGTCAACTCAGCGTTGACCCCACCGACGTTGAAACCGCTTCTCTAGATTTTGGCTTGTTGACACGAGCTACGCCGCCGCTAGCTGTCTTGCATCCGGCTTCTGCTCAGGACATAGCCCAACTTATCAAAGTGGCCTACGGGTCAGGTTTCGGGTTCACCGTTTCTGCCAGGGGGCATGGGCATTCCATAAACGGACAGGCTCAGACCGCAAACGGGGTGGTGGTTCAGATGAGTGGGTCGAAAAGGGGATCGGGGAGGAAGCCACCTCAGCCTCGGGTTTGGCCTCGAGAGAGGTACGTGGATGTGTGGGGTGGTGAGCTTTGGATAGATGTGCTGAGGAGTAGCCTAGAGTATGGACTCGCACCAAAATCATGGACTGATTATCTGTACCTTTCAGTTGGTGGAACGTTGTCAAATGCTGGAATCAGTGGCCAAGCTTTCAATCATGGTCCACAAATTAGCAATGTCCATGAGCTTGACGTCGTTACAGGTTATTTTATTATCCTTTTTTCATTTTTATATAAAACAAAAAGTAGAACATAACTCCAAAGAGTGTGAGATTTTTCCAGGTCAGAATATTTTCTTGTATGTCATCTTTGATGGAGTACATAAATATAATATAATATTTTTTAATGATTATATAAACTAATAATTATTTAAAATAATAGTAATATATATTCTTTAATTTTAACACTCTTACTAAACTTAATATTAACGTATTTTCAGTGTCTTCCACGAGAAATTATTATATAGTCTCAGCTCATCACGTCATCTATAGTGTTATTTAATTTATTCATTTAATGACATGTAGGAAAGAGGTGAAAATTTACTTTGAAAAAAATAACATAAATTATTATTGAATGAACCATAAATAACGTAGTGAACCAGACTCATCTAATAATTTTTCGTCTTCTACATCTGTGGATTTTGTCTTAATTCTGGACTTATAAAACATTTTTCCTTTTGTTTTCGCGTGTGAAAAATACGAAGTACTATTGAGTTAGTCTTGTCTAGACTTTATAGCATCATATACAGAAATGTTTAGTATAGTATGTGCATCATTTATTTTTCAGTTGGGTAAACTATAAAATAAGTGCCCAAATTATGTCTTTTGTAATAAATGTTTAAAGTATTTTTTGTTTAAAATATGTGCCTAAATTTTTATTTTGACTGAAGTAAGTGCCTAAACTATTTTTTGGCTGAAATAGGTGTTTAAACTTTCATTTTTGGCTTATTTTAAAATCAATTTTGGCACCTATTTGGGCACCTATTTTAACCAAAAATGAAAGTTTAGGCACATATTTCAGCCAAAAAATATTTTAGGCACTTATTTCAACCAAAAATAAAACTTTAGACAACTATTTCAACCAAAAAATAATTTAGACACATATTACAAAAAAAGACAGAGTTCGGGCCTTTTCAGTTTTACAAAGTTTCTAAAACTATTCATTTTCGAGTGCTTTGGCATTAAAAGAAGAGACTGTTTCTATCGCACTTGTATGTCGAGGGGTGTTTGAGCTTATATTTCTGGTGAACAGGCAAAGGGGAGCTTTTGACATGCTCAGAGGAACAAAACTCAGAGCTGTTTCATGCCGTGCTTGGCGGTTTAGGACAATTTGGAATCATCACCAGAGCTAGAATTTCTCTTGAGCCAGCTCCACAAAGGGTATCTCTTTATGTCCTTGAGCATTATTTATGTAAAAACTTTATTATAAAATGGTTTCAGGTGGGTTCTAGATTGCGACATAAAACTTTTGTAATATCCTATTCCTAGTACTAGTGTCAAAACCTAAAAGCCTGAAATCATTTGTCGTGTTTTCCTCTAACGTTATTAAAAAAATCACTGTAGGTGAGGTGGATCAGGGTACTGTATTCAAATTTCTCGGCTTTTACCCGGGATCAAGAATATCTGATTTCACAGCATGCAGAACCAGATGGGAGTGGCCAAAAATTCGACTACGTTGAAGGTTTTGTGATTGCAGATGAAGGTCTCATCAACAATTGGAGGTCATCCTTCTTTTCCCCTCGCAGCCCTGTCAAAATATCCTCCCTTGACCCTAATGGAGGCGTTTTGTATTGCTTGGAAATCACCAAGAACTACCATCAATCTACTGCTTCCACCATCGACAAGGTACGTATATGTATATACTGTATACATACGCATATAGGACAAGTTTTTAGTATCAAAGCATATACAGAGGCACCAAAAAGGGTTATATCTCTTATATTTTATTGTTTTAAACATTTTTTCTTGCTTTAAATTCCAAAATTTTGGCTGGTGATTGAATTGCAGGAAGTAGGGTTATTGTTGAAGAAATTAGATTTCATACCGGCAACAGTCTTTACAACAGATCTGTTGTATGTGGATTTCTTGGACCGGGTCCACAAGGCGGAGCTGAAGCTCCGGTCCAAGGGTTTGTGGGAGGTTCCGCACCCGTGGCTAAACCTTTTTGTTCCCAAATCAAAGATAGCTGACTTCGACAAGGGTGTCTTCAAGGGTATTTTGGGTAATAAAACGAGTGGGCCGGTTCTCATCTACCCGATGAACAAACATAAGTAAATATTTCGACTATGCACTTATTATCAGTTATCCCATGCATGAAACATGCATACATGATATCATACCTTCAGTTCTTATGGCCCCGTTCTTACCTCCATAACTTAGGTCATGAAGCATCATGAGGTTGAAGTCACCCGTCCATTTCTAACAAAAAAATTTCACACAAATAGTATTAGTATATCAGTACTATCAACTTAGTTGCACTGCCCACTGCTTTTTTATATATATAGTGAAGATAAATATCCTTGCTGCTAAATAATTGAGGGAAATCCTGGCATCTAGCTATTTCACTTTTCAATGCTGGGAATCATCGTTGATCACCCACAATTCCCAGCCAATCAAGGTCGCGTTTTTCCCCCTCTTTTTTTGAAATCAAGGTCGCATTCTGAAAAGGAGAGATATCTACTTCACTAGGTAAATCCGTGGTTCCACTTCCACAGGTTCTACAGTGACAGTAGAACATAAGATAGAGAAGAAAAATAAAGAAAATTCAGCTACTACCATGACCTGAGTAATTCAATCATGGGGGTCCCGAGTCCCGACGTAGAATCATGACACATTAACACAAGCGAATCGATCAGAAAGGGAAACACGTGGGGGAACATGCAGATGCTCCCAAGTACCAATGCCAACAGATTAAGTGTAGTTCATTTGTTGACAGGATAGAACCCAACAGATCGACGGTAATGAAAACATGATGATTCAAGTGGGGAAGATTCTGCTGTAAGAAGATCTTCTCATGGGGACCCACTGATGGGAAGTATCCATGTCTTGGTTAGAAAGTAGTTCCAGAAACATGGCCGTTAGTACAGGTTAACGACCAATCAGCCTGCAATGCCCGGGTCCATTTGATTCGTTCAAAACCATCAAATCTCAACTACCACAAATAATGCTACCGAAACATTACATGTGCTTCTCTTTTTTTACCATGCAAAAATGGTTTTCGCTGCATTTGGGGCTCATGCGTGCATGTATGTATGTTGCAGATGGGACCATAGGAGCTCCGCGGTTACGCCGGATGAGGATGTGTTTTACCTGGTGGCATTGCTAAGATCAGCCTTGGATAATGGGGAGGAGACCCATAGCTTGGAGTACCTAACCAATCAGAACCGTCAAATTCTCAGATTCTGCGATGACGCTGGGATCAACGTCAAGCAGTATTTACCTCATTACACTACACATGAGGAGTGGATGGACCACTTTGGCAATAAGTGGGATTGGTTCTATCAAATGAAAATGGAATTTGACCCAAGGCACATTTTGGCTTCAGGCCAACAGATTTTCAAGCCAATGTTTCCTTCCTCTTCGAAGACGGCGGCTTCATGGCGATGACCGATATTGATAATACAGAACTAAGCTAGTAACAGATATTAATGTACAGTACAGACCTAGGAATATTCTTGTTCTTTTTGTACATAAGAACGGCGTTAAAAGGACAAGGAGAGAGATGATGATGTTAAGGTTAACAGAATTGAACAAAGATTAGGAAGGGTACAGTTGAGAAGTTTGCTTTCGTGATACAGAGAGTGGAAAGATAAGGATTGATTGGGATATTTGCAGGGCACATGTGATGTTAATGTAATTGGGCAGTGGTCGGGACCCCGACCGCCCCGACTGATTGCCTTCTGCTTCTTGGCACAGCTTGTTCCAGTTCCATCCTCAGTGAGTGGGCGATTTGCTGATTTTTCCCTTGTCTTTTGGAGTTGTAAAAATATGAACTAGTTCGTAAAATTTTCAAGTTTCAGATGGATGACGTAGACTACAGAATAGTACATGATCTGCAAGCATCTTTGTTGGATATCCCTCTAGTTGCAGGATGCATTTGATTCCAATTTCCAAAGCCTTTGTCAGGGCATACTTGCAAGTACAAACAGGATTGGCAACATCATATCAGAAAAAAAAAAGTTTTAAGCAGATATGACATGATAGATTTGAATCCTTCCCTCTCATAATCAGTGAGAAGCTAATGTGACTTTGAAAATGGCATGATCAGTTTGTTTTCCCCCTCCACAAAACAGAAAGGAAAGAGAATGAAAACGAACATTCAAGTGGAGGTAGATATACTTGCAGAAGATTTAAGTCCGTGGAGGGGTAATTTGTGTTCAGCCTTGGTACTTTTGACGTATCAAAATATAATTCTTTCAATCTCATCACATAAAAGTTACAAGTAATAAGCATATAATGGCTCTCACAGCATGATTGGCAATTAATTTAGTCCTCTGCCCTAATTTTCTTTGCAAATTTTCTCGAGTCAAGTGTATAATTTCTTGTACCCTGTTGATAATTCGGACGCCAAGTATTTAACCGCCTGCAATGCACATAATACTCATTTTTTGATAAAATAATTTGCACAAATAATCTTAAATTTTATAAAATGTAATGTATATGCCGTGAAAGAAATCACTACTAGATAAAGACTTGGCCATTGGATAGATCAGAATTTCCAGACTGCAAGTTGCATTGCCTTCAAACAAGTATCAACTGTGTAATCTCTCCCTTCGGTTGGTGAGTTGAAAACAGCTTGTCCAGGACCAGATTGGTAGGACCAGATTGGTAGGACCAGACCTTCTGAGAAGTAGGTCCAAACCCAACTCAGCCAGCCTGAGCTTTACAAAATAAGATCCAAGCCCAATCCAGACACTTGAAATTACTTCCATTTTTCTTTTCTCCTATTTGATCATGATGATTATAAGATCCAATCCCAATCCAGACCCTTGAAATTACTTACATTTTTGTCAATTACAAGTTAGGAACACGACATTAACTACATTGTAAACTAGATTGAACTTGGAAAACTGTGGCATATTCTCCACACCATCTCTAAGTTCCATGCAATCCCTAACGCCCTTCTGACAGAATACTCACTCAACATAAATTAGCTGCAGATACAAGTACATCAACCTTCAATGCAGTGCTACCACAATTAACAAAAATGGGTGTCTAACGTGTTTATAAAAGGAAAAATGTCTATATCGGATTTCCATCTACTCTGCTGCTTGGAGGCAGGCGCATTCAAATCAAATCTATGTTTGATTCACAATGTCATACACTGCATAGAAAACAGGTTTACATTGTTAAACAGTACACTTTATCGTCATGGAACCACCATCTCATCAGTCGTCTCCTTGGGGGACCTGCCATTCCGAAAGTTCTTAATGTATCGATCATTATCAGTTGGCCTTTGCTGCATAATGACAAAGTGAACTCAGTATTCCACTTGATCTTGGAGAACGAAAACCAATGAACAAAACAATAACAGTCCCAACAAACCTTCACGGTTGAACTTGATAACATGCAAAGAATGCTGATACAGACAGAACTGACAGTCATGGCTGGGGACCAGCTATCATACAGAATATCTACAAAATATGAACATGTGATTTGAATGTCGGTTAACTAAACAATTGACAACATATGTATGAAAAGGCACAAAACAGATATTAATTCTCAAGTAGCCTTTCCTGTTTTCCTACATTATCTTTAGACTTGGTGTGCCTATTTTTTTTCCCTCTAATGACTCTCGCAAGTTGCAATGTCCCTTATTTCCTACAACCTAAATAAAGTGACTCTTGCAATTTGCCATATAGTGAGTGTTATGGATCATGCTATCCCGTATCACTAAATAAAATGGGAGCATCAGAAGCTTGACTAAAAACGAAAACTCTCACACAAGAAGCACAAACACCAAGGACACTATTGTGAATAAAATACTAATCAAAGCATGAAATAGAAGCCATAGCAGATAGTTAGGACCAAAGTGACATACTGAACGCTTACATGACTTACAAAATCATCAACACCTTGAGAGGCGCATCTAGAGCCGAAAGAGAGAAGACAAACTTTCAGGATGAGCCAAATTTTACTCATGTACATTACACAGTCACGACTTGCCCTTGACTGAAATGAACTGCATCAAATAAGCACCTTCCAAATTCTACTAATATTTTCATCAAGTGAACAAACAAGGTTTCTTGCACATCTCCCATAAAAAGTATTACATAGTGTCTCCTAGTATAGAATAAACAAAAAATCTATAACTTCTCTAGGTAGTCACGTCTACGACAAACATGGGAGAGTTTATCACATCACTCTGCAGGGCTATAATTATTTTCTGGTGCTGACTCAGGAAGTATTCCGCACCAAAAGTCTATGCAACAGTTTTGATCAAATCTTAATACTTGCAACTTGAGTAAAAAAAAAAAAGTGAATGATAAAAATGACAACAGCGCAGCAGGAGTGTAAAGGTCCAAAGTATAAATAATTTTCTAAAGAACTACTATTAAATAACAACTGTAAAAGCAGATATATCATATATCCATCATTTAGTTATTTTCACATCCAATGAAAGCTGCGGCGTATGCTATTTCATTGGCGCATTAGAGGACCTTCCACTTATACAGTATGCAAGTTCTTAAAATTTCTAACTAGAATCAGATTTTTGTTTTACAAAAACCACATGACTACTGAGATTTGCGTACACTCTCCATAAAGATGAGATTATGAGAAGAAAGTGGCCATAAGAAACTCAAAGTGATATGTCAAGAAGATGCATTACATTTATGATTACGAGCAAACTTCACAAAATCATCATTATCAATCAACTGTAAACAGCATACCAAATCCAAGCAGTAAGATTCTAAAAAACAGTTTTGTATAAGTTAATTATAAGTAGCAACAAGGGAAACAACGAATTAACCCTACAAATCACAAATCTAGTGATGATTAAAATAAAACAAAACAAATATATCAATTGCTATAAATATGAGGATGTAATGGAGCCAGAGGGATGAAAATCACCTGTGCAATCAACATAGGAATACCATAATCTTCAATCATAAATACAATAACAGTCGTGAAGGCAACTAAACAATTCTCATTCAAGTTCAATTGTCATTTTATTTATTTTTCACTCTCACAATTTACTGAACAAAACAAAAACGGAAGAGAAAGGATACTTGGGGAGCCTCCGTAGGGCAATGCTCAGGAAAATCAACTTGAAGCTGATAAGTTTCATTGGCATAGAGAATTTAGGGGCTCCGTTGACTTCAATTATTCATCTTACCACCAAAAAGTACAACAAATTTGGAGACAAAGATCCCTAATTAATCCCCTATTTCCTTTTAAAAATAAATTAAAAAGACATTAATGGTAATAGTAAACAAAACCATTGAAGATTGTTAGTGACTTTGTGCTTGAATCCAACAGGCGGATTAACCTGCCACTACACTAGCTCTTTCCGGAGTCTATTACAAGCGATCTTGCCTAAATCCTACGCAAAAAAACATACTCCAAATATATAGTCACCAAAATCAATAAATATAAAAACAAGAAACGATAAATAATCCGAATGACGCTACCCAAACTATGGACAAATAAATAACGTAATTAAATCGGACAAAATAATAGAAACCTACAAAACTTACATGAATGAGCAGAGGAACTCGTCATGGCTTCCGTGCGAGCGCGAGATAAAATGATAGAGGAATAACAGATTTTCGCTCTTCATTAATCGCTTTGATTTTCCCGGCAAAGTTGGAGAACAAAAAAAGTTATAATCAGTTCGGTTTTAGAAGATGTTTTCTCTTTTTATTTTTTATTTTTATTTTCAGAAAATTATTTTATTTTAAGTTTTCAAAAAATAAAAAATATGTTTAGTTAATATAAATGAAAAATTATTTTTAAAAATAAAATAGTAAAAATGTGCTTGGTATTTAGTTTTTTAAAATAAAAATAACAACTAACTATAAAATAATTAAATTAAAATATAATAAATTAAATATATTTAAATAGACAAAAATTTTAAAATTAATAAAAACAATTTTATTCTTAATAAGAAGAATATAAAATGTGTTCCTAATGACATTTTTTTGAATTTTCAATATTACTTATAACTAATCAATAATGATGTTGTAATTTCGCTTCTAACTTGAGTTATTTCAGCAGTTTGTAACATATCAAATGTGACATACTTCTCGTTCGAACCAGAAGAATTTATTTTCGTGTCATCAAGATTTTGTTCATTTTCTCTTTCACCAACAAATCATCATTTTCAGCTTCCAGCCTAATAAAATTATGTAAAGTACAACATGATATCGGTATACAACGTTATTTTCTAAGAGAATAATTTAGCATATAGGGAATATAGAAAAAAATTTCAATACAACAATACTTCACTCAATCATATTTTGAACGGAAAAATGTCTCATATTAAATATTTCTTCTTTCCCTCAATCATTATTTCGCCTACCTATAAAGTCATGTATATGGTATTTTTGTCCACGAAATGGTGCTAAAAATCTCAGTATATTTAGATATCCACATGCTTATGAAACGAATAAACCAATATTAAAATTAAAATACAAAAAACTATCACAAAAAAATCCCCAAAAAAGTTAAAATGAATACTCATATTTACAAATAGTAATAATAAAAATGAGAAAGACATGTTTAATTGTTTACCTGTCAAAGAAAAAGAAGAGTAGAAGAATTAAATGATTGACGAGATATAAAAATGAAGAGTTTATATTTGAAGACTAAAAGAAATTGGTATTTATAGATTGGAAAATGATTAAAAAGATTAAAAAATTGCCATTATAAAGATTTGATCTCAGGTTAAATAAACTTAAACTTTTTAAAGGAAAAAAACTTTGATACACATGTCGTGTAAATTTTAGTTTACACATGCCTTTTAGTTTTAGGGGTTAGGATTTTAGTTTAGGGGTTTAGGTTATAGGGTTTAGAATTTAAGGTTAGTGTTTATAATTTATTGTATAAGGTTTAAGGTTTAGTCTTTTAGGGTTAGGGTTAGGGTTAGGAATTTATGAATTGGTTTTTATAGTGTAAATACACAGGCTTGTGTAAAATTAATT
Source organism: Hibiscus mutabilis (assembly GCA_019671005.1). Classification (NCBI taxonomy): domain Eukaryota; kingdom Viridiplantae; phylum Streptophyta; class Magnoliopsida; order Malvales; family Malvaceae; genus Hibiscus; species Hibiscus mutabilis. The sequence continues at coordinate 44,168,437 of CM033752.1, read as the reverse complement.
TTACACAGCCTGTGTATCAAAGTTTTACCCATTTATAAAATCCCTTGTTTTTATGTTTTCATTTTTGTAAAACATTTTTAATGAAAATAGTAAAAATATCTTTTTGAATGTTTTCAAAATTTCACTCATTTTTATTTTTATTTTTAAAAATTTTATTTTCTAACTTTACAACAAAACGCATTGTCATTAACGTTTTTTATTTCTTAAGAAAATAAAAATAAAAATGACCAACATTCTCAAGAACCAGACACATCATTATTTTATCCAACACTTTGTACTTTTGTTTTTGTTTTATTTTTTAAAGCAACGATTTATAGTTTTTCCAATGTCTTTATTTTATAAGAAAAAGACAATAGTATTGTTTTTGGCTAAAATCATATTTTATTTTTTAGTTTGATATTCAAAATGAGTAGGATTCTTTGGTAGGTATAAAGAAAATATTTTAAATAGGAATGCCAATGGGGTAGGGTGGGGTGGGGTGAGCTTTTTTGCTGCTCCGAACCTGACTAAACAATTTAAAGTTCTGACTCGCCTTAACCTGAGTTTAATATATTTATATTTTTGATTCAATTTTACCCGGCATAATAAAAACATAAATCAGTTCTGACCCAAAATTTTAATAAAAAATCCGATTAAACCTAACTCGCCCTAAAGAAAATTAATAAAAATATTAAATATAATATATAAAATATAATAAATATAAATATATATTTATAAATAAATTGGGTCAGGGTGGGGAATTTCCACCCTAAACCTGACCCGACCCAAAATCAAAAATTCAAAAAAATTTGACTCCACCAGATCGGATCAGGCCAAAACCCATCAAATTTGGGTTTTTTTTTGTCATCCCTAGAGAATAAGGTAATGACATTTTTGGTACTATAAACGTAATGAAATTAGGATATTTGGTAAAACGATTAATACGGGAGAGTCTAACATAAGACATGATGTGGTGTGGCACCAACCGAAAATGTTACAAGACACAGAACACAGAACTGAAAATGTTATACTTTCTGATAATATTTTAGGTTGATGGTTAAGTATCGAAACTTAGCTTCGAGTATCGATACTTTATCCACCAAACTAAAATCTGATAACATTTTAAGTTTTTGCAAGTATCGAAACTTGTCTCTAAGTATCGATAATGTCGCAAGACACCAACCTATAATGTTATAAAAAATGTAATATTTTCAGTTCTTATGTTTCATGTCTTGTAATATTTTCGGTTGGTGCCGCACTGTAATTGTACCGCAACTATGTCGCAGCTTAGACTTACCCGATTAATAGGCCAAGAAAGTTGTGAGAAAGTAGCAATACCCTACACTTATCTGTACCATGAATTAAATTAAATAGCTTCTTTTTTAAGTATTAAACAGCTTCTTAGTATAAAGTGAGTTTGTGTCTTCATTTCTATCAAATTTTCTTGCACGAAAGCTTTACTTTTCTGTTACAAAACGCATAAAATCTAGCTTCCTCAAAACTGTGAATTCTATATCATGCCATGAGAAATATAAGAGAGCTAAATTCCACTGTTCCACGATTAGGCTTCAGAAATTGTATTTCAAGTCTAATGAGTTTCACATCAAATCTTGGAAGATCATTTGTGAACAATCAGATTAGTCTAGGAATGCAGGTTACAAAATCAGTCTGTCGAAACCGATGCTTGCTATTCCTTCAGTCCTCGCCTTGATCAGTGATTCCTTCCCTGCCAACGGAACTGTTGGACAAGGAAGTTTCAGAGTCTTGGGGAGAGTCCGCAATCTCCTCTTTGTACTGTTAACACAACAAAGAAAACTAGCCAAATAGAAAGAACAGTTTTAGAGAGATTTTAGATGTAGGCCAGTAACTGAAAAGCATGGCCAGGGTAAATGACCCCTTCTCTTTTTATAGCCTTAGCAAGATATAACCATACCTGCTATTACTTGAGCAGTCGGTTATTTCTCAACAGGCTGCCTAACGGCCTAACAGCTTTCAAAAGCTGACGCGGGAACCAACAGCACACAGCCGTTAACGAGGGAGATAACAAACTCCAACAGCAACAGAAATCAGCTGTTATCAAAGGAGATAAAACTCCAATATTCTCCCCGTTCTCTCCACTTTCTTCTTCAATCATGTTGAGCATCTTCCAGTTTGTACACTCATCTTATTTCGGAACAACTGGAAACACGATCTGGAGAGAGGCTTTGTTAAACCATCTGCTGCTTGATGCTCGGCAGGTACATAATTCACTTGAACTTGTTCTTGTGAGACCTTTTCTCGACCAAAATGAACATCCAACTCAACGTGCTTGGAGCGTGAATGAAACACAGGGTTTGCGGACATGGCTATAGCACTTGTATTGTCATTCCATACTATAGGAACTGATTTAACCTGGACACCCATGTCATTCAAAACTGCTTGCACCCACGTAAGCTCTGCAACAGCATCAGCTATACTTCGATACTCAGCTTCTGTCGTGACACAGATTTTTGTTTCTTTGGGCTCCAGATCACCAAGCAACTAATGATATACACGCAATACCCTGTTGTGGATCGTCTATCGTCTAGGCTGCTGCCCCAATCCGCATCTGCGTATGCCACAATATCCAAGCTCCCCTTGTCCCCAGCTGAGAACCATAACCCGTAGTCAATAGTACCCACCAAATAGCGCAAAATTTGTTTGACAGCATTTAAATGAGTTTCGCTGGGCTTGTGCATAAACTGAGCCACTTTGTTCACACTGAATGCTATATCCGGACGTGTGTGGCAGATATATAGCAGTGCTCCAACAATGCTCCGATACTCATGAGCATCAACAAGGGGACTACCATCATCAAGACCAAGCTTTGTCGATGAGACCATTGGCGTAGGGGCTGACTTGGCTTGTAACATTTTCGTTTTTTCAAGCAACTCAAGTATGTATTTTTTCTGATTCAGCAGCATTCCTTCACTGTTTCGAATGGCTTCTACACCTAGGAAAATTTGAAGCTCACCAAGGTCTTTTAGAGCAAACTTGCTACTCAAATTAAGTATCACGCTTTCAACATGCGAGTTGGACTGCCCAGTTACTATAATGTCATCAACGTACACTAACAAGTACGTGATAACTCCTCTATTCCAAACAAATAAGGACGTATCTGCCTTGGATTCTCTAAAGCCTTCTTCAATCAAACGAGCACGCAGCTTGTTAAACCTATTACGTGGAGCCTGTCGAAGTCCATATAAAGCCTTCTGTAAAGAGCACACAAGTGCTGAACCATCAGGTGCAACTTTCTCAAACCCTGGAGGTTGTTGCATAAACACATCTTCATCTAATTCTCCATTCAGAAACGCATTATTGACATCGATTTGTCGTAGTTTCCATCCATTGGAAACAGCCAAGGCCAACACAATATTCAGAGTTGAGAAACGAACAACTGGACTGAATGTGTCTTTAAAGTCCTGACCTGGTATTTGAGATAATCCCTTTGCAACCAACCGTGCCTTATACCTTGATACCGAGCCATCTGGGTTGCGTTTCACACGAAACAACCACTTACAGCCAACCACTCTGCGCCCTGCTGGTAAAGCAACCAACTTCCACGTGCTGTTGTCAACCAGGGCATTATATTCATCAAGAACAGCCTTCTTCCACACAGTGGACTGTAGAGCTTGTTCTATGGTGTCAGGAACTTCTTCAACTGTAGTATCTACTGCCGCTGAGTAGACCTTGGGTTTAAAGACCCCGTTCTTGCTTCTGGTCACCATTGCATGCGAATTGGTGACTCTACTAGCGCATGGTTCATCCACAACGTCTGCTGATGTTGTGTCTGCCAAGCCCTGAACATCATGACTAGTGTTCAAGTTTTGTTCACACTCCACAGGATCCAGCATGGCATTGTCCGGGGCTGCTTCACAAGGCATCAACGTAGGACTCGACTCAAGGAAGGAGCTGCCAGCGGACTGTTGTTCACTGACCAGCTGCTCAGCAGGTGATGATGAATTGCTAGGGTTATTAGGAAAATGTACACCAGGTTGATCTCCATGTGGCATACCGTCACGTTGATTACCATGCATTGACTGCGCGGACTCTTGTGCCATGCCACCACCACCTTCATATGGCATATCAACAACAGGAGTTGCTTGAACATCACTTGTTGAGGGTTGATCACCTCTAGAAACTATTCTCAATGAAGCTGATTGAGAACCTGAAGCTGATACACCCATGCATGCATCCAACTTGTGCGCATCCGTGGTTGCAAAAGGAAATTTACTCTCATCAAAAACAACATGACGTGAGACAATCACCTTCCCTTGAGGAGTAAGACATTGATACCCTCTATGTTGTGGACTGTAACCAAGAAACACGCACGGTTGCGAGCGAAACTCCAACATATGCCTCTGAAACGACCGTAAATGCGGAAAACAAGTGCTGCCAAACACCTTCATGAAACTATAATCTGGTTGCCTTTTCATCAGCACTTCAAACGGTGACACACCACACACCATTTAGGACTTTAGTTGGTACCCGATTTATAATATAAACTGCACTAACCACAGCCTATGACCAGAACTTTGTGGGAAGGGATGCTTGTGCTAAGAGAGTTAAGGCCAGCTCTACAATATGCCGATGTTTCCTCTCGACAACACCATTTTGCTCCGATGTGTGTGGGCAAGTTACACGATGCCGAATCCCTGCTTCAGCCAGGATAGGTGAGAGGCTTCGAAATTCACCTCCCCAATCACTCTGAATTTCCTTTATAACAGCCCCAAACTGAGTTTGAACAAGCTTAGCAAACTGTATAAATGCTATCACAGCCTGAGACTTTTCTTTGAGTAAAAACAACCAAGTATGCCTAGTACATGCATCTACAAAGGATGCATAATAACGATATCCTGCCGATGACACATGTGCCGGACCCCATAGGTCCGTAAAAACGAGTTGGAAAGGTTGAGCATACACGGTATGTGATTCATCAAAAGGAAGTTTATGACTTTTCCCAATGTGACATGCAGAGCAAAAAGAGAATTTATTTTCTTCACTGTTCAAGGTCACATTACAGTTTTTTAGAACCTTTGACAAGGTAGAATGAGCGGGGTGCCCTAATCTACGGTGCCAAAGTTCATACTCAGTACATTTAACATGAACAAAATGCAACTGAGGGTTAGGTGTATCAGTACCACCATTATTGAACTTGTAAAGCCCATGGACTTCAATGCCCCATAGCAGCTCCTCATGTGTTGCTTCATCACGAACCACACACTTATTTGCATGAAACTGAAAGTAGACATGATTGTCCCTAGCAAACTTGGACAGAAGGTTCTTAGTAACCTGAGGAACAACTAAGAGATCACGTAATAACAAAACCCTAGCAGTAGATGTAATAGAAGAGTGGCCAACTTTAGAAATGACTAACCCCTTACCGTCACCAACCAAAAGTTTACCTGGGCATAGACATGATTGTTTGCTTGCTAATCTGTAAGTAGGAATATCTAACTTTTTCCTGTTATTAGCTGTTGTAGTCGGGCATAGAGATGTTGAAAGGACAAACAAAACCACAATCTTTCAGGACGTGCATGATTTCTTTTGAGCAAAAAGGCCTGTAATTGAATTTGGTTTGGTGAGCTGATAAGATCGATTTCTAGGTGTGGGGTGATCATTTTTGGGCTGGTCTGTTTCTTGTATGTTTTCAGTAATGATTGTAACTTTGTTCCTTTGGCCTCCTTCAGTTGTCGTCCTCTGGTTCCATAACACTGTAGTTTTTCAGGACCTGATCAAATGCCCACAACCACTACCTTTCGTACTACTTTTAAGTTAAAGCTTGCATAATCTGAGATGTTAAGGCTGCATGTATTATGGCCTTGACCTGACCTTAAAAGGTTAAACACCATGGGCAGCTTTCTTACTCTGGTTGATTAAAATTTATAATCACCCAGTAGGTTACTGTACTCATCTTGACCAGTGCAAACTGCAGACTTAACCCGAAAAGTAGAATATAGGCATCAAATATGAAGAAATGGCGGGACCCTGGCCAATGGGTCATAGGAATACAAAGGGGGGTGCAAAAATGTGAACATGTTTGAAGCTAGAGTGCTTTCAGATTGCAGGTAGGAAATGGGTATTGAATTGATTAGCAAGAAATACACACAGGACAGAGAGAATATATGAACCCATGACAGTCAAGGTGATATAATAAAGAACAAACAACATTAATGGCACCTAGTATTAGTGTGCCATGCTTACCCCAATTCTACAATGCTGCATTAAATTGGTGTTTGTCGAGTTGGGAATTATCATATAAATTTTGTTTGATTTTTTTTTTCAAGCAAATGGAATATTTTTATTCAAATTAAATTTAAAGTAAATAAATGAACAAGTCAAATTAAAACTTTATTGACAATCTAACTAAATTCCAAGTTAAAGCACATAATAAAGTAGGAAAAATTATTAGATGGCTTGGCTCGCCACGTCATCCATAATCTCATCCAATAATATTTTTTCCATGTCATTTTTTAAGATGAATCTTCACATCTTTCCTACATGGCAATGAAATGGATAGACCTTATTGGCTGGGACACGGATGACGTGATGAGCCGGGTCCATCTAATAATTTCTCATAAAGTAGAGATTCAAAGAAAATAAAAGAAAACAAGAGAATTAATTATGATCACCTAAGTTTGATAATTTACTTGTTTAGTGTTTAAACTTGATAAAACTTCAATTAACTAAAAAATTAATTTATTTTGAGGAATTTTATGAATTTTTACGTGCAATATATACATATATTATAAATTTATGGAAAGTTTTATATATAATGTAAATTTGAAGATTATTTTGAATTTTTTGTTGAGAGTGAATAATTTGTTGTTTTTAAAATTAATAAGGACCCAGGAAATATTCAAATCAATTTATGAATCGATTTTTAAATATTTAAATTATAAAAATTTAACTCGACTCAAATTCAAAAAATTTATTTAATACTCAATTTTTCGATTTTTTAATCAAATTGTGTTTTTTCCCATAATTACAATTTTTTCGCACGTTACAAATGGGTACCATATAGTTTATTGACATTTTTAAGTAAAATCCAAAAAGAATACTAATATTAACGAAGTGGGCTGAAGTCCAGCCTGTTAAAAGAACTGTTCACTCTAGTTGGGCTACAATTCAGCACACTGAGTCCAAACAAACCGACGAAACAAATCATATCTGAAAATCGGGGGATTAACGAACCGCGATAAACCACATAATAAAAGGAAAATGTTGAAAATTGAAGATTCCAGGAGTAACAGTTTCGAGACGAAGAAGCCACTGCAATTCTAGCCAAAGGATTTTATGATGAGCTTATGTTTTTGTTCTCTCATTTCTCCTAAACCTTTGATTTACGAGGCCAATTTTCCATGGAATTTGAATCTTAACCGCTCCAGTGGGAGCGGCCCTCTCAGTTTTTCTACTCATAACAATAATAGAAGTATTGTTGCGAGGGTTGCTCAACGAGGATACGAAGTGGATAGTGTTTCGTTACAAACTCCGATGACCGAGGCCGAGGAAGAAGATGAAGTGGTTGATAAACACGGTAATGGAGTCGTCGTCACTGAACCGGGGGAAGAGGAAGATACTCCGAAACCGGTAAGATTTAGGAAGAAGAGAGATAAAGATGATGATAGTGATGATGAAAGCTTTGAGGATAGGTTCAAGCTGCGAAACGGGAAGGAGGTAAAATATTTGGACTTCAAATTTTGAGGAAAATTTTGAATTATTAATCAATTTAATTTTAAATTTATTTGAAGGTCTTTGAAGAAAAAGCTTATTTAGTGGGCGTGGAGCGAAAAGGCGAGATTTCGGATTCGTTTGCCATCGAAGAGTCCCTTAAAGAGCTGGCTCAGCTGGCCGACACTGCTGGGCTTATGGTCGTCGGCTCTACTTATCAAAAGTAGGAGTTTTATCTAGTAACTCGCATTGCATTTTCATACTCCAAGCTGAAACTGGCTGACTGTATTTTTTATCCTTGAAGGTTAGCTTCTCCCAATCCGAGGACATACATAGGATCGGGAAAGGTTGCAGAAATTAAGAGCGCAATCCGTGCTCTTGAGGTTGAGACTGTAATATTTGATGATGAGCTCTCACCGGGGTAACGTTTGTGATAATTTTCTTAGTTTCAAGTTTCAACCTTTATATATGAATCTATCTTAACTTAGAGTGTTTTTATTGGAGGAAGTATCATTTGGGATGTCAATTGTTTGGACCTTATGAAATTGACATGAAACCATAATTATTTTACATTTGATCTCATTTGGGTCTATAATTGAATCTCAGACAGTTGCGTAATTTGGAGAAGGCGTTTGGTGGGGATGTTAGAGTTTGTGATCGGACTGCTCTAATCCTGGATATCTTCAATCAGCGAGCTGCAACACATGAAGCAGCTTTACAGGCAAGTTCTGATTGTTCGTTTAGTAAAAATTGGGAGGTCATGGGCATAACTGATATTAGATTGAAATTGATAAAATCTTTCTGTAATGAAGATAATCAAAAGAATAATAATTTATACATTTGTTACTCAAATTATGGGTCCTTTCTAGGTTGCATTGGCTCAAATGGAATACCAATTGCCACGTCTTACTAAAATGTGGACTCACCTTGAGCGTCAAGCTGGAGGCCAGGTGAAGGGTATGGGTGAGAAACAGATTGAAGTGGACAAACGTATCTTACGGACTCAAGTGAGCAACAATTTCTGTTTCCCATTATTTTGTAGATAAATATATTCTGCTATAGAAACTCTAACTTGTTCAGAGAATATGATTTAAGATTGTTGCAGTTTGGTTCCTTTCTCTAATACTTTTTAAACTCTGAACTTGTTCCCATGCACTAACTTATGTGCTTTGCTAGATTGGAGTTCTTAAAAAGGAGCTTGAATCTGTCAGAAAACATAGAAAGCAATATAGAAACCACCGGTTTTCTGTTCCAGTTCCTGTAGTATCTTTGGTAAGCACTTAGCCTGATTCTTTTTTTCTTTTTTTTTTTAAATAGGACCCTTCTATTTTGTTGGTTCATGTCTCTGGACATATTATCCATTTGAAATCATTATAGGTTGGGTACACAAATGCCGGCAAGAGTACACTTTTAAATCATTTGACTGGAGCTAATGTTCTTTCTGAGGACCGACTCTTTGCAACCCTTGATCCTACAACAAGAAGGGTTCAGGTCAGTCAAATAAATTGGAAACCCTACCGTTATACCTTGCTTTCAAGATAACCTGTTCTTTATGCAATTGAGTAGTTAGAGAAGGAGATTTAAACTGAAACAAAGTTTTCCAGCAATAGCTATAAGTTTTCTCTATCTATGAAAAATTATTAGATGGACCCGGCTCACCACGTCATCCGTGGTACCAGTCAATAAGGTCCATCCATGTCATTTTTTTCTCAAGGTGAATCTTCACCTCTTCCTACATGTCAATAGAAAGTAGTTAGTTATTTAGAAGTTAAAAATGACATGGATAGATCTTATTGGCTGGGACCACGGATGACGTGATGAGCCCGGTCCATCTAATAATTTCTCTCTCTATGAACATATCATTTTTATGTTGTGCCATTCCTGACACTTCCATTCACAATGACTGCTTTTTTTGTTTCAAACCTAGAGCAGAATTCTACTAGCTACTTCATTTTGGTAGAAAAGAATTGAGAGTTTGAATAAGTCATGTAGCATGATTTAGATCTATGAATGTTAGTTTTATAAATTTGTGTACAAATATTTTCTTCCTGGAAGAAATTTGCTTGTCCGTATCCGGTATTGAAATGATTTTGTGCTGTGTTATCTGTGATATCTATTGGTAACAGACAGGGGATATTTGTTTCTGTTTTGTACTTTCCAGATGAAAAATGGAAGCGAATTTCTTCTTACGGACACTGTTGGTTTCATCCAAAAGTTGCCAACTACTCTGGTAATGCTTCTCAAATTTTGTAGATGTTTATGTGTCTAAGAACGTGGCTTCTGATTTCAAACTACTTTATGTGCTGTTATTTCATTTGAAAGATGTTACTGTTGAATCTTTAATACCAAGTTTGCATTGAGTGGAGCCGCAGAAATCATGTCATCTCTGCCTAATGGTTGCTTGATGCAGGTTGCTGCATTCAGAGCTACATTGGAGGAGATATCTGAGTCTTCTCTTCTAGTGCATGTGGTGGACATCAGGTAAAATATTTTCAATCAACTATTTTTAGTTTATTTTCTTCTTCTCAAATTATCAACCAACGCTGTTCCCTGTGAACTTCAGCCATCCCCTTGCAGAGCAGCAGATAGATGCTGTGGAAAAAGTTCTAGCAGAACTAGATGTGTCTGAAATTCCAAAATTAATGGTCTGGAACAAGGTAATGATAATATTTTCCATCTCTGAGTTACTAAGAATTGAAACTTGCAAAATAAACAATTTGACCCTTTCCTTGCATCTTATTATACTTGTGATTTGTATAACTTTATGCTTATTCAATACATCTGCTGATCTGCATGAAACCTTTTGCGTTTTTGTTGCTTAATTGCATATGGTGCCATGCAGTCTATCTCATCATGCTCATACCATTTGTTTTCATTATTCCTTTTTTGTTATATTTACTGATTTAAAATTTGATAGTTTACTTTTACAGGCAGTTTTTGCTTTTAGACAATTATTAGTGATCATAACATGTGTTCAGTATTCCCGCATCATGTTTTATGAACTATGCATGGGAAAGGGATTCGATTGCTTACTTAACTACACATGTATGGCAGGTTGATAGGGTTAGTGATCCACAAAAACTCAAGTTGGAAGCAAAGAGAAGAGAAGATGTTGTTTGTATATCTGCTTTGACTGGTGAGGGCTTACAGGAATTCTGCAATGCTGTGCAAGAAAAACTGAAGGTAATAATTAATTGTCTGTATTTCGATATCTTTAAAACATGATGGTGGTTGATTCTGTGTATTCATGAATCTGAACTCTGTTTTACTAGTGGGTATTGTTGTTTTTTAATAGGATGCTATGGTTCCAGTGGAAGCTTTAGTCCCATTTGACAAAGGGGAACTTTTGAGTACTATACATCAGGTTGGAATGGTGGAGAAAACTGTAAGTATTAACTAAATGTTAAACTAATCTAAATTGCAGTCATTATAAAGAAATAACATCGCTGTTGTTTTCTTATATATCTTTCCCTTTTGCAGGAATATACTGAGAATGGGACATTTGTGAAGGCATTTGTCCCTCTTCGTTTTGCTAGGCTGCTTACCCCGATGAGGCAACTGTGTAAATCGTAACTTCAACGCTCTCGAATCTAACCTTTGAATAGATCATGTTGAATTCAACGAGTATTCAGGTGATTTGGGAGAGAGTGGTGGCTTTTCAGTACAGCATTGCCCTAATACCAGTATATATAGAAAACCCAGCTTTGTTGTCCTTAAAGATGTATCTGACCTTGACTGCAATGAATGGAATTCTAGTTTTTATCCCAGAATGTCTGTGTGAACTCATGGTGCCAGATTACAAGACCTCAAAGCACTAGTGTAACCGTCAAATATTGAATAAAACAGGGGTTCATAATTCGTATTTTGTTATGTGATAGGACGGAAAACAGCAAGTCCAAATTGAGGTTGAAGGAAGCCAACATCTTTGGTTGCTACCGTAAGTAGATGCATGTGAAAGCTAAGTAGCTTGGTAGCAGGTTAACCACTCGGATCTGTGAAAGGGTCAAACTCGGACGTAATCTCTCCTCTTTGAAATCCCGTCACTTATAAGTGCTGCTTATTAAGGTCTCTCGATTATATTGTTTTTTTAGGATTAAAGCACAATTTGTGTCTTAAATTATAGTGTATATTTTTTACTGAGTTGCACTTAACGTTTTGTGCGGAAGCATACGATTGAGTTTAATAAAAAGGATAAATAAATTGTTATTTTTTCAAAAAAAAATTGATAAAATGTGTGATGTTTTTCATTCAAGGTGTAGCAAAGCTACCAACAATCAAAATAGTTTATACAAGGATTCCTTATTCTGTTCAAAGTATAATATTCACCCTGTCTATACAATTCATATTTCCCCCTTGTACTTTAATTCTTACTGTGTCTTTAATGCAATTGATCAGCTCTGTGGTAGGTCGAAGCTGTCCCTCGAAAGTTTCTGTGGTTTCTTTCTTCCCAGATAGTGTAAATGAAAGTATACCAAATAATGTTAAGAATGTAGACCAGCAAGGATCGACAACGCAAATAGGCAATTGTCCATTCAAGTTCATCTTTCTACTTCATAGGGTCTCGGCTAAGATGGCAAAGACTAAGTATACTCTTCCAGACTTCCTTCAAAAACAGGCACCCAAAAAATAAATAATTTTTGAGTCAACACCTTCTTGGCATAACAAACAACCATCTTCTTCAACCATTTCAAATTTTTTAAGTCTTTCAAGTATAGGGAGTCTATCCAAGACGGCCATCATGAAATAATTGAATGTTTAGGGACGTGGGATGAGTACCAAATTATTTTATGCCAGCGAACTTTGTCCTTCCTATTTTAAATTTGGTCCCAAATCCAAGCAGTTTTAATCATGTCCAGGTTAGTACCTGTAGGGAAAACAATGGCAGCTTCAGCTCGGATATTGAGAAGCTTTTTGATTATCCAGGTGAAATGATATTTACTATCGATTGTCCAGTAATCACCTCCTGTAGGGAAAACAAATTTATTTTTGTTCAGTTTATCCTTAATTTTTTTATTTAATTTGAAAGTGATTTAGATTTATTTTGAAAACGATAAAAGAGGGTTCAAACCTGAACAGCTTATGTTAAGACGAGTCTGGTGCCTAACCAATGAACCAAACTAGGGAGGGGTAGCTAAGTTAGCTAAGTTAATCCTTACTATATAAGCTATGAAGATAAAGGAGCTGGTAAACCTGAAGCACTGCCACCACTCCATTTTCAGTTGCTTACAATTCATGTGACAAGAAGATGCGCCAAGACAAGTTGACGCAGTCCTGGCTATCGGTATTAGGTGTTTTTCAGGAAGGATTCGGTGAGGGTAGCAGTTGATTTAATCCCTACAACCAATGACTGCATATCCCCAAGACTCACTCAAATCATCAATGGCTTTTTTCAAAGTTGTTTTTGGCATCTTAATATCAGCTTTCCTGTCAACTACAGTATGCCTGGCTCACCCTGATTTGGGTTTTGGGTGGGGGTCGGTGGTGCACCCCCATGCGACCTTTTCCAACAGTTCTATCAGTTTTCATGCCCTCAAGCTGATGACATTGTCATGTCAGTCCTAAAGAAGGCCATTGCAAAAGAGCCTAGGATGGCTGCCTCCTTGTTAAGGCTTCATTTCCACGATTGTTTCGTGCAGGTTACTTTCTTCTTCAACTTCTTCATTTAACCCAGACGCAAACAATTTGCCTAAATAAGTTGGTTTTTCCAGTTGCTAAAACTGGTTACATTAACTCATAAAATCATGTAAATTCCCAGCTCTATATTTCGTCTTACAGGGCTGTGATGCATCCATACTTTTGGACGACAATGCGACCATAGCCAGTGAAAAGAACTCACTACCGAACAGGAACTCCATTAGAGGCATTGAAGTGATCGACAAGATCAAAGCTAAACTGGAAGAAGCATGTCCCCAAACTGTGTTCTTGCGCTGACATACTCGCAATGGCAGCTCGAGGCTCCACTGTACTTGTAATTAACCATGCAAACCAATTCAGCATTACTTCTTTTTCTTTCAGTCCTAGTTTTGGTAACCGCGATTACTGCCTAAACAGAGCGGTGGACCATCTTGGGAGCTTCCACTTGGAAGGAGAGATTCAAAGATTGCAAGCCTCAGCTCCTCAAACAACAATATCCCACCGCCAAACTCCATTCTTCAGAACCTGATAACATTGTTCCAACGTCAAGGTCTTGATGAAGTAGACCTCGTTGCTCTCTCAGGTCAACCTTTTGTCCACATAAAATCGTGTTTTTACCTTAATGGCTAACTCATTTTCAACATGTAATGATAATGTTTCAGGACACACCGTCGGTGTAGCCAGGTGTGCGACCTTCAAGCAGAGGCTGTACAAGCAAAACGGGGACAACTTGCCAGACCAAACACTAAACAAAACCTATTAAAATGGCTTGAAATCTGTCTGTCCCAAGTCCGGTGGTGACAACAACCTTTCACCTTTGGATTTTCAGTCCCCTGTAAAATTCGACAACCTTTACTTCAAGCTTATTTTGACGGGAAAAGGACTGCTGAATTCGGATGAAATGCTTTTTACAGGGAATGTTGGGAATACCATGGAATTGGTTAAAGCTTATACAGAGGATGAGAAGCTCTTCTTTAAACAGTTTGCCAAGTCAATGATTAAGATGGGGAACATTAGTCCTCTAACTGGTTTATTTGGGGAAGTTAGGAAGAATTGCCGCGTAGTTAATTAGGACATGAGTTCTGGTATCTGGTATAGTGGCATGTCAATGTCTCCTGTCTTATAGTTAATTATGTTGCTTAATTGCAAGAGTTGGTTGAGTACCGCCCTTTAATTACAATTAGAAAAAGTTGTTGAGGATGTAAGATTTTTAACGTTTCAAGAATGAATCTAAGTTTAATTATTACAATAAATTAAGTGCTTATTATTGATCAATTTGATCCTTCTATTTTAATTCAATTTCAGGTCAACAGAATATACAAAGACTAAATTTATGGAATAAAAATGGAGAGACTAAATTGAAAATGGATAAGGAATATAGGGATTGGGAGCATAATTATACCAAATAATATGAAATGCTAAAATTAAAAGGGTAAACTACAACAGAAGTCACGCAATTATAGGTAAGGTTACATTTGGGTCATCCAATTATTAAATGTTACATTTGTGTTACTCAATTATGGGTAAGGTTACATTTGGGTCACCCACTTATTAAAGGTTACACTTGAATCACTCAATTATGGGTAAGGTTACATTTGGGTCACCATTCATATTTAAAAAAAAGAGAGGCATAAAGTCAAAAAAAATACCCCAACATTTGACTGAGTAGTCACTTAGGCCCCTATTCTTTTTTTTGGAGCAATTCAACCCTCAACGTTTCATTTTGGGTCAAAATAGCCCCTCCGCGGATTAAAATTGTTAGAAAACTGAAGGCAAACAGTTTGAAATGACTTGACATAATGATAAGTCGACAAAAATTTTATTTTATGTTTTATATAATGTTATAAAATTATTTTTTAACTAATGTCATGTTTTTTCAAGTCAACACATTTGTCTATATGATACTACCATGTCAGCGAGCACTGCCATATATGTTTGTCTCGTCATTTCAAGCAATTTGCCGTTAGTTGACTGACAGTTTTCATTCGCAGATAGACCATTTTGATCCAAAATGAAATATTAAGGGTTGAATTGCTCCAAAAAAATAGGGACCAAAGTGACTATTCAGTCAAACGTTGAGGGCCTTTTCTGGCTTTATGCCTTAAAAAATACATAAACTTAGTCATTTTTTATTCCAAATCACTTTATACCCTCATTAACACTAGAGTGCTTTATTTGAAATTATTAATTAATCTAATACACAATTGATATACATTTTTTTAAGTATGAAGGGTGACTCAAATGTAACCTTACCATAATTGAGTGACCTAAATGTAACCTTTAACAATTCAGTCAAACTTTGAGGGTATTTTTTTGCTTTATTTCTTAAAAAAATACATCAACTTGGTCCTTTTTTATTCTAAATCACTTGTATACCCTCTTTAACATTAAAGTACTTCATTTGAAATCATTAATTAATCTAATACACAATTGATATACATTTTTTAAGTATGAAGGGTGACTCAAATGTAATCTTACCTATAATTGAGTAACTCAAATATAATTTTTAATATTTAGATGACTCAAATATAATTTTACTCATAATTAAGTGACTTTCGTTGTAGTTTACTGAAATTAAAATCGGATGTTACTTATTATTTTATGTTATGGACCAAAATTTGTGTCGGATATATCCGATTCGGTAAAAGTTGGATAGCGATCTAATAGCCCAATAAAGCAGGATGTTACGAAGTGGCAAATCCTAAACTGAAAGCCCGCAAAATAATGTCCGGCGGCAGCAAGGCCGAGCTGGGTTGGTGGTTTGGTGGACGCGCTTATTCATCCAGTGAAGCAAATGAGCAAATCGTATATCCTCGAATCACACAATAAATTCTCGTAACAGTTCTCGTAATTCCCTACTGATAGTGATATCTATTTATAGACCAAAGCAGTAGCGAATTAGTGAAGCTGAAGCTAGCAATATTCGGAAGAATGGGAAGGCAATCGAGCGCATGGATTACAAGCCAGCAGAAAAAGAGATGGCCACTGCTGATTCTTTTACTCCTTTCTCTATCAACGCTTATAGCCTTCTTCATCAGATCCTTCTTCGATTCTTGCAGCAACAGTTCTAGTAACAATGTCAGCCATTTCGTTCGGGAAGAACAAGAAGAAGAAGGGGGCGCCCGCAGTGATGAAGCACCGACCCCAAATCCTCTCGATTTCATGAAGTCAAAACTCGTTCTCTTAGTCTCTCACGAACTTTCCCTTTCCGGTGGGCCTTTATTGTTAATGGAACTTGCATTTCTGCTAAGAGGAGTTGGCGCCGACGTTGTTTGGGTAACTAATCGAATCTGATGACATCGTTTATAGTTTAGAACACAAGATGTTGGATCGAGGAGTTCAGGTAATTCTTGGTTTTTGATTTCTTCGTTTTATTCCTTCAATACGAATGTTGTTCTGAATTTTTGGGTTTTCCTACATTTGTCAGGTTTTCTCTGCCAGAGGTCAGGAAGCTGTGGACACTGCTTTTAAGGCTGATTTGGTAGTTTTAAATACTGCAGTTGCTGGAAAGCGGCTAGTAAGTGCTGCTTATTAAGGTCTCTCGATTATATTGTTTTTTTAGGATTAAAGCACAATTTGTGTCTTAAATTATAGTGTATATTTTTTACTGAGTTGCACTTAACGTTTTGTGCGGAAGCATACGATTGAGTTTAATAAAAAGGATAAATAAATTGTTATTTTTTCAAAAAAAAATTGATAAAATGTGTGATGTTTTTCATTCAAGGTGTAGCAAAGCTACCAACAATCAAAATAGTTTATACAAGGATTCCTTATTCTGTTCAAAGTATAATATTCACCCTGTCTATACAATTCATATTTCCCCCTTGTACTTTAATTCTTACTGTGTCTTTAATGCAATTGATCAGCTCTGTGGTAGGTCGAAGCTGTCCCTCGAAAGTTTCTGTGGTTTCTTTCTTCCCAGATAGTGTAAATGAAAGTATACCAAATAATGTTAAGAATGTAGACCAGCAAGGATCGACAACGCAAATAGGCAATTGTCCATTCAAGTTCATCTTTCTACTTCATAGGGTCTCGGCTAAGATGGCAAAGACTAAGTATACTCTTCCAGACTTCCTTCAAAAACAGGCACCCAAAAAAATAAATAATTTTTGAGTCAACACCTTCTTGGCATAACAAACAACCATCTTCTTCAACCATTTCAAATTTTTTAAGTCTTTCAAGTATAGGGAGTCTATCCAAGACGGCCATCATGAAATAATTGAATGTTTAGGGACGTGGGATGAGTACCAAATTATTTTATGCCAGCGAACTTTGTCCTTCCTATTTTAAATTTGGTCCCAAATCCAAGCAGTTTTAATCATGTCCAGGTTAGTACCTGTAGGGAAAACAATGGCAGCTTCAGCTCGGATATTGAGAAGCTTTTTGATTATCCAGGTGAAATGATATTTACTATCGATTGTCCAGTAATCACCTCCTGTAGGGAAAACAAATTTATTTTTGTTCAGTTTATCCTTAATTTTTTTATTTAATTTGAAAGTGATTTAGATTTATTTTGAAAACGATAAAAGAGGGTTCAAACCTGAACAGCTTATGTTAAGACGAGTCTGGTGCCTAACCAATGAACCAAACTAGGGAGGGGTAGCTAAGTTAGCTAAGTTAATCCTTACTATATAAGCTATGAAGATAAAGGAGCTGGTAAACCTGAAGCACTGCCACCACTCCATTTTCAGTTGCTTACAATTCATGTGACAAGAAGATGCGCCAAGACAAGTTGACGCAGTCCTGGCTATCGGTATTAGGTGTTTTTCAGGAAGGATTCGGTGAGGGTAGCAGTTGATTTAATCCCTACAACCAATGACTGCATATCCCCAAGACTCACTCAAATCATCAATGGCTTTTTTCAAAGTTGTTTTTGGCATCTTAATATCAGCTTTCCTGTCAACTACAGTATGCCTGGCTCACCCTGATTTGGGTTTTGGGTGGGGGTCGGTGGTGCACCCCCATGCGACCTTTTCCAACAGTTCTATCAGTTTTCATGCCCTCAAGCTGATGACATTGTCATGTCAGTCCTAAAGAAGGCCATTGCAAAAGAGCCTAGGATGGCTGCCTCCTTGTTAAGGCTTCATTTCCACGATTGTTTCGTGCAGGTTACTTTCTTCTTCAACTTCTTCATTTAACCCAGACGCAAACAATTTGCCTAAATAAGTTGGTTTTTCCAGTTGCTAAAACTGGTTACATTAACTCATAAAATCATGTAAATTCCCAGCTCTATATTTCGTCTTACAGGGCTGTGATGCATCCATACTTTTGGACGACAATGCGACCATAGCCAGTGAAAAGAACTCACTACCGAACAGGAACTCCATTAGAGGCATTGAAGTGATCGACAAGATCAAAGCTAAACTGGAAGAAGCATGTCCCCAAACTGTGTTCTTGCGCTGACATACTCGCAATGGCAGCTCGAGGCTCCACTGTACTTGTAATTAACCATGCAAACCAATTCAGCATTACTTCTTTTTTTTTCAGTCCTAGTTTTGGTAACCGCGATTACTGCCTAAACAGAGCGGTGGACCATCTTGGGAGCTTCCACTTGGAAGGAGAGATTCAAAGATTGCAAGCCTCAGCTCCTCAAACAACAATATCCCACCGCCAAACTCCATTCTTCAGAACCTGATAACATTGTTCCAACGTCAAGGTCTTGATGAAGTAGACCTCGTTGCTCTCTCAGGTCAACCTTTTGTCCACATAAAATCGTGTTTTTACCTTAATGGCTAACTCATTTTCAACATGTAATGATAATGTTTCAGGACACACCGTCGGTGTAGCCAGGTGTGCGACCTTCAAGCAGAGGCTGTACAAGCAAAACGGGGACAACTTGCCAGACCAAACACTAAACAAAACCTATTAAAATGGCTTGAAATCTGTCTGTCCCAAGTCCGGTGGTGACAACAACCTTTCACCTTTGGATTTTCAGTCCCCTGTAAAATTCGACAACCTTTACTTCAAGCTTATTTTGACGGGAAAAGGACTGCTGAATTCGGATGAAATGCTTTTTACAGGGAATGTTGGGAATACCATGGAATTGGTTAAAGCTTATACAGAGGATGAGAAGCTCTTCTTTAAACAGTTTGCCAAGTCAATGATTAAGATGGGGAACATTAGTCCTCTAACTGGTTTATTTGGGGAAGTTAGGAAGAATTGCCGCGTAGTTAATTAGGACATGAGTTCTGGTATCTGGTATAGTGGCATGTCAATGTCTCCTGTCTTATAGTTAATTATGTTGCTTAATTGCAAGAGTTGGTTGAGTACCGCCCTTTAATTACAATTAGAAAAAGTTGTTGAGGATGTAAGATTTTTAACGTTTCAAGAATGAATCTAAGTTTAATTATTACAATAAATTAAGTGCTTATTATTGATCAATTTGATCCTTCTATTTTAATTCAATTTCAGGTCAACAGAATATACAAAGACTAAATTTATGGAATAAAAATGGAGAGACTAAATTGAAAATGGATAAGGAATATAGGGATTGGGAGCATAATTATACCAAATAATATGAAATGCTAAAATTAAAAGGGTAAACTACAACAGAAGTCACGCAATTATAGGTAAGGTTACATTTGGGTCATCCAATTATTAAATGTTACATTTGTGTTACTCAATTATGGGTAAGGTTACATTTGGGTCACCCACTTATTAAAGGTTACACTTGAATCACTCAATTATGGGTAAGGTTACATTTGGGTCACCATTCATATTTAAAAAAAGAGAGGCATAAAGTCAAAAAAAATACCCCAACATTTGACTGAGTAGTCACTTAGGCCCCTATTCTTTTTTTTGGAGCAATTCAACCCTCAACGTTTCATTTTGGGTCAAAATAGCCCCTCCGCGGATTAAAATTGTTAGAAAACTGAAGGCAAACAGTTTGAAATGACTTGACATAATGATAAGTCGACAAAAATTTTATTTTATGTTTTATATAATGTTATAAAATTATTTTTTAACTAATGTCATGTTTTTTCAAGTCAACACATTTGTCTATATGATACTACCATGTCAGCGAGCACTGCCATATATGTTTGTCTCGTCATTTCAAGCAATTTGCCGTTAGTTGACTGACAGTTTTCATTCGCAGATAGACCATTTTGATCCAAAATGAAATATTAAGGGGTTGAATTGCTCCAAAAAATAGGGACCAAAGTGACTATTCACCAAACGTTGAGGGCCTTTTCTCTTTTTTATGCCTTAAAAAATACATAAACTTAGTCATTTTTTATTCCAAATCACTTTATACCCTCATTAACACTAGAGTGCTTTATTTGAAATTATTAATTAATCTAATACACAATTGATATACATTTTTTTAAGTATGAAGGGTGACTCAAATGTAACCTTACCATAATTGAGTGACCTAAATGTAACCTTTAACAATTCAAATCAAACTTTGAGGGTATTTTTTTGCTTTATTTCTTAAAAAAATACATCAACTTGGTCCTTTTTTATTCTAAATCACTTGTATACCCTCTTTAACATTAAAGTACTTCATTTGAAATCATTAATTAATCTAATACACAATTGATATACATTTTTTAAGTATGAAGGGTGACTCAAATGTAATCTTACCTATAATTGAGTAACTCAAATATAATTTTTAATATTTAGATGACTCAAATATAATTTTACTCATAATTAAGTGACTTTCGTTGTAGTTTACTGAAATTAAAATCGGATGTTACTTATTATTTTATGTTATGGACCAAAATTTGTGTCGGATATATCCGATTCGGTAAAAGTTGGATAGCGATCTAATAGCCCAATAAAGCAGGATGTTACGAAGTGGCAAATCCTAAACTGAAAGCCCGCAAAATAATGTCCGGCGGCAGCAAGGCCGAGCTGGGTTGGTGGTTTGGTGGACGCGCTTATTCATCCAGTGAAGCAAATGAGCAAATCGTATATCCTCGAATCACACAATAAATTCTCGTAACAGTTCTCGTAATTCCCTACTGATAGTGATATCTATTTATAGACCAAAGCAGTAGCGAATTAGTGAAGCTGAAGCTAGCAATATTCGGAAGAATGGGAAGGCAATCGAGCGCATGGATTACAAGCCAGCAGAAAAAGAGATGGCCACTGCTGATTCTTTTACTCCTTTCTCTATCAACGCTTATAGCCTTCTTCATCAGATCCTTCTTCGATTCTTGCAGCAACAGTTCTAGTAACAATGTCAGCCATTTCGTTCGGGAAGAACAAGAAGAAGAAGGGGGCGCCCGCAGTGATGAAGCACCGACCCCAAATCCTCTCGATTTCATGAAGTCAAAACTCGTTCTCTTAGTCTCTCACGAACTTTCCCTTTCCGGTGGGCCTTTATTGTTAATGGAACTTGCATTTCTGCTAAGAGGAGTTGGCGCCGACGTTGTTTGGGTAACTAATCGAATCTGATGACATCGTTTATAGTTTAGAACACAAGATGTTGGATCGAGGAGTTCAGGTAATTCTTGGTTTTTGATTTCTTCGTTTTATTCCTTCAATACGAATGTTGTTCTGAATTTTTGGGTTTTCCTACATTTGTCAGGTTTTCTCTGCCAGAGGTCAGGAAGCTGTGGACACTGCTTTTAAGGCTGATTTGGTAGTTTTAAATACTGCAGTTGCTGGAAAGCGGCTGGATGCTGTTCTTAAAGAACATGTTGCTGATGTTCTTCCAAAGGTTCTCTGGTGGATTCATGAAATGCGAGGACATTACTTCAAACTAGAATATGTTAAGCACCTCCCTTTTGTTGGAGGTGCCATGATTGATTCACGTATCACAACAGTTTACTGGAAAAACAGGACAAAGGAACGATTATGGTAATGATTTTTATACTATGAACTACAAGTTTCAAGATTTTATTGTATGCCAATGCCACAGTTACAATGTTTGTGGGATATGTGGATTGTAGAATTGACATACACCTATTGACTCATAAATCTATGTTTCACTTTATTTTTAGCTGTTTTTGGTTGTTTGTTCTTATTTTACAATTTTATTTTACAGGATTAAAATGCCTGAAACATATGTTGTTCACTTAGGAAATAGCAAGGAACTAATGGAAGTAGCTGAAAAATAAAGTTGCCAAGAGAATTCTGCGTGAGCATGTTCGTGAATCTCTTGGAGTGCGAAATGAAGATCTAGTCTTTGCTCTTATAAATAGTATGTATGCATTATGAATCAAACACATACTTGCAGTGATTCCATAGTGCTTAAAATCCTAGTTTGATTTTGTGGTCTGAAGTTGAAAATAGTGAATATGTGGATGAATGTTTCTGATCTGAATCCAAGTTGGAATCCTAATCTGATTGTGATTCAAAGTAGTAATCGTTGCCTTTCTGAGAATTGATTGCATGGATGATATTAATATCCAGTGCTCTTCTTCCCAGCATAGAATTGCCAGCAACTTTGTTTCCACGAGTAGATTATTCCTTCATTGAGTTTGCATACTGGGTCTTGGGATTTTAATTCACAATGAGTTTCTGAACGAGCATTTTAGTGTTAAAAAAACAGATCTTGATTGGATTACGGTTTATATTTTAGAGCTTCGATCAGTTGCCGATTTCTTCCTCCATTTTCCTTGGTCCACATCTCCTGTTGTCTTTTGTTCATGTTCTTGCAAATGCCTTTGTGCTCTCTCTCAGATCTGAGCAGTTAGATTATGCAGGATTTGAAAGATGCTGTTATAGTTTATGTTCCCTTGTTATGCTTCTAGCCTGCTGTACTAATTGAAAATTTTCTGAAACCAACAGGCGTTTCCCGAGGGAAGGGCCAGGACCTATTTCTTCGTTCATTTCATGAAAGTTTGAAGTTGATTCAGGAGAAAAAACTACAGGTGCCATCAAATCATGCAGTGATAGTGGGAAGTGACATGAATGCTCAGACAAAGTTTGAAACGGAATTGCGTAACTTTTTATCAGAGAATAATATTCAGGGTG
The DNA here is from genome assembly GCA_019671005.1 of Hibiscus mutabilis. Lineage (NCBI taxonomy): Eukaryota > Viridiplantae > Streptophyta > Magnoliopsida > Malvales > Malvaceae > Hibiscus > Hibiscus mutabilis. The sequence goes on along the minus strand of CM033752.1, from coordinate 44,145,211 downwards.
GAGTGCACTTTGTTAATAAAACCCTGACTGTAGCTCCCTATCTGGCTTCTATTGACGTTCTTATTCAAAATTCTCAGGTATTCTCTGAAGAACTAGGTTGTTTATTTGTGTTGCAAACACTACTGATTGTGGTACCATTGACTCATATTATGTACTATATAGCTTTCACATGTGTTCCCATTTCGTGAAATCATTTAAATATTATGCCTTGGTTTTGTTTTGGTAAGCTTACTAGTTGTTGTCACATTTAGGCCCGGGGAGAGTGTTTCGGAAGGATAACAATAGAAGCTATGGCCTTTCAGCTTCCTGTCCTGGTATGCCCTGTGGTATTTAATAGAATTTCCTTTTTTTTCACAATCTAATATTTCTCGTTCTTTTTCATTTTACATAGCAGTGTAATCACTTTCATTTTCTTTCACTGGTTACTATATTATCAGGGCACTGCAGCCGGTGGCACCACGGAGATAGTGGTAAACGGGACAACAGGCTTGTTGCATCCTGCTGGCAAAGAAGGCGTGATGCCCCTTGCAAATAACATTGTGAAACTAGCAACAAATGTAGAGAAGAGGCTGACAATGGGGAAGAAAGGATATGAAAGGGTGAAATAGAGGTTTTTAGAGCATCACATGTTCGAAAGAGTTGCTAAGGTTCTGAAAGAAGTACTGCAGAAGGCAAAGCGCCACTCTGATTCTTAAAAACTTTGCCGCAGTTCTAGTGGCATCTTTCAACATTCTGCATTTTGTGACTTAAATCGGTACCACTTTTAAGTACGGTAGATATTCATGTTATGGTACCCATTTTTCATTCTTTTATACGACGAGGGTTGTAATCAAGATACAAAAGAAATGTTTGACTTAAATTATCTCGATTCAAAATTCCAAATATACTGCATATTATAATTTACTCGGGTTGAATTGTAAACTCGCAGTTGTCCATCATGGGTGGTCACTGGTTAGGATAAGTTCGGACAATTTTCTACTCCAGAAGCATACAAGTGCTTGCAGAAGAGAATTTACCTTATGTATCAATTTTTGAACAACGGCTGGATATGAAGACAATTGAATTGAAAAAGGGAAAAAAAACTACACATAATAAGAACTTGTTATGTCATATGGACTATTTGGAGATTAAGGAATAAAGTGGTTTCTGATGGAAAGCGACTTCTGTCCGTCCAAAAATAGGAGGATGCTGAGATCTTTCCTATCCATAAATAAGAGAATATTAAATGTATAAACGTATTTAATCGTACGTCTTTTTTGTATTTTATACAAACAACAATACAAATCGAGCTATACTCAATCAATAATAATATTTAATTTTGAAAAGAAAAAGTCAAAATGAATTAAAAGGTAAGAAAGGGTCTATCAAATACTATTTATATAATGAATATGTATCAAATTTATACATAAACTTTGATTTAGTGTAATATAATATCTGAACTTTGATTTATGGTAATTATGTACATTGAACTTTAATTGTTATTTAGTTATACACACAACCTTTATTTTATTCAATTTTACACATTTTAAAAGATAAATTCGACTATTTATTTTTACATTGGATTAATAGAATTAGTTGTATTTGCAATATATAAATGTAAAATAATGCTATGTTGATAATTGTGATAGTAATTTGTGAAAACCGAATTAAATTAAAATTTTATGTATACAATTACACAAAATTAAAGTTCATGTATAACATCATGTATTTAATAAAAAATTATATTAGTTTTAAGATTTTATCTCTTCTCATATAGTCCTTAAAGAATTGATATTACGAGATAACATAAAAAAATTAAAAAACTAAATAACTTTAAAAATATGTTATTACAAAACAAATATTCAAATTATACCTTTTTTCGGTACCTAAAAGATGTAGAATGTAAAATATTTCAGCTATTTTTTATAATTTATGAGATGTAAGATACTTTTGTTATGATCTTTATTGTTAATGTTTTTTTAATAGTAAAATAAAACTCTAAATAATTACATATATATATATTGTATTTTATTCGGTGTCAAATAATATAATCGAATTTAAGAGTGAAATTTCTGATGGTTTAAAACTCTAAATATACTGAAAACGCTCCATGACTCTCGCAGGAAAAATCCCCAACTCTAGGCTTTCCGGTCCTTTCCCTCTTTTTTCTCGGTTCTCAATTTTCGATAATGTCTTTTTCGAGTGTAATTTTGGTGATGTGGACTTCTCCTCCCGAGAAACATCGTCCGTTATTACAAGAGTTTTTGGTCTGATTTTAAGAGGTGGGTGGTCGCGGGTTGACTGTGGGGCGAGGCTTTTGAACCTCTCCAGTTTACTCTTGGTGGAGCTCCGATGGGATGAGATAAGCCCCTATTTTGTAGTTTTCTCTATTTTTTGGTCGTGGAATGAAGGTCGGGCTGTCTTAACGGTCTGACTCTCACCGTTTTCCAGTTCTGTCTGTGTACGTGTGCTCCCAATTTTCGGTCACTAAAGACTCTCAACGGGGATGCAAGACAAAGTCAGGTGTTGAAAATTGTAATTATCTTATTCTGATTATCACTGTGAATATTGTATGGTTTCGAGAAAATCTGGGTCTTGGTCATGTTATAATAATGGGTTGTGTGAGTCGAAAATTGTTGGTAAGAATTTATGAAGGTTGACAGGAGGCAGAGGGTGAATGTTTAAGGGCATCTCTGCGTGTGCCTCAAGACCCTGCTCCTTCAAGGTGTTTTTTACCTTGCAGTCAACTTAGAACCATTCAAAATTTTTTTGTCTAGTTCTGAGAACTTCTCTCCCACTGTTAAGTTGTATGGTTATAGTATATCTTCAGACGGTCCCTTTCTGAGTCTCAATTTTGAGCTGTCTAGAGTCCATTCTCTTGGCTCTAGAAAAGGCCCCGAGATAGTGTTCAAAAACCTGATTTTCCCCACTGCGATATAGAGAAGGAGCAACGAAAAAGAGAGAACATGAAAGAGTGATGGAAAAGCCGCATGTGTTCATAATGTCTCTGAAAGGAATAACTTTTAAGGTGCTATTGTTGAAGATGAAGATTTACGTGATTATGCTTTACCCAAGAGACAAGAGTCTTATTCAACTTCTAAGCTTTTTCTTCCGAAACAGACAGCTAGTATGAGTGTCTTTGACCTTTACGGAAAGAAAACGAAGATCATATTTTTCTTGCTGCTGGCATGAATCTCAAAAAATTTGGGATAATCTTGATTTTCGAAAAGGGGATTTGCTTTTCTTCTTCGGATGTTTCGAAAGCTAACATTGGGACATGTGTTGATTTTATGCTTATTGAGAAGCTGACGGATGTGAGGAAAATTTACAAGTCTACCCTGAAGTAATGCATTCTCGGGTTTACTGTTCAAGGAAATCAAAAGAAGGCGGATATCCCTGATCAGGGGTATCCGCAATATTCATGATTATTTTATCTCCAGCTATATACAAGTGGTAGAAGGGCCGAAGCATAGCAGTGGATCTTATTCCTTCCCCTAAGTTCATCTTTAATTCTGCGGGTTGTGTGAGTTTATTAAGGTGGTTCGATGATTTTGTCGTTTTTAGGCGCCTCTCATCTTAAGTATCCTTTTCAGGGCTTTGTGATGTTCGCCGGTAATCTCGCCATAGTTGATTTTGTTCTTTCTACGGACATGATGATAAGACTTTCTACTCAATCGGGAGAAAGAGTCTGTTTTTGGACAAATCTCTCGCATAGATGTGGTCGAAAACATTCGTACTAACCCTGGGCTGTGATCCTTTTCTTTTCTGTTTTCGAGCCTACGTGCCGCCTGCTTTTGTTTTTTGTTTCCTTTGTAGTCTGCAATTCTTTTCCTTGCTCGGTTCTATTTTATTTTGCCCTTTGCGGGTTGCTTGCTTGGGTTTTACATGCTTGTTCCACGTTGGACTTGTTGGTCCCTTTTATAAAATCTACGTTTTATTATTGCCAAAAAAAAAACTCTAAATATACTTAAAAAGGGAAATATTTTATAGGCGGCTTTAGATTACGCATATATAAACTCGCAGGGATTACAAACAGCCACCAGCTCTCCCAACCCCTTACTCAAGAAACCTTGGAACGCCCAAACACAAACCTTTCGTCAAAATCAAATCCCTTCGAACTCCGATCAGAGATTGAGGCAATGAGTGACGGAGAAGACGCCGTACGACGCCGTAATGCTATTGCGGAGTACCGCAAGAAACTCCTTCAACACAAAGAGTATGAATCTAGGGTTCGAGCAGGTATCCTCCCACCTCATCTCACAATCCCCACCATCTAACCCTAATTGGGGTCACTTTTCTCTTTTCGTTGGTCCTCGTTTTATTTGCTTTTGAATTGTTTATTTTTTGGTTTCCCCGTTTACGATTTAGGGTTTTGCCTCCTCTCTTGTCATATCAACACCTTTTTTTATTTACAAATATTGCTTCGTTGGAAGATCAGTTCCTTTGTAGTGACAGCTTGAGTAGGTAAAATTTGGCGAAAGACTTTATTCTTTGGTTGCTGCAATAGATAACTATTTGGTTTTTAACTGAAATTATGTTTTTCAATGTCTGACTTGGGCTGATTATGATTGGATTTTGTTTGTCGTTGATGAAATTGAAATTTTGGTTTTCTGTGAAAATAAAGGAGGAAGAAGAAACAAAATAAAAGAATGCTTGTAGCCTTTGGCTACTTAAAAGGTGTATTATTTGTTTGAAGATCAAATATTTATCTTATTAATACTGCGGATGCTTAAATTGGTTTTTGACATGTTTGAATGTTTAGGTAGGGAGAATCTGAGAGCTGCTAAGAAGGAGTTTAACAAAACAGAAGATGATTTGAAGTCTCTTCAGAGTGTCGGACAGATCATTGGAGAAGTTCTCAGGCCTCTTGATAATGAACGCTGTAACTACTTCTTATCCCCCCCCCCCCCATTTTGCATTCGAAATGTTCAAAGTTTATATAATTATTCTTATTTATAAAATTGCATAGTTTGGCATCTTAGTTTTTGCATTTGAATTATATGCTGTTTTTCGATTCATTTTTCTTTAGAACCGATTGTAACCATAAAATTGGATGTTCATATGACATTCCAGTAATTGTTAAAGCAAGCAGTGGCCCTCGCTACGTGGTTGGTTGCCGCAGCAAAGTTGATAAGGAGAAGCTAACTTCAGGAACTAGAGTAGTTCTTGATATGACAACACTTACAATAATGCGGGCCCTTCCACGTGAGGTAAGTATTAGCATTCTAATTAGTTCAGCTGTATTAATGATATAAAAGTAAGTTTTCTTTGCAAATATCTGAATTCATGTTACATCTTTGGTTCATAGGTTGATCCAGTTGTTTACAATATGTTGCACGAAGACCCTGGTAATGTCAGCTACTCAGCTGTTGGTGGTTTATCTGATCAAATTCGAGAGCTAAGGGAATCTATTGAGCTCCCTCTCATGAATCCCGAGCTTTTCCTTAGAGTTGGGATTAAACCTCCCAAGGTGATTATTGCTTCATGTCTCCATTGATTCCTGAATTTCAGTGGGAATGCTTTTGTGTATGCTGACAGGTGAAGCATGCTGTGCTGGAGTGATATATGGTTGAGGATCATCTTAATTTTCTTTTTTTCTTTGCAGGGTGTCCTCCTCTATGGACCTCCTGGTACTGGCAAGACATTGCTTGCGAGAGCAATTGCAAGTAATATTGATGCTAACTTCTTAAAGGTCGGTATTTTTGTACCTATGACTTACCTTGGTGGTTTTCTCATCCTGTTCTTGAATGATTGCATTTTACTTTTTTTTCTATCTGAATTCAGGTTGTTTCAAGTGCAATAATTGACAAGTACATAGGAGAAAGTGCAAGGCTGATACGAGAAATGTTTGGATATGCACGTGATCACCAAGTGAGATCCTGATGTTTGGATATGCTTCTTTGTAGTTTGCATAAGTTAACGCCATTCTTATGTTTTTTTTTTCTTTTCTTCCAGCCTTGCATCATCTTTATGGATGAGATTGATGCCATTGGTGGGCGCCGTTTCAGTGAGGGAACTAGTGCTGACCGGGAAATACAGAGAACACTGATGGAGTTACTTAATCAGCTTGACGGATTTGATTCACTTGGGAAGGTACACAATTTGGTCATAAACATAGTTCAAGATTGTGATCTAAAGTAGAATATAATCTTTATATTTTGTATGGTTTATCTCACTAAGTGGGTTAAGAGTGGCGTATTCTGTTAGCTTGTTTTTGTAGAACTTCTAAGTGCCTTTGGTTATTGTTTTATCCAGTGTGGTTTATATTCCATTTTACCTACTGCTGCATCACAACATCTCTTTTATTATGATCCATGGAAAACAGGCTTACCACTTGATATCATCAAGTGTGTGCCTGGGGGCATTAATTTTATTTTTCTTTTTCTAGAAAACACACTTAATGCATTTATGAACTGGAGCTCAAATTTCTCTTATTGCATCCTTCACTTCATTTCTGCCGGGTACTCGTGTTTTTTTTTTATGTTCCCAAACCCAAAATCATTTTCAAGTTAAAATTGTTTCATGTAGGTTAAAATGATCATGGCTACAAACAGACCTGATGTTCTAGATCCTGCACTTCTTCGCCCTGGACGGCTAGACCGAAAGATAGAGATTCCATTGCCAAATGAGCAGTCAAGAATGGAAATCCTCAAGATTCATGCTGCTGGCATTGCCAAGCATGGTGAAATTGACTATGAGGCTGTTGTTAAACTTGCTGAGGTTAGTCAAAAGTGTGGCTTGTCTCTCTTTCATGTCTGTAACCTTCATCACTTATATAATTTGTCACCATTGCTTTAGGGCTTTAATGGTGCCGATCTACGAAATGTTTGCACGGAGGCTGGAATGTCAGCAATCCGTGCGGAACGCGATTATGTCATCCATGAAGATTTCATGAAGGTATGTATAACCATCGAAGTTGGATGATTGTCATTTCATTTGGACAACTGCTAATGATGTGCTTGCTTCTATGTGGCTAAATTGCAGGCGGTAAGAAAATTGAACGAAGCCAAGAAACTGGAATCAAGTGCACATTACAGTGCTGATTTTGGGAAAGAATAGTGTTGCAGCCATGGAGTACCGGGCAGTGCATTACATTTTCGATGTCCGCAAAAAATATCTGATCGGGTTAAATGTTCGCCTTGTGTATTTAAACATATTCCAGAAACTTGGAATGTAGTGTTCTAAATATCGATGCCTTATGACTGAAGGGTTGCGCACGATTACACCATGGGTAGGTTACGTTTCCGGGAGACCTTTGTATCGTGGAGGCTTGCATATTGTAGGAAATTTGACTTATTTCCCTCTGAAATTATGGAACCTTGTTGAGCTTTCCTTTGGGTTCTTTAAATATTTTAAATTGAAAATTTTCAACCACCACCTCCCTCTGTATATGGATATTGCTTTCGCTGGTTGGCAGTTGTGGCTTTCAAGAGTTAAATATGATCTGATCAAACATTTTCCAATCCCATCCGTCGATGGAACTGTCTGTGGACCACCCGTGTATGTTGTTGAATTGATTAGAACTATAACTAACAGCTGGAATCGGTGGAGTTACCCATAAACTTATGGTGCTAATTCCTTCTCTGTTTTAGATCTGACTGAAACAATAAAACACAGCTGAGTGGATGGATCTATGTTTTTCGCAAGCGAAACCCGGGTTCAATGCGGTGTTCGTAGATGAACATAAAGTTTGACAAACAGTTTATTTATGTTTGTTTATTAAGTTAAATAAATGATAATGAATAAAATTTTATGTTTATTAATAAACAATAAACACGAACAAAAGTATATTTTATTCGTTTATAACTCTTTTATAAGTTCGTTTATAGGCTCTTTTATAAGCTTCGTTTATAGGATGAAAATACTTGTAAATATATTTAATTACTATTTTTTTATTATTGCTAAAGATATTATATAAGTTCATGTTGAAAGGTAAGTTTTATTTTATTGTTTTAATTTTATTTATTTATTGTTGATTTAGTTAAGCATTAAACAGGGAAAAAATACAAAGGAAAATCGGTCACAAATGGACCGGAGAAAAAACAAAAGTGGAAAAAAAACTACAAAAACAGAGGTCGGTAACAGGCCTACCAAAGGAGCCACAATGGAAAATCAAAAGCAACAAGCACAAACAAGAAGACGACAAGCAGAATAGAGACCGAAACAGAGGGCCAGAACCAAAACAGAGAAAAAAAGAAATACAAGCCGCCGACCAAGACGAGTCAACAACGACGTCAGAAATCAGCCCGTTTGCATGTCATTCGAGGGGTCATCGGAGGATAGCATCGATGAAAGAAAATGCAGATTCGAGCAGCCATCAACAGCGAACGCGTCGGGATATGAAGATCTTTGTAAGCTGAAGGCGAACAGCGTAAAATCGGAGCACCATACCATCCCACGGACCACCATCGAGAGCGATGCAAACACACCCGAGAAGAAGGAGGGCCAGAGCCCCGCAACCCTTCGACGAGTGAACACCAGGGTGAAGAACTGAGAAAGCCGAGCCGAGAAGGGAAGGAAAGACATCATCTGCAGCCAAACGCCGTTGGACGGATTGCTCACAATCACCAAAATCGAAAGCACCCACGCCTAGAGCAAAGACGACGGGGAGGCACTCCCAAGGCGACCGTCCAGGCCCAAAACGAAAAGAAACGACAATCGAGGGGGTAAAAAAAACCAGCCAAAAAACGAGAAACAGAGGAGGTGAAAGGGGAAGAAGAGAAAAACAGACAGGGATGGAAAGCTGGCCACCGCTAAAAGCGGAGACTAGCCGTCGCTTTCAAAACAAAACTAGGGTTTGTTTTTTAAAGAGAGGGGGGAGGTTTTCGCTTTTACAGAGAGGGCAAAGGTTTTCAAAACTTGATCATTTTAACAGTTACTTTAATTAACATTTGTTCGCGAACACTAAATAAACGAACACGAATACCTTTAAAAATAAATAAATGAATACGAACATAATATTAAAAATTTAAACGAACACGAATCGAACATGAACACATTTAAAAATAAACAACAAACACGAGCATAATTTTATTTGTTCAAGCTCAATTCATTTACACCCTTAATGCCAACCATAAATTCTTATTAATTATAGTTCGATTTTTAACGTCAAATCTTGTACAAGTTGTGCATATTTATGCCAAGCTTATTTCAACACACTACAAATAATAATGTGTCCTAGTAGAGTAGTATGTAACAGTTGGTTAGTCCAATTTTCCAGTTTGCAGAGAAGTAGAAACCAGGCCCACCTTCCTTCTTTTACTAAGCTTGTATTTAACCATCTTCACTATCTTGTAGAACCAGAATGCACTCACTGCCTGCAGTCCTACAGCCATTGCCTGAGTAACACACAAATACTTGTGGTCAGCTAACGATTGGATTAGGAGGAAGAAGGGTAAGCCAGAAGCAATACCTTGATGAGTATAGGATTAGAGGGTGCTGACAGAACGAGGAAAGTGAGATAGGGCCCACCCACCATCCTTGCTACCGAGAATATCACACCAAATGTGATCTGTCCAAAAAACAATCTACCATTCAGCTTCAACATCACGGCACTAAACAATTTAATACGACTGCTTAGAAACCCGCCTCTACAATGATTAAATGTTAACCCACATCACGTTAGACGCAAATACTGATCTAAATCAAAAAAGCTAAAAGAGTTTGGAAACTAACATCAGCTGCTAAATTGAGGTCGGTGTCCCTGTAACCCACTTCTTTAAGCAGCTCCCTGGCGTGGAGGAAAGGACTTGAGACCTCCGTTATGAATAACGCCGCAACTTGTTCTGATGCACACTGCACAATAACTAGATAATCTAATCACGTAGAATTTACCATGTCCATTGCGTAATAAACAAGTTCCAAGGTATAATTTACGAACACTAGTAACACTATGCCGAAAGAAAGAACAAATACAGGGGTGAGGTTGAGCACCTTTTGGAAGGCAAAGCCAGCCGCAATACCAATGATGCAAACCAAGTGATGAAATGTGTTGTCAAAACTGAATCCATCGTCAAAGCGGCAGCATATCATGTCATATATAAGATAAGCTACGGTAACAGCCAAAGCTTGCCTCTGCTCACAACTTCACCATATTAATTCCAACACTATATAGATAAAGCATTCAAAAAAAAAATAAAGATATGAAGAATTTGCTTTGCTTGGCACATGCCTGCTTGGGAGAAGAGGCGGATGCCAAAGGACAAACTGGGCAGCTCCAATCTTCAACAGAGAGCGATGCTAAAATCACTGCCAAAATCGCATGGATTGTAGAAACAAGGCGGTTACAGAATCCAAAGGAACGTTTGGAGAAGGTTTTTCTGATGAACAGAAAAAGTGTGGTCCATGAGATCACTCCCAACACAATCAGATTCACAACATCGCATTCCTCCCCCATGACTTTCTTACACAACTTTAGTTCCAAACTGAAAGCTAACCCAACAAAAGCTGAATAAGAAAGCAGAAAATAGCTGTTGGGAGCGGGATTAAATGAAGAACCTAAGTCCCCAAAGGAGATGCAATCCCTGACCACAGGCAATTACCACTCTTTTTCTTTCATTTAATGCCATAAATGGTAGACGGCCATGCTTGGCAAGTACGGTGATAACGGATTACATTAGTTGATGGTTGATATTTTTAATTAATTTGATTAGTAGATTGTATAAAAGTGTTTTATTTTACTAATTGTTTGCTATAGTTGTTTAATTATTTGAACAAGCAAAATGATATATAAGAACATGATTATATTTAATATTTGTTTGAATAATTTATTAGTTGTTAATATTTTGTATCTATTAATATTAATAATATTATGAAAATTAACATTTTGTATAGATATTAATTTTTTATGTGTGAAATTATCTTTTTAATATAATTTTAATAATTGAGCAAGCATATTTAACTTGTTGGTCAAGCTACTCATCTTTGTTTTTTCAGATTCTCTTAGGTCATGGGTTTTAGACCTACTAGGAACACCATTTTCCTTCTCCTGGAGTCTCACCTCCCCCTCCCCTCTAGGCAAGATTAGAATTTAGAAGTATGATTTGTCAAATATATATATATATATATATATATATAATTTTAATGATTATTAAATTTTGATGTATATATTAATTTTTTATTTATGAAATTATCTTTTTAATTTTATTAATAATTTAAATTTATATTATTTAGAGAATTTTTTTTATAATTATAAAGGATAAAAGAGTCTTTACAATTTTTTTTATCAAAACTTCTAATTCAAAAAGTTCGAAATTTTTTAAATTGAGAGATTTCACCATAATCCGTTATTACAATCATTTTCTTAACAAATATCTAAATTAACGGATTTAACTGGTCAAACTTTTAAAAATAATTTAAACATTTAATTTTAACTCAAAAAAATTGTTTACCAAACAAGTGAATGTATATTATGATAAGAGAAATGGTTTTCCAAAAACTGCCACTCATCACATTCACCCAGCACTTTCTACTTTGAGGTGGACATGGCATTTGGGTTTATGGTTGGTGACCAAACTTTTGCTTCCAAACCACAAATCTGATTTATAGCTTAGTAATTCTGTTTTGCTCAAAGTGAACCTCATTTGGATTTTTTAACAAGGTTTTTCATTTTCTAGGTCATCAATTATTTTAGGGAACATTTCAGTGGCATAATTTTTTTAAACAATTTATATCTAGGAGAAGAGAAAAAAAATACTTTTAATAGATTTAGAACCTACAACTTAAAAGAAATGAGAAAGTATTAATTAAGAACTTTAATTATTTATTTTAGAGATTCTTCACAATTTTCTCTAATATATTAACTTGAATAACAAAAAAAAGGAGATCCTCATATCATATGGCGCAGTGGCTAGAGGGATCTCACCTATTACTATTGTGAGATCGAGCCATTGCGGTGGCATCGGCTGCATTCCTGTTAATAGGATGTGTGTTGTACAAATATTAGCCATTTGATTAATTAATCTTTAATCATTTCTATTTTCCATCTTTAATCATTTCTATTTTCTTAGGGTTTTTTTAAATAATGAGCTTCCTCTTTGAATATCAAAATAAGTACAATGAAAATTAAACAAAAAAAGTGACAAATTCAGTATTTTCAGTTGTATAGTTTTTTCTCGGCCAAAGCCTGCAACTTACATTAAACTGAATAATGGCTAAAATTCTGCATATTTTTTGCAGTATATTTCAATACTGTAGAACCAGAAAGCACTCACTAACTGCAGTCCCTTGTTTTAATGCTGACCCACCTTCTCCCTTTTTTTACTAAGCTTGTATTTCACCATCTTTACAATCTTGTAGAACCAGAAAGCACTCACTAACTGCAGTCCTAGTCCTAGGGCCATTGCCTGAGTAACACATAGACAATCGTGGTCCCTTCACTTATAACCTCATATTAATTAGTAATTAATTACTTGATGATTGGATTAGGAACTAGGAAGAAGAGGGCAAGTAATAGGATTATTAGCTGACAGAGTGAGGAAAAGGAGATAGGGTCCTCCCACCATCCTTGCTACAGAGAATGTGATCTGTTCAAAAACCAGTCTTCACCCTTGAGCTTCAACATCACTTATTAATTATTATATGCAAATTCCCGGCTTCGGTCACGTATTAGTTGCAAATACGGAACTAAACCAAAGAATTAAAAAATTACAGCGAAAATTGCATGGATTGTAGACACAATGCGGGTGCAGAATCCAAAGGAGCGTTTGGAGAAGGTTTTTCTGATAAATAGAAAAAGTGTGGTCCATGAGATTACTCCCATCAAAATCAGACTCACAGCAATCGTATTCCTCCCCCATGATGAGTTCCAAACTCAAAGCTAACCCAATCTGAATAATAAAGCAGAAGCTTTTGGAGGGAGTATATAACGCCCCCAAGGAGATGCAAAAAAAAGTAACAAACTCTACTACATCACCACGAACAAACAATGACTTGTTTTTTTCTCCATTTTAATCCAATGCCATAAAAAGGGTAGATTGATGTAGTAAGAGAGTTGTTTTCGAAAGCTATCGTCTCGCTGTTATCACCAAGATCGAGCTAGGATTAGACAATAGAATGAACAAAGTCATCTAACTTCAAAATTAATAAGAATTTAATCTAAAATTTGGGATAACGAGACTTAATTTGACAAAAGATTCAAACTACTATAAAAATTAAAATCAGAATTAAAACAAAAAAGAAACATGAAACGGTTCCCTTAATAACGTCCCTAGTCACCAAGCACATTCAATTTCAAGTGAACATGGCATATGGGTTTTGGTTGGTGACCCTAAGTTTGCTTCCAAACTCAAACTCTGACTTAAACTAGAATAAACTTAAAATTTAAATTCGAATGTTTAGAATGAAAAGTTGATAGTTTATTAGTCTGACTATTTTTTAAGATGGTTTTTTTTTTCAAATAATCATAATAAATAGATTTGATTTTCAAAATTGACATTGCAACCATATATCATTATTATATCATACCCTAAGTACTACTATTGTTAGTTAGGAAGGTTAATCCGCTTTTAATTATATATAACTTTTTTTTTTCTTGAATACGTACTTCCCGCCGGTTTTTAATGCAAGGAACGATTAACTACCATCTCACCAAACTATTATGATAGTATTAATTTTCGGGTGCTAATTAAATTAGTTTTAAATTTGGTTCATGGCGTGAAGATTGAAGAAATAGAAAAATGAGTAATACAATTCATTATTATCAATTCCGAACAAATTTAACTTGCGCTCGAGCATTGCTTTCTTACATGGACAGGGCTCCATTAGGTCCCGGACTAGCCCGGTTATAAATTTTAAATATTTAATAAATTATAGTTTTATAACAATTTAGTTCGTGTAAAAATAAATATAAATATAAAAATATAAGAATTTATTAAATATTTAATTAAGTAGATGTTGAATTAAAAAAAGATGGGTATGTGTCTACTACTACGTGCACTCTTTTTCCTTCATTTAGAATTAGAGAGATTTTTTTATTTCTTATCAAAAAAAGAAAGAAAGAAAGCTGGGTCTGTGTCTTTAATTTTTTTTTGTTCAATAACAATTTAGGCCCTATAAGTTTAAATATTAAACAAATTAAATCTTGTCTCTTGAACTTTGAGTCTAATTACTTGTTAAGCCCATATATTTTTGAAATTTTAATATTTTGGCCCCTTCTAATGTTCGATTGGCCCGTCCCTGTTTTTATAGTCAAGATTTTCGAAGGATGAAACCGATAGAACTCTTGTTGAGGCTTTATTGTTGAGCTCTGGACAACATTAGTTAATGGTTGTTATTGACGCTTTCTCTATTTGACATCAATTGAATCATATTCAAAATTGAATATGAGAATATTTTGTGTGGTGTTTGAAACAAACTCAAGGAATTAAATTATTAGACAAGCAAAATAATATGTATATGAACGATAATTAAAGAACATATAATATTGGAATTTAGAGAGATGAAAAAGTTGGCTTCTTATTGCTAGATGTAGTAATCTAAAGTTGACGTCGCAAACGGCTCAATCAGTTCGGTTTCGATTCGGATCATTTCAGGCCTGATATTATTCAGCTTAAATCCGATTTTGGTTTTAGTTTGGGTTTATGGTGATTCGGGTCATATCGGATCGGTTAATTTTAGTTCGGGTCAATTTCAGGTCAGCAGGAGATCGATCGATTTTAATCGAGTTTTTAGGTAAGATTAGTTTTTTACACGCTATATATGACTTTATAAAGCAAATATATTTGACTTTTTGGTGAGTTGTGTGGTTGTTCACATCCCATCTTTCTTTATTTCTTTTAATATATTTTCTTTATTTTGGGTTGTCTTCGGTTTGGGTTACTTTTAGCTCGTTTCCATTCAAATCAGTTCGGGTTCATTTCAGTTCAACTAAAATTTAAGTCGGTTCGATTTATTTCGTGTTTCGGGTCATCATGTTCGGGTTAATATCAGGTCTCGGGTCGAATAAATTAGTTTGGGTCAAACTTGCTAGGTCTAATATAAAGCTATGAACGTACAATGAAAAGCCATGTTGCATGTACTTAGGGACGGAGCTACTTGAGGGAGGGGAATTGCTTGAAAATCGACTTATTTTCTGAATTTGTTCCTCTATTTTTAAATATTTATATTTTGCCTCTAATCCCAAAGCCTGATTTCGTTCCTGTATGTAGTCCACAATCGACCTACTTTCTTTTTATTACTAATTTATGTTTTTTTTATTTTATTTTCTTATAGTAGTATATAAATTAAAGCAAGAAAACTAAGAATGATGATGAATAACAATAATATTTGTGTGAGAAAAATATTACCACTATCATATATATGGATTCGATGTATGAAAAAACATAGCGTGCATACTAAATAAATGTTGAAAACTAAGGTTTGAACGAATTTATGATCGAAATAAAAGATTAGGCAGATAGAAATTGAAACTTGTGAACAAGAGTATGGTACTGTTTGACAATTAGCGAACAACTGATAGCATATTATTTTATCTGATAGTTGATAGCTGATTGTATTAGCTGATTTGACTAGCGAATTGTATTAGCTGATTGTATAAAAGTGTTGGATAAAATTAACTGATAGGTATTTGATCATTTAAACAAGCAAAATGACATATAAGGACATGGTTATATTTGATAATTGTTTGAATAATTTATTAGTTATCAATATTTGTATCTAATAATATTAATTAGATTATAAAAAATAATTTTTTAATATAACATTACTAAGCATATTTGAAAGATCTATATATTAATTTATTATTTATATAATTATTTTTAATATAATTTAATTAATTATTAAATTTAAATATGAATATAAATGTGTGAATAAAAAGAAAAATTATTAGTTTACAAATGTTACAATATAAATTAGTGAAGGTAAAAAATTAAAGGCTTAATGTACTTTTTGGCCCCTAAAATTTACGTTGTTACCCATATTGCCCAAAAAAAACACCGTTAAAAAAAATTCGTCCTGACCAATCAAAACGGCCACGTCACCTAATTATTTTTTTATTTTTCTATTTAATATATTAAAATATTCATTAAACTGATTTTATTTTATCAAAACTACCCTCGCCTCCTCCCCAAACCTCGTCCCTTCATCCTCTTCCCCCAAACCCCAATTTTCCCAAATACCACTTAACTTCAATGTGAACCATCATAATCTACAACTTGATCGAAAATTCTAAAGCAAATAAAAGAAAAAAGATGGGTGAACTTACTTGTTCAGAGGAATGTGCTCAATTAGTCCACTGGTAAAAATTATTCCACACAAATCATTATTTGAAAGGAAGGTCAACGATTGAGTTTTTTTTTTTTTTTGGTACAAATGAATCTAAGGCCTAGGGGAAACTGGGGAAGAAAAAATTTAAAATGCCGAGAATTAAACTCTAGCCTTGCAGGAATCCAATTCCTAAGAGAAGATGGTAAACCATTAGGGCTGAACCCCAACTTCAAAGACCAGTGATTAGATGTTACAATGATACGCGAACAAAGAACATAGTAGCTTGAGATAAGTAATCAAGGCGACAAAAAGAAACTAAGAACACAAATAAATAAATAAATAAATAAATCATTATCTGCTCCCAATTAATTTATCATTTACCATTTTTCAAGTCAAGCTCATAAGGGAAACAAAAAGCTTTACAATAGTCTAATCTTGCATGAAAAAACCAACAATAAAAGAAAAATGTGTGTTTTTGGCCTGTGTAATTAGATTGGATTCAAGCATATGTTTATTTAACATTCAATTAATTTTTTAGGGATCAAACTAGCTTCAGTTTATGGCATCTTAATCTGGGAAAAAATTGATATTTGGGGAAGATGAGGAGGAGATGAGGTTTGGAGAGGATGAGGATAGTTTTGGTAAAATAAAATTAATTTAATGAATATTTTAATATATTAAATAAAAAATAAAAAATAATTAGGCGACGTGGCACGTTCTAATTGGTCAGGACGGTTTTTTTTAACGGTGTTAGTTTTTTTGGGGTAATATAGGTAACGACGTAAATTTTAGGGGGTAAAAGAGCCTAAAAATATGTTAGGGAGCAAGTTGGGAAAACAGGTAAACGTTAGGGGGGAAAAAGTGCATTAAGCCAAAATTAAATTTAGCTGCCTTTTCAAAATTAAAAGTTTCACCTCAATTTGTTATTCACCAAACATTCAAATTAGCGGATTTAACCGGTCAAACCTCTAATTTTGACTCAAACTATCATTTACCAAACATTATCTATATTAAAACTGCAATTATCAAGTTTGTTTGCCATTTTTGTTGGTAAGAAACAGATTTTACTGTTCCTTTTTATAGAGATAGTTGTGAACCTTATAGTTGCTGAAATTTCATATACTTTTTATCATGTCAAACCCCATATTTAATTTGCTTTGTTCCTAACTCCTAACCGTTTCTGTTTGTAAGATGGCACGCCTAACCCGTTTCCCTAACTTTGAATTAAACTCGAAATTTAAATTCGATTAGATTTTATTTTTAAAACTCAAGTTTGATTAAAAAAATGTACTATTTAAGCTCATTTATTAAGGTTTAAGCTTGTTTAACAAACTAATTAAGCTCATTCTATTTAAGCTGACAGACTTCAATAGGCGAGAAACGAGCTTATAATGCAAATGTGAAGAAGGAACTGAACTAGCAGTGCAGCTTCTTTATCTGAGTTACAAATCCGAATCACAGCCGACTATTGACCAAATGCTGAAATCAGTAGCGGCAATATGAACCATTTGGTTCTGAAAACTGATAAACTGATGGGGCTATACATAAACTCCAGCCCCAGACATGGCATGGCACAACATGAGCACAAGTTATTGTGTCGGTAATGGTCAGAACTGTCCTAAAATACAGTAAAGAAGAGTAGAACAGGCCAGGTACAATAAAGTTCCTCAGATCACTCATCCATAACGGCATGTACAAAGAAAAACCTTGCTTGCTATGTAGAAATCAAGATAATAAATTCATTTCTAGACCACTTTGAACTCCCAAAACCCCACCATTGGATATCTTATAGTTAGTACCTACTAAATTCCAAAACTAAACATTTATATTTGGTCCAATTCAAAGTTTATCACACTCATGCCCTACCCAGCCCAAAGCTATGGGCAAACAAAAAATGTAAAGGGCTAGAGTTATAGGTGGGTCAATGGAAATTTTATGCCTATCCTGTTGATGGTATTAGCTTGAACAGGGAAGCCTCTAACTTAAGAAGCTGAGACTAGGCCGCATCGAGACTTGGAAGCCCGACTCACAGACCCTTAACAAAAGTACATGCAGTGACTAATAAACTTCTATGATGAAACAGACAGGAAGCTCAATCTTTTCTGTATCTTGTCCAAAACCCCTTCTTCCTAGCAGAATCGTTCTCAGATAGTGACCTACCCCACCTAGATCCTATCGAGAAGTGGCGTTTCAGGAAAGGCTTTGACAACAAGCTTCTCCGGCTTGAACTGGGTTCCAACTTTGGAGCTTTTCCTTTTCGTTTGGTGTTTTCTACGTCTTCAATATCATCACAATCACCATCGAGAGAACCATCTATAACTCTAGTCTTGAACAACTTGAGATGTTTAGCCTTCAACTCTGCTTCAGCTTTTAAAGCTTTTTTGCACATCTTCGAGACCTGTTTTTCTCCAACCATGCATATTGGGCAGGCTGGGTCATATCTGTCAGCCTCTAGTGTCATAGTCTCCAAGCATTCAGCATGATAAACATGTCCACAGACAAGCACAGAAACCACTGAAACCTCATTGCTACTCCATGCAGATCTCTCAGCTAAAAGCTTTGAGCAAGCACCACAAGTTCGCACATTTATGGATGGAGAATATGAGAATCTGCTGCTACATCCATTTATCTTGCCATAACTAGAACCTAAGTGTTCACTGTCAAAAGACCACCTTTCTCTTTGAGAAGAGGCCACAAGCTCTGAAAAAGTGCGCATGGACCAGCCATCAGAAGAGCCACCATGAGACCCAGCTGTTAAGTCATTGCTACATCTGGAGAGCGCAAAAGATGACCTTGCTTCAGACATTGAATAATTATTTGGAGATTTCAATCCCAGGATTCGACTATCAGACACCTGCCTCAATAGCTGTTGCCCAGGTGAAAAGCGAGCCAGTCGTGATGGGGTTGAGTTTGGAGGAAGCAAATGAGCATGGCTAGACAAAGCATCTGTAATTGGTGGAGAGAACGATGAAGGTATACAAGATGAAAGCTTTGGTGTAGATGAATCAACGATATCGGGAGACTCTGCCAAATTCTTCACCTGAAATATAACCAGAAAGGTATTTTAGCTCTCAGCAGAATTAGCTAGTATATCACCAAAAGTCACTGGAAACACACACAAGCATAAAAATCTATTCTAGTAAAGTTAATATTAGCTAAATCAAACTTACATCAACAGAATAATTGCTTGCTCTTGATATTTCTGCACCAACAACATAAAACAATATCAAACACAACAGAAACAAATTACAAAGTAGAGGGAACAGACTAGCAGCTACATTACTCAGAACAGTATTGGGAGAAAAAGGATAGAAGTAGACAATAACATAGCAAATGCAACTTGAATATACATAAACATGTTTGTTTTATTTTTATTAGACCATGCATCCCTGCACATTAAAGGTTATATATTATCAATGGCCTAGTTGGTAGCCAGCAGTATATAGGATTAGAAGACCATTGGAACCTTTTGCATTCATGGGCAAAGTTGCATAAAAATGATCTCCAAATGGAACAATTGTCATAAAACAAAAATTCTAGCAAAAATTTCCTAAACCCCGTGCATAGTCAAGATGGCGACACAAAAAGCTACCCCTTTAAGCTATGTCAATTGGCAAGTGGTTTTACCTGAAGGAGGGGTCATCATATTCCCACCCATTTCTTCATGGACTGGTGATTTTTGAGAAGTGGGTGTTCCGTAGGTCTCAATCTCAAGTGGACTTCCTTGATCAGAAAGATTATCTCTATCAGATCCTAATCGCCCTTTTATCTCCATGCTAACATTTCTGCTAGTTCCATCAGACACCTGATAAAAAGGCTCATCAATTTCACCTGCTACACGTCTTCGATTATCCCGGCAGAAGCTCCATGACGGCGAACACCTCACATTTCTATGCAAAGTCTCACGTCCTGTTCTGTTTGGAATGGTTCTGTCCCTTGCGGCAACACAACAAGCGGATCCCATGATCACTCAAATACCCAAAAAAATTAAATTTTCACAAAATTGCAACACCGATTCCAGCTATGTACTCAAGGCAAAATACTGCATAGATGATAAAACCGAGAATTTCCTGTAATAAAAAACAATTAAAAATTGCAAAGATTGATTGAACAGATAGCTTAAACCAACTTAGCAAACTTAAAAGATAACTACTTCAAACTTCAGCTAACCACCACTGACTTACTAAGTTTCATTTTCTAAGAACACATTCATTTCATTTCTTTTAACTCCAAGATCAAAACCTGGTGTAAAAAATTAGAACTAAAAACACTCTTTATATAAAGCCCAAGAAGATCGATTTAAGAAAATAAATACGCAATTAAAATAAGAGAAAATTACTTGGACGTCGTATATATTATGTTCTATTCTCAGTTTGAAGTGCGCGTTGAGATCAAAAACAACAATAAATAAATAGTAGAAGTGAGAAATAGATTAGCAGCAGATAGCAGAGTTAAGTAAAACAATACGCGCGAAAATTCCAGCTAGTGGAAAGAATCATTCTCAATTAATTTAATTAAGCATGAACTGGCTTTCTCCAAAATTAGAATAAGAAAAATGTAAACTAAAGCATTAAAGAAACGAATATTATTTGCATAATTAAAGTCTTCAAAGTTCAACTATTCCAAGGCATAGTTTTATTTTGCTTTTTAAAAAAGAAAAGGCATACCCCCTCTCCCCCCAAAAAAAAAAGTTTGGAACATTTGCTGTTCATCTAAACAAAAAAGGCTTAAAAGTTATTGAAAACCCAGGGAAATTAAAATAAGCTTAAACAAGGGCCGTTTCGTTCCCTGCTCCATCATCAGAACTGTTTTCGAGCATTCAACATCCAAGAAAAAAAATACCATCCACACAAAAACGCTAACAAAAATAATAACGTTATTTTTTTTTTTGTACGAAGAAAAAGGAAGAAACTTACAGGTTGAAGAATTATAGAATAATGGAGCTGAATAAAAAGAGAAAGGATAGATCTGAACGGCGTCGAAAATTTCTAAGGCAGATAACGAGGAAAGGCAGAGCAGGGAGGAAGACGACGGTCGCGATGAAATAAAGGAAAGAGAGAGTCAAGGGGTTTGTATGGGGAATTGTGACTCGTCTGTATGTAGACGTAGTGCTGCCGCTTCTGTTTCCGCTCCCTCTCTCTTTTTAGTTTTACTTTTCCTTTTTGTTTTTCTTTTTATTTTCCACTATAAACGACAAGGAAAACTAAAAAGTAAATAAATAAAGATGCGGCAGTTTTTTATTTTTACGACTTTTTTGTTACAATTGTATGTATTTTGGTGTTGTCAAGTTTTTATATTATGTGTGCCATAATTGGCATAAATATATATTTTTATTTTTTTTCTTTCATAAAATTTAGTTTATTTTTTAAAATATTATATTTTTTATAGTAATTTTAAAAATAATATTATTTGTCATCGTTTATAAACAGTAATTAAATAAAATCAAATAAAAATTTAAAGACGAAAGTAAAAGGCACCGTCTTTAAACTGTGCAACAATTAAAATAGTATCAACAGTCTCAGTCTTTAAACAGTGTAATAATTAATTATTGTTCAAAAATGATATCTAATGCTATCATCTTCACATTTACTGTAAAAAAATATTATATTTTTTAAAAAAAATTGGCTTGCGTCATAATTGTGGAAAAAAATAAATAACGTTATTTTAGTAAATTTGTCATATATATATATGTATGTCTCAATTTTATAAATTTACTCTCTTAATTTTTTTAAAAAGCACAGTTAAAATTGTGAAGAAAGAAATATTGTTAACTCTAAATGACTTGAATTCTAATAATTTTTTATACAATTTATCCGTTTTTTTTAATATTATCATATTATAATTTTAAAAACAAAGTTAAAATTGTATCGTTTTTTTACTGTAGATTATATTTATAATGCATATGTGTATGTATTGGTGGAATAATATAGAGAGGAAGTAAGGACTGAAGATGAGTAAGATTTGCACCATTTTCCTATCTTTCTTCCCGTTTGGTCCGAGACATTGTGAACTTTTGTAATGAAAGTTGATAACGACCTTTGACTTCATATTTTCAATCATTTTCCTTTCCTTTCCTTTGTGCGAAGTATCCTTTTACCACAAGTGTAATTTTAGATAAAGAAAAATGAATTCCGGGTTTTCTAAATTTATATTAATAAATATAATATATATTCACCTCTGATTTCATAATTTTTTATAAAAAAAATATTGATGATGAAATCTATATATTTATTTCTTAAATAGCGTTGGAAATAAATATAATTTAAACCTGTTGTGTGACTGATAGGATCGATCATCTATCCCAAGATCAAATCTTTAATGTTAGAGATCAATCAGAAACAATGACCCTATTCACCGTAGACATACCCAAAAATCAAGGATAGGTCCCTACTCTATAATGGTCACAGCATATCCAAACAACAAAATCAAGAGAAAAATAATTTAATTTTTCATTTTCGCCCTTCTGTTGTATATTTTTTAGAGAGAAGCTTAATTATAGATTTCATTCTTAAAGTACTGTCTGTCTTCATTACATGAGCTTAAACTTGCAAGCACGTATATATTAGAAGTTCGTTAGTTGTTTTGTGTGAAGGCAAGGGATGTTGCGGTCTAAGAAAAAGATAGGGATTGTGAAGGTGGGAAAATTCAAGTTAAAGTATTGGAAGTAGACAATTAAGGTCGAATCATTATAAATTAAGTGTGTTTTTATTTTCTATCATTCTCATCACTTTCCCACTTAGCAAAACACTTTTAATTATCAATTTATCTTGATAAACAAAATTTTAATTATCAATTCATTCCGTTTCATAAAAACCTGATCACAAAATTTAACAAAATATTTTAGAATTTATTAAAAATACAAAATAATATATAGATTATAATGCATATCGGAGATCCATTCTTCTGAATTAGTTAGCTTATCATTTAAATAGTTATATTTTATAATTAATTTGATACCTTTTTAATACATTTAGAAATAATCATTTATTTAATATTATTATTTTTAAAGTTTACCCTTAGCTTATTCATCAATAAAAAACAAATTGAAAATATATATTCCCCTTCGGAAGCACACAATTTGGAGTCTTCTTCATAGGAAATGTATATTAAAAGGATATAAATTTCATGTTAAAAACAAAGTTCAAATTAATATTTTTAATGTAGAATTAACTTTTATATATATATATATATATATATATATATATATATATATATATATATATATATATATATATACCCCTCCATCAAATACATTTTTTCAAATAGGCAAAGTAATTGGGCTAACTGGGCCATCTTCAATCCATTATTTACTGACACAAGTCAGTCTGAACTGAATTTATTTGTTCACGACCAAAGCCCACGCTACTGACCACTTTCCCACATCGGATTCCAAGCCACAAAGCCCATCCACAAGTGTTAAAACTAACACTACACTCGCAGGTAAGAGAGAGATAATGTCCAAAACTAATGTTTGGCAGCATGCAAACTAACTATTAGAATTTGAAGCAGCTTTACTTAATTAATTCCCGTATTAAGGTAACTAATCTTCCCAGGCTTTAGTTAACGAAAATTTCCATTGATTTTGCTTCATTTCTGTTCTTTGTTCTCGATATTTGGTTGTTGTTCTGCTGAGCTTTGCATTGGATTCACCAGGTGGATACTAAAATTTGAGGGTTGAGATTATTTTAGTATATGGGTTTTGGCTTTAGCTTTGTTGGTTTTGCTTCAGAGTAAATTATGTGGAAAAGTTTCTCTTTTCTTTTTTCACAATTACTTGTTGTTATAAATGCAATATGAATTTATTATTGTGTTTAAGCTAACATGTTTCCCCTATGGGTAAGTTATCAGTATTTAGCCGATGCCACTTGCAGTCTATTGGGGTAAGTTTCGGGATGCAGTTTTGTTGAGCTGTGGCTTTTTCTTATCTCTGTACTGTCATACGATGTGCACTTGCTGGTATGTATACTCGCATTCCATTGTTTATGAAACTGTGATGCTGCGTATATCCAGATTTCATATGATTTAAGGGAAAACGGATAGCTCAAACTTTTCTATATTTCCATTATGTGTAGTTGGTTTTGGTAAAGTTTTCAAGCAGACATGGATGTTTTAAGTTGAATATTGCCTTTTTTTTAGCAAAAAAAAAAGGTGGGCCTCCATTCCCCTCCTTTTCTTTAGTTAATGATGATTAAGTTAACACTGTTTAGGTTTTGGATAACGTTAGTGCTAACCTGATTATCTTTTTCAATAATGTTCATCCTTTCTTACTCATATTACTATAATGTATGATAATATTTTTGGAAAACACTTTGAAAGACAGCCGTGTAAATTTTAGTTTAAACGTGCCTTTTAATTTTAGGGATTATAATTTAAAATTTAGGGGTTTAGGTTGTAGGGTTTAGAATTTAATGTTAGTATTTAAAATTTAAAGTTTAGAGTTTAAGGATTAATTTTTAGGGTTAAATTTAAAAATTCAGCTTTGTGCATTAAAATTTTACCCATGTTTTTTTTTTTGTGTGTTTAAACTTAACGTCAGATCGTGTCCTTTTATTTTTTTGCTTTCAATCTAATAGTTCCTACATGTAATCATAGCTCTCTGCATATATGCCGGAGAAAGACATCATTGTTCGTTTCATGACCAAATTTGCCATGTTGCTTTTGGAAGTCAAATCCTCCTTTTCTACAAGTCTTTTTCCCATTGAAATTTATAGGCCTGCAAATTACATGGTAAACAAAAAAGAACATGTAGATACTTGTTTTTACTTAGATCTTTATATGATGAGTAATGATTTAATTTAGGAGACAATGGTAGGGTACCAAGAACCAACAGCGTAGGAAGTTCGATTTGGCAAAATGCTACTAACAAAATCATGCTCTAGATATCACCAGATGATAGCTAAGTCGAACTTTTTCTGCTTTAATCCGAAGTGAAATGAGAAGATTTTGTGGCTTACTTTTTACCTTTTCTCTGAAGTTTCATTGCAGGAGTAGCTTCTAACCAAACCAGAGTTCCTGAAATGCCTTTCCTAGTGAACCCATGATCATTTCTCAATATCTGCAATACATGTAACTGTTGAACCCGGTGTTTAACGAATGCAGTCATTTCGAATTACGGATTAAAACTTCGTGGTTATGCTTTAAAATGATTCCATGAAGCCTATTAAACAACTTACAATCATGTTTGTTGGAACCTCACTTACATAGTGTAGATGTGAGCTGATGAAACTATAACCTGCTATTCTCTGGCTTAATTATTTTGCATTTATTTAGGATGTGTAGGTGGGAATGTCATTTTAGTCTTACATCATCTTCTGGTACTGCCTTTCATTGTTACTTGCCCTACCATCAAAGGCGAAAGCAAAGGGAGTCGAACAGGGAAAAAAAGAAATCTTAAAAAATATGGATTGATTGTCCATTTATGGTGGATTGAACGTCTATAATCAAATCAAACAGGAAAGCAAACTGCTGGAGGAATTAAAATAAACCAGGAAAGACTAATGATGGCAAGTTAATATCTTGGTATGGACAGAGACTTTTGAAAAAGGGTGGATGATAATTGGGCTTATAAATCGCAATCTTCTTCTTTATAAATCTGAGGTCATAAATAGATAAAAATTCAATTATATATGAAAGAAAATGGATAATTGTTGAAGTAATCATGTTTTGCTGGCATGTCTTCCTCTTTTGATTTGGTGTTCTTTTTGCAAATGAAGATGACACCGTTTCATAAAGCGACAATATTGGGTTCCTCCAGTTTAATTGGTGTAAACGCCATTAGCATTTCATGCAACATAAAATGAAAAGAGGCAATATTGTTTATTTGTAGGTAGACCCTGAACAAATGAAATGGAAGTCGGTTTCTTTGTTTAATTATTCAAGTTAGAAGACCATCCAAGGCCATGTTTTGCATTAACGAAATCCCCCAATCGTGAAACCCTAGTTTCCCCTTCCCCCAAAATTGTTCCACCGTTCTCTTAATTCTTGCTCGAATGTCTGTCTTCGGTTGTTGGTCTCTCCTCTCCGAGTACCTTCGTCGGTTTTTTTCTAAGATTTTAGTCTCTCTTTTGGCGTCGGGAGTTAGGTTTAAAAGTTTTTCTCGATTTGGGTGGTGCTCGTTTTTCTTGTTTATCTTCCAGTTCGATCGTCTTCATCTTCTTCTTGGTCTTGGGGGTATTCATCTGTTTCGTGCTTAAGGGAGGCTTTCGTTTCTGGTTTTTCTGGAATGCTTTTTCATCGAGTTATTTCTCCGCCTGCTCCATTACGTTTCTGCCTTGTCCTTTTCCTCGGGTCTGTTTCTGTGCTTTGTTGAGTGTAGTAGCCGGCGGTTCTGGTTTTTGGCCTTTATCGGCGTTGGGTTTTGGTTGCAGTCGATCTCTCTGTTGGCTCTTTGACCTTGTTACCCTTTTTCCTCGGGCCTTGGTTGTGTTTCTCCTTGTTTGAAGTTTCTCGGTTCCGATGGCCCCGGTTTTGCCAGGAACCATGTCCCGCTCGGATTAGAATGATTGCCGCCGAGTCCAAGACCAGTTTGTTGGTTTTGGTTGCCCCGTCTTTTCCTCTTCTATGTTTAGGGTCGAGAAGTGTTCGGTAAATCATGGCTTCTTCCCCGATATTTCCCTTACTTTCAATTTGGCTCATATAGTATGTTTGACGATAAAATCTTATCTCTTCTAAAATATGAAATCTGTTTTCGGATAGAGTTTTTACATAGGTGTTGTCTATTTGAGTTATAGATCAGTTCTTTGCTTCAAAAATCCTGTTATTTTTCTTTTTCTGTTTTTAGGATTGTTTCGTGGTATTCTATCGCATTGTTTGTTATATTTTTTCTTTTTGGATGTTTTAACACCTCCTTTTATATAAATGGTGGCTTTTGTCTTATCAAATGTGGCCGTTTAGGGAATTTATTTTTGTTTGTATCTGCTCGTTTTTTTTGTTAAATAAATCTTAACTTTATAAAAAATTTATTTTATGTGACTGGCCAAGGCCATTAGGCCAAAATCAAGAGCTTTAGTTGTTTCCTTTAACCTAAATAATGGTTGCTAATGATATATTGATATTACTCGATTTCCATTGGCTACTTATCTTTTAGTTCAGTTCCTTTTTTTTCCTTGTGCCCTTTGGCAGACCAATTAACTGTCTTTATGTTTAACGTTGATAATTATAAAATGCAAGGTAATTATTTTAAACTTAAAAAATGATAGAAAATAAAATTGTCCATAATTTTTAGAGTACGTAATTAAAAACTCTCAAGTTTTATGTTAAAATTATATATGATGCACTATTAGTAAACCACAATATATTGTTTTATTAATAAACTATTAATAAATTATAATATACTATTTTATTAATGAATAGATTAAAAAATAAAAGACTTATAAATAGATATTTATAAATTATTTTAAACATAATTAAAACTATATAATTATACAGTACACACCATAACAGTGCGGCGGACAAGTGTGAACAGCTGTGTAAATGTGCCATGAACAGTTCGATGACTTGTGATCGCATATATGTCTAAAATGGACTCGGTATACCACGTTACCTGTGATCTCAACTAATAAGATTTATTTATTGCATTGACATGTAAAAAAAAGTAAAGATTCACTTTAACAAAAAATAACATAAAAAAATATTATTGGATGAGATAATAGATGACGTAATAAACCTGACTCATCTAATAATTTTTCCTAATAAACAGTACCGATGGACTCTGGATTTTGGGGGAACAAAGCCTCATTTTTTGAATACCTACAAGGCTAAAACGTTGGGGTTTTGGATGAAATATCTATTTCAAAAGATTTTAAAAGTTTAGGGCATGCATGGTTACATAAATTAGGTGCATGATTATTATACTATTATAATTAAATTTATTTAATATATTAATACCATCCAATAAATAGGATTATATTTTGAATTTAATAGTTTTTAAGGAATACATTGAAAAAAATCTAAGGTATTTAATATGTTATTTTTTTCATTTAAATCAATTGTATTTCTTAGGTCAAAAGAGTCATGGCACACTCTAATTGACCCAATTTCTTTTAACAGAGTTAAAAATTAAGAAACATGGGAAACATTTTGAAAGTAAGGAGACATCACGGTAAAAAGAAACTTTGGAAAATAACTCGGTAAAACATGTATAATTTATCAGTAACTAATAATCCATATAGAAATGACTAATTAAAATAATTTTAATATATTTTTCATGACTGTTGCAATTCAAGGCTAAAAGTATTAAAATATGCCTTTAAATATCTTGATTTTCATGGTAAAATTCTGTAGTTTTATTGTGTACCCAATTAAATCTTTAAAATATTATTTTTGTTTGATTAATATATAAAGAATTAATATTTTTTAGCCCTAGAGAATTAGTCTCACTTGCAAACATGAAGAGATGACACCATAAATTAGAAGACCCCAAACAAGTGAAGAAAACTACTCATATTATATAACGTAGAAGACATCCTCACACCATATTTTATATCTGAAATCCCAATTTACAGACAAATACAAAATAAAAAAAGAAGTCATCTGCTAGCTGCCAATTTTCTCACACTCATCTTCCTAGACCTACCTGCCAATAACACTAATATTTTACTCATATTAATGATAACAACAATAAAAGAAAAAGGAGCCAATAGTAATAGTTATACCCCTCTTTTTCAACATGAAAAAACACCCACCAAATAGAAAGAATGTAAAGGACATCCTAGGTTTTGACCATATTTTTTCATCCATTTATAAGTCTAATGGTGATGAGGATGATTATGGTTCAGTAGTATTCAAAGATGTCCGGAGTGGCCATGACGGCTTGTCCAAGATAAGGCAGGTTGAAAGGGTTGTTGAAACTGTGATCACCACTTGCATTAAAGCACTGATCAGTTTCATACACCAACCCGTTGCAGGGGGCGTTGAGACAGCTCAGGATTTGGTTCAGAGAGTTGAGTCTTTGACTCAGTTCCATTATCTGAGCCCTCAGAACCGAATTCTCGGCCTCCATGGCCAAATAGTGGTGGGTGGTGAAGTTGATGCTCGTAAGGATTTGGTTATTGTCTTTGCTTAGCTGAGTCACTTGGGACCTTAAATCATCCATGTGCTGCTGTTTTCTCACCCGGGATCTTCTGGCTGATTCCCGGTTTGATTCCTTTCTCTTTCTTTTCCTTTGATCCATTATGTTCATCTGATGCAACTCCTCTTCAGAGCCAGAGTTGAGAAGCTGCGAGGAGCTTGTGGAATTGGAGTTCCCACTGGACGAAGCCATATTAATATATTTACACCAAAAAATATGACTGAAACTTCAATAAAGATGACTAATATTTCAGGAATCAGGATAATATAACCTCAGAGGCGGCAGGACACCGATACAAGCTAACTAATATAGACAGATATATTGAAAATCAAGCAATTACAGAAAGCTTATTCATGAGAAAACATAGAACCAATAGAGGAAGACAACTGAGAACGATTGAACGAGATGAGTCCTGCGTCTGAGGGAGGAATTTATCATAAACCCGGACCGGAGGATTTCACTGACAACTGGAGACATGAGTCTCAAGCAACAACAACAACTTTTGCAGCATGGAGATTTACAGCACAAGGAAAAAGGAAAACTTATTTTTGGCAGAAAATATCGGCAAAATAAAAACAAGATATCTCTTCTTTTTTCCAGAGTTTAGCTATGGTTTTTCTGAATGGACTCTAGTCTAGAATCTAGAGTTACCTTCCAAGACCAAGAGGATATGGAAAGAAAAGAGGAAGAGAAGGGAAAACAGGGGGGGAATAACTAGAGGGACCTTAGCTCTAAGGGAAAAGAAGAAGAAGAGAGCAGAAACAGCCTAAATTCTAGAGGGGGAGAAGAGAGCAGAAGTGGAAGGGGATTTTGGAGAGTGTTGATAGGGGAATTTATAGAGGAAAATGTAGACGATAGGGAGATACAAATGCTAATAAAAAAGAGAAGAGCATCGGAGAATCTTCTTCTTTGGGAGTTGTTGGAGGGAAATGAGACGAAATTTACACCACTTCCAATTTAGGCTGCGTTACCAACACATGTACAACACCAACATTATTTATCATTTTTTCCCTTTCATCTCTTTATTCTTCTACTTTAATTCACCCATAATTGTAATACTAGTATTTGGTTTAGGGTTAATATCGCATAAATTGCTTATCCAATACCAAAAAACAATCAACTTGAACACATAAAAGCATATCCGTGTGCGTAAGTTCAACTCCAGTTACGGTGCTAAAGCCTGGGTTGTAACATAAAACCAACCATCAAGGTTTTGACTTTTTTTGTGCTACTGATTTTGCTTTGAAGAATCTAGAAGCTGAAAACACAGTAGCAAACAATAACATCTCAAAAACTTAATTACAAAGTCTTCCCATTTTAGGCCTTAATTGATACAAGTTATTAACCAATAGTTATGGCCTACAGGCATAGCTTTTGTTTTTCTTTTTTTGGGGGTTTAATATTACATAAAAACTACCAGCTGCCATTGCCAACTTCGTATGGATAAAAGAGATTTGCAGAATCTTTAACCTTGTCTTTTTTGCGAAACAGCAAGGAAAGAAACAATGCTCTGCTTTCAACTTGTTGATCTCCTCATAAGTAGTAAAGCTTTTGCTGAGAATTAATGCCACTAGCTTGTACTACCCCAATTCTCCATTTTTCTCTAAAAAAATTGTATTTAAATAAAATGATATCAATTTAGTGAAAACTTGTGCGGACAGCAGAATTGTGCAGCCAGAAAAATGTACCCGTTGTTTCCGGAGTCTTAATCTGAATTCAAGCCAAGGTCTCTGACTTTATCTGGAGATAGATATTAAAGGACTATCAACACTGTTATGAAATATAAATGCATTTGAATTGATGAAGCAGTTGGAAAAAGAAAAGAAGTTGAGAAAGGGTGAAACGCATATACTTGAGAATATTCGATTAAGCTAAAACTCCAGATTGAATTGCCTAATTGATCTCATCAGGTTTACCCTTTCTGTTGCAATAGTTGAGTTGAGCCCATGTCAGACTGAAAATGACAACATCCAATCCCTTGCTTTTGCTTTGGTCTTATTTTATCTCTTACCCCCATCAAAGGCAAAAAAGAGAACATGAAAGTTCTTCCATGCTTACCTGTTTATACCCACCACAATGCAAAACACACTAACCCAACTAGGGGTATAAACGACTACTAGAGCTCGACTATTTAAGATTTCGAGTTGAGTTCAAACTCGAGTAATTTTTAACGAGCTTGAAAAATCTGAGCTCGACTCGACTCATTAAGAACTCGAGTCGAATTCGAGCTTGATTCAAGCCCAATCGAGTTAAGTGTTTACCGATATTTGACCGTGTTGGATTTGAATAGCACGCCACTTGTCACGTCTCATTTAAAGCCCTATAAAGAAAAAACTTTTATATACAAGTAGTGTAAAGTCAAGCTTGTTAATTTTAGGGTTTAAGATGTTAGTCTGGGGTTTAGAGGCTTAGACTGTTGGGTTTAGAATTTAGGATTTAGATTTTAGGTTTTAAGACTTATGTTTAGGGTTTATATTTTAGGGTCTAAGTTTAGGAATTTAGATTTTAAATTATAAAAAATAAAAAAATTTAGTATATTATATTTTCGAGTAGCTCGCGAGCTTTTCGAGTCGGTATCAAGTAGCTCAGCTCGGCTCGTTAAAAAATCGAGCCGAGTTTGAGTCGAGTCCAATCGAGTCGAGCTTTGACCGAGTCGGGCTTGAATAGCTCGTTGTCTGTCTCGTCTCGTTTACAACCCCAAACCCAACCCACCCAATATAAACCTTTTTTCCCCTTATGATTACTAGTTACACTTTATAATGAGAGGTGTGATTAGCTATAAGAATAATTAGTTCGTGCCAGCTGCATAATCACGATTGTTATCAGAAATATGTTTAGATGGTATGATCTGTTAATTTCCACAACGATCCTCCTAATGCTAATGTAAAGTCGGTTTTCCCACGATAATATGAAGCATGCTCATAGCTGAAACTGCTGATGGAATTCATCATGTCAAAGGCCACCAAAAACAGTTGAAGCACTGACCTAGCCTGAGAGACCCGCTCTGGAGGACGGTGGTAGACCTCGTATAATGTCGAACAGGACAGACAATGGGCAGTGGGCACAAACAAAATTCCTAAAAATAATATTAATACTATTTGTATATTTATTAGAGCTGTAAATGAGACGAGATATATCGATAGTTATTTGAGTTTAACTCGGTCAATGTTTGGTCAACACTTGATTTGAGCTCGAATTCTTAACAAGCCGAGTCGAGCTACTCGAAAATATAATATACTAAATTTTTTAATTTTTTAAATTTAAAATCTAAATTCCTAAACCTAAAACCATAAATACAAGTCCTAAACCCTAAAATCTATATCCTAAATTCTAAACCCAACAATCTAAACCTCTAAACCCTAAACTAACACCCTAAACCCTAAAACTAACAAGCTTGTGCAAACTAAACTTTACACAACTTGTGTATCAAACTTTTTTTCTAATAGGGCTTTAAATGAGACGAGATAGATCGTGAGCTACTCGAGTCTGACTCGGTCAAAGCTCGACTCAAGTGAACTCCACTCGAGTTCTTAATGAGCCAAGTCGAACTTAAATTATTCAAGCTCGTTAAAAACTACTCAAACTTAAACTCGACTCGAATTCTTAACGAGCTCAACTCGGCTCGTTTACGCCCTTAATTTGTACTCTATCATGGATCGGGCAGTGGCGATCCAAATTTAGTTCAACTCGACCATCATTAGAAGAACATTGTTTACCTAAATATCATTTTTGTATTCATTATAGTATTAGGTTTTATGGTTTGGTATAAATACGGTTTGAAAATATATAAATGGGTCCACCATATATATATAAAAAAAAAGATGATATGAATTAAGGCTGAGGAAGAAAGAGGAAAATTACATTCTTCTATTTATAAATTTCTTGTGGAAATACAGCGTCAGCTATGAATCATTGTTACGTGAAAACTAAACAAAATTGTATTGTAGAAATGTACATACGTACGTGGGAACTCATATAATTTGGGGCCGTTGAAATTTTATTTATTAATTGCTCTACATTTAAATATTTTTCTGGTCGAAGTCGTTAGGTTCCTATAGTAAATGATGATATGTTTCGAGTATGTGACTTGGTTCAAACAGTTTAATATGTTGGTAATACGAGAGTTTACTTAGATTTAAGGGTAAAATACAAACATATTATTCAACTCCCTTCTTTCTCCTATTTTGGTCACTCAACTTTCAAAATTTTCAATTTACTAATTAAATTTTTAGATTACTCCTGTTTTGATCACTCTAAATTATTTTTTTTATTATTTTTGATTTTTTTAATATTATTAAATATTAAAATAAATAATAAAATCATATTTTATTATTATTAAATTTAATATATATATATATAAAAACATCACCACCATCTACGACCACCGTCGACCTCAGAATCAACGGTCGTTTGATCCCAAATTGCACCGATGACTCGTTTTGACATGCTGAGTTCGAATCTGGTGTTTGTTTCGCCAAAAATGTCCCGAAACTTGCGAATCTCGTTTGAAACTTTTCGATTTCCTAACTTTCGATCTCTTTTTTATGGACTTTGGAGGACTTTTCGGCAAAATGGAGGTTAGATTCAGACTAAAAGGGCCGAGATAAAGTGATCGGTAAAATTTGGAACCGAACGACCACTATCTATGACTGTCGGCGGTGGTGTCTGACGGCGACGAATGGTGGCCAACGAACAGTTTGATTTAGTTTTATATTTTATATTTTAAATTATTTTTATATTAAATAATAATAAAAATCCCAAACAATTCAAAAAAATAATAAAATAATATATAGTTATCAAAATAGGAGCAATCTAAAAGTTCAGTTAGTAAATTAAAAATTTTAAAAGTTAAATGACCAAAATTAAAAAAAAATAGTTGAATGATAATTTTTGTGTTTTATCGGACAAAAATGTTAACTTGTACTCGAGTAGAATGATAACAAATGTTGATTCTATTTATGTGAATAAAATTACAACTTATCAGAAAAAGTGAAATAAATGCTTCCGTTGCAATCGATCATTACTGAATTCATTTTTTTTTTATCTACAATCTTCTTCCTCAATTGTCAAACAATATCTGGTAGAGATGACAGAGAGCAGCAGAGGGAAAATTAAGGATGGTCGGTTTTTGTAGGGTCAAAACTCGCAACACTAGTCTCTTTCAGCTTTTCTTAAGCTCCATTTCGATTTCCCATGCCCATGATTTTTCACATGCTTACTTTTCCCCCCTAAATTTCCTCGGTTTGTTGCTTTTGAATCTCAACTTCAACAACTTGCTGCCTGCTGGTTGGTCCCAGAGTTTTCTTTTCGCATACATTTGCAGGTGGATACTTAAAGATGGTCTTTATTTACATATAAAATAAAGGATAAACTATACGGAAATCACCGATCTTAAGGTTTGTATTAAAATGATCACCGATCTTTTAATTTTGTCAAAATAACCACTTAACTATTGATATGGTTATAATATAGCCACCGGCTGTTAAAACCTAACGAAAAGGCTGACGTGGCAGTTAAAAAAATTGTATAATTACGTATTTAGTCCCTGTTATTTACACATTTAATCAATTTGGTCCTAATTTTAATCTAATAAAATAAATTGATTATTTAATTAGATGGTGACTATTGGAGGGATTTATTATTTTTATTTAATTTATTTATTTATTTTCCTCCCCAATCAAATGGTGACACGTGTCACCTGATTGGAGGGGAAAAATGGAATTGGAGGCCGGGGGAATCGAACCAAAGACCTCTAAAACAATGGAATTGGAGGCCGGGGGAATCGAACCAAAGACCTCTAAAACAATGGGAGTGTTATAGGCCTACCACTAGGCCAAGCCATTTTTATGATATAAAACACAACTTTTTATATATGTTTTATACCGTTTTAATGCCCAGAAAAATAAAAGGGAAAAATGGCATCAAGGGGATTCAAACACATGACCTTATATTGTAAAGTAGTATATGCTTGCCACTAGAACAAACATATTTTTATGATATAAAGTACAATATTTAATATATATGGTATACATTTGTTAATGCCTGAAAAAAGAAGGAAATGTGGTTTTAGGAAACTTGAATTTGTGAATTTGTATTCGCTAAATGAAGATTAAATATCGGTTTCCCAGTTTATTATAATTTAAAATATATACAAAATATTGTTAACTTTAATTTAATTATTATATTTATTTAATTGGATTAGACGTTTTTGTGTATCATAAGTATGTCATGTTCGAGTTTCTTAAAACCACATTTCCTTCTTTTTTCAGGCATTAACAACTGTATACCATATATATTAAATATTATATTTTATATCATAAAAATGTGCTTGTTTGAGTGGTAATCATACACTACCTTACAATACAAAGTCTTTTGTTTAAATCCCCTTGATGCCATTTTCCCCTTCATTTTTTTGGGCATAAAACATATATAAAAAGTTGTGTTTTATATCACGAAAATGGTTTGGCCCAATGGCAAGCATACAATACTCTCATTTCTTTTGAGGTCCTTGGTTCGATTCCCCCAGCCTCCAATTCCATTTTCCCCTGTCACCATTTGATTTGGGGAGGAAAATAAATTAAATTAAATAAAAATAAATAAATTTCTCCAATAATTAAATAATCAATTTATTTTATTAAATTAAAATTAGGAACAAATTGATTAAATGTGTAAATAACGAGAACTAAATGTGTAATTATACAATTTTCTTTTAACTGCCACATCAGCCTCTCCGTTAGGTTTTAACGGCTGGTGGCTATATTGAAACCATATCAATAGTTGAGTGGTCATTTTGACAAAATTAAAAAATCGGTGGTCATTTCGACACCAACCCTAAAGATCGGTGGTCTCATGTATAGTTTACCCTAAAAGAAACTATGTCCCTAATTAGGGCACTAGACAATCTCAAACTAACAAACTATCCCTCAAAGAGTCTGCAGAGGTTAACAGTTGAGATTTTGTCATTGTAATGCAACGGATTTCTGGGACACGTTCTTGTTGTTCGGATTATGCATGTACAAGTTGTTCTTCAATTTTGGCTGCTTGATCAACAGGCAGCTGGTCTCAGTTTAAGCTGGGTGGATTTGTTGGACTAGTGGGAACTCAAAAACCAGGCTAAGCATAACAAACCCATATGCAACTTTAAACGTAAAAAGCAGCCATCTCATCAAAACTTCAAATCTAGACAAGCCACCGTCAACTTTATTGTCTTAACGGCTGCAACCTCTGTCAAAAAGAAGAAAAAGCAGACAAGGGGGTTCCTTATAGCAGTCACGCTCATCGTACGTGCATGCAAGGAATAGTGTAAAGACTAAAGGGTGATTATCACAGTGAGGTGATGCAGTGTTGTCACCTATTCTTGGTCCAGTTTCGTACCAACTTCATGTCTGATAGTGTATCTAGGCATAGATAAAGCCACATGTATACGTGGGTATTGATTGACACCTAAAATTTTTGAAAAGTTATATTTTTTATATAATTTATATATATAAATAAAAAAATATTTAATTGATACAATTTTATAAATAAATTAATACCCTTTATATATAAATTGACACTCTTTACAAAATAATTAATTTCTCTTAAATATCGTTAAAGAAAGTAATACCTTTTAAATAAAATTTTGGCTCAACCCCTATATCCAGGGGTTCTTTTTATCTAACCCCAGAATATGGAATGAATCTGCCTTCACCGTGAAGGCATCTGAGTGTGATGTTTCTGTTTTTGGTGAAAAAAAAGCACTGTATTAACCAAAACCTTATCATTTTGCATTTCAGATGTTCTCAAGTGAATATTATCATATATAATATCACATTAGATGTATGTATTGACATTTGACAAATTTTAGAAACAAACAGTTGACAGAAAGAAGATTATGATAAAATTTAAGTTCTATTTTCCACTTGCCCCAAGATGGGAGATGAAGTAAACTAGGTGTTTAAACAATTGTCTTCTAGAAACATACTTTCTTTGAAATATGGTCATAATTATCTGCATGAAAGCATATTCATTGTAATTGGCCATAGTGGGAGTGGAACCCACAAATCAATTCTCTTTGTTTTACTTGTAATTTAAAATGTCATATATTTTATTATTAGGAGAATCACATTCAAAGTGTGCTTCATTAGTATTCTGCTTCTAATGAATATATATGTATATAGTCTACAAATTTCAAGTTAAAGAAAAGTAAGGAATCCAATTCATACATTCTACTATCCTCACTACAGTCAAGCTGCCCATTGGAAACCCCAAGAGACACGTCAATGTAGTCTAACTGCTATTTCTTTAATAAAGAAAATACTACTATATATAGCCATGTGAACATTAGTTGAGAAAAAAAGGGTTCCAGTTCCGGAAACTTACAAAGAATCCATAAACTTTACCCTTCCACAATTAATTCTTATCATATCTGCAATATTGACTAATAAATTCCCAAAAAATGTTAATTCAAAGGTTCGCATAAGCTTGCATAGAGCATCTGTCATTTGATTTGCTCCTGCCAGCACTACTGAAGAATAAGGGTTTTTAAACAAGATTAGTGTAAACAAGTTGGCATGAGAGTATCGTTATATCAATCAATCAATAAGATGCTTGATGCTATATATATATATATATATATATATATATATATATAGTAGCCCTATATTTACTTAATTCAGCTCTTCCAAGTGGCAAACAGAGCCACAGAGAACTAATTCTTCCAGGAACAACAAAAACAACAACTAGAAGGAGATATTTTTCCATTTCCCTTCCCGTTCATGTGAAATAAATAACTGAAAGCCAATCCACCATTATCCGCTACATAATCTTCAACAGTAGCTTTTCTTTAACATTATTTTCAAAGAAGCAAAGTACAGATAATTGTATAACACGTGAAGCTTTACTGACGAACAACAGTATGTATTTGGAAATTTTATCATTTGGATTTTGGAGATTAGATTCAGAACAGCATTTGTTTCGGGAAAAACTTCATAGGACGTGGCCCCTCATAAGAAAAAAAATAAAGGAAAGAAAGGTGGCTGGTGGGTCATTAGGTTAAAAAAGGAGCCAACTTGTAAGTTGGCCCTGTCAAAGTAAAACAGCAAAAGCAATAGAAAGCCACTTGAAAAAGCCAAACCACAACAGCAAGCAGGGTGTGGAAAGAGACCAGCGAATCAAAGGTGGAGCCATCTCCATCTTAGGGCTTTTTGTCCAAGATCTAAAACAAGATGCACCCACTTTTTTTTTCTTCTTTCCATTTTCTCCGGTATATGTGAATATGTGATACTAATGTGGGCTTCGTAATTTAAAAAAACGTACCCCTTCTAGTTACATGAAACAGTTGGGCTTTAGATTATCCAAAGATAAATGGAAATGGAAGATATACAAAGCCAACACTGAATCTAGCCCAAGAGTACCAGGCTTTGGTGTTAAAACTACTTATGCTTCTCAGAGCCAGAAGCTTAAGCGAGCATTTGAGAATCAGCAACAGATGGAAATTCAACTGCCGACAAGGAAATAGATTTTCTTTTCTTCCATAAAAATTACACAGCTCATAATAGTAGTTCTCCATCTCTAAAGCTTAATTTACATATGAAAACATAAGCGTTCGTTGTTAGACACATACAACAGCACCCTTATATACAAGTTTGTAAAGGGAACAGAGCTTCTACAGTCAAGAGCTCGAGCACTAAACAAAGCTCGAGCTCTTGATGCAAAATTTAGTTCACATATCACGCTCCCCAACTGACAACTAACACCACATATGTTTTTCAACATTATTGGAAACATATAACGAGTTGCAAAGACATAAATATAGCAACTAATATCACAAAGAAACACCAGGCTCGTCAGCAGTAACCCGTCGTCATTGGCTTGACTGCTGAATCAAGAAGTGGAAAAAAAAAAGTTAGACGTACACCCTGCTGTTGGCTGTTGCAGCTCCGGGATGGTAATGAAGCATTTCCTTCCACATCATCTCTCTTGATCATATCTTCCCCTAAATCCTCATCTATGTCAAGATCGAGTGGAACCTGTGCTGGAGGATTAGAGTTTTGATCGTACAGTGGTGCCATATAAGGGTGTAGGAGCGCTTCCGTTACACTAATCCTTTTTGAAGGGTCAAAAACAAGCATCTTTTGCAGTAAATCAATTAAAAGGGTGGGCATTCGGATAAAGATGGGAAAAGGGGCTTCCAAGGGAATATGGAAGTGATTTGATGTATTTCCTTGCCTTGGGGTTATCTATAAATTCAAGATCCTCCTCCTTCTGGCTGCCAAGGATGTTGATGATCAGTTTAAGTTGATTGAGACACTCTGTACCCGGGAAGATGGGTTTTCGGCCAAGAAGCTCCGCAAAGATGCTTCCAACAGACCAAACATCAATAGATGTTCCATGGTTGTCACAGCAGAGGAGAAGCTCAGGGGCCCTGTACCAGCGAGTGACAACATACTCTGTCATGAATTGACCCTGGGCATTGCTAGTGCGAGCCAGTCCAAAGTCGCAAATTTTAAGGTCACAATTTGCATTGATAAGAAGGTTTCCAGGCTTCAAGTCTCGGTGGAGAATATTCGCTGAGTGGAGATATTTCAGGACTCGAAGCAACTGCAAGAAGAAAAAGAATGAATGAATTACCCCCCCAAAGTACAAAATTAATATTTGATCATTTCCGAGTTACAATAGAAGCTTTAATGCAGAACTACAGAAACACAACCCCCACATAATTATCTCAACTGAATTACCATATAAAATCAGGCTAAATACATCAGAAATCTCTTTACATCCAAATGACTTTGAAAAGTGGCAGTCGGGCAGACCAGAAATGTAGCTAAAAGGGATAGGCTTCCTAAGAAACAATTTACGAAGAATAGAATGCCAATATTAATTTGCATAAATCTTGTCGATGCATAACCATACCAGATCCATTAGTGATTAACTAACTATACTTGCAATATCAGGCCAGTGCATTAATGCCTGAAAGCTTGAATGCCTAGAACACGTTTCTCTCTAAACCTACATTAACTAACTCTAATAAAATTTGTCCCTAATTATTACCTACTACCTAGTCGTTAAATCATCGGAGATCAATTAGCTGAAACAAACATTTTTATCCATCGATGATTCAATCAGGTTCTAAGAATAAGATCAATATTCCATGCATAAAACATCTAAACTAGTAAATGCTAGTATAACATAAACCATCAAATGTTATTGTTTGTAGAAACACAAAAATATACAACATGGCATCCAGGTTGCGAATATGCATATGCAAAATTCAACAATTTAATTTATTGCATCTTTGTCTATGCCTCATTTATATAAAGTTGATATCGAGGAATATTCTGTTAATACATCCACAACAAAGTGTCTAGGCGGTAAGCACACGCATTTGAAATTAGAACTCCTTAGTTTCTCACTCATATAAATAAGCTCTGTTCAAGTTAAATGCAATGCCACATAGCAAGAGACGTTATGCATATTAACCAAGTCAACTAATCTGCGCCTTTGCAAAGGGATTGGTAGATACCTGGAAGAGGAAATACTGACAGTGATCATCGGTAAGCACTTGAGGGGACTTAATGATTTGATGCAAATCGGTATCCATAAGTTCATAAACCAGATAAACATCCTTGAAGCTTCTCCTATGAGTCGGCATCATG
This sequence comes from Hibiscus mutabilis, assembly GCA_019671005.1. Lineage (NCBI taxonomy): Eukaryota > Viridiplantae > Streptophyta > Magnoliopsida > Malvales > Malvaceae > Hibiscus > Hibiscus mutabilis. The sequence continues at coordinate 44,104,324 of CM033752.1, read as the reverse complement.
ACATCTTTCAAAGCAATCACATTTTCATGCTTAAGATGCCTGAGAAGCTTCAATTCACGCAGTGTTCTCAGAGCATCAACACGGTTCTCAAAGGCATTGTGTATCTTTTTAATGGCAACTTTCTCATTGGTTTCACGATTCACAGAAGAGCAAACGATCCCATATGCCCCTCTTCCAATAGGCTTGATGGGGACATATTTGGTGTCGATTTCGAGCAAAGTTTGCCACATGGAATAGTAATGTTTTCCTTGGTAATGAACACCATTTGGAGGCTCAACTGGAGTTGCCATTTTCCTGCCTTTAACCAAAAAAATTGAGAAAATAAAAATTAATTGAATAACTAACGAAATTCTAGTCTGTTCTGGATAAGCAGAGAAACAAGTTCCTATTTTGTTTTGACTTTTTTAATGATTGCGATAATGATCGAGTGGAAGGCGGTCCACTTTATCATACAATTAAAAGGAATTAAAAAACTAAAAATAAGATTGAAAGAAATTAACATAGTGAGATCTTAAATTAATACCTGTTTGGTAAACAAGATTCTTATGGATTCTTCTTTAGTTCAAAAGAACTGAGCTTCGAACTTTTCCGCGATACACAAGCATCACATCTGCTGCTACTATTGGCTAATCCACCTCCGAACTTATAACAAACATCTTAGAAACAAAAGGGAAAACTAAAGCTCCATTAGCTCCGATGAAACCCTAATTTAAAGGTTGGATTTTGAGCAAGGCGAGTCGGAGCTCAAAACAGAAGCTTTCAGGGTGTCGAATATTGAGAGGGCGAAGCGGAAGTTTATAATGCAATTATTTTATGACAACGAGGACTATGAGGTTGGATGTGATCTTTTCAAAGAGTGAGACTCAGAGATCGACTCGTGATCTCGTCGCCATCCGATTAGAACAACGACGAAACAAAACTAATTACATTAGGTTTTATTTTAATTTCATTAATTGATAATATCATTATTATAATTTTTTGTTTTAATATTTACAACAGTCTGGATTTTGGATATTTGTTTGTGATTGCAGCGCAGGGACCTGGCAAAGCGAAGTAAGCGACCTTTTTATAGTAGATTATATACCTACGGCGTCGTTTGTCATCCCGGTTGAAGCGGACGTCAAACCACGTTTATTCTTACTAGACGCGCTTTAGTGGATATACCAAGAATATTCGACTGTCTGTGGCACCAAAAGAACGGATGAGTCCAGGTCCTCCTCAAGCTAGTGTATCAGTATAATTAAATATTTAAAATATTACTTTTAAATTTGTGATAAAAAATATTTACTTTTAAATTCATCCTCCCGTATCATTTGTTTTGTCTATTGTTAATTTTTCATACAGTTTTAGGAAGAAAAAATTTGTGTAAAAATGTGTAAGAAATATGATGTAAAATAATTAAAACGACAATTTTTTATTGAAAAATTAAATTTTGTTTTGTTGAGAAATTAAAAAAAGAGTATAGGGAAATGTGTCTTATAAAAGTTATTATTTTTTTCAATGAGACATTCTAAGTGGACAATTTCAAAACACAAAAAAAGACATATTAAATGAGACAGAAGGAGTATAAAATTAAAAAACGAATATAAATGTTACCGCACAAGAAAATTAATTATCCAAAATGTTTACGGTTGTTAAGGTTTAACGTTTAGGTGATTAAAAGGTCCAAAAAGTTAGCGCCTAAAAATTTGAGTTACTGAATTGGAAGGATTTTTAGGTGAACAAAATGCTAATGTCTTAGTTTACTCATAAACTAATGGGTTAAGGGCGGTTTAATATCCAATTAAATTATTCTACTATAAAATTTCATCAATTAACTTCTCTCATCAAGTTATTATTAAATTTAATGACTTTTAAAATTAGTTGGTGGGTTGAGTCATTATGTTATCATTTTGTATTTTTAGTTTTTTATTTTATTTAAAAATTATATTAAAAACTAAAAAATATCTAAAATATATTTTTTTTAAAAATAATAAATGTCATGTGATAAAATTATAATGCTTCATATAAATTTAATATTTGAGGTTTAATTAATTTATTTTTTCAATAGAAAAAATTAGTTATTATTTTTAAAAAAATCAGGAGGTTAAGCAACCAAAATTTAACGAAGACTCTGGTTTAATGGGATACACGCCATAGCCTAAGCCTTAGGCGATTAGAATTTAGATTCGGTATATTGGATTAGATTCCAACTTGGAAACCGAACTTCACGCGCTCGGACAACAAACTTCAGGCGCATACTTAGCTGCCAAGCGACGCTTCTAAAATTAGAAAGGGAAAAAGACTTAAAAGCCGGAGTCAACTCTGCTCAGGATTATTTTGCCTGAAAACCAAACAAACAGCCGAGTTTACGGAACATAAACAGAAACCGTACCAAAATTCCTATCTTTTTAATAAAACCTTCCTCAGGTAATTCCTCCATTCCCCCCCCCCTTTCTCTTTTTCTGTTCCATTTTTCAATTTTCCCAGATTACTTCTATTGCTTAATTCGTTGTGTTTTGCGTTAATTTTAATTATGCTTGTCGTGAATTAGGTGACTAAACGTTGAATTTTTTGTTGTTTTAACCCAATTTGGAAAATTTCTTCGCCGGCCGAGAATTTCTAAAAAAATTGAATTAGATTTATTCGCTAATTTCCTTGAAGGGATTGTTTAATTTCTCTCTACAACTAAAACCCTTCTCCTTTTTAGTCAAAAGAACCTTTTAACACTCAAATTCATTTTTTCTAATTATGGTATAGATTTTGTTGATGTACCATTTGCTGGTATGTTGTTTTGGCGATTTAATTTTTACGTCGGTTCCCTCAGTTTAACAGAAAGAGGTTAAATTATGATTAGATCGCTGCTTTATTGAGCGGCTTATACTTCTCCTGTAGTTCTGGCAAAATATCTGCACATAGATTTGGCGTGTGCAGCTAGCATGTATCTATCAGAGCAGCCTCATTCATCTATACGCAAGTGGTATTTCAACCGAGAAGAAATTGAGAATCATTCTCCATCTAGGAAGGACGGAATCGAACTTGGAAGAGAGGAGCAGTTATGGAAGTTGTATTATTCGTTTCTGCAAGAGCTTGGAATGAAGCTTAAAGTGTAAGTGCAGGGACTGTGTCTATCTTGAACTTCTTTACTCTGGCTTAATGAGATGTTAATCACATTCCCATATCACCATTTAGTCCTTAGTTTGGCAATTTTGTGGTTTTCTCATATTGCTTTTGAAGCATTAACTTTCATTTTGTGTTTTAGCATGTGTAACAATTTGTTAACGTGATTGACAAATTTACTTCCTCAGGTTGCAATATCACGTGCAATGATGCTGTGTCGCCGGTTTTACATGAGTCAATCTCACATGAAGAACTATTGGAAGGTAGATGCGTCAATCTCACGAATTATCATTAAATAGTTAGATTATCATGATCTGCATTCTTTGGAAGCAGAATATCATTGATTTCATCTTAGAAATGAATGATTGTAGCATATTATCATTACATGCTATTGCTTATTTTTGGATATTTATTAGTTTTTGTCATGTTTGATTATTGCCTAATGGAAAACTTGGTAATTCTTAACAAGGAGAAACTGTATATTAAGTTGTTCAAATCTAGCTGTATTAGTTTTCTCATTCCTAAACATGTTGGTGAACTCTGCAGACTATTGCAACCGTAAGTACATTTCTCGCATGCAAAATAGAGGAAACACCACGCTTGTTGCAGGATGTTATTGTTGTGAGCTATGAAATTATCCATAAACGCAATCCTTCTGCCCCAGGAAGAATCGGACAAAGAGTAATGTTGATTTGCCTAGCTCAGCTTAAGTACATGTTTCTCAATATCATGCTTGCCTAATATATTTCCACCTTCACCACACAGGAAGTTTATGATAAGCAGAAGGAATTGATATTGGTTGGGGAAAGGCTTTTATTGACAACAATTGCTTTTGATCTTGATATCGAACTCCCTTACAAGCTTCTTGTTGCAGCTTTTAAGAAATTGGAAATTTTTCCTAACCTCTTAAAAGTAGCATGGAATTTCGTTAATGATTGGTGAGGACTTGCTGATTTGTTCATTCCGATGGAACTACCTATATTTATGCTATTGTTGACTTATTTCAGATCATTTCCTTGTGTCTTTATGATATTAAATACCTTCATGAATTGAACTTGCAGGCTTCGTACAACCTTGTGCTTGCAATACAAACCCCATTACATTGCAGCTGGTTCCATGTGTCTTGCTGCCAAATTTCAAAAAGTAAAGCTTCCTATGGAGAAGGGCAAAGTATGGTGATTGGAATTTGATATTTCACCTAAACAATTACAAGGTTAGTACGTCAGATATCTTCCTACCTTCACATGTATCAGCTTTATTTCTTACTCATGGTCATTATATTTGTAATGAACAGGAACTATAGTTGATAATTAAAAGAGTGGCTGTCGTAATTTGCTGGCTACAATTTGTAAATTGGTACACATTGATCACAATGAACTTTCTTTCTCAAATCACCTTCCTTAACCTTGTGTTTTTTCTATTATTCAAAAATATAAATGGCACAAGCTTATTTGAATGTCTTTCGAACGTAACATGCATGGTAGTTCTTAACCCTTTTTTTCTTCTAAAAAAGGGGAAAAAACGTAGGATGACATCTTTCATTGCTTTGATGTGTGCTTAATTATTTTGACTCAAATTAGAACTCTACTCCAAAAATTTGCAGAGGTCACTCAACATATGGCGAAGTTGTTAGAGCAAGACAAAAGTCGAGCTTTATTATCAAGACATAGAGGACCAATGAATCTGCTTCTTTCGTTGGAAAGAGTCAGTTTGTTGCTGGAGCTGATAATAATAAAGTTGGCAAATCCATGGACAGTTGTGTTAGCCAAGTTAGCGTGAAAGAAGTCTTCCCTCATCTAGCAAGCGACAATGGTGCAAGTAGTGTTGTTGATGTCAATGATAAGGGTCAGCCAAGAACGGAGGAAACTGACCAGGACCCAAGTTTTAAGATTGTTTCATATGTAGCCTGTGACAACAAACGAGAAAGTGCAAAAGAAAGTTTACCAAGTCAAACCAGTGATAGTGGTGCAAGTACTGTTGTCGACAACGGGGAAGGTGAATCTGATCTAAGAACAGAGGAATCTCATCTTCTGAATCCAGTGTTAAGATTGTATCCATTCATAGTACCTTTAGCAAGATTGATGTCGACCGGATTCGAGAGACCTTCAAGAGGAGGAGATGTGATAGAGTTGCAAATTTGAAGTGCGTGAAAGTTAGAGATGACGAGGTTAGACAGTGAAGCCTGGATAGAGAGGGAGTTGGAGATCGGAATAGAGTTGGAATCTGTCTCTTCCCGGAAGCGAGGGAGGGTGTGCTGAGGTTTTGAACTTGACAAAAGTAGCTCATCGATACTCGCTAACCAGATATCTTCTTTTACTTGGTGCAACAAAGATTGGATTATTTTATTGGCTCATTTATTGAATTGCAAGAAAGGCTGGATTTTGTTTCATTGTTAGAACAACTATATTATTTCCACGTTGTATAGAGTTGAATTATTCCAACACTTTTTTTTTTCAAGAGATTGTATTTGTATTTCAGATCATTCATGCAAGAATCACATCCATTTTTTATTCTAAATGCATAGATGGCCTTCAATTTGTAAAAAGGATTCATTGTTGTACACTTGTAGCCACTATTTAATGGGGAAAATTGGAAATGGCTTCATTACTAGAAAATGCAGCAGAAGTATTTCTCTTTTTGATTCATTGTTGGGTTATATGCATTATATCGATTGTTAGCTTCTCATGATTCGGCCTTAAGGCTTGGAGAATGTTTTGCAAGTTACTTGAATTATTAGATTTTATGGATGTCTTGTCAAATTATCAAGGCTACCTATTTTGTTTCTAGAGAAATCTATACAAAATAGAAATTTCTTGCAATTCTTAAAACTTTCTACATAATCTTAAAGCGAACTAGTCTGGGAGAAAATCTGTTAATGTGTTTCATAACCTTCTAAAATGTTTTAGCACCTCCCCCAATGTTCTAAAATGTTCAAAATCCTTCAAGATGTTCCAGAGCATTTCAGGGTATTCTAGAACATTTTGTTGCATTCTAGAACTTTTTAAAGTATTTTAGATTTTTTTTTTATAGTTCCAATACTCTTTTAATGTTCTAGAATTTTTCACTAATATCATCATTCTTTCAAGACAAGTATTGATTTGTGACACCATGCACAGGCATGTAACTTACGTATGTAACTGTACATACATACTCAGAAATGTAATGATTTTGGTTGATTGGATAGCTTTTATTTTAAGATCCTTTCGTCAAAAAGATAAACAAAAAACGAAACAAAAGAAAGAAGGAATCGTTTTACGTTTAAAACAAGTCATTCATAAAGAAGGAAAAACATTGCTTTTTGAACTATATGATGTGAAAGTTTCTTTTCTACAACTTAATTACTTCCTGCGATGGGTTTTTGTTGTGCTGAATGAATTATTTGCTAAATTATAATCGAGTAAGAAACAGCTTGGATCAAGTTAATCTGGTTAGAAGCAAGAAGCAGAGAAACATGGAAGCACTTATCTTTTCAAGTGTGGGGATGGAGACGGAGGGAGTGGAACCCGCCATTGCCGTGAAAAGCAAGCACATAAAGCTCTTAACCCACCATACTCTTCCTCCAAAGCTCCGGGCAGCAGCCATGTGGGTGTTTTTCTTTTCTTTTTCTTTCAGGTTTCTCAAGTACTCCAATTATCTGGCCTTTAATTTTAACCTGGGAAAAGATATATGCTGAAAGAAAAGGAATCTGGTCAAAACTGTCTTATATGTTTCGTATTTGTGATCCTTGAAACAAAGCTCCTTTCTTTTCTACATTTTTTTTAATGGAGAACATGATCCATCAAGATCTCATATTGGAAGAATCAAAGGATCAAACTTTGATCAAAGTGGTCTGTTCAGATATGGAAACTGAAATATGTACAAGCTAAAGTGTTTGAATCATTGGGCCGATTGCCTAATGTATCTTTAACTGTTTATCAAAGATGGGAAACTTGTGGATAATCTGCATCATCATTGTTGGAAGATGCCCAAACGATATAAATATAAAGTCATTGTAAATAACTAAAGGGAAATTGACCAAAAAGGGAAACGTTATTGTTGAGAGGGAGAGCCACGGATTTCGAGTTCAAATTTTAGAAGTAACATTGTCTGAAGAAATAGTCATTGGTTTCGAACATAAATCATAAAATGAACATATATTATATTAAAAGACTATAGTAAAATAGAGCGACGAACACAGAAAAAGGAAATATGTAAAATATAAGTTTAAGAGTAAAAAATTCCTTCTGTTTTTTTTTTCTAAATAAATTGATCCTAAATCGAAAAAAGGCACACGTGATCCTTAAATTTATTGATTTAGAATTTACGTGTTATTTGACAAAGTAAAGGGGTTTATTTAATTTTAAAAACGCTTGAGGATTCAATCCTCAAGAAAAAGATCTTAAAAGTACAATTATATTTAAAATTTAAAAATATTTAAAACAAAAAAATAATTATAAAATAAAAAATAAAAATATATTAGAATATTTGAAAAATTATTTAAATCATTAAAAAATTTAGAAAGTATAATCTATTAACATATTCCGAAAAGTATTAGTAAAAGTTGGAAATATTTTAAAAATAAAAATCCAAAAGTATTATAAATTTTATTTAAAAAATTCAACCGCATTTTTTCAAAGAATGTATGTAGTCAGATCGACTCCACTCCAAATCATCGAACACATTTTTTCGCAGAATTAACTTTGAAGTAACAATAATTTTTGTGATTCTAACTTACAATTTGAAAATGATGTGATGAATATAGATCATATTAGTACTCACAAGTCTTATTGGAGTTTTCATGATACAACTGACATATAAAGAGGACATCAATTTGAGTTTTGTTTTCACTATTCTTTTATATGAAATTATGAGTTTTTAGAATGTTTTAATATTTTTTGTTTTTTATTTTTTAAATTTATTTTTTTAAAAAAATTAATATATTTATATATATTTAAAAATATATATTTAAAAAAATAAATAAATTCTTCTATTATATCACACGTCATATGAATTGACACATCAATAAATCAGATTATCATGCCAATAAATTTAATGATCAAACTAGTACCGTAACGATCAAAGATAAATTATGGTAATAAAAAATTTATTTGATATTTTTTAACGCATAAAGATTTTTAGATACGTTTTTTCTCGAAGGAAGACTAATTCTTTTTTTTAAATAGTCAAACCTTTTACTTTAAACATTAAAATATATGTGATATGGGGTTAAGTGAGTGAAGGCGATAGAAAGCATATATTTTGCTATGAAAATGTCTTTGTCTTCTTCTTACGACAATACCTTTAAATCTTGCAAAAACTTTAAACCCCTTTTTAAGGGCTTTGCGATTTTTTTGACTAAAAAAGTTGCGCTATATGCTAATTATATGGGTAAACTACATGAATGATCACCAAACTTTTAGGGTAAATTCATTTTGGTCACTCAACTTTTAAAATATTCGATAAGGTCACCCAACTTTTAGTTTGATTTCAATATAGTCACCGAACTTTTAGTTCGCTTTCAATATGGTCCCTCTCGTTACTTTCCGTTAGAAGCTTACATAAGTTTTCATTTTTCCTTAATAAAAAATTGGTAAACAACATCAATCATCACTCAACTTTCTTCTCACTCCTATTTTGGTCACTGGGTTTAAAATTTTCAATTTAATAACTTAACCTTCGAATGAACAATATGGTAAATTGGAATATTTGATTCGAGTAATAAATTTTTTACTTTGCTTATTAAAATATCAAATATGGTAATACGGTAAATTTAATAAGTAAAGTAAAAAAAAAACATTACCCAATTTTTTTAAGGATTAATCGAATTTTTCTGTTTGTATAACTATGTCATTTGAGAGTGACCAAAATATGAATAATTCGAAAGTTAAGTTATTAAATTGAAAATTATTAAACTCTAGTGACCAAAATAAGTGTGAGAAGAAAGTTGAGTGATGATTGATGTAATTTACCCATTTTTTATTAAGGAAAAACCAAAATCAACGAGAGGTACCGTATCGAAATCAAACTAAAAGTTGGGTGACATTTTCAAATATTTTAAAAGTATAATGACCAAAATAAATCCGCCCTAAAAGTTCGGTGTCCATATATGTAGTTTACCCTAATTATATACACACACCAGGAAAAGTATAAGCAACAAATGAATTTAAACAACTGAAATGGGGAAGAACAAGGCTTATTATGTACTACTACTTCATTTCTTTTGTTTTCCTCTTTAAACAAAATAAGTAAAACACTTATGGAATAAATTCATATCTTTCAAGTTTTGGATCAAACTATCATACAACACCTATAAATCATTTAGTATGATGTGGCATATCAATTTCGGATCTTACAATTATTGAATCAAACTATCATCCATCATGTTAGATTATATCTCAAGAAAACCAAACTTCAATACTAATACTAATACTAATACTAATAAATCATTTAGTATGGTGTTAGATACCAAAATCATATCCTACGATTATTGAGTGTTGGTTGTTAATGCAATTCAGTGTCGATAAACTATTGATTCGATTTTTTGTATAATTGTAAATGACGGTATGAAGTTGACATTTCGATTTTTAATTTTTTTTCTTCTTTTATTTAGATTTGTTGAAAAGCTAATAAGGTGGCTTGTGCCCTAACAACTTAATCCAATGTTATCTAAAACTTTGGATAAATTTATATTATATTTTTGTAGGAAGTGGATGTTTGACCCTTGACCGGTTGACTACCTACTCTCAGAAAAAGGAAATGTAGGCTTTAAAAAGAAGAAAGTAAAAATAAGAAAGGATGATGGACCCCTAAAAAGCGATTAATCATATACCCAAACATGCTTTTCAAAGGACTGACATCTTGTTTTACATGTAAAGAGATCATAATAAACCTAAATTTATTATTGAAATCCTAATCTTAAATTTCTTAATTCCATGCAATTACAAATGGGGTAAACAACAACATTGGTCACTAAATTATCCACGCTTTCCTATTTCGGACACTAAACTATTAGTTTTGGCAAAACCATCACTAATGTTACATTTTTTCTGTCACTAATGTTACTTTTTTTCTTATTTTTGTCACCAAACTATTTTTTTGTGAGTTTTTTAACAGCGGATAACAAAACTAGAGAAAAATATAACGTTAGTGATGATTTTGCCAAAAATAATAATTGGTGACTAAAATATGAAAGCAAGAATAGTTTAGTGACCAATAATGTTTATTTCCCTTACAAATAATGCTGGTGAGAAAGGGTCAACATTTGTTGAAACCCCCCACTTTTTCTTTCCCAAATGCTTTTAAATATTGACCACTTTTAGTTTGGGTCTGAACTCTAAACCAAGATTGAAAGTGGTAGTAGCTCAAGTCATACTCCATATATGATGTTTTATGTTCAATCACATGAACAGTAGGCAATTCAAAATTTGTATCCAATTTGCTAACCATTAGCTACCGACACATCTCTATTCGTCACTAGTTTCATGCTCCTACACCAACACTACTTTTGCTCATCATTCAGTATCGTGAAGGTAACTCTAACTGCCATTCTTTTTTAAATAATTGAGATATATACATATTATTAAACATTTTGACTTGATTATTCTAATTAAAATAGTTTTATCATACACGTGCATGAATTATTGTAAATTGGAAGCATTGAATAAAGGGTTTAGGGTAGTTGAATTCTATGTTTTATTCTCAATGATTAAGGTAATATGCATTGAAATACTTCAACTTAAACAGATAGTTTTATTAAGTGGGCATGCTTTATGTATATAGATTGATGGTGAAAGTGAGGGTAATTAACCCCATATATATATATAAGTGAAATCTGATGCAGAAACAGCTTTTAAAATGAATGTTGGAAAGTAATGAAAATGGGAAATATGGAAGAGGTCACAACTCAGAAGCAAAGGAAACTAGGGAAGGGGGAAATATACCATCTTTTTTTGGGTCTCTTTGAATAAAGAAGAAAAGTAGGGATGGAGAGGTAAACAAAGATTCATAAACAACAAAGTGTAAGATGTAAAAGATGGGGGAGTTGAGCGTGGAAGGCAGAGAGTAAAAGGCAGCTAAAATTAATATTGAAATAGAAAATAAAAGAGATAGAAAGGGAAATGCCAATGCATGCCCATACTCTCTGCCATCCAATATCAACTTTTCCACTGATGTGAAGTATTGTGGGCACTCATCCAATATCAATCTTTCAGGCCATCACACCTTAATCATACTTATTTCTCTTCCCTTCTATCCATATATTTATATGAATCACTTTTGCAAAAAAAAAAAAACGCTCTTAAATAATATGTATATATAATATTGTTTTAAGTTGTGTATATCACAAAGGAATAAATATGTTTATATACGGAAAGGGCTAGAGACCTTGATCTAATGTGCAAAGTTAAACTTAAATTTTGATTTTGTGCAATTATATACATTATGTTTTGATTACACTCAATTTTCGCAAAATACTAAAATTGTTATCAACTTAGCATTATTGTATGTTTAAACATTATATATTTGAATAATAATATTTATTTAATAAAAAATAAATAGTTGTATTTATTTTTAAAAAAATATGTAGTTAAATCAAAATCAATGTTTCATGCATGTGTACAATTAAACTAAAATTAAAATTTTATGTATATAATTATATCAAATCAAAATTTATATATCATATTATACATTTGGTCAAAATTCATATGTAATCTTGAATTCAGTGTTAGATTTTTCATTTGATCTGCAGACTGCAACAGAGGATCGCTAGGCTGATAAATTCTAGGTTTAAAATAAGTAAAGTTGTTCTTGGTGTGATGAAAAGCATTAGTATAATATATGTTTAATTATGTTAAAGGTTCATGTATAATTTCGAATTTTAAAATTTAGTCTTTTTGTTATATCTTGTGAAATTGAATCTATGTACTATATTTGGTTTAAAAATCTTGAATCTTTTCGTAACTTATGTTCAATTTTACCATTTACTCATGACATGACACGTCATACGTGACATGACGTGGCATATGCCACGTCAGCAGATCTGAACGCGTGGCAAGTCCAGTTAGAATCGGCCGTTGACCGTCAGTTGACTGGCAATTTCAATCCAACAAGAGCATATTTGAACCAAATTGAAACGTTGGGAGTTGTTTGCTCAAAAAAAGAATAGAGGGGCAAATGACAAAACATGCAACCGTTGGGGCATCTTTTGTTATTTTGCCAAAAAAACTAGTTTGGAATATGGTATTTAATTTTATCTATGCTCATTTATGTTTTTAGCTAGCTTAAGCTTGCTTTTTTTTTTTTTTATAAAAAAAATCAAAACTTAAGCTTGCTTTAGGACTAGACTGGCAAACTTGACCTAAAATCCGAGACTTGAATTGATTTACCCGACCTGAGATCCGATATAGATCTGAACGTGATGGTCTAAATTTGACCCGAATTCAAACTGAACAAAAATCGACCCGAATTTAGTTAAACCAAAAATCAACACGAATCAAAATTAACCGAAACCGAAAATAACCGAAACTGAAAGCAACTCGATCCGAAAATCAACCCGAACCAAAAATCAACCCGAATCGAAAGCAACCCGAATTTAATTCCCTCAAATATGTATGGTTTATTCTCATTTTGTATTGTATTACTAATTAACAACTACCTTTAGTAATAGTTTAATGATTTAGTATCGTTTTTTCTCCTTTAAAAGATCATCTACATATATTGACTCAAATTGAAAGCCGACTGATTCGATATTGACCTGACCGGAAAAGTCAATCAATTCGATATAGACCCAACCCGAAAAGTCAACCGATCCGATATTAACCTGACCTGAAAATCAACCGATATGATATTAACCTGGCCCGATACCCGGCCCGATCCGAAATAATATAGACTCGAACTAAATCCAAATCATACCGAATCCGACCCAAAAATAACCTGAACCGAATATCAACCCAACCCAAAATGACTCAATCCGACCCTGATCCGAACGACCTGATTGCCACCTCTATTTAGGACCACCAATATAGTTTTTTTAATTTATACTATTTCTAGTGCAATATTTAATAGTTTTATATGCTTTTTTCTTTTATTAAAATAATAAATATAGACACTTAACATATTTTAGGTTTATACTATAATATTATGTTTTATCATAGATTTAACTTTTATGTGATATAAAATATAAAAAATGTAAACATAAGATAATATATTATGGTGTTAGAAATTGAGTAGTAATGAACTAAAACCATAAATATTAGAAACCAAATTTATATATTTAACTAGAGTTAGGTGTTTTTACCAATTTATATCATGAACTTAATATTTTACTAAAATTTTTTCAAATAAAGGAGACAAAGAAATTAAAATCAGAATAGTATATCAATAAGCTTTATTTTGCAACATTTGTTGGAGCATTGAATAATAACATTTTTTTTGAAATAATAACAAATTAATGCTTCTTTATGGGTTCAATATATATGATCATGATGATAACTGACCAAGATAATCCTATTTCATTCACGTTCATTTTCCTATTCTTTTGACCCCTCCAAATTCCCTTCCCCTTTTACGCTCTTTTTGTTTTGTTATTTTTCCCTTTAAAGCATATCCCATTTTTAACTTTTAATCTTATCCATTAATTTCACTAATCCAATAATCATAAATTAGTGTAAGATTAGTTGAGTTTACATACCGTAAATAGATCCTAACTTATTTATATATAATGACCAAAAATATAATCATAAAATAATCTTTTTCCAATAAATTTTATAATAATATGTATGCAAATAATTTAAAAAATATAAATTAAAGTGTATAAAACTTGACCCGTGTTTATGATTCGTACTTAGTCTGTCAATAAAATTTATACAATATTGAAGTTACGAAACCCTTAAAAATAATAAAATACACTTTGGCCATGTTTAACAATTAGCGGATAGCTAATAACTGATTACAGCTATTAGCTGATAGCTGATTGAATTAGCTGATTTTACTAGCGGATTGTATTAGCTTATTGTATAAAAGTGTTTGGTAAAATTAACTGATAGTTGATAGTTGTTTGATTATTTAAACAAGCAAAATAACATATAAGGACATGATTATATTTGATACTTGTTTGAATAGTTTATTAGTTATCAATATTCTGTATCTATTAATATTAATTAGATTATGAAAATAATTTTTTAATATAACATTACTAAGCATATTTGAATGATCTATATATTATTTTATTATTTATATAATTATTTTTAGTATAATTTAATTAATTATTAAATTTAATACAAATATAAATGTGTGAGAATTAAAAGGAAAAAAAATATTAGTTTACAAACGTCACAATATGTAAATATGTGACGATGAAGAATTAAAATAGAAAACGTGAAATTTAGGTTATTTGGAGATTTTATATAATTGTTAAGGGTAAAAGGGTCTTTATAATTCTTATGTCAAAACCTCTAATTTCAAAAAACTCCTATTAGTAGCTTTTTCAAAATTAGAGGTTTCATCTCAATCCGCTATTCACCAGATATCCAAATTAGCGGATTTGACTTGTCAAACCTTTATTTTTAACTTAAACCTCTAATTTTAGCTCAAACCGTTATTTATCTAACATGGCCTTTGACTCAACAAAAATTTATTGTTCAGGTGTGTGGATTCTAGTCCACCATTTTGTTTGGTTTATTGTTCAGGTTATTTTAATTTTGAGTGCGGTCTATATTAATTCAGTTTCTGTTCAGCTGTACTACAATAATTATTTCTAGTTATCTATAGATTCAATTTTCATCCAACAATATGCCTTGTTACGATATATTACTTCTGATTATAGTTCTTGAATATATTTATATATTTGTAATTGCACTTGTAGTATTGACTCTTGTTGTTGTAACACAATCAAAGACGGATCTATATGGGAGTGGAGAGGGGCAATTGCCGCGCACCCTAAATTTTTCTTTTTTTACTTTTGCTTTTATATATATATATATATTTTAAAAATTGTATTACTTATAAATTTGTTCTCTACTTTTAAATATTTACATTGTCTCTAACCACAAGTACTCGTTTCGTCCCTGTGCACAATGGAATAGAGGGACCGTAAAATATAGTGGGGGGAAGGGACCAGAGCCGGAACAAGAGGAGAAATTAATGAAAACGGCAGGCTTTAGGAGACAGTGGCATTACAAAGGAAGGGAAAGGGATAGCGGATTTCCATTTTTTCAATCTGTACATAATGAAATGGTAAGAATCTTATGACTCTTATCTTTTAATCACCAAGCCATTATATAAATATGTTACTTCCATGGTGGGAGGGGAGGCCCCTCTCACTTGGGAAATTCCCAGTGACTCTCCTTTAGTCTTCACTAAAATCATACCCATTTCTATATTCCATACGGTTTGTTATGATCATCTCTGCATCACAAAGGACATATCTATCTGAACACCACCTCCTGCAACCACACAAACACCCATTAATGGCAGTGTAAAAAGGTGCAATCCCACCTGCATCGGGTAGGCCAAAGTTCGAAACATAACTCTCTTTTTTTTGCCAAGTCGAAACATAACTTCATGTCTAAAATTCTAAAGAAATTATTTAATATAGCCGACATACGTTGTATACAGTTAATTTCATGATAAAAATAAGATTATAAGTTCAGACAAAACTTATATATAAAGATTTTTTTATATTGTGGACTTTGTACGAAGTAATATTTTACGGGGCAAGCTATGTACTTTTGGGGATGACCAATCACAGCACAAAGAGACGCAAAAGAAAAATAAGTTAAGGTGTCTCAATCATGTTACTGACGAAGAATTAAAAGGCTATATCATATTCCACAGGAGAATGTTTGTGGAAGAAAGAAATTATAATATTTCTTCACTGTTCGGCTGATTTTATATATAGAAGATAAAAATGGAAGCAATATATATATAAAGGGGCTTTGAACATGTGGAGATGAGAGAGAGCATGGTGGTTATCATTTCTCTTCTCAGACCTTTGTTGAAAGTCTTGGGATCGAAGGCTTAATCATGGCTTTGAGGAAGTTTTAATCATCTCCCTGTAATTGCAGTGAGCTTTCATCTTTTTTCCCCTATAAATAAAACAAAGTGAGTGCGTTTTTTTAAGCAAAATCGTGTATCGAGGGATAGCTGCAAAAAAGTGGGGATGAAAAGAGAAATAAATAATTAAAGGGGGAGGGAGAAGGGATTGTTGAAGCTCCTCTCTCTCTCTTTCTATTTCTTTCTTTTAAAGATTACTTTAAGATGGAAACTTGAAAGAGTAAAGAGGAAAAAAAACTGGGAAAAGTTGCTTAGCTAAAAGCATAAGAGAGGGTGTATATGTGGGTGTCACCTGAACTGTTTTCTTTGATTAGAGTGAGAGATTCCTGGAAACTAGAAGTGTGGTTAAATTTTAATTACTCAATCTTGGGATTTTCAAGCCCTTTCTTGTTCCCTTTTAAATTTTTCATTATGGAGTCTGAAAACCACCAGCACCAGCTTCAAGACCAGCTTGTTGGGTTATCTTCTTCTTTACCAATCTCTCCCTGTTATGGAGTTTCAAGCACCCATTCTTGGACCCCAAGTGTTGCCTTGTAAGTTACCATTTCTCTCTCATGAAGCTTTCTACAAATATATTTGTCTCTTCATACTTCACAGGCCATTATGAATTTTACTTTAACCCCGGAATCTATCTCCCTTTTTTCTTTTCTGATTTGATATGCATCAATCACAATTATGTTGCTCAAAATTTACTTATTTATCAGTTGTTTTTCTCAGGAGAATATTTTCTTTTTCTTGCATTGGTTTTGGATTCCTAGAACTTGTCGGTTCACCAAGTACAGTATTTCAGATACTTCAATTTATACTCTCTTTTTTCTCCCAGGAACTCCAGTGAGTTCAATCCAAATTATAATGGGGATATATTACACTCAAGGCAGAAAAATGACATGTTAGCATCTCCTCATAACAGTTCCATGATCCAAGACTGGGCTAACAGCGATGGGAGCTTCACCACCCATTCTTGCCATGGCCTAAGCGACAGTTCCTCCAGCGTCGGAGATTCTCGTCAGCTGCCTCAACCAAACTACTTGAAGAATAACGAGCAAAGGGATTTGAATGATCTCAGCGAGAAACTATTGCTCAAGACAATATCTTCTGGTTTCCCGATGTTTTCTGCTGGACCAGAATTTTACTCAAGCACCCAGAATTGTTCTATCCCTAGGACTGGTTTTTCACCAAGTAGAGGGAGTTTCAGCCAGATTTATCCTAGTATAAATATTTCAAGTTTGAACCAAGCTTCTTCTCCCCCGAATATCCCGAGCTCCTTTGACATGAATTTAGAGGCCTTGGATCTCTTAAATCCTGCGAGATTTAGCAGAACCAGTAGATTTAGCTATCCATCAGAAGATCATCATGATAATCTCGGTATATACAAAGAGATCAGCCCTTCTTTTGGTCTCCATCACCACCATAATTTGCTGCAGTCAAATCAAAGGCCAGAAGCTTATTCCCCTAGTAAAGTAAGTGTTCCCTATTCTTTCTTGTAGCAGCATTCATTTCTACTGCAAACCATGCCTCAAGTACAATACATTATTGTAATCCCAGCACTGCACTGCCACGCCACTGCCATGGCTCTGATATGTATAATATAAAACCGCATGTTTTTATTTACTTCATGCATTGAACTAGTCATGGAATTCCAGATCTCAATTAATTAACACGAATAATAAGTAGAATATGATTAATTAGTGAAACACTTTCTTAGATGATCGTAAGGAAAAACGATTGAAAAGTTGAAAACCTTTATTCATATAAGTAAGAGTATCATCTTGTTCAAAACTATGCCCCAACCCTTCAGCTTTAATCGATGTATGCAGTATGCTTATATCTTTTCCAGAACTTTATGCCTTTATTTTATTTCTTTTTTTGAAACTTCTTTTTTGGATGATCATTTAACTGATCTTTACTCTTTGCACTCCATGAAAGATATCGCCCTTCCCCACTGAAACAACAGAGGCAAAGAGGCCCAGCATTTTAGCGGAAGCAAAGGCAACAGCAGCAGCAGCAGCCAAGAAATCTCGTTTGGAGTCACGCGCCTCCTGCTCTCCCTTTAAGGTGACCCAACAACCTTAAAAAAACTTGACATCATTATTGATTGTTAATTTACATGTTTTCCGACCTTAAGTATTATGTTTGGTTTTGCATCAACAGGTCAGGAAAGAGAAACTGGGAGACAGAATTGCTGCTCTACAGCAATTGGTTGCTCCTTTTGGCAAGGTAAAAGAGGAAAAAAACACAGTGATAAACAACTAGCAGTAGCTGCGAAGAAAACAGAAGAGAGCGAGAGAGATTTATTTATTTAAGCATTTATTAGTGATATTAGTTTAAGGTTTTTGATTTGATTAGTGGGTGATTAATGGAAAATGACGAGGTTATTTTTGCATGCGGTGGTGGGGAGAATACCACAGACGGATACAGCGTCCGTACTAATGGAGGCTATTGGATACATCAAATTCCTTCAGAATCAAGTGGAGGTACTATCAGTATCATCTTCCCAAAACATTCCCCTTGAATTTCGCGATTTCTTACAATATTGGAGTATATTTTAACTATTCTCCGACACGTTCTTAAACTATTGTTTCTGCCTCAATGTGTAATGGGGTACTGCAACCCCCAACAAGCTAGGCTCTCTAGAAGTTTACCCTAAAATATTCCGGCAAAGTAGCTGCTAGGGTTCTTTATAGGGTTTTATAATCCTATGCTTCTCTCCTGTTAAGGTATACCAAGTCCAATTTAAGGTCTTGATTATTTTACTCATCCCACTGCAAAACTATTAAAACATATATTTGAGCAAGTACATTTAGTCAGTTGGTCAAGCTGTTCATTTTTATTCTCTCATTTTCTTTACGTTATGAGTTTTAGACCCACTAAGAGCATCACTTTCTTCCCCTAGAGTTCCTCATCCCCTATCCTGTAGGTAGGAGTCGGATTAAATAGGATTTGTCAAAAAAAAAAACATACCTATGAGTAAAAAAAACATATACTTATAGTGCTGTAATTGTAGGGTGTATAGCCTTTAACCTTGCCATGGGAATTGTTGTTTCTTTTGATTTTGATCAGAATTTTGAGATTCTTCAGTTTTTTTTGGCACAAAAAGAAAGAAACTGTCTCCTTTTAGTTTAGAGTTCACAGTCCTGGACAGAAACTGAATGATTAATGTATTTGTTTTTGACAGACGTTAAGCGTTCCGTATATGAAGTCATCTCGCAGTAAAACATTCAGATCCAAACAAGGGGTAAGCGAAATGTATCTACATTTGCCTGCGGAAAACAATTTGTTCATGTCATTTTATGGAACAAAGGGTATTCCAATTAATGTTGAAATTTGTTTTAATGGTCTTTAGGGTTCAACGATGGAGGATGGAAACGAAGAAGCACAGCGAGATCTCAAAAGTCGGGGCCTATGTCTAGTGCCATTGTCATGCATGTCTTATGTGACTAGCGACAGTGGTGGCGGTATTTGGCCACCACCGCCGCATAATTTCACCGGATGAGCTCAAGAACGACTGCAGCGAGCTAGTTTGGAAGCGAGAAGAGATATTAAAGATCTTGGGACGCATATATTATAAGAAAGAATACTGATCATCTTATTAGCCCATAAGTCGGCTAGGAGAATAATAAGCGCTACCTCTGGTTTCAGTGGAACAAATTTGGTCATCTTGTTTAAATCACAACCTTACAAGACAGACCAAGCTTGATCCATTAACAACATTAATCCTTGTACTTTTTTTTTAATTTATCGTTTGTATCCTTTGAAAGAGCTTCTTTCACATTGTGTTTTGATCGATATTTATTGCAATGGCTATCTTAATTAGTTAGGTGCCTAACGGCTAACATATTCCTTTCATTCTATTATTTTTTATCACATAGTCTATAAAACTTTAAAAAAAATTATTTAAAAGTGAGATTGTATTTTATAAGAAAGGAGAAAATATAATAAAAAGGTAAAATGTTTTCTTAAGCTTTTTTCCGGAGGACTCTTACTAGGGTAATTATTATTATATACATTGGATTATTTTCGTATACACTGAGATGTAATAAAATTAGTGTATATATATTAGATTATTATCCTATAATAAATACAAAATTATTCTTTTGATTTAAGGTATTCATTTATTCATGTTAAAATAAGATAGCCATTCCAATCCATTATGTGTCTACCATATCTAACGTTGTTGGCTTAAGTATTATTTCAAAATACGTATTTTTTACTAATTATTTTTAGTCAGCATATTCTTTACTTATTTTATAAATCCAGTGTTTGTTGGGATTATAATCGCAAAGGTTCAATGCATGTTGACATCATGGAATGTAAATAATATGATCAATTAAACAACTCAAAATATTTTCAGTCAGATTATCATTTACAATTGTCACCTCTCAAAATACATGGTTTTATATACCCATGGTCATCTATAGAAAATATATATTCCGCGTAGGAAAAATAAGAAAATGATTAAGTAAATTCTAAAATTTCCCGACGTTTTTTTTTTGCCAATTTAATTTGCAAATTAAAATGAAAATTTTAAACTATCAATTAGAATATTATAATTAATTATTTAATAAAATATTCAACAATAATAACGATTAAAAACAATTAAGTATATTAGTGTCATCTTTTATTTAATAAAGGTAATTTTAAAAATTGCCTCATATTCTTGTAAAAGTAGGGGCGTAAATGAACAGAGTGTTCGACAAACTGTTCGTATAATGTTCGGTTATGTTCATTTTTCAAGCTAAATAAACGAGTATGAACATAATGTTCGATTATGTTCATGAACAAGCTCGTTTACTCGATTTCTTTTTTTTCTTTATATTTTAAATATTGGTGGAAGTATAAACTAAATTGAACACATGATGAACTTTAGAGTTCAATCTGTGAAGCCCGATGAGCTTAAGGACTAGTGGTGTAATTTCACCATTTTGCTGAATATACAAACGAACAAGTTAGTAGACATGTTCACGAAAGTTACGCAAACGCTAAACAAAGGAACACGAACACCTTAAAAAATAGAAACACGAACCGAACACAAACACCAAATAGAGTCGTGTTCGTTCAAGCTCAGTTCATTTACATCCATACGTAAAAGTATTTAATAAATAAAACGTGTCGATGTTATTTTATTAGAATTTTAATCAAAAACTTTTAAGGGTGAAGTACACAAATGGTCACCGAACTTTTAGAGCGATTTTATTTTGGTCACCGAAGTTTTAAAATTTTCATTGGGGTCACCCAACTTTTATTTCGCTTTCATTTTTGGTCCTCTTGTTACTTTCCATTGGAAAAAATGCTGACATGGTAGTTATCTTCTTCTTCGACCTCTTTCTTTCTCTCTATTTTTTCCTCCATAAACATAAGTACTTACAAAAGTATGACCTTTCATCTCTCGATTTTCTTCATTTATTATTCTACCCTCAGATGTTATTATAAATAAATTTTAATCTCTTCCGACACTTTTTAAGTCTGTCTCAGTGAAATGAAAAACATGGGATATAGGACTTTTTTCGTTAGGGCTGATTTTGGATGCATTTGTAAGTTTCAACTCCATAAGTCTGTTGAATATTGTAAGGTTGAAGCTTTTAGCAATGGCTGGTTTGAGGAGCAGTAGCGTGTAATTCCTTTTAATTGTGTCCCCCCTTCATTTTTTGTATCCAAACTAATTTCATATTTCATGTTTCATGGGTTTTGTTTAAAAGAAGACGAAGTGTTGGAGAGATTAAGATTTATTCATAATAACCTTTAAAGGTAGAATAATAAATGAAGAAAATCGGGAGATGAAAGGTCATACTTTTGTAAGTTATTGTGTTTACGGAGGAAAAAAACAAAGGAGAGGAAGAAAGAGGTTGAAGAATAAGATAACTGCCACGTCAACATTTTCTAACAAAAGGTAACAAAATGAAAGTGAAATAAAAATTGGGTGACCCTAATAAAAATTTTAAAAGTTCGGTGACCAAAATGAAAGCGTCCTAAAAGTTTGATGACCATCTGTGTACTTTACCCTACTTTTAAATATGTATCAAACATATGTACGTTCTTAAAAGGGTTTTATTTTGATACACAGTTGTGTAAAATATTTTTACACAACCCTTTTATAAAATCCAAAATCTAAAACCCTAACACCCTAGATTCTAAACCCTAAACTCTAAACTCTAACCCTAAACCTTAAATTCTAAACCTTACAACCTAAACCCCTAAACTTTAAACCCTAAACTAAACTCATAACCCCTAAATTTAAAAAGCACGTGTAAACTTTAATTTATACGGATTGTGTATCAAACTTTCTCTCTTCTTAAAAATCATCTTTCCATTAAAATCATAATATGAGAAAGCACTATACACTTATTTATTTGTTTGTTTTTAATAATTCTATTCGAATTTAAAATAATATATGTCTAATTTTAAATCAGAATAAATTCACATATACTTACCGACTAAATTATTTAAATTCATATCACCTAAATAAAACATATAATCTTTTATTACCGGAAACCAATTTTTGGGTTCACTGTACACTCCTTTAATATTTGATTAAAGGTGCACATTAATGGTTGAGTGCTTGGGCTGATTTGAGATTTGGGTAAACTACAGTGTACTTTCCCAGAATGGGCCTAGAACTATGTAAACCCTACTGCATTAAAATCATAATATGAACCCAATGCCAACTTTATGGCCCCATTAAATGACCTGCACATTAATGGTTGGTAGTTATTACATACATGAGAAAATTTATATTGTGTACAAGACTTTGTATAACCTATGCATACATGCATAGGTTGAGAGTTATTTAAGAGCTTGAATTAAATATAAAATTTTATTCAAAAAATTCTATCATTTAATATATTACAAAATCTTAAAAGATTCTATTAAAAAACTTTCTCATTCAATGTATTACTAAACCCTAAACCCAATGACGGATCTAAACTTCATATTAAGTGAGTTCAAGAAAGTCAAATTTAAAGTCAAGCGAACTAAACATTTTGACGATTAATGACTACCTATTAGAAAAAAACGAGATTTTGAAATAATTTGAATTTTGAAATACTATTATTTGAACCAAAATAATTTAAAATACTAAAGAATTTAACTAGGGGCCCACAACCATCTTTTACTCCACTTTTCTAGATATTATTTTAATTTTTGCTTGAGTTTGACCATTTAAGTTCTATGTAATAGATCAAGTAGGTTCAAATACATTAAAAAATTCTCTCTCAAACTTGTATACTTTTTACAAGGATTTTCTGGATCTAAGTGGGGTCAAACTAAACTACACCTCAATCTGCCTCTGCCTAAACCATGAATCCTAAAACCTTCAATATTAAACACTAAACTCTAAATATAAACCATAAACCTTAAATCGTGAACCCTAAAACCTAGAATCATAACCATAAAATTCCCAATCCCTAAAATCATAACCCTAAAATCATAAACTCTAAAATCATAAATCCTAAAATCTAATACATTAAATGGAAGTTTTTAATAGAATATTTTAGGGTTTCATAATACATTGAATGATAGAGTTTTTTTTATAAATAAAATCTTGTATTTAATCCAAGCTCTTAAATAACCTTTAACCTATGCATACATGCATAGGTTAGATAAAGTCTATGTATAATAATATAATTTTTTTTAAATTAAAAAGGGTAAAGTTCACAAATGGCCACTAAACTTTGGTTAGTTATTTAATTTGGTAAACAAACTTTCAATTGCTTCAATATTACCATTAAACTTTGTGATTTGCTTCAATTTGACCACTGAACTTAACGGATGTTAAGAAAGCGACTTAACAAATTTTGTATAATAACACATTTAGTCATTCACATTTGCACATTCAAATAATTTAGTCCTAATTCAAAAAATGGTAATAAATTTAACCCTCAATATTTACACATTATTTCAATTTGACCCTATTTTTAATTAAAAATAATTTAACCCTAAACTTAAAACCCTAAATTCAAAACACTAAACCTAAAACCCAAATCTATAAACACAAAAATAAAAACCTCAAACCCATAGACCCTAAACCTAAAACACTAAACACTAAAATCATAAACCCAAAACCTCAAAAGATATTGTTCTGTCAACCTCGAAAGGTGCATCTTACCTACATTGAGTCGTTTCTGCAAAACTTTTTGGTTTTTAAGATTGTGAACTTCTCCCTGAATTATTTGGAGGTGATCTTTTTTATATTGCTAAAGAGACGAGTAGATGAAAGCGATTTGCAGAAAATTATTGTTATTTATTATTTATCTCGTCAAATTAAATTAATTTACATATAATAATGCAAGTTGGTTTATATCAATAATTCCCTGTATCGACATTTGGCCTCAGATTGGGATAGGTTTTGCCCTAAAAAAAGTGAAATATCTTTTGAGGTAAATAATAAATAACAATAATTTTCTGGGGTTGACAGAGCAATGTTTTTTGTCTTTTGTGTTTAGTGGTTTAGGTTTAGGGCTTATGGATGCGATCATCTCACAGGTTTCCAGAATAACCATCAGTTCTGCAATGAAAGATCAGCACATCTAATAGATTTTACCCCAATGGTCTCGTAGAATGCCTCCGATTCCGGCTGTACTAAAGCTACCTCTAACTGCAACATCCACATTGAATTTTAGTTGTCCACTAGGAGGAGTTTTCCACGAGCCAGTTGCGGGTCTTTGCTTTGAGATTAAGTGGGTATTTGCAAAATGAGGGCATCACATAAATTCTTGTATAGAAGATATAGAGGAGGGCCACTTACTTTTGTACCAAAACGCAATTCTCAAAAGAGCTAGTTTGAACAATTGATTCTCATCACACCTCTTTCCATTGTATATTCTTTCGTTCCTACACAGCCAGATAGTCCACATGATACCAAAAAATATCATACTCCATAAAGGTTTAATGGATAGTTTTATGGATTGGCACTCCCATAGTATCAATGACTGTTTGATATCCCCTGAAAATACTACGTTTCTGTTTTATGAAGACAAAAAGCACATAATTGGGACTTCAGCACATCAACTTCTCTTTTCGATAATTCTACTAACGTAGAGAGTCTTTGCTGAAATGCTTTCCACACAAATGCTTCTACCTTTGGACCTCTGATGCAACATTCGACACATTTTCGCAATAGGCTTTGGATGAAAATAAGCCATTCGAAGAACTACACCATTTCAAGCAATCAATAGATCGGAGACAACTCACTGCATTGTTGATGATTGATAAAAAAAATCTTCCCAAATGCCAATCTTTCAATCAAATAACTTTTTTTCTGAATTCAACTTTTCACTCCCATTCATCATTTTTCAATGTCCTAAATTCCTGCACTTTTCTAGATTTTTTGAAACTAGAGCAAAAAATTTAAGGAACGAAATTCTGAAGGAAGGAACTTCCGTCCGGTAATCCTCTCAAAAATCAGTAAGTTTATCATTCTCAATTGCACATCGGATATTTTTAGTGTAAACATTGTCCGAAGAAGCAAGTGGACGAGTAATATTTTTCCAAATCCAGGAACGTTCACCTCTCTAAATTGATTTTAGCAGAATAAAAGCCGGATCATACGCATATTTGGCAACTATCACTTTTCGCCATAAACTCTCCAAGTCAGTGCTAAATTTTCTGGGCCATTTATATAGCAGAGCTCTATTCCTGACTTTGAAATCCACAATGCAGAGTCCTCCCTACAATTTTGGTTTACAACACATTTTTTTTATTTAACTCAATGAATGACACAGAAAATTTGCAGTCAATTTATTCAGTTTGAACGCAACGCTTGCTTGCATTTGAAAGAGGGACAGATAGTATACTGTCAGGTTGGCAAAGACAGTTTTAATCAAGGTAATTCCCCCTTCAACTGATAATTTTCTTTTTCAAATTTCTCTATCATTGATTTCTATATTATTTCAGAATTTCTGCAGTGACTTAATGGAAGACCAAGGTACTCAGATGGAAATTTATCAATGCTGCATTTGAGGTTATTTGCCCACTCCTGAATTACAGAATCTTTCACGGTCACTCTAAACAATTTGATTTTGCTCAGATTAAATTTCAGCCCTGCTGCAACTTCAAACAGAAGAGATACAAGCGTAATTTGTGAGATGGTTTCAGATATGAATCTTTCTTTTTCCAATTTTCATTCCGCTCCTTTCTTTTCGAAAAAATTTAAGATATTCGAAAAGCTTATTCATATTCCACATTTTAATCAATCAAGACTTTTCCCTCAACTTCCGAAGCTTATCGATTACCTTTGTTCTCATCGTAGATCAAAATTCTAAACCGATCTTTTGAGCATTTGACCTTTGTATAGTTAATACTTGCCTGTTTGGGAAATCTTTCTAGGTGCAATATCGATTTTTAGTTTTTGAATATAGAAATTTTCTTTATTAATTTAGTTTTTAAAATCTGAGCTCTAACTAAGAAAACGAACATGAACTGCAAAATTCGTTTAATAGTCATTACATTTCTTTTTTGTTGTGGTATAGGTGGTGATCGTGAAAGATGGTTCCATTGCAAGGACCGTTGATTTGCTCTGCCGTTCGCCGCAAACAAGTTGGGGTTTGCACGCCGATGGTTAATAGGCCATTTCCACGGGCAAGGTTGCTGACAAGTGATATATGGGGATATAGAAGAGTGATTGATGGAAAGAGTAAGTCTCGTAATCGCAAGTCCACGGTGCGTTGTAGTTTCAGTTCATCTTCTGATGGGAATGGAAGCATGACCGGGAGTTTTAACGAAAACGATGACAATTATGTTAATTCCAGTGCGGTTGTAGCTGGTATGTGTGCGTTATTTAAGCCAATGAGCATTCTTGGCCACTCGGCCTATCAGTGGATATGTCGTGATGATGATTGACTGGTTTATTTCGTAACTGTTTCATGTAGATGAGGTGAAATGTGGACCCGATGGATTTATGATTAAAATGAAGGATGGTAGGCATTTAAGATGTACTCATAACAGTCCTCAAAGTGGGCATCTGCCCGATCATGCACCCCATCATGCGATTGTTCTGAAGATGGAAGATGGGACTGGGCTTCTTCTATCAATCATCATTTGTATGTGATCTAACTTGATCCCAGTTTTTTGTATATATTTATTACCATTCCCAGTCATAATTAATTTGATATGATTTGGGGTTTTAAATGCAGTGGAGATGGCAAGTGTCTTGCTCGTGGCAGCAATGCCCAATGTCCGAATTGTATGCCAACATTTTCTCTTCCGCATTGAGTCTGGATATATTGAATTTGGGGTTGTCACTTGGTTTTGTATTGAATATGAATGCTATATATGTTTTGGCTATTAGTTCCAGGCTAGACCTACGATACATCAAGTTGTTAAGGATATGATTGAAAAGATGGGCTACTCGGTATGATCCATCTCCATCTTTTGGAAATGTCATTACCCTTTTGATATCTGGTTTGCGAATTCTGATAAGTATTTCCTTCTTATGCAGGTAAAGCTAGTCAGAGTTACTAAAAGAGTGCACGAGACTATTTTGCTCAGTTGTACCTGACAAAGGTATATATCTACTTAGTGTGCAGACTGTGGAATATCTGTTTGCTCTTGGATATTCATGTAGTCTTCACTCATTGTGGATGTTGTCACAGGCGGGTGATGAAGCAGAGTCCATCACGATCGACCTTAGGCCTTTGTGGATGTTGTCACTGGTGGGTGATGAAGCAGAGTCCATCATGATCGACCTTCGGCCTTCTG
Organism: Hibiscus mutabilis; assembly: GCA_019671005.1. Taxonomy (NCBI): domain Eukaryota; kingdom Viridiplantae; phylum Streptophyta; class Magnoliopsida; order Malvales; family Malvaceae; genus Hibiscus; species Hibiscus mutabilis. The sequence goes on along the minus strand of CM033752.1, from coordinate 44,076,505 downwards.
ATGCTATCAACATTGCTGTGAGATGCAAGTTTCCCTTTTCCGTTATGCTCTAGTTGCTTTTCCATTTTTTGGGTTTTATTGGCCACCTAAACTAGAAATCGTTATGTGAAATGTGGTTTACATATTTTTTGTGTTTGATTCTAGGAATTATGACCTTACATGATCTGCTTTGCAGGTACCTATAGAAGTGAATAAGTGCTTGGCATATAGTGATGGAATGCGAGTGATTGAACCAGGGAAGCTGTCCATGCAGTCCGCAGCTTCAGAAATGTTACCACATACTGAACTGGACCATTTAGTCTTGAAACCCCCTTGCATTTGCTTTCTTTACAGAAAGAATTAGACATATTAAAATTGTCACGAGATTCTCGGTTCCGAATGCAACGTGCTCTGATTTGATGTTTCAGGCCAAGTGGTCAGCGTTGCCTGGATTCAGGGGAGTTCAAAATGGTCAGCGACTTAAATGAGGCTATTTCTCAGGAATCCTACAAGGATGCTGGTACTCTCCCTCTCTCTGCCCATTTATGTTTCATGTATCATTTTATAATTTAGTACACTGGTAAATTGTTCTTTGGTCCCCAAAAGTTAATGATTCATTTCTGAGCCCCCCTTAACATCACTTCTGCCTTCACCCCTGCTGTAAAGAACACAACCCTTCATCTAGAGTTGAGTTTTTTTTCTTTTTGACGCTCTGCGCCTCATTGCCTGAGAGATTATCTTGATGAGTTGCTATTCTACATAGGCTGAAGCCTGTCTTTTGTCCAGACAGCTGATTTGAGAGACAAACTTGATAAGTTTCGAGCTGCAAGGAACTCGAGGAAATATACGTTACAGGTGCTTTTTGTAATTAATTGTGTTGCCTCTATCTTTTAATCACAGAAGACAAGGGACATCAACGAAAGTAGCAGTATTTTTGGTCTCAGATGTTTGCTGCTGGTGGTGGTGACTTCAACTGTAAATAGAAACTATTATTGTTGGAAGCTGAAATCCATCCGTTCATACGGTAGCAAGCAATTGTGTCCCGTCATCATCTGCCAATTTATATGCAACAGAAGTCCGTGAATATATGAATAGATACAGATAAAACATCGGTGATGTAAGGTTATTTGTTCCAAGCACGTTGGTCTATTATGCTCATCAATTTATGTATCCTTTTTTCCCTGCTACCACAAATATCACAATCCTATTCCTAAGCCAAATTAGAGGTATAAAAACCAAGAGATGAAAGAAAAAACAAATGTTCGAAATAAAATTCAATTAAGAATAATACGAAGGATTAGAGGTAAAAACTTATGCACGCAAAGAAATTCACCATAAAATAAAAAATCCTCCCCACAATATAGAATTAAATTTAAATAATATAAATTTGAATTCAATTTAACCCTTTTTGATTATTTGATTCGAGAATGCAACCCGAAAATATGAAATTATTCAAATTTAAAATGATTTGAATTCATAATCTAATTTGATTAGAGAATTCGATTTGATTAGTGAAGAATAATCTAATATGGACTTGTTTAAATATACAATGACTAGAATCTAAAATGGCTTAAACCTATAACGATTAAATTTAAACCAGTTTAAAGGTGGAGCTAGGGATGACAATGGATCTTGGACCTGACCCGAATTCGTAGATCCAGATCTGTTTTATAGGGTCTGGATCCTAAAATTTTGGACCCGACGAATCCGGGCCGAATTTGAATCCTCTGATTAAATTACGGATCCGGGTCCGGATCTGACACTAAGATCTGGACCTGGACCCGTTTACCCATTTATAGAAAAATCCACCTTTAGTTTTAAAATATTATTTCTCTTTCTTTGCTTTAATTTTATATTTCACATTATTCTCTAATGTAATTTTTATTTATTTATGACACACTTTTGAAGGAATACATGTTTGTTCCACTATTAATGAAGATTGTGATGATGATGCGGAAGTGGTGGATATCATTGACATGATAAAGAAGAAAGTTATTATATTACATAACCTTAATATTAATATTTAAATTTCACAAATATTATTTTCATTAAACAAATTTTTCTCTTTTGTTGGTTGTTTCTTGTTTGTTTTAAGATGTTGATAATTTAAGTAGTGATGAAGACTAACACTCTAAAGAGATAGAAGTGCGGTATTCGGCTTGCAACAATGGAATGTTTCATGATCTACATCTTTTAATGTTTGTGTTATTCAAAAGACATTTGTAGAATTATGTTGGAGTTTTTTTTGAGACTTTAGTTTATCGTTTTTTATTCTGTTACTAGTTGTATTGAAATTAATCTTTCTTCCATTGGAGATGTTATGTGAAATTAGTTAATGACAGTTTTATTACGTTAGAAAATAGGTCGAATGATCATTTTTTTAACAGACCCGTTTTGGACCTGAATTCGTGAGATCCGTTTGATTTAGATCTGGGTCCCAATTTTCTAGACCCGCGGATCCGAGACGGGTCTGAATCTAGGATGTGAAAATAAGTCTGGATCTGGGTCTGGGTCCAGCTGGATCCGGTCCAGATCCGGCCCGTTGCTATCCCTAGGTGGAGCTAATCGTCCAAGTTTAAAAGCCCACCCGAATTTTGAAAGGGTCAAACAATTTTTTTAGGTTAAAAAGTGATTTTGGACAACAACAAAAATTACACTCATTTGAAATATGGGCTGAACTTATACTATAGCATTGAAGGCTCAAATGGCCGGACCAAATTTGTTTCTTTAAATCAATAACTTAAGATAATTTTAATCAATATTCTTTTAATCATTATTTTTTTCTAAATTCATGCTTTATTATTATTTTTAAAATTATCTAATGTAATTATAAGATAATATTTATTTATTAAGATTGATATTTTAATAATCTTACACACTGTACAATTAAAACTATTTGAATTCTAATCACAAACAACATTTCCTTTTTATGGGTTCAAAATGAACGTTAAGGCAAGACTAAATTAATGGGTTCAAAATGAACTTTTAAGGCAAAACAAAGCATATTCTGGGTTTTAACTGACACTACCGATACAATTAACTGACAGTGAATAAAACAATTCAAGGCACCGACAGAAACTCGTTAACCGTCGGCAAAATTCCCGCGAAAGGTTTATACTCACAGCAGCGGATTATGAATGCCGCCACCTGCTTACTTTTCAAACGGAGAGAAAGTCGGACCCACTGGCCGGCCCCTTTTCTGTTTGTCGTTTGCTCCGCTGATAGTGTAATAAATATATAAATCATTTTACCTTTTAGTTTTCCACGATGTATTTATCAATTAATTTATTCTTACTTCTGTCTGTTTGTCTGTCTAAACTTGAGCAGCCACGTCATTTCCGAAGATCGATTTCTTTGAACTACCATTTATTTTCAGATCCCAATAGTAAATTTTTAGTGTTCTTTGTTACTCTCTCATTCATTGTCAGTTTCGTTTTTCAAATATAATCGCATCCACACGTTTTGACGACTGTATACTGATCCTTCAAAGATGTCTGGTCCTCTCGATCGTTTCGCAAGGCCCTGTAAGTGAACTCCTCTGCTTTTCTTTTTAAACCTTTTGCTCTATCAATTACCAATTCGGTGATTCATACTTATAGTTTCTTGATTGTTACTTGCTGTATCATATCTGAACTGATATTTCAGTATATCGAATTATCGACTGAAATTCAGTTTTTAAGGAGTTGTCGATGAACTTATTGTTAATTATGTAGGTTTTGAAGGTATTATTAGTAATGGTGAAAGAAAAGATAGGAAATCGGATTTCGATGTCTCTGAAGACGATAGGAAGACTAGAATTGGAAATCTTAAGAAGAAAGCGATAAAGGCATCGAGTAAATTTAAACGTTCTCTTAAGAAGAAAAGTAGGAGGAGGAAAAGCGGTCTCTCTCTTTCGATTAAGGACTTTCGAGACATCGAGGAGTTGCAGACGGTTGATGCTTTCCGGCAGGCGTTAATCGCCGAGCAGTTGCTTCTTGCTAGACATGACGATTATCATATGCTTCTCAGGTGGGTTGCAAATTGGAATCCTCTCTACTTTTGGCAATAGAAACATAATCGACGAAAGATTGGTTTGTTTGCACTGTGCTTATGGAAATAGGTGTTTTCTTGAAGGTTCTTGAAAGCGAGGAAGTTTGACATCGAAAAAGCGAAGCACATGTGGGATAATATGATCCAATGGAGGAAAGACTTTGGTACTGATAATATTTTGGAGGTGATCCTAGCTTACTGCAAGAATGCTCCACATTATCTCTGGGATCTTGGTTACTTACTGCATTAGATATTTGCCTCTATCCTAAGTTTTAAGGACATATATAACTTCTTTATTTCCAGGTTGTTTATTTATTTGTTGCCTGGTTTTATATTGAGCAATGCTGACTTTTTTTTCTTTTGATGTTGTTATGATTTAATCAGGATTTTGAGTTCAGTGAGTTGAATGAGGTGTTGAAGCACTACCCTCAAGGTTATCATGGGGTGGATAAGGAAGGAAGGCCTGTTTACATTGAATTGCTAGGAAAAGTTGAACCTGACAAGCTCATGCGAGTCACAACTTTGGATCGATATGTGAGATACCATGTGCAGGAATTTGAAAAGTGTTTTGCAATTAAGTTTCCGGCTTGCTCCATTGCTGCAAAGAGACACATAGATTCAAGCACAACTATTTTGGATGTTCAAGGCATGGTGTGTTTTATGCTGGTTCTTATAATTTTATGGTCTTCCCTGCATCATTTTTATGTTGGTCTAATTAGAGGTTTTTACATTTACATTACTCACTCCCAGTCATTTTTTCCATAGGGTTACAAAAATTTTAGCAAGTCTGCACAAGATCTTGTGAAGCGGCTGCAGAAGATTGATGGTGATAACTATCCTAAGGTAGATGTTGTTCTAGTTGCTAATGTGCTCAGATATTTTGTGAATATTGCTTTTATTTTCAATATTGACAAGAAAAAATTTATGGCATGTTATTATTATCAATGCCCCTCTGCAGACTCTTTACCGAATGTTCATCATTAATGCTGGTCCGGGTTTTAAGATGGGACTGAAAGCCGTTAAATCTTTTCTTGATTATAAAACAGCTAGTAAAATTAATGTAAGTTAAAAATCTTTGTATGATTTGGCTTTCTACTAAAGTATCTACTCTTCTCGGTAGAATTTACCTCATTTTTTAAATTTCGTTCAGGTTCTGGGTAGCAACTACCAGAATAAGTTGCTTGAAATTATTGATGCAAGGTAATTAAATGTTTTTTTTTGGCTGCTTATATGTTGATCAATTCACATTTAGTTGTACTGGAAACTAAAAGTTTTTAATATATTGAACATGGTTAGCGAGTTGCCGCAATTTCTTGGAGGTAGTTGCACTTGTGCTGATCAGGGAGGTTGTATGAGATCAGACAAAGGTCCCTGGAAAGACCCCAACATATTAAAGGTCTGATATGCACTCTGAATAAATTTGCCATATTTTTCTATCCCCTTTCTTTTTCTGTGCAATTTCTTGCATGTTTTAAGCAATATAAGTGACTGTCTCCATGCAGATGATTGCCAGTGTTGAAGCACTATTTCCTAGACAGGTTGTGACAGTTTCAAACAGCGAAGGAAGGGTACTTGCCTATGATAAGCCATGTTATCCTGTGGTATGGTTCACTAATTGTCTTTCACAACGCATATCATACCTTCTCAGCTTCGAGTTTTGCATTGTTAGAGTTCAGTCAAATATTCTGTAATTTTATTTCTGCATTTATTTTTTTATCCCATGTCAGATGAAGAGTAGTGACACATCTGCAGCTGAGTCGGGATCAGAAGTGGAAGACATTACTTCCCCTAAGAAAACTAGGAGCTATTTACATCCAATATTGGCTCCTGTTAGCGAAGAGGTAGATACTTGCAATTATGATGACTTATTAAATGGCATAAAAGGATTTCATTCACATGCTAGATCCACAGTTTTAAACACCACCTAATGCAGGATAGTCTTTCTTCTATCCAACAGTATGTATGTGGATGGTTTGCTGACTTTATTAAATAACATGGTTACATGCTAAGTAGTAGGAGTACACTTCCAGTCTCACACTACAGATTTTTTGATCTTGAAGTTATAACAACATAATGTGATGTTTGTGTAGGCTAGAATGGCTGGCAAGGCAATCTCTGCTGGTGGTTCGTCTGAGCATGGTGAATATGTTCCCATGATCGACAAGGTTGTAGATTCTGAATGCGAGATACAAGTGTCACGTCAGAGTCCACACATTTCTAAAGGTCAGTAAAACGAACTACGTTTAAAAGCTGTGTTCTCCCTTTTTACTTGGTTAATATAATGGGAGAAATTATTTTGTATACTGCGTGCCATCTTAACTATAAATAGTTCTTGTTTGTATTGCGACTTCTAACGCTGGATCATTCTGCATACGGTGGTTATATTCAAAATTTAATGCCTTCTAATCAGTGTCAACCATTTAGTATCTGCACATGGTATTAAATTCAAGGTTTTCTAGTAATAATCTATGTCCCAAATAAACAAAATGTTGTCAGGCTTTGGACATCTCTTTTTTTCTTTCTCTTCTGATCTTATCAAAGCTTTTTAGCTCGCTGTCACAGATTTAATCAACTCATGTATAGTGATAATAGTGTAACCAAAACCAGAGCAGGATTCTTATTTTTCTAAATTTTCAATATGTTTAACTTTGATGAAGTCTACTGTCTTTAACTGCAGGGACTCCTCTGCTTCTGGAAAGGCAAACTCCAAAAGGAATTTATGGTCATATCACTGCCCTAGTTGTTGCCTTTTTGACATTCTTAACTCTTATCCGAACAATGGTATTGAATCTGATGAAAAAGCGGAGTACAACTGAGTTAACATGTAGCATTCCCGAGGAGCATGTTGAACCAACATACAAGGAGGAAACTCGTCCCCCTTCACCTGCTCCAGTCTTTACTGAGGCAGACCTCCTGTCATCTGTTGTAAGAAGGCTGGGTGATCTTGAAGACAAGGTTGAGATGCTGCAATCAAAAAGATTTGAGATGCCTCGTGAGAAAGAGGAGTTGTTGAATGCCGCCGTATATCGTGTGGATGCTCTAGAAGCAGAACTAATTGCAACAAAGAAGGTAATTGTTCTCTGATCTATGAGATAAGAGCTAGGGTGATGCATTACAGCTTGTTTTTGGTAGCGATACGAGTGTTACTTACTGTGCTTGTATGCGTGAGCAGGCACTTCATGAAGCACTAATTCGGCAGGAAGAACTCCTTGCGTATATAGATAGTCAAGAAGAAGCCAAATATGAGGTAAGTCAAAAAGATTCATCAATTCAACATTCAATCAATACATGCATGCTATATATGATTGCGCTTTCATCAGTTAGATAAATGAAGTGTTTATGTTTGCATGGATGGTGCAGAAAAAGAAGTTATTGTGCTGGTGAAAATGCGAACGAGATCATGTGTACCGAAAAGAGATTTATGTGCGCCGAAAAGACTTTGAACAAGTGTTCAATAATATTTTATATTGCATGTGTATGTTGTAAGATGAATAGAAAACTTTCTGCCGGTGATTATCAGATTCAGCAAACAGAAATTGATTTGTAAATAGAATACCGTACGGTTGCGTTGGACTCGCTGAACTGCAGTGGTCACTGGTTATTGTTTGCTTTTCCATTACATTTTGGCGGTCGCATAAAGACTCTCACGGCATTTTTTTTTTATTGGTTTATCAGTTGTTATATATAATCAGATTCCCTCTCACGTAAAAGATTATATAAATAGAATTCCCTCTTTCGTAAAATAGTAGATAAAAATGCGGTTTGGTATTTTGTCCACCGTTTTTTATATTACCAAAATTGAATCTGGGCCCTCGTGGGCCTTGACCCGTTAAGGTTAACCCAAAGCTCTCAAATCCGTGTACCTACCCGAACCCAAATTCTTCAATTAATCTTTATAGTATATATAGGTTATTATCTTTGTATCATTTGAGTAAATTTTAAAAACACATAAAATAAATCAACAATCTAGAGTATGAGGATTGATTTTTTAAGAGTATAGAGGGACTAAACTTATCATTTATATAAAACAGAAGACCAATGATAAAGTTTTAGCAACTTTTTTTAGGCAAAAGGAAGTCGCTCGTCACACCTAAATCTTCTGCGAACCCTTTAATTTTTCTTCAAAGTAGCAATTGCTCTTTTGATCGTTTCTTCCAAGTTCAAAGACTTTGGCTCTCGTTTCTTCTCAACGTTGATGCGTCCTCAGAATAACATACTTTTATCCAAGGTTTGCGTAATCATATGGGTTTTACATTTTGCATCTCCCCTTGCCTTGTTATTCTCCATTGTCTGACTTATTTTTTTAACTATCGTTTCCCCTCATTTTCAGGTTCTTCTGGGTTGTTACGCAAATGGGTTTTCCAATCTTATTTCTGGGTCACAAATTTTAAGAGGTTTCAATGAGACTGCAAAGCTTGATTTTTCTGCAATATCGGGTGATAATCTAGGGAGCCAACCTAGGAGTTCCCTGAGGAATTACCAAGTTGTGCTGGCAGCAACTCGTGAAATGGGGATTGGGAAAGATGGTAAGTTGCCATGGGGATTGCCTTCTGACCTCAAATTCTTCAATGAACTTACAGTGACAACTTCAGATCCTCATAAGAAGAATGTTGTGGTAATGAGTAGAAAAACCTGGGAGAGTATTCCACTTGAAAATAGACCTTTACCTGGTCGCCTTAATGTTGTCCTCACTCGTTCCCAGTGTTCTGATATTACAACCGGAGAAAATGTTGTAATATGTGGAAGCATTCCATCAGCTTTGGAACTATTAGCTGAGGTTCCTTACTGTTTTTCAATAGAGAAGGTGTTTGTCATTGGCGATGGCCAGATATTTAGGTATGATTTTAGTAAGAATTGTTGAATTTCATTGCATATTGTTGGAGCAATATAAATATTTGATGTTTAAAAAATGCAGAGAAACACTCAATGCTCCAGGTTGTGAAGCCATTCACACGAGATTTGAATGTGATACCTTCATTCCTTCCATTGACTTGTCTTGTTTCCAGCTGTGGTACTCATCTAAACCGTTAGTAGAAAATGATGATCGGTTTTCATTTGCGACTTATGTTCGTGTGAGATCTGGGGCAACTGGTTGTCCTTCGAATACTAAAGCTAAGTCTACTAGCAGTCCAAATTGCATTACTTTTGAGGTGAAAGACTTCACTTTCTTGCCCAGGATGATTCTTGAGAGACGTGATGAGTTGATCACGAAATAAACCGAAACTTGTTCATGAAATTATTTCGAATGGCAATCACAATTCTGATGAACTACCAAATTCAATTGCCAAGGTAGTCTTCAACTTTGTTTCTCTGAGTCTATACTACTGCTCTTTAGTATTTAAATGTGAATATGGGCATTCATTTCCATGTGATTTTGTAGAATGCAGTTCAATAATTTTTAGATCTTTTCAGCTTCTTATAACTTAGGTACTTTCGTTGTTGTAATATCATGTGTTGGTTCTTCTTTGTTGAATTCATTTTTTTGGTACAAAAATTCTCTTGTCCTTGGGGATGCAGATTTTAATGATCAATGAGCAGAAGAAAGACGTTATATGTTTGATCCATAGGGTTCAGAATGGTTTGTAAACAGAAATAGAGATTCACTGCCCCGTTTCTAAACATTCAATTTCTCCCCTCTACTATCTTGTCATTTAACCCCTCTACTATTAAATGGCCAAATTTGGCCTTGTTTGATACTTTTTACCAGTTCAAGAACTTAATCGATTCATTTGATAGTAATCGATTAGTTTGAATTAGTCTCTACAATAGAGGGACTAAATTGATCCAAATCTAAAAGTAAAAGGACTAAATTCGATACAATCACTATAATAGAGGAACCTGGTAGGTGCTTTCACTTTTATTTTCTTTCTGGGAAGAATGGTTTTTCAGGAAGGTTTTTGCTTTGCCTGGAATGGACTTACCAAAAGAAGAACTAAACTAAATAACATGGTTAAATTGAAAATTTTTTGTGGGACTTGGAAAAGGGCAATTAAATTCTTAATAGCCACCAAAAATGTGACAATCTCTTTCTTTAGTCTTTTTCCTACATGAAAATAGATCAAACCAGCTTCATCAAATAAAATAGATAGCTTCCCTAGATCAATGTTTATTTATTATAGGGTAAAGTTTTAATATACATGCAGTGTAAAATTCATAAACCTGCATATTTACACTATAAAACTCAAATTTTAAATTCCTAACCCTAATCTTAAAAAACCAAATTCTAAACACTAAATTCTAAACTCTTAAACTAAAACCTTAACCCTTAAAACTAAAAGGCATGTGTATAAATTTTTTTAGATAGTTTCATCAAAAGGTAAAACTTTGATACATAGGCTGTGTAAAACTAATTTGTATGGAAAAGTGACCCCCTCCATTGTCGGCATTGAAGATACATTTGTGCTTTGCCTAACCTTAATTGTCTTATTTCCAACTAAACAAACCAATAATGTAATAAACAATGACATTAGTAACGCCATTAATTGAGTTATCCCAACATGTAGAATGAATCTCCCATGTTTTGGAAATATCATTCATAAAGCAAATATCAACTTTAGATATACTAAAACTTGTCAACAATCTCTAGAGCATGCGGTTAAAATTCTCAGTTGACACCTCCTATTTTTCTAAGTTGTGGGTTCAAGACCTAATAGGAGCAAAATTCCCCTTCTCCCTCCTCTTAGGTAAAAACTGTTCAAAAAAAGATATACTCTAAAACTTGCACATGAAATTGAAACATTGACAGTTTGGGAAAAAGCTATTCATGCTTAATCCATAACTACTGCCTACTGGAAATAAATGAGTTCCTCGTCCTCTTATCATTTAGAATCTGTGAAAACTAGAAACTTAAATTTACAACAAGAGATTACATTAGGAATATGAGGATCTTAGTTTTACAGAATGGAACAATAATGGTAAAAGTCATCATTCACAACATACCAAACATGACATTGCTGGCATGTCCTTGGAGTGTATATTATGACATCTTTCCTGTCATCCTTCTTCTCATCCTTCTTATCATCCTTCTTCTCGTCCTTCTTCTCATCTTTCGCAGCCCCGATACTTACTATCGATGCATGTTTTCTGAATTTCCTTACTCTCTTAATGATCCTAAACGGATCGGCATTACCAGTCACCGTTACCATATTTTTTGATACATCGAGGGCGATAGACGTTATCCCTACAACGTCTGAAATTACCTTCATTACATTCTGCCTGCACTTTGGACAAAACAGCTCCACTGACAGGACTGTTTTCTGCAACAGGAAAAGAAAGGAGTCAGATTCTATAGTACTTTGTCTTAGCTGAGAACAATATCCTATGACCGGCAAAAGTACTGTACGATGTCAGTGCAGTTTGCAGGGAGAGAATGGCAGAGAAGAAATTGATGAATTAAATGCATTAACAGAAGAAACATCAAATAACATAAAAGCAAATATGGAAGCTAGATAGAGTTTGAAGGGAAAACAACCTTTGACATGATTCTGAATAAAGGACACACACTAACCAAAGTTGTAATAGAATAGGAATGTGAAGAAGCCTTTGTGTAGTGGATCCAAACCAATAACCATCCTTTATAATAAACTATTACCATGTCTCTCAATTTGATTAGATGATTCTTTTTGTCTTGCGAGTATGGTAATGGTGCTTTTTTCTTATGCATTATGAGTTTGGTTGGGAACTAAATGGACCGACAGGGTTGGTTGAGTAGTAAATGCTAGTCAGAAAAAGTTTGATTGGTTACCAATGGCATCTTGCTCATTAAATGTGAAAAAAATTACAGGGACAGCCAAACATCACACACTCATAAAGGGAAGAAAAAACATTTTCAGAGTTGGATGTCATAATGAACTTGAATCAATTTTGAATGAAACACAGTCAATCTGATGCTTCATCCGAGGATGTTGTCAGAGCAACCAGATAGAACATTTTCTTCTGATTGCAGAACACTGTCAGACCTGTGACCTTGGAACTTTTCAGTACAAATCTAGCAGGGTTTCTATGTACTCTCTAGCTCCGATGGTCCAATCACTTTACAACTTCCTAGCTTGCCTCCAACTCCAACATCTTAAATATTCAAAGCAAATTCTTGGTTAATTACAGGCTAATGGCTGAGAATTGAGATCATTGGGGTCCAACCTAACATCGAACAGGATATTGACTAAAAAAAACAGACCTTTCCGTGTATAACTCAAGCGGTTACTCTTAACAAGTTTATTATGTCAAATTAGCTAACCGGCACAGGCAAGCGTTACATTTACTGGTCAAAGGAAACAGATAACAGAATCCATTAGTTGAGCTTTAAAAGAGAATTTCTGCTCTCAGTGGCTTTAAAGCAAGAGTACAATTTTCATCCGTCAAGGTTTCCAACAAAAAAAGGCAGTAAATTCAACATCCAGCTGTATGAATTAATTTGCGATGAGGGCTCAAGATGTAAAGGCAGTGAGTAGTTGATACATCACTTTCGCTGTTACCCCAAAGTCCAAACCCTTGTGTTCAGTCATTTTCCCATTCCCCCACCCCTCTTTCCCATGTTAAGCAGTAAGCTTACATCTCTAAGCTATAAGATAGAGCCACAGGAACGTGCTGAACTTCTACTTCAAAGTCTACATGATTCGTATGATTAACTCATCATCAACTCGACAAACAACCTTACCAGTAATCTAGTCTTTGATGACGTTGCAGCTGCTGTTCTAAAAAAAAAAAAATCGGCATAAGAACAAGAAAGACAAACAAAAAAATCTGCAACAAACAAAGACCTTAACGGTTATGTGAGGAAATAAGAAGAATTAAAGTGCTACAACTGTGGAAAGAAATGTCACTTAAAGAAGGATTGCTGGAGTTTACCCAAAAACTCTAATCTTCAAGAAAATATGATAAACACTTCAGATGATGGAGATGTTCTTTGTTGTAAATCATCAACAGCCATAGAAAGTAGAATATTTGAGGAAGAATATACATTCTCGTGATTTGTATCCAATGGCCAATTCAATTATATTTAAAATTATATTCTATATAATTTTAGAATTATATTATAAATTAAAATTGAAAATTGGATTATGAAATTACGAAACATAATTTTTTTTTGAATTGGATCAATACTTCCAATTGAATAAGTACGAGAAAAAGATCCATGGATAAAGATAAAAAAGATTATTTCTAATCGTAACTAAATCTTCCATTTTTTTGATAGGATAGATTGAAGCAAAATAGCTATTAAACGATAACTTTAGTTTAAAAAGATTTGCAGATATATGCCTTATTGACTCAGAGTCACATATCACATGACCTGAAGAAGAGAATAGTTCCATAATTATGAACTATCTTAGGAGGATCTTTGTACAGCTGCAATGATCATGCCTTGGAGATTATTGTCATTGGAACTATCAAATTAAAGATGTATGACGAAACAATCAAAGTTGTTCGAGATGTGCAGCACGTGAAAGGCTTGAAGAAAAACTTATTATCCTACGAATTGTTGGATAATAATGCAAGCAAGATTAAAACACAGAAAGAAATCATGAAGGTGTTTCATGGAGCTCTTGTGGTGATGAAAGGTGAAAAAAGTAGCTGTGAATTTGTACATGCTTAAGGGAGAAACTTTGCTAGAAGAAGAAGCTTTTGTTGCCTCATGTAGTTCAGATTTTACAATGTTATGGCATCAGAAACTTGGACACAAGTCAGAACAAGGAATGGTAGTCCTTATGAAGCAAAAGTTACTTTCGAGTTTAACAAATGTATTACTTCCTTTGTGTGAACATTGTATTACAAGTAAGCAGCATCGATTAGAATTCAACACATCAAATTCTAGAGGTAAAGCTATTCTAGAATTGGTTTATTCTGATGTATGGCAAGCACCGGTTAAATCCCTATGCGGAACAAAGTGTTTTGTCTCATTCATTGATGATTACTCTAGGAGATGTTGGGTGTATCCTATCAAGAGAAAAGCAAATGTGTTTTCAACCTTCAAAGTTTTCAAAGCGTGGGTGGAACTTGATTCTGAAAATAAAATCAATTGTTTCAGATCAAATAATGGAGGTGAATATTCAAGTGATGAATTTGATTCTTTTTGTAGAAAAAATGCATCAAAAAATTTACAACAGTATACATTCCTCAACAAAATAAAATGGCAGAGCGGATGAACAGAACTCTGTTAAAAAGAGCAAGAGTAATGTTGAGAGCTGCATGACTAGAGAAAGCTTCAGGGAAGAAGCAATCAATACCGCCTGTTATGATGTGAAGATATGATTATTCTAATCAAATCTTCAAGTAGGAGATTGTTGAAAGTCAATGCACTTTCGGTGCATTAATGCTTGGCGCAGGTGAAAAACTTCAACATTGCTGCAGAGATGCAACCAATTTTGGTTGAAAATTTGGCATGGTTTTCTCATTCATTTGGTCTAAACTTTAGGATATTTATATGTTGGTCCCTAAAGCTCAACCATAAATAGTCTAACCATTTGCATTTCTAATCATCCAAAATCATCCTACAATTAGAGAAATTAGAAAGTTTTCATATAGAGTTGTTTTATCCTTTTTTATCAAGAGAGAATTGTCTTTGTTTTCTCATTGTTAGATTGAGAGAAGTTGTAATTCTTATTTTTTTATAATGAAATTCTTCTACCTTTGTTTGTAGTTTTTACCTTATATTATTTAGGGGGTTTTCACGTAAAATTTGTGTCTTCTTTATCTTCATTGTTATTTTCTTAAATTATCAGTTGCGATTTTACTCTATCCGACAACCGTATTCCGCAACAAGGACAACAAATTGGAGAAAGCTTAAATTCTTTCCAAACAAATTCAGTTTACAACCAAGAAGGAAAACAAAAGTGAAATGAACTAGAATAAAATCTTTAAGCAAAGGATTATTATCTCCAAGGGAAATCCAAAAGCCCCAAAAATAGGTGAAAGGAACAAATTGAACTACTTGCACTCACCAGTAAAAACTTCAGTATAACAGTTTAGGAAACTGTCTTCCAATGCATATCTTGATCTCGTACACTTCCATTGGAGTTCATTCTAACCACTTTATCGGTTTCCTGCTCAGTTTTCACCATATGAGAAGAGCAGCTAACAATTTTCTTATCCAACTAGTAAAAGGTTTCAATTTTCTTCAAAGATTTCAGATCCAAATCAATGAAATACACCTAGAAATTCACAACACAATAATATATGCCTGTAACATGAGAAAGGAAGTAGGTAAGTAACTTGCCACAGAAGACTCTGATTTCATCCCAAAAGAATTTCCTTATTAACAAAGAGCTGTGTAATGATCTTTATAGGTTTCTTTCCAGGATTGAGCAATTTTTTATGGCCCCAAAGGAAGTTATATGTGCAAAAAATTGACTTCAAATAATTTTGGGCAACAAATCAGCGCATGAATCAAAACAATACTCCAAGGGATCACTTTCAAATACTATGACAATACTAAATACAACACTAATCATTTTCCTTTGGTCCAAAACTTGTATTGCGAGAAGGGAGTCTACCGTCTTCCTTTGTTCTAAAACTAATCATCAAACTACAGTCCTTTGCTGTTGCAGCTATCAAAGTGTCCTTTGCAATCTTCAAGCTTTCATCCAAACGGAATCGAGTGCAAAGAGGTATAGTGGCATGATAGCTTGCCGTTACTCAATTCTCTACAAACCACACAAGGTTGAGAAATTGTGTTGTAATAAGCATGAATTTCCCCTTCAATGTCATGAATATCAAGCTTCTGAACTTCAAGAAGTTGATCTAAAGCACCAGAAGTATAAGTTTTATCAGCAACAAGCTGTATAAAACTAGTTGTGCGCCAGTCAACATCTGCCTGAATGACATTCTTAAGTATATCTTCAAAGGTCTCACCAACCAGAGCAGTGGTTCTGTCTGTGCCAATGCCGCCACCCAAACTCCCAAATACAATAGAACCATTAAAAAATACAAGGAAATTATACTGACGGGTGGAATACAGAGCTTTTTGTATGCTTTTCTGGATCCAGGGTAAATCCAGTGGATTGTTTCTAGGCTGGGCGTTCGATCGAGTCGAGTCAAAAAATTTCGAGTTATTCGAGTTTGTAAGTCATATTTTACGATTCAAACTTTATTTGAATTTTTTTCGAATCGAGTCGATTTTATGAAATTCGAGTCGAGTTTTCGAGTTTCTGTACAAATTTAATTGCACACATATATTTCTTCATATATATTTCTATATGTATATACGTAGCGGTGCACATATTGATTCAAATTTTAACGGCTTTCTATATGTATATATAATATACATATATATTTCTCCATATTTTCACATGTGATATACATAATATATCATGCGAAATTAAAAAGTCGACTCGAATATGAAAACTGATCAACTAATTATTAAAAATTTTCGAGTTATTCGCAGTTCCATTTCATAACTCAAACTTTATTTGAAATTTTTTTCGAGTCAAGTCGAGTTTATAAAATTTCGAGTCGAGTAAAAAAGAGTTATTTTTTCGCCTCGAGTCGAATTATTCGATTTTTTCTAGTCGAGTTTTGCCTACCCTAATTGTTTCACCATATTCTGTTATCCTTTTTTGTTTTTTGAAAGGTCACATAAAGATAATTTAACAAAAAGGACATATTAGCTGATACATGGGTAAGAAAGTTGCTATAAAGAGACACCTTCTCTTTAAAAAACTAACGGGGCCTTTGCTATATTTAAACTAATTTCAATATCTACTTAGATTTAACCAATATTCTGACACTGAGCTAAGTTCTAGGAACATGAAATGGAGAAGACTGCATGCATGTCTTTAAGTCTCCCCAAACAGTTGGATTTTTCCCACATAAATACATCAACGAGAGCTAACTCCTAGTCCTTCCCAAACTTCCAGTCTGCACAAAGTAATTTAAGATATAAAAAATCGAAAACAGATTACATATGAAGAACTATTTCCTAATCGTTTCCCTAATTCTAAACCTGTAACAGGAGAACAATTTTTCATCTGCATTCTAGTAAAAGTAAGTCCTCTGGCAGTACTTCTGTTCTCATAACGATAAGATGGAAGGAAGCAATAAACCTATCTAATTAAGCTCAGCAGGTGGTGAAATTACCATCCGGAAAGACGTGGATGATCCGATTAGATCGTCCCCGATTCACGATTTACGTCAACCTGGGATGAATCAACACTCCAGGTAGGCCGGTGACAAGTCACATTATAGTACAAATATAGTACAAACTACCTAAGCCAAAGTCAATAGCTCAAGGAAATTACAACTAACTCGACTTAATAAAACCCTAACCGTTGCTCCTTCAGTTTGCCTTTTAAGAGTTCTATATTTACATATGTTTATTTCATTCAATGAGAGTGATATACACGTTACTGTTTGTGACCCGAATTTAAACAACATAATTTGTAAGTGTATGAAAAATTATTTAAATTTAAAACTAGACAGATAAAAGCTCACAATTATTATGTCGCTTGCCGAGATTGAATGATATTTGTAGCTTTTTCAAGGCATAAATATACATTTAGTACATAAATTAGACACATTCTTCTAAGTTGGTATCTAAAGAATTTTTGCTCCTAAATTAGTACTTGAATTAGGCACCTTCTCCTAATTCGGTATCTAAAGAATTTTTACTCCAAAGTTGGTACTTGAACTAGACACTTCTACCGAATGGATACCAAAACTTATACATTTTACAATTTGGTCCTAATTCAAAACAAATCAATAAATTTAACCCTATATATTTAAAAATTCTATCAATTTACTCTTTATTTTTCTCCTAAATTTTTTATTCTTCTCCCTGATATATTATATTACTTTCCTAATATAATAAAAGTTTAACAATAACTTATTGTTTTATCGTAGAATTCAGTTATCTAATTATTGCTTTGATCCGATAGACTCGTTTGGTTTGATAATATCGTGAAAAACTGACTAAATTGATGTAATTTTTAAATATGAAAGGTTAAATTTATTGAATTATGATCAAATTGATATAATGTATAAGTTTTATGAACTAAAATTGTTAATAAAAGTACCAAAACAATGAATTAAACTAAAGTGTGGGTACCAACTTGAGAGCAAAAATTCATTAGGTACCAACTTTTCAGAATGTACCTAGTTCAGATACCAACTTGAGAGTAAAAATTCTTTAAGTACTAACTTGGAATATGTTTAATTCAAGTACTAAATGTATATTTAAGTTTTTATTTTTTTTTCAAATGTCAAGACCCATGTCAAAGGGCTTCCGAGATTGATCCATTTGAACATGGGAAAAATATAATTTTGGGCATAGAAGCCCGTTAACATTGTCATTAATTATAGAAAAATAATATTTATCGTCATCGAACATAAGAAAAAGATGAACACATAAAACTATAAGTTAAATTCATTATTTATAGAAAAATCATTTGTGCATTGGTTCGTGGAGACATTTATATTGCATACAAAAAAAATAAACGTGTTTTTTGTATGGCATGTGCTGCCTACCTACAACAAAGCCTAGGACATCCTAAATCACAAGCGAAACTGAGTCCAATTTAATTTTGGGGTATGTGGAGCCTGCATACAAAAAAGCCTAGGACATCCTGAACCACAAGGTTACCCAAACAGGCAACTCGATCGGGCCACGGTACTAATCATGTTGAGAAATCGACAGTGCTGTTTCAATGTGTGGGGAAATGGTTTAATTTCAACGCGTGGGAAAATGGTTTAATTTCAACGCATGCCAAACGTGCAAGAATAGTGTTGTTAATGTAAAAATATTGAGAGCGTGTCAAAATGGTTGGATTCTTTTATCAATGTCCTGCTTTTGGAATCATGCGTACATGCATGCGAAAACGTATACTATGTCGGTTTAAAACCGTTTTTATTATGTTTTTATAATTCTTTCCTACAAAGGACAATAACTTAGAAATAAAGAACATATTCGTACTAAAATTTCGTCTTGGCGTATTGAATTTTAATTTTCTATTTTTAAAAAGAGCTCAGTGAAGGAGAACTGAATGTATATGATAGAGATACGGCTCCCCTCGTATCCACAAAACCAAAGCACTGGATTGGAGTCTAAACACGTCAAGGCATTCCAAACCCGGATTCATTAACATCTAGCAGCCTAGCTAGTTTTGCCGCACACTATTTTCACTTACCAAAACATCGAAATCTCCCAAAATATTCCATATCCAAGCATCCAATTTCTTTGCTCAAAGTGACAAAGGTCACCGTGGCTTTGTTTTTGAATATTTTTCGGAAATGATTTGGGTCAGTAACCTTTGAGGATGTCATGGCGCCAAGCACAACCTCACTCTGATACTTGCTGTCACATATTTATAGCTTGCCTAGTTCCGTGTGGCACTTGTGCAACGGACCTCTATATGTGATGAAATTTAACTCATAATAAAATTTTGAATATACATATGATTTACGTAAAATGAGAGTTGAATTTGAATATTCAAAAACCCAAAACTTCAGTCTTACCGACTTTAATAATGTCTTATTGACCACTAATCATATTAGATAAAAAATCATATATCTACTTAAAAATTTAGTTATATATTAATTCACATTTCCTATCTCACCCCATGCATCGAAATTTGTATATAAATGTGATGTTTATTATTTTCTCTTCTTTCTAATTAATTAAATTTGTATTGTCTCAAGGTTGATGTGGTGGTCCTAAATCTGTAAGAGAAAATAAAGGAAAACTAAACAGACATATGTTAGGTAGTGGGAACATAGATAGTGTTGGCAGCTTTGTACATCATACAATTCAATACGCGTGTTACAAGAAAATGAGAGAAAAAATCGTTCATATAATCTTATTTTGAATCATTAAATTATTATATTTTAAATATAATTAAAATTTTCAATAATATTTCTTTATACGGGGTCACATCTTACATGCATTCCCACTTCATAAACGCATCAAATTTAAAAGATATGTAAGAAATACAAAAACCTGACAATAATAAAATTAAAATTGGATGTTGATTTGTTGAGTAACGGCAGTGAATATATTAGAATCAGGTACGGTTGGATAAACCTATTGGCTGGGTGGTGGGTGCTAGTCCTCATCTTGCTATTTTGCTATTTCTTAATGAAATTTATATGCTTTAATCTAAAAAATATAACGTGTAATTCTTTCGTTCCATTCAATATATTCAGTATTAATTTTTTTAAGTTAATTTTTTTCAATTTTGACTTATTATTAATTTAAATTTATTATTAATAAAAATATGAAAAAAAAATATATGTTTTAAAAACATTCAATCAAGTAGTTTGAAAATATATATTTTATAAAAATTAATTAATTAAGCTATTTAAAATAATTATAAACAAAGTAAAAAAATAACTTTTAAAAGTCAATATTAAACTTATTGAATAAGACAGAGAGAATATTATTTTTCTATAATTTTATTTTAATATAAAATAACATGTGTTCTATTTTGGATATAAAGTCAATTCGCATGCATAACGTTTAGCTTGTACGGTTTGATTTTTTCAACATAAAAAAAGTAGTGTTTAAATTTGCAGCAATTTCCGAGTCGTGGTCCTCTCCCTACGACCCTCTGCATGGCATGAGTGGTTTAAAATTTGCCGGAGGTTACAGCTCTGTCCTCGCCCCTCGATCGACCATCATTAATCTTCTCAATGGGCTGAGGTTCGCGGACATGATTGGTTAAATTGCAGGAAGTTAAGAGTCGCGGTCCTCACCCGCCACCCTCTTCGTAGCCTTGGGCTTGGTGATCGAGGAATCAACTCGTCACTTCGCTTTCAAAGTTTTATTATCATGATAAATTGTAGTAATATTATAGTAAGTTGAGTTTTTATTTTAAAATTTAGAGTATTTTGTCGTGATTTATAATTGTAACACCCAAGTTTTATTATCATCTCCTAATTTGCAATTACTAACATGCAAGGTAATTACACTTATGATGCTCATGAAGCATTTCGGAGTTCGAGGTGTACTAACCTTATGCTAACATCGCTAAAATCCTCATCCTAGCTTCCCGAATATTCTACGTGATTTGATATCTAAACCCGAGCAACCCTCGTATATTAACAAATATGGACATACATTATTTTCATACAACTTCTATACTGCTCAAAAGGTCAAATGCTTAAAAACAGCTTACCGTGTTTGAATTTGACAAAACGAACTGCGCCATTGAATTAAGAACGTCGAGAATGAGGTCTAAATAATCATACAAGTTTTCGTAATCATCATATTCAATGTTGACTATGTTAAAAAAATCTTATCATTCGAGAATGAGTGGTCGATTAAAAAATGATAATGAACTTAGGTCTAAATATTGATAGCTTTCTGACGATTAGATCTAAATATTGGTAGCTTCCTGAAATCATACGTAGATACAAATTATTTAAAATTTTCCAAATTGCTGCTAACCTTGCTCGTACAATTGTGGGGCTGCAATTCCTAGGAACCATGTTTTCTAGGATTTCTAGGAATCCTTATTTCTTTTTCCGAAAATACAACTGATATTTTTTTCACTATGAATTTTGTTTTTCACCCGTGACGGGCGTGTCATAATCTGGCCAGTAACAACCAAAACATGTAACTCTTGCTCCTTCAACAAATTTAAGAAATTATACATTAGATGATGTTATAGAGAAACGAGGTTTAATATTTAAGTAAGTGTCTAAATTATACATAATTTTTTATATAGGTATTTAAAGTTTTTTTTGTCTAAATAGATGCTTAATGTTTCATTTCTTAATACTTATAAGGTTTTTTCATGTCAAACGTTAAAATTTTTATGTTATCTAATATAAACGTAACACGTGACATATTAAAGATATTTTCTTTGATTTTTATTTATTAAAAACACTAAAAACTTTAATTTTTCAAAAAATTCCATATCCCTAATCCTAAACTACTAAACCATTAAACTCCTCTCCTTTGATTGTCGATTCAACCACCACAAGCAAACGAACGACGAACGTAAAATCTTCAATTGAACGACGAATGATGAACTGAGTCTTGGGGGTTATTTTGAAAAACACTAAAGTTTTGGGGTTTAAAAAAGTTGACGCTTTTTTATTTTTTTAAACAAAAATTAAATGAAACTTAAGATATAGGTCATGTGTGAGGCTTTTATTGGATGACGAATTTTTTTAACACTCACTGATGGAAAAACCTTGAAAGAGTTACAAAATAAAACATTAGACACCTAACTACTTTTTTTAATAGTCTAAAGGTGATTACAAGGTAGTATTTGTTTATAGATATTCTTAACCTTTTGACAATGCACATACACCTTGTAGACAAAATAATTCAAACTCGTGTCTCCTAAAATGAACATCATCCGCTTTTTCCACTGAGACACTTGTTGGGTTCATTTAAATTAAGCCAAAAAACAATGAACATGTATGGAATTGCACAAGAAGCAAGCATAGTGTTATTTATTAGTTAATTACACACTCCCGTTATCCAATCTAATTCAAGACTCCTTAGTAGCTCCTCGGGTGCTCCCATATCAAGATTTATTGATTCTTTTCCACTACTTTAGTTTTCCCTTGAATCCTGGACATTAGAAGATGTTTAAATTTATAGTTTTTTTTTAGAATAAGAAATTTGCAATCCCCCGCCTTACCGCTCAACCATGTCGCTAAAAGGCTACAAACAAAAATTTAAGTGTATCTCTTTTTTTATTTTTAGATAGGATCCATGAAGCCTTGACCAGTTGCCAGGCAAATATATTAGAGATCAATCCCATGTAGTCAGGGATGACCAAGGGCGTTGGAGGGGCAGTCACACCTTTTAAATATTTTAATTTTTTAACATTTTTATTAATAATCTAATTTTATACTTCTAAAATTTTATAATTTTATATCATATATTTTTAATATAGTTTTTTTAATAATTCGTGCCCTAACCTAAAATCAAATCATGTATCCGTCCTGCATGCAGTCCTTAATTTTGGTGAATATAAACAAGTTTAGTTGGGTTCTTTGCCGTGGCTAGAGAATTAAATGCTGAATTTTTATAGGTTCCAGTCGGCCTGGAGAGTTATGCTGCCGAGCCTTTAAACAAAGGAAAGGTCTATATATCAAGGAGCAGCCCACAAAGCGTGCTGAATGCGTACTCGTCGCAGTTCCAGGCAGATTTTTCAGCCTTCATAGAGTCACGTTCCCAGGAGTTGGTTCCTGGCGGCCGCATGGTTCTTTCGTTCTTGGGTAGGACATCCATTGATCCCGCCGCAGATGAAGCCTGCTATCAGGGGGAGTTGTTAGCCCAGGCATTAATGAGCCTCGTCAAAAAGGAATACATTAGAGTGGTTTAAATCATGAGTTGTTGGTGAAAGTTGAAATTCAGCGAAAGTTGAAATACAGCTTTAAAGTTTAACCCCCTTTTTTTTGGGCAGGGTTTAATTGAAGAGGAAAAAGTAGATTCATTCAATACACCTTACTATGCTCCCAGTGCTGAGGAAATAAAGGTGGAGATTCAAAAGGAAGGGTCATTCTTAATTGATCGCCTCGAAGCTTTTGAAGTAGACTGGGATGGGGGTGCCGTCACAGATATCCATACCGAACAAGGGAAAGCATTAATCGGAGAGCGAGTGGCTAAAACGATTAGAGCTGTGGTGGAATCCATGCTGGAATCGCACTTTCAGATCGGACAAGATGTCATAGATGTTTTGTTCGTCAAGTTTGCAGAGATTGTCGGCAACTACCTGTCAAAGACCAGAACAAAGTACATCAATTTCATGATTTCGCTGGTTAAAAAGGGTTAATCAAACCAACTTGGAAGCAGTTGTTCTCTATTTTACCTTGCAATAACTGTTGTGCTTATCGTATTTTGTATGTTTATATTTTTTATACCAGTACTATTAAAAGATACGGTTGAAGAAATGAAATATGATTTCCTTTTCATGCTTTATCTGATACTGTTTTTTATAATATTATGAGCAAATTTTCCACCCTATTCCCTCCTCATAAGTAGAAATTGTTCAAAAAAAATTGTTTCACACGATGTTGTTCTTTATTTTTCCTTGCAATATCGGTTAAAAGACTTTTTGGTTCAATATCAGATAAATATTTCTCTAAAATCACATTTTAATATTTGGTTGGACATGATTCTCAGGAGAAAAAAAGAATAACCAACAATATTGCCCCAATTAGTGTTTGCTTGTCTTTGATGTATTTTTTTTTTACTTCGTAGCTACTTACGTGGGGTATAAATGTCACAAAGGCAAGCAAACAAATACGGCAAGATGTGCGAGGAATTTAAAACAAAAATGATTCTTATTTGATAAAAAGTAAAATAAAGTAGCAAATAAAAGAAAGAAAGAGTTAAACGACATCGCTAATAAAAATCACTTTTGGAGACGACACTCTTAAAAGAAATTAGAGAAAAAAATTAATATTAAAAAATTCTAACGTTATATATAATGATATAATTTTAAAACGGAATTAAGTTTGAATTCTGAACATAGTAAAATTATTAGATAAACGCAGTTCGCGGAACTATAATTAAATTATAAGAAGATAAATTAATTAATTAATTTTAAAATAAATAAAATTCTAAAAAGTAACCAAATCATAAAAAGTAAAGAAATTAATATTTAATTTTATTAATTTTCAAATTAAAGGGTCTTAAAAGTGATTAAACTAAAAAATGAGTTAATTTCATTAATTTTAACTTAGAGGGACTTAAGAAATAATAAACAAATTTTTTTTTGGGTGGGACAAGAACTTAATTGCAAAGGTTTTAAAACTATCAATAGCTTAAACATAATTAACCCATTCAAAGTTATGGGGCAAATACCCCTCTCACCCTCCATTTAGCTCTGTCCCTGTCAGCTCATCACGTTTATTTGTGGTTGTAATTATTAAGATATGTTTATCTCATTTTTTTAAGGTGGTTTTTCACATTTTTTCTACATGTAAATAAAGAGTTAGTAATTATTTCAGAGTTACTTTGAGATGAATAAATCTTATTTATTGATACAATAATTAATGTGATGTGTCAAATTCATCTAATATTTTTTCGTAAAATGTAAATATGAATGCGTAATTGAGCAGGACTATCAAGTAATAATGTAATATGCGGTGATAAGTGTTCCAACACAGTAATTAATTACAAATTGACGTGTAACACCAATTCACTCAATCATTAGATATAATCCCTAAACTATTCGTAACTACTACATTTATATTCACCCAATCACATAAATTAGAGTTAAAAATATATGTAACCCCAAATTGTCCACCTTTTTTACTTGCCCGTGAAGAAATATTCTTATCACTTTATCCCTTGAAGATGCACAAAGTTTTTACCATTATTCACTTCCATTAATATGATGTAACATGATTAAGTCAAATATATATATATAATGTAACATGATCATTATAAAATATCACATAAGACAACCATAAAGCACATGAAATAAACATTTATATTCTTAAAAATCCAAAAGAAATAACCCCCTCAAAATATAACAAAATGAGATCATTCTTAATTTTATTTTGTAAAAAAGTCAATTTAAAAAATACGTAACATTTTTTGAAATTTTAATTTATATATATATATTATTCCGCATATATACATATTAATACTTTTGGTATTTTTATAAAATTTCAAAGGAAAATTGGAGTTTAAAGTTTTTGAGGATTTTTTTTAATATTCTTGATTATTTTAAAGTTTAAAATATATTCCCTTATCAAGAAAATTGATGGTGACAAACAACATATATACGTATATTTTTTTTACAAGGGTATGAGAAAGAATATTTAAGATTAATTTTGAGATCTAATATCAATTAAACTTAAAATGATATTTCATGCTATATCAATATTGAATGGATTAATATTTTATATACTGTTAATGTAAAAAAAAGTATACACTTTTCTTATTTTTAAGCTTAAATCCAAAATCTAAACTTCTAACCTTAAGATCCTAAAAATTTAACCCCAAAGCCTAAACCCTAAATTATAACCATGAATCCTAAATTCTCGACCCTACAACCTAAATCCCTAAACCCTAAAGCTTAAACTAAAACCCTAAACCCCTAAATAAGCCCGCTTGTAGAAATTTTGTTTTTCACCGCCAGTACATAGGATAATAATCCATATTAAATTAGTTGACATGAAATATATTTTTACACTAGAATTAAATGTTTGTAGATAACTAATAGTAATTTAATTAATTTGTAAATTAATTACAACGATGGGTGGCACATTTAGCCCATGGTGGCCCAGTATATATTATTGTATTTTAAATCGGGTTTTCTACCAGGCCTGGACTGCTCGAATGCTTTAGGTCCTTTACAATGTAAGCCCCAACACCAAATACGGAGCGAGTACTAGAAAAATCCTCCAGGCTCCAACTCTTTGATTTTTGAATTCGAAGTTGAAACATCTATATGTAGTTCAACTGAATTCTTTTGTTTAATTAAAATTTATTATTATTAATAACCTCAATATATATAAATTGTATCAAATGTTATAAAAAATTTAAAAAGGAAAAAAGTTGAAGCGACATTATTGTAGAATTGGCATTTAAAAAAAAAATAAAAATATAATTATATTCTTAAAGTAAATGTCAGAATTTAAACTTTTATAATAAAATAAAATAATATAAACATCCATAATTACTCATTCAATTAGTAGAACTCAATCGGCAATTCTTTTAGTATATGGACAATTGAAATCTGGTCCAAATAACCAGCAAATAATTTACAAGGTTTTGGATAATAATTAGAAAAACAGATGGCGACGGACACAGGAAAATGTCGGTGGAGAACAAGGAGACGTTGTTGCAGTTGCGAGTGACATTACCCATTTTAAAAAGCGCTGCTCAATCATGAGTTATGAAACGCGCACCGGTTGATGCTAGCTAGCTGTTCATAATAATATCTCCTACACATCAATATCATGATGAATTATACACTCAAAAAGGATCACATATTTATATAATATAAGATATGGGCCACTGTTTGATTAAATTCCATTTCAAATGAATAGGTAAGCTAAGATAGAGATAGCCCATAAGGATAGGACACCAAAGGCGAATAAAATAATTGTAGAGAATAGAGCTGCCGGCCTGCCCTGTGTTGTGGCCATCTCCTGTCTAAGGCCACAACCGAGTAGCTAGTGAAATGTCCATATTTCAGTCATTCTAATGTTTTAGGGAAAAGTATTTTTTTCTTTGATATATTTTCTAAGTTAGGGAAAAAGTGTCCTAGTTTCAAGCATTTTAATGTCTATTCGGGTCATTTCTATAAAGTTATTTTCGCATATATGTAGGGGGTAGACAACCGGTAGAGTTTGGGTTGATCCACTGGTAAAGGTATGTATCCTACACACCATCGAGGCAGCCCCTACCGCCCGAGTCGATGGTGTGGGTGAGTTTTCTAATGTAACCTGATACTTTTGTTTCTTTTAATAAAATAAAATCGTTTTTCTTTTTTACGAGGAAGCTGGGGGTCGACCGTGTGCATCCGCTATGACCCACAGCTTCGCCCATGGTTTGAAGAATGGTGTTGTGGCGTGAGACTGGCGTATTGTTCTTGGATCTTGAACAGATTTATCGAGAGAAAATGCTAACTTGATCGGGAAGCGTTCCTTTCAAGTGTCGCACGACTTAGCGACCGAACAAACTAAAGGCTAAGTACGTGATACTTGGTATCAGAGTCAGGTTGTGTGTTCGATCAAGGCTACGTTGCGACGTGATCGTTACCCTAAGCACAAAGGTGCGTGTTAATTAGCACAGAGGTGCTTGTTGGATAACTGTAGTGGAATCAGTGCACCGAGGTGCATGTCATTAACCACTATAGCGATCGAAGCATACGCGATGCTCGATCTTGATTTAGCACAGTGGTGCTTATTGGGAAATCATCGTGGAATCAGTGCATACGTGGTGCTTGTAGTTAACCACAGTGATTATCCTAGCGCAGTGGCGCATGAGGGCACAGTGGTGCTCGCTAGATAATTGGAGTGGAATCAGTGCACACGCGGTGCCTGTCGTTAACCACGACAATTATCTTAACATTGTGGGCTAAACTAATTAAAGCGTTTGTGGTGCTGCTTGTTTTGTACATGCCGAACAATTCTGTGTGTGTCGACAGAAATGGTGACAACATGGAAGCGTAGAGCGAGTACTGCTCCAGGGAGGAAACACACCCAGGCGCTGGGACGTCGACACAGGGTGGTGGTTCGATAGACCCGAGCCGGTTTGAGGAACTTGAGGCTGCAATGGCTGCCCTAAGAGCGGTGGCATCAAATGATCGGCTTCGAGCAATCGAGGAAACACAACAAGAGTTGACCCAAGCTATCAAAGATTTTGGTAGTGAAGCCAAAGACGCGTTAAGTCATATGAAGTTCGAACTAGATGAGATCAACGCTCGGGTTAACTTGATACAGATGGCTATAAGCAATTCAATGACATCAGATAAGGGTCTGAGGACTAAGGTTCCCGAACCTCAGCGGTATGAAGAGAACAGAGATACTAAGGAGCTTGAAAATTTCTTGTTTGACATCGAGCAGTATTTTTGGGCTACGCATACTGAAACTGATGAAGACATGGACTCTGTGGCCTCGATGTACCTAACAGAGGATGCCAAGTTGTGGTGGCAATCTAAGTTCATTAATGGCGTTTATTCTGTCAAGACATAAGAAGAGCTGAAGAAAGAGTTAATGAGCTCATTCTTTCCAGAGAATGTAGAGTATAATGCTCGGAAGAAGCTAAAGAATTTGGAGCATACCGGCTCTATTTGAGATTATGTGAAGGAATTTGCTACCTTGATGCTGGATATCAGCGATATGTTAGAGAAAGACAAGATGTTCTTTTTCCTTGAAGGATTGAAGTCGTGGGCTAGAGTAGAGGTACAGAGACAGAGGGCTGAGGATCTAGTAGCCACTATGGCTGCAGCTGAACGCCTCACTGATTATACCGACAATTCAACTAAGCGTAAGGCTGTGGTACCTAGTGGGAATAACAACTCCGGGAACAACGAGAATAAAGTGGCTAGAACAGATAAGCCAACATCTTGGGGAGTTAGGAAAAGGTCTTTCAATCGAGAACAGACTCATAATAGAGGAAATTGGGGCTCTGGACAATGCAATGGGCAAAGTCATTTTTCGCCAGGTTGTTTCCTTTGCAAAGGCCTTCATCGGGTGGCTGAGTGCCCTTTTAGGGGTGCGTTAAATGCTGTGGAAGTTTCGCCAGTAGGGGGATCTCAGGCAAGTCCTGCCACACAGAACAGTGCTATAGAACCATCTCAAATAGGGTCCATTCGATTTTTGACAGCATTGCAATCTCAGTTGAGTAGCTTGAAGAAAGAGCCAGAGAATGGCTTAATGTATATAAATATGGTAATAAACGGGAAAGCGTCGTGGGTTCTTGTTGACATGGGAGCTACTGATACCTTCATTTCACCTACATAGAAAAAGAGATGTGGACTGGTGGTAGCTAAAGGTGTTGGACAGATGAAGGCAGTCAATTCGGCGGCTTCGTCTATTTGTGGGAGCTCAAAGAATGTGTTGATCAAGTTGGGTCCATAGGAGGGAAACGTAGACTTTACTGTCTCCCCCATGGACGATTTTGATGTTGTGTTGGGGCTGGATTTCATGACGTCAGCTCAGGCAATCTCTGTTCCTGCCGCAGGTTGTTTGATGTTTTTGGGAGATTGTCTGTGTGTGGCGTCTGCCACGATTGTTCCACGAGATAGTAAAAAGATGTTGTCCGCGATTCAATTTAAGAAAGGGGTAAAAATGAAGAACCTTTTTTCCTGGTGTTGCCAATGTGTAGAGAGGATTCGGCAGTCGGGATGTTGCCGAGAGGGATTCAGAAGGTGTTAGCAGAGTATAGGGATGTCATGTCGGACCAGTTGCCCCAAGGCTTACCGCTTTGAAGGTTTATGGACCATGAGATTGAATAGATTCCGGGTCTAAACCCCTTGCCAAGTGCCCTTACCGCATGTCTCCGCCTGAGTTTGTTGAGTTAAGGAAACAGTTAAATGAACTACTTGAAGCTGGGTTCATCCGGCCATCCAAAGCACCATTTGAGACGCCCGTGTTGTTCCAAATAAAACACAATGGGAGTCTAAGATTGTGTGTGGACTATCGGGTCTTGAATAAAGTGACTGTTCAAAATAAGTATCCAATTCCTCTGATTGCCAACTTGTTTGATCAATTGAGTAATGCCAGGTATTTTACCAAGTTAGATATTAGGTCAGGGTAACATCAAGTGAGAGTTGCAGATGGGGATGAGGCAAAGACCACTTGTGTGACTCGTTATAGGTCGTTTGAGTTTCTTGTTATGCCATTCGGCTTGACCAATGCGCCGGCTACCTTCTGTACTCTAATGAACCAAGTATTTTATGATTATCTTAACAAGTTTGTGGTCGTTTACCTAGATGACATTATGGTTTACAGTTCTTTCTTGAGGGAACACGAAGAACATCTACGATTAATGATGGGAAGGCTCAGAGAAAATCAATTCTTTGTAAAAAGG
Source organism: Hibiscus mutabilis (assembly GCA_019671005.1). Lineage (NCBI taxonomy): Eukaryota > Viridiplantae > Streptophyta > Magnoliopsida > Malvales > Malvaceae > Hibiscus > Hibiscus mutabilis. The sequence continues at coordinate 44,046,054 of CM033752.1, read as the reverse complement.
GAAAAGTGTGAGTTTGCCCAGAAGCAAGTTCGATTTTTGGGTCATGTTTTCAGCCAGGGTCATATTCGGATGGATAAGGAAAAGATAAAAGGGATTCAAGATTGGCCGAATCCGAAGAATGTTAGTGAGCTCAGACCCTTCATTGGCCTAGCTAACTATTATAAGAGATTCGTGGAGGGTTACTCGCGGAGGACTGTGGTGCTTACCGATTTATTAAGGAAAGGGGAAAATGGGTTTGGTCTATAGAGTGCCAAGAAGCTTTTGAAGAACTGAAAGCTGTTATGGTGAACGACCTCGTGTTAGCTTTGCCAGATATTGAGGGACCCCTGGAAGTAGAGACTGATGCATCTGACTATACTATAGGAGGCGTACTCACACAGAATGGTCACCTTGTGGCTTTTGAGAGTCATAAATTAAATGGGGGCAGAAAAGAGGTATACAACGCAAGAGAATGAACTTCTAGCTGTAATTCACTGTTTGAGGGCTTGGAGGCATTATTTGTTGGGCTCAAGGTTCATTGTGAAGACGGATAACATAGTTGTTAGTCATTTTCTTACTCAACCAAAACTAACGACAAGGCAAGCTAGGTGGCAAGAGTTTCTAGCTGAGTTTGATTTTGGGTTTGAGCACAAAGCCGGGAAAAAAAATCAAGTTGCAGATGCATTAAGTCGAAGGCCAGATTTGGCCGCTCTCAGAAGAATAGCTCCAATGTCGGCTAGTAGGGTGACCAACAACATTCAAGAGTTGATAGTAGAAAATATACAAAAAGACTCGCAGGCTGTGGCGATTTTGACGATGGTAAAGAATGGTCAGTCTAAGGCACTCTGGATAGAGAATGGGATATTGATGACTAAAGGACCGCGAATGTTTGTTCCACAATCAGGAAACCTTAGGCAGAAGTTAATGCATGAGTGTCACGATACACTTTGGGCGGGACACCAAAGTTGGCGTCGTACCTTTGCCTTGCTGGAACATGGGTATTATTGGCCACAAATGCGGCAGGATGTTATGGACTACACCAAGACTTGTGTCATTTGTCAACAAGATAAGGTGGATCTACAAAAGACTGCAAGACTTTTGGAGCCCCTGTCGGTGTCGGAGAGACCCTGGGAAAGTATTTCCCTTGACTTTATAGTGAGTCTGCCCCGAGTAGGGGATCTTGGGGCCATTATCGTAGTGGTGGATCGATTCTCTAAATACGCTACATTTATTCCAGCACCCAAGTATTGTTCTACGGAAGAGACAGCTCGGTTGGTTTTCAAGCATGTGGTGAAATATTGGGGTGTTCCACATAATATAGTCAGTGATAGAGATGGACAGTTCACGAGTAATGATAAGTGTTCAAAAGTACTATTTTTCTTACCCTTTTTACTCATATTACTGTTAGACTTAGGCTCATATTAGTTGCATAGTTAGTCATTCATGCATTAATCCATGTTTCCTTCAAACGTTGAACTTGATTACATAACTTGGTGATTTTTTGTGGAAATAGATGCTGCTTTGGTGTGTTTTTGTGTGTGTATGTGCAGGATCACTTGCCAAAGCAATGCCGAGCTAGTTGCCGTGCAAATGCATGATGAAGGAGACGCAGAGCTAGTTGCCATGGCATTTGTCGACAAAGACCAAAAGCAATATGGATGTCGAAATTCATGACTTTACAAGCCCAAGATAACATGGAGCAAGGCCCAAGCCCAAAGGAATTTGATTGCCATGCAGAGATTAAAGAAGAATTAAATTCAAGAGGATAGGAGAAGTTCTAATAGGAATAAAATTATAATAAAGAATTATATTCTTTAAAGATAATTTAATTCAACTCAAACTCCTCCTCAAAGAAGGACTTTGGCCTAGCCCTATAAATACAAGGAGATTTCGACAAGATGAATAGAGAGAGCAAGAGGGAAATTTCGGCAAGTCCAAGTAGGGCAAGAGGAGAGAATTTTAGACAAGCATCAAGGGCAAGGAGGATTTCGACAAGCCTCTTCATTCATCTTTGTTCGATTGGGTTCATGCTAGGGATTAATTATCTTGTGTTTCTTTGGAACCTAGCCATGAACTAAATTTACTTGGCTATGGTTATTGTGTTTTTGTGGTTGTGAGAAACTATTGGTTTTTGTTTAGGTAATAAGAGTTTGCACTTTTCTATTTCAAGGTTTATTCATTCTTGATTCTTATTATTGTTTGCAGTGAATTGGGAGAGGATCTCGTGATTTCATCCATTTATCTAATATCGGGAGAGTTAGATTCAAGAAACGAATGAATATGATCTTTATGCAATCAATGATGGTGAAGATTAATCCGGCAGGAATAAGTTAAGGATTTCAACGGCTAAGAGGAGCGCAAGATTGGTTGTTGTTCACCCTTGATTCACGCAGGATGTATTATCAAGGCATGCACAAGTAGCTAGAGTTTCGACTTAGGGATAAGAAGAAACCATTGAAGAACGCTCCGCCGAACCTTGAAGTTGCTGCCCGATCGCCCAAGTAGTTGCCCAACTAGTCGCCCAAGCAACCATCAATTAGTTGCCAAGGCAACCCGTTGTGCAAGTCGCCACGGCAACTGAGTTGCCCATGCACTCTTTTACCAAGACAATCCAATCGGCTATCACACCTCAACTCACGATAACCTAGCCTATCTCTCTCAATTGAATTCATCTTTTATTTTATTTTATTGCTTTCTAGATTAGTAATTAGTTAAACTTGATAATCCTTTACTTGTGTTTTTACTTTTTACGATTGCAAGAGACTAGATTCTTGAAGTGGCACCAATCCTCGTGGAGACGATATCTTTTATACTATAACTTGCGGCGTGTATACTTGCACATTTTGCGTAGTACTTATTACAGCGCAACAAGTTTTTTGGCGCCGTTGCGGGATTGGCAATAGCGACTTTGTTTTTATTTTCTTGCACATTCTTTTTATTTTTCTTGTTTAAAATTCAAAGGGCTAACAAACTTTGGTTTTGCATTGGTATATGACCGTGGCGAGACCGACTTCACCAGAATATCCCTTTGATCCGTAAATCGAACGAACCTTACAAAGACTTAGACGAAGGATAAGAGAAGCAATGGCAAATCAAGACGGCAATATTAATCAAGATGTTCGAGCGGGGAGGAGTGATTCTTGCACGAAAAATGCGAACGATTCGAGACTATCTTGAAGAAGATCTTGATGGACTCAACCCGGGAGTTGTCGCACCCGAAATTGAAGCCGACCACTTTGAGTTGAAACCGGTAATGTTTAATATGATCAACACAATAGGTCAATTTGGCGGCTCAAAGAATCAAGATGCACGACAACATCTGAAATCTTTCCTCGAGATTTGCAACTCGTTCAAGATACACGGAGTCACCCCTAATGTCTTACGATTAAGATTATTCCCTATTCACCGAGGATATAGGCGAAAGCATGGCTAAATAGCATTCTGCCGGATCCATAGCATCTTGGACTGATCTTTGTCGTGATTTCCTTGCTAGATTTAATCCTACAAATTTAATCGATAAGCCGTAACGACATTACTTCTTTTCGTGAGGCGGATGATGAATCCATGTACGAGGCTTGGGAGCGATATAGAGAACTTCTACACAAATGTCCTCTACACGGATTCGGTGTGGACTCAAGTGACAATGTTTTACAACGCCGTGAATACACCAACAAGGATGATGCTAGATGCCTCGGCAAACGGCATACTCTTAGATAAGTCGCGGAGGAAGCAATGCAAATTTTAAACAGTGGCCAAGAATGACTATCAATTCCCATCCACTAGAAGAGGAGGAGTTAGGCGCTAAGCCACAATACATGAACTAGGATCATCGATTCAATTTCGGCACAATTGGCGCTTTAACCAAGATGGTCCGAACATGCAAAAACCAAACAACACACATGAAGTCAAGGTAATGGATTCTTTTTGTGAGTTATGTGGTGATAACCATAATTCTTACGAATGTATGCGAGAATCCGGAATCTAGCTTCTATGTGGGGAATCACAATCGGGCAACAACATGATGTCAAATACATACAATCCAAACTTGGAAGAAGCACCGAATTTTTCATGGAGTAATCCCAACAATGCTCTAAACCGAACAATCGAATGCACAAGCATCGGGATTCCAGCAGAATATGCCACGGACATGCGGATGCCGCGGCAAACAACCGACAACATCTAGTTCTTTGGAAAATTCTCTAAATGCTTTTATGATGAAAAAACTGAATCTTATATGGCTGAGAATAGTAATTTCATAAAAAGAATCGATGCTTTTATTAACAGGACCGAGATGAGATTGCAAAACCAAGAGGCGGCAATCAAATCATTGGAAAATCAAGTCGGACAGTTTGCTCAAAATCTCAACACTAGACCACAAGGAGGTTTACCTAAGCGATACTGAAGTCGCAAGAGGAACGGCCATGAGCAATGTAAGGCAATCACCACCAGTGGCCAACAACTTAGAGAGGTTCAAACCCGCTCGTCAAACAAAACTCCACAAAAAGATCAAGACGAACCTAGCGGCAAAGTCTCGGATGCTGAACCGAGGAATTGCTGCGGCAACGGTGGCGCCTCGGCAACTTGCGATAAGCACGCCTCGGCAACCCGGTTTGGTAACGCGCCGGCAACTCGGATGTCCCCGTAATGCCGTCAATCGGGTTTCAAACCAATGAAAGGATAGAAGATATCCGACTTCCACCACCATTCCCACAAAGATTGAAGACAAAAGCAAGAATACCAATTCAAGAAGTTTCTTGATATCTTAAAGCAAGTCCACATCAACTTGCCATTGGTGGAAGCAATTGAACAAATGCCAAACTATGCCAAGTTTCTTAAAGACATTGTGTCCAAGAGAACAAGGCTAGGAGAGTTTGAAACAGATTGCGCGACAGAGGATGCATGGCAATGTTGCTGTCAATCGCATGCCGCCCAAGTTGAAGGATCCGGAAGTTTCACAATACCTGTTCTATTGGAAATCACTATGTCGGGAAAGCACTATGCGACCTAGGGGCTAGCATAAACTTGATGCCTAAATCGGTTTTCGAAACTAGGAATCGGGAAGGCAAGACCTACAACAGATTATGCTACAGCTAGCCGACGGATCCTATGTGCATCCAGAGGGAAAAATCGAGGACATACTGGTAAAAGTTGATAAATTTATTTTTCCCGCTGACTTTATTGTTTTAGATTGTGAAGCGGATGAGCATGCGCCTATCATTCTCGGAAGACCATTCCTAGCGGCAGGGAGAACTTTGATTGATGTTGAAAAGGAGAACTCACAATGAGGGTGAATGACCAGCGAGTAAAACTAAATGTGTTCCAAACACTAAGGCATGCAGATGATCCGAAAGAATGCCAACTACTTCATGCCACGGCAGAGTTTAACCGATGAAGAATTTAGTTGCCTCAAAGAACTACATTGCCGAACACGAGGAACATGAGGAGTATGAAGAGTCGGTCGATGAGGAACAACCAGAAGAGGCAAATTGGCTAGTCAATCGACCCGGTACATACTTTGAACCACCGGACTACTCGGGTAAGGAAGGTAAGATCGAAAAACCCTCTATCGAAAATCCACCAATTCTTGAGTTGAAACAATTGCCGAGCAACTCAAATATGTATACTTAGGGACCGATAATACATTACCTGTAATTATTTCTTCTAAGTTACAGCCTGAGCGGAAAGAAAGCTGATCAACATGTTGAAGCTACATAAAAAGGCAATAGGGTGGACAATTGCCGACTTGAAGGGAATTAGCCGGGTGTGTGCATGCACAAGATCTTGTTGGAAGATGATCACAAACCTTCAATTGAGGCCCGAGGAGACTGAATCATGCCATGAAAGGGGTTGTAATGAAAGAAATCATCAAGTGGCTTGACGCCGGCATTATATACCCTATCTCCGATAAGATGCGGGTAAGTCCGGTACAATGTGTGCCGAAAAAAAGGGAGGTATAACGGTGGTGAGTAATGAAAATAATGAACTTATCCCAACCAGGATGTGACGGTTGGAGGGTTTGTATGGACTATCGAAAGCTAAACAAAGCCACTAGGAAAGATCACTTCCCATTACCCTTTATTGATCAAATGCTTGACCGTCTTGCGGTAAACCCTTTTACTTGTTTTCTTGATGGTTATTCAGTTACAATCAGATTGCCATAGCACCGAAGATCAAGAAAAGACAACCTTCACATGCCCCTACGGTACTTATGCCTTCCGAAGGATGCCGTTCGGATTATGTAACGCCCGCAACCTTCCAAAGATGCATGATGGCGCTCTTTTTTCGGACATGGTCGAAGACTTCCTTGAGATCTTCATGGATGATTTTTCGGTTTTTGTAATGACTTCGACGGCTGTCTCGGCAATTTAGAGAGGGTGTTGGCAAGATGCGAAGAAACGGATTTAGTCCTCAATTGGGAGAAATGCCACTTTATGGTAGATGAAGGAATAGTGCTCGGCCATAAGATTTCGTCCAAGGGAATTGAAGTAGACAAAGCCAAGGTGGACGTGATCGAGAGATTACCCCACCAAATTCGGTTAAAAGAATTGAAGTTTTCTCGGACATGCGAGTTTTTCTGAGGTTCATTCATAACTTTTCTAAAATCACTAAACCTTTGTGTAATCTGCTTGAACAGGATAAAGTCTTGATTTTGATGATTCTTGCACTCAAGCATTTGAAACCCTAAAGAAAAAGCTTGCCTCGGCACCCATTGTTGTTCCACCAGTTTGGGCGCTACCTTTTGATCTCATGTGTGATGCAAGTGATTTCGCGGTAGGAGCATCCTAGGCCAACGCACGTAAAGACATTCCATGTGATATACTACGCTAGTAAAACTCTTAACGATGCTCAAGTGAATTACACAACAACGGAGAAAGAGTTACTAGTCAGTAGTTTTCGCATTTGACAAGTTCGATCCTATTTAATTGGTACAAAGGTAATTGTTCATACGGACCATTCGGCAATCAAATACTTATTTGCTAAAAAGGATGCTAAACCTCGTTTGATTCGTTGGATATTACTTTTACAAGAATTTGATATTGAAATTGGGGACAGAAAGGAACAGAAAAATCAAGTGGCGATCACTTATCACGTTTGGAACGCAATAGGGAGGAGGGCGCGATCTAGAGATATGTGATGCATTCCCGGATGAACAAATTCTAATCGCCTCGAAACCCTTGACGCCTCGGCAGCCCATGACGCCTCGGAAACCATGGAAGCACACGCCTCGGCAACTCTTGACGCTTGCGGCAGACTTTGACGAGCACGCCTCGGCAATTTTGGGAGCGGACACTACGACAAAGACATGCCCGGCAATACCTTGGTACGCAGATTTAGTTAACTTCCTTGTTTGTGGTATTTTTCCGTATGGCATTACTCACCAAGGAAGAAGCGGTTCGCCATAATGCTAAGCATTACTTTTGGGACGAGCCTCTTTTGTTTAAACAATGTGCAGATCGGGTTATACGCCGATGTGTCCCACGAAGAAGAGCAAATGTAATGTACTCCGACAATGGCATTCTTCACCCTATGGAGGACATTTTGGAGGAACTCGTATCATGACAAAGTCTTGCAATCCGGGTTGTATTGGCCAACATTGTACAAAGATGCCCAAGACTTTTACAAGCAATGTGATCGTTGCGGAAGACGGGCAATATCTCTAGGCGACATGAGATGCCACTCGAACATCATCGAGGTGGAACTGTTCGATGTATGGGGATCGATTTTATGGGACCTTTCCCATCTTCATTCGGCAACCTCTACATCTTACTCGCCGTCGACTATGTGTCTAAATGGGTAGAGGCAGCTGCGGTTCCCAACGACGATTCCAAGACCGTGCAACGATTCCTGCAGAAAAACATATTTACGGTTTGGGATGCCGAGAGCAATTATCAGCGACGGGGGCAAGCATTTTGACAACAGACTAATTGCCAAGATGTTGCAACGCTTCGGCATATCACACAAGATCGCCACGGCATATCACCCACAAACCAACGGGCAAGCGAAATTTCCAACCGGAGTTGAAGGGAATACTCGAGAAAGTTGTAAATCCCTCAAGGAAGGATTGGTCATTAAGACTAGATGACGCACTTTGGGCATATCGCACTGCATTCAAAACACCATTAGGTATGTCCCCTTCCGCTTGTCTATGGTAAAACATGTCATCTACCGGTGGAAATCGAGCACAAGGCGTCTTGGGCAATCAAGACCGTGAATATGGATTGGGAAAGTGCGGACAAAAGCGCTTGATGGATCTCAATGAGATAGAAGAATTTCGTGCACTCGCCTATAACAATGCACGAATCTACAAGGAGAAAACAAAGCGATGGCATGACAAGAAACTATTGCCACGGCAATTCACGCCAGGGCAACTAGTTCTCCTATTCAATTCTCGGCTAAAACTTTTCCCGGGAAAGTGAAATCAAGATGGTCGGGACCATTTGAAGTCGTCAAACCATTCTCCCATGGTGCTGTGATAATCAAGTCCATCTCGACAACCATGAATTCAAAGTTAATGGACAAAGATTGAAGCACTACAATGGTGCCCATGTGGAACGTAACAAGGAAGTGGTCAACTTAGGAGATGCATGAGCATGCTCTCCTCTCGATATTTTTTTTCTTTTTCTTTTTATTTTTATTTTTAATTTTAGGAGATATTTTATTTTTTCTTCATTATCTTTAGTTTTCAGTTTTCTTTATTTTCTTTTTCACAACAAGACTCACAACTACTATGCTAAGGAAATTTATGCCAAGATCATTGCCCCGCAACCAATGAAGAAGATGCCGCGACAACTTACTTCATGCATGCACAAGCTGATGCCACGGCAACCAACCCTGAAGATGCCACGGCAACCAAAGCTGAAGACATCCCGCAACAAGAAAACAACCATTGCATTCAAGCAAGAAAATCAAGACGCCAACTAGAAGGAAACTAATCATCTACGATGACGAACTCTCGAAGTAAGTCCTCGTATGCATTTTATTTTTATTTTTCGTTATTTTTATGCATGCATTGAGGACAATGCCTCACTCGAGTTTGGGGGGGATTGTTATTAGTAATTACCATGTTTAGTTACATTAATCTTAAGCATTACATTTAGGATACATAAATTGCTTGCCATGCCTTTAATTGGAACAAGAATTGCTTAGATTTGATGAATATTCAATGATGACTTTACCAATGCACTTAATTGATAGAATTTTTATTCTAGGATAACCATGAAAAACTTAGAATTTTACTATGATGCTAAATTTGATGAAACACTTGTTGTGGTTTGATTGATTTAAGGAGTTCTAGTAAACTTAGGTTGATAATTAACTAATTGGGGGATTAGAATAAAAATTGGATGAATGCTAGAGGTGCCCGAAATTGGCTCTAGCATGTGCTAAAAATTGATCACTAGAGGTGCCCAAACTGGCTCTAGGAGGCGTTAAAATTTTTTCGGTTAACTAGAGGTGCCCAAAACGGCTCTAGTCGATTAAATTAACTTAAGAAAACTAAAAATAAAACACTAGAGGTGCCCAAAATTGGCTCTAGTTAAAACATGTTAAAAAGAACCCACCAAGTAATTTGAAAACCTATTGTTTGCATAGAATCCGAAAAATCAACTTGCACACAACTCCGCACACACTCACAAGCATTATAGTTTGATTCCGAGTAATTCCTCAGTTTTGAAAAATAAAAAGCCAATCATACTTTGTGCCCGGTTCGAAGAATTGAAATCAAGTTCAAAGCTAAGTTTGTGAAAATTTGAAGTCTTGGCGGTAATTATGAGTTTGCATTGCTTAAGGACAAGCAATAGTTCGAGTTTGGGGTGTGATAAGTGTTCAAAAAGTACTATTTTTCTTACCCTTTTACTCATATTCATTAGACTTAGGCTCATATTAGTTGCATAGTTAGTCATTAGTGCATTAATTAATCCATGTTTCCTTCAAACGTTGAACTTGATTACATAACTTGGTGATTTTTGTGGAAATAGATGCTGCTTTGGTGTGTTTTTGTGTGTGTATGTGCAGGATCACTTGCCAAAGCAATGCCGAGCTAGTTGCCGTGGCAATGCATGAAGGAGACGCCGAGCTAGTTGCCATGGCATTTGTCGACAAAGACCAAAAGCAATATGGATGTCGAAATTCATGACTTTACAAGCCCAAGATAACATGGAGCAAGGCCCAAGCCCAAAGGAATTTGATTGCCATGCAGAGATTAAAGAAGAATTAAATTCCAAGAGGATAGGAGAAGTTCTAATAGGAATAAAATTATAATAAAGAATTATATTCTTTAAAGATAATTTAATTCCAACTCAAACTCCTCCTCAAAGAAGGACTTTGGCCTAGCCCTATAAATACCAAGGAGATTTCGACAAGATGAATAGAGAGAGAGCAAGAGGGAAATTTCGCAAGTCCAAGTAGGGCAAGAGGAGAGAATTTTCGACAAGCATCAAGGGCAAGGAGGATTTCGACAAGCCTCTTCCTTCATCTTTGTTCGATTGGGTTCATGCTAGGGATTAATTATCTTGTGTTTCTTTTGAACCTAGCCATGAACTAAATTTACTTGGCTATGGTTATTGTGTTTTGTGGTTGTGAGAAACTATTGGTTTTGTTTAGGTAATAAGAGTTTGCACTTTTCTATTTCAAGGTTTATTCATTCTTGATTCTTATTATTGTTTAATATCTTTATACTATAACTTGCAACGTGTATACTTGCACATTTATGTAGCACTTATTACGCAAATAACAAGTTTTTGGCGCCGCTGTCGGGATTGGCAATAGCGACTTTGTTTTTATTTTCTTGCACTTTCTTTTTTATTTTTCTTGTTTAAAATTCAAAGGGCTAATAAACTTTGGTTTTGCATTGGTATATGACTGTATGCAGACCGACTTCACCGTAATATCCCTTTGATCCGTAAATCGAACGAACCTTACAAAGACTTAGACGAAGGATAAGAGAAGCAATGGCAAATCAAGACGGCAATATGAATCAAGATGTTCGAAAGCAGGAGGAGGAGTGATTCTGCACGAAATGTAACTATTCGAGACTATCTTGAAGAAGATCTTGATGGACTTAACCCAGAGTTGTCGCACCCGAATTTGAAGCCGACCACTTTGAGTTGAAACCGTAATGTTTAATATGATCAACACAATAGGTCAATTTGGCGCTCAAAGAATCAAGATGCACGACAACATCTGAAATCTTTCCTCGAGATTTGCAACTCGCTCAAGATACACGAGTCACCCCCCGATGTCTTACGACAAGATTATTCCCTATTCACCGAGGGATAGGGCGAAAGCATGGTTGAATAGCATTCCCGCCGGATCCATAGCATCTTGACCGATCTTTGTCGTGATTTCCTTGCTAGATTTAATCCTACAAATTTGACTCGATAAGCTTCAGAATTTATTATTACTTTTTTTCGGGCAAAGCATGATGAATCCATGTACGAGGCTTGGGAGCGATATAGAGAACTTCTACACAAATGCCCTCTACACGGATTCCCGTGTGGACTCAAGTAACAATGTTTTACAACGCCGAATACACCAACAAGGATGATGCTAGATGCCTCGCAAACGGCATACTCCTAGATAAGTCACCGAGGAAGCAATGCAAATTTTAAACAGGCTGCAAGAATGATTATCAATTCCCATCTACTAGAAGAGGAGGAGTTAGACGCTAAGCCACAATACATGAACTAGGATCATCGATTCACTTTCGCACACTTGGCCGCTTTAACCAAGATGGTCCGTAAACATGCAAAAACCAAACAACACACATGAAGTCAAGGTAATGGATTCTTTTTGTGAGTTATGTGGTGATAACCATAATTCTTCCAATGTATGCAGAATCCGAATCCAGCTTCTATGTGGGGAATTACAATCGAACAACAACATGATGTCAAATACATACAATCCAAATTTGGAAGAAGCACCTAAATTTTTCATGGAGTAATCCCAACAATGCTCTAAACTGTAACAATCGTAATGCACAAGCATCGGGATTCCAAAGAAAAATATGCCACGGCAAATGCTGCCGCAAAGAACAACCGACAACATCTAGTTCTTTGAAAAATTTCAAATGCTTTTATGATGAAAACTGAATCTTATATGGTCGAGAATAGTAATTTACAAAAGAATCGATGCTTTTATTAACAGACTGAGATGATGAGATTGCAAAACCAAGAGGCGGCAATCAAATCATTGGAAAATCAAGTCGACAATTTGCTCAAAATCAACACTAGACCACAAGGAGGTTTACCTAGCGATATCAAGTCGCAAGAGGAACTGCCATGAGCAATGTAAGGCAATCACCACCGAAGTGGCCAACAACTTAGAGAGGTTCAAACCCGCCATCAAACAAAACTCCACAAAAAGATCAAGACGAACCTAGCGGCAAAGCCTCGATGTCGAACCAGAATTGCCGCGCAACCGCAATAAGCATGCCTCGCAAATCGACGATAAAGATGCCTCGCAACTTGCGATAAGCATGCCTCGCAACCCCAGCTTGATAATGCCTCAAGAACTCCAGATGTCCCGCAATGCCGCCAATCAATCAGTTTTCAAACCAATGAAAGGATCAAGATATCCGACTTCCACCACCATTCCCACAAAGGTTGAAGCGACAAAAGCAAGAATACCAATTCAAGAAGTTTCTTGATATCCTAAAGCAAGTCCACATCAACTTGCCATTGGTGGAAGCAATTGAACAAATGCCAAACTATGCCAAGTTTCTAAAGACATTGTGTCCAAGAGAACAAGGCTAGAGAGTTTGAAACAATTGCCGCAACAGAGGGATGCATGGCAATGTTGCACAATCGTATGCCACCTAAGTTGAAGGATCCCGAAGTTTCACAATACCCCGCTCCATTGGAAATCACTATGTCGGGAAAGCACTATGCGACCTTGGGGCTAGTATAAACTTGATGCCTAAATCGGTTTTCCAAAACTAGAATCGGGAAGGCAAGACCTACAACAGCTTATGCTATGCAATGCAAATAGCCGACAGATCCTATGTGCATCCGTAGGGAAAAAATCGAGGACATACTGGTAAAAGTTGATAAATTTATTTTTCCCACTGACTTTATTGTTTTGGATTGTGAAGGATGAGCATGCACCTATCATTCTCGGAGACCATTCCTAGCAACAGGAGAACCTTGATTGATGTTGAAAAGGGAGAACTCACAATGAGGGTGAATGACCAGCAGTTAAACTAAAATGTGTTCCAAACACTAAGGCATGCCGATGATCCGTAAGAATGCCAACTACTTCATGCCACGGCAGAGTTTAACTTCGATGAGGAATTTAGTTGCCTCGCAACTACATTGCCGATCAAGAGGAACCCGAGGAGTATGAAGAACCGGCCGATGAGGAACAACCGTAAGAGGCAAATTGGCTAGTCAATCGACTGTACATACTTTGAACCACCGACTACTCGTAAGGAAGGTAAGATCGAAAAAACCCTCTATTGAAAAACCACCACCTTGAGTTGAAACAATTGCCGAGCAACTAAAATATGTATACTTAGGGACCGATAATACATTACCTGTAATTATTTCTTCTAAGTTACAGCCCGAGCAGAAAAGAAGCTGATCAAGATGTTGAAGCTACACAAAAAGGCAATAGGGTGGACAATTGCCGACTTGAAGGGAATTAGCCCCTGCGGGCATGCACAAGATCTTGTTGGAAGATGATCACAAACCTTCAATTGAGGCCCAGAGAGACTGAATCATGCCATGAAAGGGGTTGTAATGAAAGAAATCACTGGGGCTTGACGCCGCATTATATACCCTATCTCCGATAGTACGCGGGTAAGTCCGGTACAATGTGTACCAAAAAAGGAGGTATAACAAAGGGTAAGCAATGAAAATAATGAACTTATCCCAACCAGATCAGACCGCTGGAGGGTTTGTATGGACTATCGAAAGCTAAACAAAGCCACTAGGAAAGATCACTTCCCATTACCCTTTATTGATCAAATGCTTGACCGCCTTGCAGTAAAACCTTTTATTGTTTTCTTTGATGGTTATTCAGGTTACAATCAGATTGCCATAGCACCGTAAGATCAAGAAAAGACAACCTTCACATGCCCATACGGTACTTATGCCTTCCGGGATGCCGCTCGATTGTGTAACGCCCCAACCTTCCAAAGATGCATGATGGCACTTTTTCGCATATGGTCAAGACTTCCTTGAGATCTTCATGGATGATTTTTCGTTTTTGGTAATGACTTCGACGGCGTGTCTCGCAATTTAGAGAGGGTGTTGGCAAGATGCTAAGAAACGGATTTAGTCCTCAATTGGGAGAAATGCCACTTTATGGTAGATGAAGGAATAGTGCTCGCCACAAGATTTCATCCAAGGAATTGAAGTAGATGACAGCCAAGGTGGACGGATCGAGAGATTACCCCACCAAATTCTAAGTTAAAGGAATTCAAGTTTTCTGACATGCAGTTTTTTTACAGAGGTTCATTCATAATTTTTCTAAAATCACTAAACCTTTGTGTAATCTGCTTGAACAGATAAAGTCTTCGATTTTGATGATTCTTGCACCCAAGCATTTGAAACCCTAAAGAAAAAGCTTGCCTCGCACCCATTGTCGCTCCACCGTATTGACGCTACCTTTGAGCCATGTGTGATGCAAGTGATTTCGCGGTAGGAGCAGCAAGTCCCAGGCCAACGCATGTAAGACCTTCCATGTGATATACTACGCTAGTAAAACTCTTAATGATGCTCAAGTGAATTACACAACAACGGAGAAAGAGTTACTAGTCAGTAGTTTTCGATTTGACAAGTTCCGATCCTATTTAATTGGTACAAAGGTAATTGTTCATACGACCATTCGCAATCAAATACTTATTTGCTAAAAAGGATGCTAAACCTCGCTTGATTCGCTGGATATTACTTTTACAAGAATTTGATATTGAAATTAAGGACAGAAAAGAACAAAAATCAAGTGGTCGATCACTTATCACGCTTGGAACGCAATAGGAGGAGGACGCGATCTAGAGATATGCGATGCATTCCCGATGAACAAATTTAATTGCCTCGCAACCCTTGACGCCTCGGGACCCATGACGCCGCGAACCATGGATGCACACGCCGCAACTCGACGACGCGACAGCAGCCTTTTTGACGCAACACGCGCACGCATTTGGGAGCAGACACTACGGCAAAGACATGCCCCGCAATACCGGCACGCAGATTTAGTTAACTTCCTTGTTTGTGGTATTTTTCCTTATGGCATTACTCACCAAGGGAAGAAGCGGTTCCGCCATGATGCTAAGCATTACTTTTGGGACGAGCCTCTTTTGTTTAAACAATGTGCGATCAAAGTTATACGCCGATGTGTCCTCAAGAAGAGCAACAGAATGTACTCGCAATGCCATTCTTCACCCTATGGAGGACATTTTGAGGAACTCGCATCACGCCAAAGTCTTGCAATCCGGTTTGTATTGGCTAACATTGTACAAAGATGCCCAAGACTTTTACAAGCAATGTGATCGCTGCCGAATGTGTCTAAATGGGTAGAGGCAAACGCAGCTTCCCAACGACGATTCCAAGACCGCAACGATTCCTCATATTTACAGGAAATGCCGAGCAATTATCGCGACGACGGCAAGCATTTTGACAATAGACTAATTGCCAAGATGTTGCAACGCTCGCATATCACACAAGATCGCCACGATATCACCCACAAACCAACTAGCAAGCGTAAATTTCCAACCGGGAGTTGAAGGGAATACTGAGAAAGTTGTAAATCCTCAAGGAAGGATTGGTCATTAAGACTAGATGACGACTTTGGGCATAGCCCTATAAATACCAAGGAGATTTCGACAAGATGAATAGAGAGAGCAAGAGGGAAATTTCGGCAAGTCCAAGTAGGGCAAGAGGAGAGAATTTTCGACAAGCATCAAGGGCAAGGAGGATTTCGACAAGCCTCTTCATTCATCTTTGTTCGATTGGGTTCATGCTAGGGATTAATTATCTTGTGTTTCTTTAGAACCTAGCCATGAACTAAATTTACTTGGCTATGGTTATTGTGTTTTGTGGTTGTGAGAAACTATTGGTTTTTGTTTAGGTAATAAGAGTTTGCACTTTTCTATTTCAAGGTTTATTCATTCTTGATTCTTATATTGTTTGAGTGAATTGGGAGAGGATCTCGTGATTTCATCCATTTATCTAATATCGGGAGAGTTAGATTCAAGAAACGAATGAATATGATCTTTATGCAATCCAATGATGGTGAAGATTAATCCGGCTTAGGAATAAGTTAAGGATTTCAACGGCTAAGAGGAGCGCAAGATTGGTTGTTGTTCACCCTTGATTCACGCAGGGATGTATTATCAAGGCATGCACAAGTAGCTAGAGTTTCGACTTAGGGATAAGAAGAAACCATTGAAGAACGCTCCGCCGAACCTTGAAGTTGCTGCCCACCGCCCAAGTAGTTGCCCAACTAGTCGCCCAAGCAACCATCAATTAGTTGCCAAGGCAACCCCGCACAGTAAAAGTCGCCACGGCAACCGAGTTGCCCATGCACTCTTTTACCAAGACAATCCAATCGGCTATCACACCTCAACTCACGATAACCTAGCCTATCTCTCTCAATTGAATTCATCTTTTATTTTATTTTATTGCTTTCTAGATTAGTAATTAGTTAAACTTCGATAATCCTTTACTTGTGTTTTTACTTTTTACAAAGGTAAGAGACTAGATTCTTGAAGTGGCACCAATCCTCGTGGAGACGATATCTTTTATACTATAACTTGCGACGTGTATACTTGCACATTTGCGTAGTACTTATTACGCGCAACAAGTTTTTGATGCCGTTGTCGGGATTGGCAATAGCGACTTTGTTTTTATTTTCTTGCACATTCTTTTTATTTTTCTTGTTTAAAATTCAAAGGGCTAACAAACTTTGGTTTTGCATTGGTATATGACTGTATGCAGACCGACTTCACCGAATATCCCTTTGATCCGTAAATCGAACGAACCTTACAAAGACTTAGACGAAGGATAAGAGAAGCAATGGCAAATCAAGACGGCAATATTAATCAAGATGTTCGAGCAGGGGAGGAGTGATTCTTGCACGAAACAGAACGATTCGAGACTATCTTGAAGAAGATCTTGATGGACTCAACCCAGAGTTGTCGCACCCGAAATTGAAGCCGACCACTTTGAGTTGAAACCGGTAATGTTTAATATGATCAACACAATAGGTCAATTTGGCGGCTCAAAGAATCAAGATGCACGACAACATCCAAATCTTTCCTCGAGATTTGCAACTCGCTCAAGATACACGGAGTCACCCCTAATGTCTTACGATTAAGATTATTCCCTATTCACCGAGGATAGGGCGAAAGCATGGCTAAATAGCATTCCCGCGGATCCATAGCATCTTGGACTGATCTTTGTCGTGATTTCCTTGCTAGATTTAATCCTACAAATTTAATCGATAAGCTTCAGAACGACATTACTTCTTTTCGGCAAAAGTGCATGATGAATCCATGTACGAGGCTTGGGAGCGATATAGAGAACTTCTACACAAATGTCCTCTACACGGATTCCCGGTGTGGACTCAAGTGACAATGTTTTACAACGCCGTGAATACACCAACAAGGATGATGCTAGATGCCTCGCAAACGGCATACTCTTAGATAAGTCGCGGGAGGAAGCAATGCAAATTTTAAACAGTGGCCAAGAATGACTATCAATTCCCATCCACTAGAAGAGGAGGAGTTAGACGCTAAGCCACAATACATGAACTAGGATCATCGATTCAATTTCGCACAATTGGCCGCTTTAACCAAGATGGTCCAGAACATGCAAAAACCAAACAACACACATGAAGTCAAGGTAATGGATTCTTTTTGTGAGTTATGTGGTGATAACCATAATTCTTCCGAATGTATGCGAATCCGAATCTAGCTTCTATGTGGGGAATCACAATCGGGCAACAACATGATGTCAAATACATACAATCCAAATTGGAAGAAGCACCCGAATTTTTCATGGAGTAATCCCAACAATGCTCTAAACCGTAACAATCGAATGCACAAGCATCGGGATTCCAAGAGAATATGCCACGGCAACAGATGCCGCAAAGAACAACCGACAACATCTAGTTCTTGGAAAATTCTCTAAATGCTTTTATGATGAAAACTGAATCTTATATGGTCTGAGAATAGTAATTTCATAAAAAGAACTGATGCTTTTATTAACAGACCGAGATGAGATTGCAAAACCAAGAGGCGGCAATCAAATCATTGGAAAATCAAGTCGGACAGTTTGCTCAAAATCAAACACTAGACCACAAGGAGGTTTACCTAGCGATACCGAAGTCGCAAGAGGAACTGCCATGAGCAATGTAAGGCAATCACCACCAGAAGTGGCCAACAACTTAGAGAGGTTCAAACCCGCTCGTCAAACAAAACTCCACAAAAAGATCAAGACGAACCTAGCGGCAAAGTCTCGGGATGCTGAACCAGGAATTGCTGCGGCAACCGGTGACGCCTCGGCAACTTGCGATAAGCACGCCTCGGCAACCCCAGTTGGTAACGCATCGGCAACTCCGGATGTCCCTGTAATGCCGTCAATCAGGTTTCAAACCAATGAAAGGATAGAAGATATCCGACTTCCACCACCATTCCCACAAAGATTGAAGCGACAAAAGCAAGAATACCAATTCAAGAAGTTTCTTGATATCTTAAAGCAAGTCCACATCAACTTGCCATTGGTGGAAGCAATTGAACAAATGCCAAACTATGCCAAGTTTCTTAAAGACATTGTGTCCAAGAGAACAAGGCTAGGAGAGTTTGAAACAGATTGCCGCATGACAGGGATGCATGGCAATGTTGCACAATCGCATGCCGCCCAAGTTGAAGGATCCCGAAGTTTCACAATACCCTGTTCTATTGGAAATCACTATGTCGGGAAAGCACTATGCGACCTAGGGGCTAGCATAAACTTGATGCCTAAATCGGTTTTCCAGAAACTAGGAATCGGGAAGGCAAGACCTACAACAGTTATGCTACAACTAGCCGATGACGGATCCTATGTGCATCCGAGAGGGAAAAATCGAGGACATACCGGTAAAAGTTGATAAATTTATTTTTCCCGCTGACTTTATTGTTTTAGATTGTGAAGCGGATGAGCATGCGCCTATCATTCTCGGAAGACCATTCCTAGCGGCAGGGGAGAACTTTGATTGATGTTGAAAAGGGAGAACTCACAATGAGGGTGAATGACCAGTAGGTAAAACTAAATGTGTTCCAAACACTAAGGCATGCAGATGATCCAGAAGAATGCCAACTACTTCATGCCACGGCAGAGTTTAACTTCGATGAAGAATTTAGTTGCCTCAGCAACTACATTGCCGAACACGAGGAACATGAGGAGTATGAAGAGTCGGTCGATGAGGAACAACCAGAAGAGGCAAATTGGCTAGTCAATCGACCAGGTACATACTTTGAACCACTGGACTACTCAGGTAAGGAAGGTAAGATCGAAAAACCCTCTATCGAAAATCCACCAATTCTTGAGTTGAAACAATTGCGAGCAAACCAAATATGTATACTTAGGGACCGATAATACATTACCTGTAATTATTTCTTCTAAGTTACAGCCTGAGCAGGAAGAGAAGCTGATCAACATGTTGAAGCTACATAAAAAGGCAATAGGGTGGACAATTGCCGACTTGAAGGGAATTAGCCCGGCGGTGTGCATGCACAAGATCTTGTTGGAAGATGATCACAAACCTTCAATTGAGGCCCAGAGGAGACTGAATCATGCCATGAAAGGGGTTGTAATGAAAGAAATCATCAAGTGGCTTGACGCCGGCATTATATACCCTATCTCCGATAGTACGTGGGTAAGTCCGGTACAATGTGTGCCGAAAAAGGGAGGTATAACAGTGGTGAGTAATGAAAATAATGAACTTATCCCAACCAGATCGTGACCGGTTGGAGGGTTTGTATGGACTATCGAAAGCTAAACAAAGCCACTAGGAAAGATCACTTCCCATTACCCTTTATTGATCAAATGCTTGACCGTCTTGCGGGTAAACCCTTTTATCTGTTTTCTTGATGGTTATTCAGTGTTACAATCAGATTGCCATAGCACCAGAAGATCAAGAAAAGACAACCTTCACATGCCCCTACGGTACTTATGCCTTCCGAAGGATGCCGTTCGGATTGTGTAACGCCCGGCAACCTTCCAAAGATGCATGATGGCGCTCTTTTCGACATGGTCGAAGACTTCCTTGAGATCTTCATGGATGATTTTTCGGTTTTTGGTAATGACTTCGACGGCTGTCTCGGCAATTTAGAGAGGGTGTTGGCAAGATGCGAAGAAACGGATTTAGTCCTCAATTGGGAGAAATGCCACTTTATGGTAGATGAAGGAATAGTGCTCGGCCATAAGATTTCGTCCAAGGGAATTGAAGTAGACAAAGCCAAGGTGGACGTGATCGAGAGATTACCCCACCAAATTCGGTTAAAAGAATTCAAGTTTTCTGGACATGCGAGTTTTTACAGGAGGTTCATTCATAACTTTTCTAAAATCACTAAACCTTTGTGTAATCTGCTTGAACAGGATAAAGTCTTCGATTTTGATGATTCTTGCACTCAAGCATTTGAAACCCTAAAGAAAAAGCTTGCCTCGCACCCATTGTTGTTCCACCAGTTGACGCTACCTTTTGATCTCATGTGTGATGCAAGTGATTTCGCGGTAGGAGCAGTCCTAGGCCAACGCACAGGTAAGACATTCCATGTGATATACTACGCTAGTAAAACTCTTAACGATGCTCAAGTGAATTACACAACAACGGAGAAAGAGTTACTAGCTGTAGTTTTCGCATTTGACAAGTTCCGATCCTATTTAATTGGTACAAAGGTAATTGTTCATACGGACCATTCGCAATCAAATACTTATTTGCTAAAAAGGATGCTAAACCTCGTTTGATTCGTTGGATATTACTTTTACAAGAATTTGATATTGAAATTAAGGACGAGAAAGGAACAGAAAATCAAGTGGCGATCACTTATCACGTTTGGAACGCAATAGGGAGGAGGACGCGGATCTAGAGATATGTGATGCATTCCCGGATGAACAAATTCTAATCGCCTCGAAACCCCTTGACGCCTCGGCAGCCCATGACGCCTCGGAAACCATGGAAGCACACGCCTCGGCAACTCTTGACGCCGCAGCAGACTTTGACGAGCACGCCTCAGCAATTTTGGGAGCGAGACACTACGACAAAGACATGCCCCGCAATACCTTGGTACGCAGATTTAGTTAACTTCCTTGTTTGTGGTATTTTTCCGTATGGCATTACTCACCAAGGGAAGAAGCGGTTCCGCCATAATGCTAAGCATTACTTTTGGGACGAGCCTCTTTTGTTTAAACAATGTGCAGATCGGGTTATACGCCGATGTGTCCTCAAGAAGAAGAGCAACAGAATGTACTCCGACAATGGCATTCTTCACCCTATGGAGGACATTTTGGAGGAACTCGTATCACATGCCAAAGTCTTGCAATCCGGGTTGTATTGGCCAACATTGTACAAAGATGCCCAAGACTTTTACAAGCAATGTGATCGTTGCGGAAGACGGGCAATATCTCTAGGCGACATGAGATGCCACTCCAGAACATCATCGAGGTGGAACTGCTCGATGTATGGGGATCGATTTTATGGGACCTTTCCCATCTTCATTCGGCAACCTCTACATCTTACTCGCCGTCGACTATGTGTCTAAATGGGTAGAGGCAGCTGCGATTCCCAACGACGATTCCAAGACCGTGCAACGATTCCTGCAGAAAAAACATATTTACACGGTTTGGGATGCCGAGAGCAATTATCAGCGACGGGGGCAAGCATTTTGACAATGTACTAATTGCCAAGATGTTGCAACGCTCGGCATATCACACAAGATCGCCACGGCATATCACCCACAAACCAACGGGCAAGCGTAAATTTCCAACCGGGAGTTGAAGGGAATACTGAGAAAGTTGTAAATCCCTCAAGGAAGGATTGGTCATTAAGACTAGATGACGACTTTGGGCATATCGCACCGCATTCAAAACACCATTAGGTATGTCCCCTTCCGGCTTGTCTATGGTAAAACATGTCATCTACCGGTGGAAATCGAGCACAAGGCGTCTTTGGGCAATCAAGACCGTGAATATGGATTGGGAAAGTGCCGGACAAAAGCGCTTGATGGATCTCAATGAGATAGAAGAATTTCGTGCACTCGCCTATAACAATGCACGAATATACAAGGAGAAAACAAAGCGATGGCATGACAAGAAACTATTGCCACGGCAATTCACGCCAGGGCAACTAGTTCTCCTATTCAATTCTCGGCTAAAACTTTTCCCGGAAAAGCTGAAATCAAGATGGTCGGGACCATTTGAAGTCGTCAAACCATTCTCCCATGGTGCTTTGTGATAATCAAGTCCATCTCGACAACCATGAATTCAAAGTTAATGGACAAAGATTGAAGCACTACAATGGTGCCCATGTGGAACGTAACAAGGAAGTGGTCAACTTAGGAGATGCATGAGCATGCTCTCCTCTCAATATTTCCTTTTTCTTTTTCTTTTTATTTTTATTTTTAATTTTAGGAGATATTTTATTTTTTCTTCATTATCTTTAGTTTTCAGTTTTTCTTATTTTCTTTTTCACAACAAGACTCACAACTACTATGCTAAGGAAATTTATCACCAAGATCATTGCCCCGGCAACCAATGAAGAAGATGCGCGACAACTTACTTCATGCATGCACAAGCGATGCCACGGCAACCAACCCCAAGATGCCACGGCAACCAAAGTCAAGACATCCCGGCAACAAGAAAACAACCATTGCATTCAAGCAAGAAAATCAAGACGCCAACTAGAAGGAAACTAATCATCTACGATGACGAACTCTCAAGTAAGTCCTCGTATGCATTTTATTTTTATTTTTCGTTATTTTTATGCATGCATTGAGGACAATGCCTCACTCGAGTTTGGGGGGATTGTTATTAGTAATTACCATGTTTAGTTACATTAATCTTAAGCATTACATTTAGGATACATAAATTGCTTGCCATGCCTTTAATTGGAACAAGAATTGCTTAGATTTGATGAATATTCAATGATGACTTTACCAATGCACTTAATTGATAGAATTTTTATTCTAGGATAACCATGAAAAACTTAGAATTTTACTATGATGCTAAATTTGATGAAACACTGTTGTGGTTTGATTGATTTAAGGAGTTCTAGTAAACTTAGGTTGATAATTAACTAATTGGGGATTAGAATAAAAATTGGATGAATGCTAGAGGTGCCCGAAATTGGCTCTAGCATGTGCTAAAAATTGATCACTAGAGGTGCCCAAACTGGCTCTAGGAGGCGTTAAAATTTTTCGGTTAACTAGAGGTGCCCAAACCGGCTCTAGTCGATTAAATTAACTTAAGAAAACTAAAAATAAAACACTAGAGGTGCCCAAATTGGCTCTAGTTAAAACATGTTAAAAAGAACCCACTCAAGTAATTTGAAAACCTATTGTTTGCATAGAATCCGAAAAATCAACTTGCACACAACTCCGCACACACTCACAAGCATTATAGTTTGATTCCGAGTAATTCCTCGTTTTTCTGAAAAATAAAAAGCCAATCATACTTTGTGCCCTTGGTTGAGAATTGAAATCAAGTTCAAAGCTAAGTTTGTGAAAATTTGAAGTCTTGGCGGTAATTATGAGTTTGCATTGCTTAAGGACAAGCAATAGTTCGAGTTTGGGGGTGTGATAAGTGTTCAAAAGTACTATTTTTCTTACCCTTTTACTCATATTACTGTTAGACTTAGGCTCATATTAGTTGCATAGTTAGTCATTCATGCATTAATCCATGTTTCCTTCAAACGTTGAACTTGATTACATAACTTGGTGATTTTTGTGGAAATAGATGCTGCTTTGGTGTGTTTTTGTGTGTGTATGTGCAGGATCACTTGCCAAAGCAATGCCGAGCTAGTTGCCGTGGCGTGCATGAAGGAGACGCCGAGCTAGTTGCCATGGCATTTGTCGACAAAGACCAAAAGCAATATGGATGTCGAAATTCATGACTTTACAAGCCCAAGATAACATGGAGCAAGGCCCAAGCCCAAAGGAATTTGATTGCCATGCAGAGATTAAAGAAGAATTAAATTCCAAGAGGATAGGAGAAGTTCTAATAGGAATAAAATTATAATAAAGAATTATATTCTTTAAAGATAATTTAATTCCAACTCAAACTCCTCCTCAAAGAAGGACTTTGGCCTAGCCCTATAAATACCAAGGAGATTTCGACAAGATGAATAGAGAGAGCAAGAGGGAAATTTCGGCAAGTCCAAGTAGGGCAAGAGGAGAGAATTTTCGACAAGCATCAAGGGCAAGGAGGATTTCGACAAGCCTCTTCCTTCATCTTTGTTCGATTGGGTTCATGCTAGGGATTAATTATCTTGTGTTTCTTTGGAACCTAGCCATGAACTAAATTTACTTGGCTATGGTTATTGTGTTTTGTGGTTGTGAGAAACTATTGGTTTTTGTTTAGGTAATAAGAGTTTGCACTTTTCTATTTCAAGGTTTATTCATTCTTGATTCTTATTATTGTTTGAGTGAATTGGGAGAGGATCTCGTGATTTCATCCATTTATCTAATATCGGGAGAGTTAGATTCAAGAAACGAATGAATATGATCTTTATGCAATCCAATGATGGTGAAGATTAATCCGGCAGGAGGAATAAGTTAAGGATTTCAACGGCTAAGAGGAGCGCAAGATTGGTTGTTGTTCACCCTTGATTCACGCAGGATGTATTATCAAGGCATGCACAAGTAGCTAGAGTTTCGACTTAGGGATAAGAAGAAACCATTGAAGAACGCTCCGCCCGAACCTTGAAGTTGCTGCCCGATCGCCCAAGTAGTTGCCCAACTAGTCGCCCAAGCAACCATCAATTAGTTGCCAAGGCAACCCCGTTGTGCAAGTCGCCACGGCAACTGAGTTGCCCATGCACTCTTTTACCAAGACAATCCAATCGGCTATCACACCTCAACTCACGATAACCTAGCCTATCTCTCTCAATTGAATTCATCTTTTATTTTATTTTATTGCTTTCTAGATTAGTAATTAGTTAAACTTCGATAATCCTTTACTTGTGTTTTTACTTTTTACAGTGCAAGAGACTAGATTCTTGAAGTGGCACCAATCCCTGTGGAGACGATATCTTTTATACTATAACTTGCGACGTGTATACTTGCACATTTGCGTAGTACTTATTACGCGCAACAAGTAACTTCTGGGGATAGTTGTTCATGTTGTTGGGTTTTAAACTAAATTTATCTTCGAGTTACCATACTCAGACAGATGGTCAAACAGAGCGATTCAATGGGTTGTTGGAGGATTATTTGTGGCATTTTATGGACTACATCAAGACTTGTGTCATTTGTCAACAAGATAAGGTGGATCGACAAAAGACTGCAGGACTTTTGGAGCCCTTATCGGTGCCGGAGAGACCTTGGGAAAGCATTTCCCTTGACTCTATAGTGAGTCTGCCCCGAGTAGGGGATCTTGGGGCCATTATCGTAGTGGTGTATCGATTCTCTAAATATGCTACATTTATTCCAACACCCAAGTATTGTTCTGCGGAATAGACAACTCGGTTGGTTTTCAGGCATGTGGTGAAATATTTGGGTGTTCCGTATAATATAGTCAGTGATAGAGATGGACGGTTCACGAATAACTTCTGGGGAGAGTTGTTCAGGTTGTTGGGTTTTAAACTAAATTTATCTTCGAGTTACCATCCTCAGATAGATGGTCGGCAGAGCGATTCAATGGGTTGTTGGAGGAGTATTTGTGGCATTTTATCCAGGCTAACCAGAAGAATTGGCCACCATTGTTGGATGTTGCACAACTTTGTTTTAATGCTCAAAAGAGTTTGGCTACTAATAAAAGTCCCTTTGAAATTGTTACAGGTCAACAGCCGCGCCTTCCCCATACTGCACTAGAGTCTTACTGAGGGAAGTGCCCAAGAGCCTTTGATTTTACACGAGAATGGCACCGAAATATAGATATTGCAAGAGCTTACCTAGAGAAGGCAACAAAACGCATGAAGAAATGGGCAGACTGTGGTCGGGGAGATCAACAATTCAAGGTGGGTGACTTGGTACTAGTCAAGCTAACGACAGAGCAACTCAGGTTCCTGCGGAAAAGAGATCGCAGGTTGGTACGAAAATACGAGGGTCCATTGCCGATTGTAGCAAAGGTAGGGAACAGCTCCTATAAGATCAAGCTTCCCGCATGGATGAAAGTTCACTCGGTGTTCCATGTAAGCAATTTGAAGCCTTTCTATGCAGACCATTTTGATGCAAGTCGGGGACAGACCAACAGAGAGCCTATTTGTACCAAACCCCTGTCTCAAAGGAAAGTGGAGGAAATTCTTGCTAATCGATTTGTTACCGTATCCAAGAGGAGGCCGGTCCGGGAGTACTTAGTCAGGTGGGAAGGCTTGGAACCTGAAGAGACAAGCTGGGAGAGAGAGCATGATCTAAAGGCTTACCGAAGGAAGATCGAGGAGTTTCAGGTGATGCAGTCAACGAGGACATCAACAAATTAGGCGGGGGAGGATGTTGTGGCCATCTCATGTCTAAGGCCACAACCGAGTAGCTAGGGAAATGTCCTTATTTCAGTCATTCCAATGTTTTAGGGAAACGTGTTTTTTTCTTTGATATATTTTCTAAGTTAGGGAAAAAGTGTCCTAGTTTCAAGCATTTCAATGTCTACTCGGGTCATTTCTATAAAGTTATTTTCGTATATATATAGGGGTGGACAGCCGGCAGAGTTTGGGTTGATCCACTGGTAAATGTACGTATCCTACACATCATCGAGGCGGCCCCTACCGCCCGAGTCGATGGTGTGGGTGAGTTTTCTAATGTAACCCTATACTTTTGTTTCTTTTAATAAAATAAAACCGTTTTTCTTTTCTACGGGGAAGCTGGGGGTCGACCGTGTGCATCCGCTATGCCCCACAGCTTCGCCCATGGTTTGAAGAATGGTATTGTGGCGCAAGACTGACGTATTGTTCTTGGATCTTGAACAGATTTATCGAGAGAAAATGTTGACTTGATCGGGAAGCGTTCATTTCAAGTGTCGTACGGCTTAGCGACCGAACAAACTAAAGATTAAGTACGTGACACCCTGCCTATCAGAATTTATCCAGCTTGTCCTATACTCCCTTATTACCCATATTGGGGAGACCGACCCTTGATCTAGGGGCAAAGGACAGCGCTCCCAATTTAGACGCACCCATCAATTTCCACTTATGCTTCTTCTGTGTTTTCCTTTCAGGAATGTCTGCCATTGGAATTTGGAAAGCTCCAACATAAGGCGGATTTGCCTGTTAACATCTTATTGGCTCTTTACTGACACTTGTGCCATGTCATTGCCAAGCATTTGCAATTCTTTTTTCCAGTCTTATAATTACCTTTCTGGTTTCTGTTTTTTCCCAATTTGCATGGCCCAACGCACAATCAATTTGAAGTTTCTCTTCGTGCTTGTAAAAATAAGTAAAGCAAAAAGATAGAAATTTTGGAATTCTGCTAATGTAGACTATAGATATTGAAATAAAGTAGAATTGATATTCATCACTTTATCAACTATATATTCTTTATTTCTTTCTTTGGTTCAAAACTGATGAAATATATTATTCATGATCTCCTTTCCAGGTTTCATCATTTTAATAGAATGCAAAGGTTTTGGAGTTTAGGCCACTAATGATACTCATTTATAAATTAACAAAAAAACGATACCATAGTTTTGAACCAAATAAAGCACAATAAAAATTTAGGACACAAGTTTCTCGTTTCTTTATTAACTCCGTCCATGTTTATAGTATAAACGACAAGTTATTTTAATATTTTCTAATATTGAATATAGTTTTTGTAATGCGAGATAATTTTTTTGAACATTTTCTATCTAGGGGATGAGGAAGGGAAATTTTACTCTTACTGAATTTTGAACCTACAACCTAGAGAAAGTAGAGGATATCAACTGAGAGCTTTGACCACTTACTCTAGATATTGTTGACTAATTTGAGATAATTTAATAAAACTATAACTATTTTTTATTTTAAAAGGTAGGAACAAAAATCTTATGCCCCTAAATAGGGGTGTTCATTGTCGGATATCGGATCTGATCCGTTTTTTTAGATATCCGATTTTTCGGATCGACGATATAGTGATCCGTATCCGATTTGAAAAAAATCGGATATTTGGATAATCGGATCGGATATTAAGATATCTGGTTATCTGAAAATATATTTTGATTTAATTATTTTTTTCGAATTTGAAGTTCATATTTATGAAAATTTTGGAATTTCGAATATAACAAACAATAAATTGCTAAATATAACAAGATTCACATCTATAAAACTTTCAATTTTTTCAATTTTTTGATATAACAAGCATTAAATTGTTAAAAATAATAAAGTTAATATTCATAAAAAAATTAGGATTTTCGGATAATCCAAAAATTGAAATATTGCGATCTGTATCCGATCCGAAAATTTTAAAATCGGATTGGATATCCGAATTTTCGGATTGGATAATCGGGTCGGATCGATCGGATGAGATATTTTTGAACACCCTACCCCTAAGTATGTCTCTTTCTATGCCCCTAAATATGTCTCTTTCTATGTCCTACACTAAAAAACACTAAAAATTTTAAATTCTAAACTTCAACCCTAGATTTTACATCATACACCCTACACTCAAAAAAATACACCATATTCCTAATTCTCTAAACCCTAACTATAAAACCTAAACCCATTTTTTTAAGGTGGGGCACCAAAATGACATAATTAGGGGCGGTCAATTTTCATCCGAAAGGTGAACAAAAATCCTCTACACCCTAAGTATGCATCTTTCTATATCCACACTAAAAAACACTAAAAAAAATCTAAACCCTAACCTAAATCCCACCTCCTAAATAATGAAACAACGAAAGATGAAACACATTTTCCAACTTGGTGAAAGTAAATATAACAGATCCAAATCACATAAATTTCATGTGATTTTATTTTCACTTATTTCCCTTTCTTCTGAATTGTCGTCCTCAACATATATATTATTGAAGTGGTTGTTGAAATAGCAGTTCCCTTCCAAATCTCAATTGGCTATTTTTGCAAACATCCAAAAATCAAAACTCAAACCCGAAAAGTACTAAAAACAATAGTAATTGTGGAGACTGTAATGGCAGCTGCCTTGATCCAATGACTGCACCTCTCATCATACGACAGCTACTCACCCCTTATAATAGAAATGAAATGACAATCTTTGATTACAGACAAAATGATACAATATGTGTATATATTACGATATGAAGACAAATATATTATATAGAAAGAATGGATTTCTTGGCATTTTTCGTTCAACCCTTTCGCTCTTTTTATATTATAATTGTATAATTATTAGGAAAATTTTAGAACGGACGACGCACACCGCTGAACACCACTAATACAATACACTGCTTAACATCATTAATTTTTTAATAATTTTTAAATAATTAATAAAAATTTCAAAGACTCGACATGCAATTAATCATATTTTAAAATAAAATTAGAAGAAATTATATCATGAGCCATTGTCACAATCTCATCCATGATCCTACCCAATTAAATAAACTCACATTATCTTTATTTTTCACATAATATTTTCTTATAAATTAAGATTTATAAATCATCATTTTTTTTCTCATACCGTATATATTTATTCTAATATGTTAATGAATGAAATTGTTAAAATAAAAAAAAACATCCAAAAACTTAACCACGAATCAAAAAAGATAAAAGTAAAATTATTATTAATAAAATTCACTGCATTCTAATCTCAATCCAATCTTCGATGAAATCACTTATTCGATGATTAAATTCCTTCCTGTGAATTTTAATCGGGCTTGATACAGGGTTGTGTTGTGCAGTATTCTGTGCAAATTTATGTTGTATTTCAGTTTATTTACATCTCAATAGGATCCAAATTTTCATTAGAAAATAGATTGACCGTTTTTGTTGAGTTACGAAACTGTGATCGAACACGTATGATAATGGCGACTCATTGAGTTGTCTGATGGAAGCCTTTGAGCCTATTAAAAACCCAGGCTAAGTCATATTGAAATTAGTCATCAGAAAAAGTAAAAAAATGGCCATACGACATAGGATTCATGACAAAGACAGATAAAATTCACAGGAAGAAACTTAATCATCGAAGATTGATGATTAATTAATAATAATTTTATGTTTGTCTCTTTTAATTCGTGGGGTTAAATTTTTAAGTTTTTTTATTTTAACGATTTCATTCATTAATATATTTGAATAAATATATGATGTATGAGGAAGAAGATGATGATTTGTAAATTTTAATTTATAAGAAAATATCATGTGGAAAATAAAGATGATGTGAGTTTATTTAATTGGGTAGGACCATGAATGAGATTGTGAGGATGATTCATGAAATTATTTCTTCTAATTTTATTTCGAAATATAATTAATTGCATGTCGAGGATTTAATTAATTATTTAAAAGTCATTAAAAATTAATAGTGTTAAGCGGTGTATTGTGTTAGTAGTATTCAGCGGTGTGCGTCGCCCGCTCTAGACTCATCCTAATTATTATTACTTTATTGCTATCAAAACATGAAGAATGCAACAACCAGCCTTTTTACAAGAAATTGGGATCTTCCATTTCCATGGAAACTGAAATTTGGTTTTCTCTAATTAAGCAATGAAAATCCCTTTATAGTTTAAACTTCTCAGTCAAACGTGAATTATGGAATTGGAATAATGCAAATAGAGGAGTTTTCCAGTTTTTTTAGGTTACAGAGATCACAAGTCATGGAAGTTCACACCTATGGAGCATTAGTCTTTTTTATTTATCCAAAAGAAAACAATCAACTTTTGCTCTTATTTTATCTACAATTCTAGCTTAATTGCTCTAACTGGGGAATAATATATGTGCCATTTTTATCCGAACATGTGGACAAGGGCAAGGTTCTTCATTTCAAAGAACCGTCCCCAGACCTCAACCCTCTCTTTAATCCTAGTGGTCCCTTTTTCAAGCACTCAGGACCAAACAGGAACCAAGTTTTTTTGTGGAATTAAATAGAGACTGGGCAGGTAAACCAAAAAATGCTCCCTCGGTTATTGTACTTGACTCTGGAAAAGGGGATTACTAGAAGAAGAATTGAGATGTCACTTTCAAGGGACAAAAAACAGAGAATTAGGGAAGAAAAGAAAGCTGGTGGGGGTGGGGGTGGGGGGGACTTTGTCTGGAATTGCAGGAAAACGAAATTAAAGACAAAGCTGTTAAGATGATACATGTCTAAAGTTCCTGGATGCCCCCACTAGTTAGTGTAGGTAATGATGATAAGCAGGGTTTAAAGATGAAATTAAGACAAGGCTGTCTAGTTTACTGGTTAGTGACTTTCCCGCGGAAGATTTCAAGCTTTTGGTAGTAAATTCATCAATTACTCTAATTTATTACTCCATTATGCAGGTGTAAAAGTGCTTTTCTATTACTCTAATCAGAATAACAGTGAAATGTTCATGATTGGGTATTCATGAAGCATAACACCCACCAGGGCCACCGTTTTTTGTGCTTTTGATGAATTTCATAGCCTTTTTAGTTTTTTCTACACTGTATGCTTTTCATCATTGGACCCTTTTGGATCTTTGGGCATTGATTAGCACATAGAATATGATGAAATTGACAGAAAATAGGATGCAAAGCTATGCTGTAATCATGAAGAATGAATCCCATTTCCAAGCTCGAACCAAACTTTGCATGAAGCTGAATAAGTATTTGGGATCTAAAAATTGGCATAGATGATAAGGGAACACAAGGGTTTCGCTATAGAAGAAGCAGGGAACTGAATGTAAAAGAAAATTCAGAGCAGTTGAAATGAATTCTACTGTCAGAGTTTCTTTTCTGTCTGAAAATGAAAAACCTAAATATACCAAAAATCTGTTCCCAACTCTGCAGGACACTAATAGGAACTCTGTTGTCCATGCCTGTGCCTGTGCCTGTGCCTGTGCCTGTGCCTGCTAAAACAATATCCTTTCATAATTAGAATGGACTTCCACTTTTTTACCCAGAACAGAATATACCCATAATTGCACATATGATTCAGAGTCATACAGGAGCATATAGATCCAGAGATGATATAATTCGTAGATACAGGGGAAAGGCAATAAATGGACGAAAACAAAGAAAAAAGAAGCAGAATTTACCATAATAAACATGATTTATCTTAAATTTACTCCCACAAAACCTGGGAAATTTTATCGCTGTACATCCCATAGTAACTGAAAATATAGATCCTGATAAGCCTACTAATGCTAATATCGAGATAGATTATGTTTTAACTCACTGGTTTTTTCCTAATAACCTCTTAATTCTTAACCACAATTGACACGCACTTATCTTTCCACCCAGTGTAATGGGCGGTGTTTTCTTGCATCAGACTTTTCTTTTTCTCAGCAATGAAGCTATCTATTATCGACCGAAACTCCTCGCTACTCATTTCATCCATCGTTTTCCTTGGTGGCTCGGCGCCTGAAACCATCCGCTCTCGACTGATCATAGCCGTCTCCGACCTCCGATACTCGCTGCTTCGTTGGTTTCGAGATTCTGAAACCATTGATCGACTTCTTCGGTACTCCCTTTGCTTGATCACTTCGGTTGGAGCTGTACAGTTCTCCGTACGTGGTTTTTGTTGTTTAACTGGAGAGACTGAACGTTTTGTCTCTGTAACTGTATCACAGCCACCGGTCGTAGGTTGCAGCTTTACTGGAGAAACTAGAGCAACTGCATTTTCTACCAGGATGGTTTCTTTGTCCAGAATGGTCTCCTCCGTGACAGGGACGGAGGCGGCGGCGGCGGCTGACGTGGATACACTCCGGAGGGAGCTAAGGTACTCATCGTATATATCGGGACAGGTGGTTGGTTTCTTGGACTGATTTAGGTTAGATAAAACATAGACAGCAAGGATGATGCTGTTTACGAGGATGAAATTGAAGAGTGGTTTATTAAAAGTAGAAACCAAATATCGACCAAAATCTACAGCAGCCTCGACGGTGTGAGGAATTAAAGCGGGGAACAAAGACCACGACAACAAAAACAAAACCGACAGAAACCCGATGAAGCTAAGAACAATCTTCAAATGCCACTCCATGTTAAACTTCAATAAAGTATCTTCTTTCTCGGCCATAACATTATCAAATTCAAAAGAAGTCATGATTGTTTAAAGACAAAGAAGGAACTGAAGGAGGAGAAGGTATAAGTATGCTTTCAAGAGTTTATTAAAGGAGAAAAAAACAATGAAGAAAAATGAGTTCCAAACGGATAGCAGTGAGTAATATTTTGGTTTAGGTACTTGGAAACTGAATGATTTGAATAGGTTGGAAGGCCATTATATACAAGTGAATTGTCTGCTTTTGTATTAAAAATAAAAAAGGTGATGGGAAACATATGATTATTGAATAATACAAGAGTGCTGAAGACTGTTGTACACCAGTGAAGACTGAGAAACAGAACTGGGGCCGAACCATGGCAGACCCACGCGTGGAGGGCGGGGGGTCGAGTAAGGTTAGGTGGTGCGCAGACTGTTGTACACCAGTGGAAACGGACGGGCAAGGAGGGGTCCCAGTGTGCCCCAATTAATAATATTAGTTCTTTTTCCTTTTTTATGGCTGTGTCGCATGTCTTATCTTTCCATTATCTAAAGTAAAAGTGGGTCCTCGCCTCTTCATTTCTTTGTTTAGTTTTTAAAAATTAATGAAGAAATTAATGGTAATACAAGAAGTGTATTTTCTTTTGTTCAAACAAGAAGTGTATTTATTATTCATACAACAAAAGAAGTATATTCATTACTTTATGGTTTCTGATGAAGCATGAATGGAGTACTCTAAGTGGGATAGGATGATTTGTTTTTCTTCGATAATCTAAATTTAAATATTAATTTTTGGGGCATAAGTAGCATATAACACTTGTTGGTCAAAGTATTATCGATTTATTTGTGGTATAGCTCCCTCTTCAATAACATTATCTTAAATATTCGAATCTGATTTTTTTGAGAATATAGTATAATTTCATAATTTTATTATTTTAAAATAAAATTTTGACGGGAACACCTCGTTTATTAACTAAAAATGTAAAGGACGTCCATTAAAACAACATACACAAAGCGGGCCAATATTTGATTATTAATGATGCCTGATCTTTCCTTCTTTAACAACACTCGTTCATTAGAGTTGGGAAATAATAGTTTAAGAAATTTTAGAGTAAACCTCATATATCGTATGTACTATTAATTATTTTAATAATTTTTAAAATTACGGGACTTGATTATTTCTTTTTTAAAATAAAATATATTAAAATACTTTTTGTGTAATTTTTAAGTTTTTTTTTGAATTTTTTGTCTACTTATTTTAATAATTTTGTTATATTTTAATTAAAAAATATATGAAAAAGTGGCGTCAAAATATTTTAACCTATTTTATTCTAAAAAAACTAGACTCATCCATAAGGGGATATATATGCGCACTTGTTTGATAATCATATATGCATTTGCATTGAATCAAAATATAAATTTCAAACTATAATGCAAGTACGATGAATTATTATATTGCCTTTTGAATTTGTCCCTAAATAATTTACATTCAACTATAGCTCCAATTTCAAAAACAATTTCCAAAAATAGCAAAATCAACAACATATTAAGTAATTGGTATGAGTTACTGCCAAATATGGAGCCAAGTAGAAAACGAAGCCTCTCCTATATTTCAACTTAAGAAACCAAGAACTTACGAGGAACCCAGAAAAAGTCCAAATTGTCTCCTATGTTATTTCAACAAGACAGATTATTTTGGGGGAAACGTTCTGCTGCTTCGCTGTAGTCTATATCAGAATAATAAAAATTGTGATCAATTCATGCATTTCTCTGAGTAATTATGAACATCATAAAAATTGATTGACAACGACCAGATGATGAATCTGCGGGGGGCGTTTGATTAGCTTAATCGTAGTCCCTGTGAGTATCAATCATATCATAACAATTGAGATTTGAGATATTTTGTTTGAATTAAATATGATTAATTAGGTTCATTAATTAATATAATAATCACGCACGGACCTATGCTCCATAGAATAAGTCACCTTTTGTATATGGGTGAAAAAAGAAGAAGCAAACGTTAAGCCATCACATGGGCTATTCTTCCTTTTTTTTCCCAGTTGGTAATGTGTGATTCATTTCAATTCTCGTCCTTTGGCCTTACGTTGGCCACGTACGCCCCAGCAGTATTAAACCAATCTTATTTGCCCAAAGCCATTGTCTCCAGAAAAAGGAAAGTGAAATTAAATGACAGAAATCTGAAAGGAAAATGAAAAGCATATTAAAAAAAGATCCAAGTAGGCCTGGAAAATTTCTAATTCTATTTAGCTTATTTTTTTCTGGATGGGAAAGTCATGAGTTTGTGGAGAAGGACAATGGGAATTCGAGGTTTTGTCCGTGGGAAGGTTATGAAATCCATGAAACATTGATTGGCTCAACCTGACAAAATTTCTCACAAGTCACAAAAAGTGAAAACAGGGTCTGGTTTGAAAATCACGCGCGGTTCTCTCCGTCGGAAAAAAAGAAGAAAGAAAAAGGTATATGAAAATCACGTGAGGCATGAACTAACAGTGTACCCAAAAGTAACAGCTGCCGTCTTTCCTTTGTAAGAAATGATCACCACTCCTGGTTCAGCTTGTGTTCATTGCAGACAATACCAACCGTGAGATATAGAGCAGGCCGTCAGACACGCAATGTTCGACCTCAACCATATTCCAATACTTAATTTTTGCTTGGTCCACCGATAAATAGTTCCGACTCCGTGAACTTATAACATTTTTTTAATTTGGTTCTTAATTTTATTTAGTTTACATTTGTTGTTAAATTTAGATTTTTAGAGCTTATGACTATGTGGTGCGTACTGTCATATCATGAAAAATATATATAAAAAAATTATTCAGTTCAACCTAATATTATCAGAAGAATTCAGACCATGTGATTTTTTCATTGCTAGTTTCAATTCAACGAGTGAGCAAGCGAGGACAAAGAGTACTGAAAAGCCAAAGAGAGATAACAATGTCAATAATTGGTGGAGCATAACTTTTTTCTCACCCTGAATTTTTTTTTTTTTGATTTGTCAATTCTGTCATTGAAGAGATGTGTTGATTAAGGAGGGTAATTTGATGACTATGCTACGCAACTACTGTCTTAGTTGACTTCCAAAAGCAATAATGTAGCGTTTTTAATGATTTTATTTATTGAATTTCAACTTAACTAAGAGAATAACTGTAACGTAAATTGAAATCGATGTTAGCATGTCGAGTCAATGGGGCAATGTGGAAAAAAGAAAGAGCAAAAGCCTCCCGTCTTTGTCTTTGTTAAACCAACAATTTAATTGGTTCAACGTGATTTAATAATAGACGAGAACCCAATGCATATAAAGTTTGAAGGTGATAGGAAATGAAAAGGTTGAAGCTAGTAACTGTCATCAGCTTGGGATCTATGCGCTGTTCAGCATAGGCAAGGGGAAATAGTAGATTTGGGATGGCAGAAAGGATGATAACGTGCATTAATTCTGACCTTTCACCTTTTTCCTTTTGGGTTCCATGATTCATGAGGTGATTACGGTTAGGAAAAGGTGGCGTTGGATTGTTGAAAATCTTCATATTTTGCAGCCCTTCTTTACCTCTGGAATGGGTCCCCGGAAATCAGTACATAATAAATACCTCTCTTTTCATTGCCGACCCATCCCCTCATATCATATTAGCCTTTATGTCCATCATTTCTAGAGGGATTAGTCTTAATCATGTTTTTTCTCAAATATAATGATGTCTCCCCCAATAAAATTATTACTAATTATTATTAACAAAACCCCAATCTGTCCCTCTTTAATAGGGTATAATACAGGAATCCGTAACCCTTGCCTGCAATCTGCAATGCTTTTCAAACGGATTTTCTGTACTCGAATTGATCTTTAGCCTATAAGTAATGCCGAATAATTGGTTTATGTCAATAAATATTGAATGTAGTGATAAGATAAATTGTATTCTTCAAAAGCAAAACTAAACTAACCAATAATTTAACCTTTTTTTTCTGATATGATTTAGCCTAGTTTCCTGGGTGATTCCATTAGATCTTTTAGCTTAATTAATAGATGTATATGTGGCATCACATGGGTACATCATTCTATTTATGTCACAACTTAAAAATGGATGGTTTCCATATACAAATTTGGTTGATCAAATGCAATCTTATCCGAAACTTGTTTAGGCAATTTGAGTCAATTCCAAGGGTTGCACCCGTTTACAAGAAGAAGCTATCCATTTTTTGAAGATGAAATCATTTATCCACATCAATGAATATTTTAAATTCTTTGAACATAAATCAATAGGGTTTTTGACAAAAGATCTGAAGTACAGGATAAGGATTGGATAAAAAAGAGGGTTGTCATCAACTTTTCCCCAATGCCAAATATTAACCTAAATGCTGACTCCGATGCAAACTGCAAACTATGTGATCTTTAGTTTCCCTTATTTACTAAGGAAACCCCTCCTTTGGACAAAACTACTAGGAACATAGTTTCACATTTCTCTTATAGATTGATTGTTTCCTTGCAAGACAAGAGATGTAAAGAAAGCACATCTGTAAAAATAAAGCATGGATAAGTTCAAACTTCAAAAGCAATCTCACTTTTAAGTTTCAAAGATCAAAAGTCCCTTCAATTTTCAGGGGGAAGATAAAAAAGGAAATCTGCAATGCTGCTTTACACGTCTTAGGTACCTTCCTTGGCACATGCAATAAGTTGGTAAATCAAAAGGAAAAATATTTTGCAAATTGAGTGAGTCTTCCACACACACAATGTAATCTTACATGTCTTAATGTATGTGCGTGCGTGCGTGCAGATATGCTCTTACCAAATCCTTCTCTCAAGTCATGAAGAATCAATGGTTTGGTTTCCTCAAGAAATTTGGCATTTTATTTACTGAGAATTAACCAAAAATGCTTAAGATTTTAAGCATTTGTATATGAATGGGTAAACAAACATTGAGATGGAATGGAGGACTCAAGGGTCATTGTATTTGTATCCACTAAGGAGACAATCCGAGTCAAGATTCGGCGGTGGGGATTTTGCTTTTGCCTTTTGCCCTTGTTTTATGCCGTCTTCGTTTGGCTTTTTATGAGTATAATGTTGTGTAATATCAATTTTATCCAGCAAAACAAATCCAATTCTGTCGCATAAATTTGAATATAAGTATATTATAAGCTTATCCTAAAAGCCGAAAACAGACGGAAACGAAATAACCAAAGCGACTTTAGTGGTGGAAATACTGATTCAGAAAAAGGGGGAGAGTGACCGACTGACCATAGTAACGAGTAAAATGTCTTCATCTTTTACCATTATATCCCATACACGTCCTTCGTAAAAACATATTGCAGAGAAATAAAAAAAAATCGAATTTCCATTTTATTTAAAAAATTTAATATTTCATCTAATAGATTAACTGATTGTTAGTAAAATATTCAATCATTTTTTTTGGTATAATCACCGATTGACTAATTTAGATCGGATATTGTAGAGGCTAATTATGGGGACGACTCTCTCAACCTAATTGACCTATTCACAACATCATAATTCAAACTTTTAAATTTACTTAAAAATTTAATGTTTCGTACTACTAGACTAATTGATTGTCCGTAAACATTAAATAACTCAATCATTCACTCTAACAAAGAATTTAACATCTTCCTAACTTTATAGCAAAGCTCATATTATATAATGTACCAAACTCACCGACCTACGCAAAAGATAACATATTATATTTAACTAGCAAAGCTAAGTTTTACTAATAATTAATTCAGAAACGAATCAAATAGTCTTCTTATTTTATTCATATTTGGATTCAAACAATGAATTTTCTTATCACCCAAAATTTGTAAACGTGGAAACAAGTTTAATTGATAATATTATACTTTTTCTCGAGTGAGTATTTAAAATTTTCATTTGTGAAAATATTCTTTAATTCGATATTTTCATCAATCAGTCATTAATTAATAATAACTAATAACGTTACGACACGTGACATATTTACGTGGTTTCTGTTCCATATAACAAGTTTACATTTTGAACAATGTAGGATGAACATCTAATAAAAAATATTAAATATCAAGAGGGTAAAAGGCTTTGGGCTCATTTCACTAAAGCAAGCCCTCGAGATCAGAGACGGGAGTTCTTTCTATTCGACTACTGTTTTTCTCAAACGCTCATTTCAAGCCCAGCCTCGGTGACGAACCTAACTTTCTTCCTTCAAAAAACAGATGGGTGGATCTGGAAATGAATCCACCTGTCCCAGATGAACACAAGGATAAATGTCGTAGCTCTATAAATAACAGGCTCTGCTGTACCGCCATTTCAGTTATATATCAGACTTAGGAAACTTGGATTTTAGACACAACTTTACAACTTTATTTGGAATGTTAAATTTCAGAATTTGAGTTGTATAAATGATAATAAAAGAAATTAAGGATGTAATTTTGAATAGTTTAAAGGTGAATAAAAAATAATATATATTTTGAAATATTTTTAATTTTTTTTATGATATGTACATTTTATGAACATTATAATTAAACTCAAATCTTTTATAATAACATTATTTACTTTTTCATTGAATTCTCTTTTTAATCAAAATTAATTATTAAATCTAACTATTTTTAAATTAATTAGTATCATATATAGCAGCATCTTGATGTTTTCACGTGATATTTCCATTCAGTATCTTCTATAATTTTTATAGGGATAATAATAGCACAAATGCCCCTGTATTTTTTTTTTGTCAATGTAGGGTTAATATTTTTTAAATGTTTAATGTGCCGTCAGTATTTTACTTTTGCATTTGCATTAAATGACGATGCGGTAGTGACACATGTTAGATTCTTATGCTGTCACGTGACTGCCAT
Source organism: Hibiscus mutabilis (assembly GCA_019671005.1). Lineage (NCBI taxonomy): Eukaryota > Viridiplantae > Streptophyta > Magnoliopsida > Malvales > Malvaceae > Hibiscus > Hibiscus mutabilis. The sequence goes on along the minus strand of CM033752.1, from coordinate 44,006,024 downwards.
GTGGCATTTTTCTCAGAAAAATTCTTAAAGTCAAAGGGCTTTAAAATAATTTAACCTTTTTATTTTTTATGGTAAAAAAATATAACTTAAAAGTGAAGGATACGAAAACAATTTTACCTTTTTTGTTTTAGATTAAATTAAAAAAAGAAAATGAACAGGTTGGATCGCGTCTTCTCCTTCTCCATTCATCTTCTTCCCCTCATGAAATCCCTAATTTCACTCCATTTTCTCCCCTTTATTTTCCCAAAACCAATCCATTTACTTTATTCTACTTACCCTCGAAAAAGTTTCTTCTCAAACCCTAAATTTCTCCACATAAACACTTCAATATCATCGGGACCATGTTTGCTGGCAAGACAACCACATTGCTCTGTCGAATCAAAGCTGAAAGCAACAGTGGCAGATTTGAAAGTTTAACCCTTTTTAATTGTTTTCGTCTTTCTATTTTGTGTTGTAGAATTTAATTAAAATTTGGGTTTTAAATATTAATTCTTATGGTTTAGATAAAAAAAATATCTTGGGCTCGCGAAGCTTAATTCTTTTTTGGTTTATCCATAAGCATTATGTACAAAATCCCAGGATTAGAATCCTTTCCCTTAGAACTTGCAACTTTATTTTCATTGGTCTCTCCTTGATTAGAGCATAGTAATTCGATTAAGATTTTGTTTGCAATCAACTGTTTTTGTTAGTCTTTATCCTGGTTCTGAGAAGAGCGGGTTCTGCGTATAATTTTTCAGTTTATGACCGAAATTCTTCGTTCTGTAAACGGTTCGAACTTTACTATGACATAGGACGCAACAACTGAACTATTTGATTATTACTTGACCATTCAATTGAGTATAAGCCAGCAAGCAGCTTCCCCTCGGCTGCTTGAACTAGCAACTTTCCCATCATCTCCTCCTAGTCAGGATGACACCTCTTGTAAGATTTATATTCTTTCCAGCTCAGACTCTGTTCAAAACGTTAAAGGGATCGAAATATTTACCCGATTGGACGATGGTGTAAAGGGAGCGATGGCTAGGGTTCATAATGGAAGGATTAGGAGAAGAAAAGGGGTAGAAGATGAACGGAGAAGGAGAAGACGCGATCCAATCTGTTCATTTCTCTTTTTTAATTTAATCTAAAAACAAAAGGTAAAATTATTTTCGTATCCTTCACTTTTAAGTTATATTTTTCTTACCATGAAAAATAAAAAGGAAAATTTATTTCAAAGCCCTTTGACTTTAAAATTTTTTTGGGAAAAAAGTGTCATGTGGTAGCATAAGAAACTGTCATGTGTCCCTATCACATCATCATTTAATGTCATTAGTTTAGGGGCACATTAGAGTATGAAAGTAAAGTATAAGAGGTATATTGAACATTTAGAAAATATTGATCACATTAACAAAAATGAAAAAGTATAAAGGGCATTTGTGCTATTATCTCATTTTTATGTTTTAAATTTCAATATTTTTTTTTAAAATTTTCTTTAAAAAATATACAAATACCACATAACAATAATACCTTCAAGAAATCTGTTAATTAATAGTTAAAATTGAACAAACAAACAAAATAAATAATTCAATTTCTTCATTCGAAGGCTTAGATGATTCAATGCCTCAATTTAAAAGTTCAATTGAATAATCAAGGACTTAACTGAATTTTTTCCCCCAAAAGCTTGAAAGTTTCTGACACACTAAAGCCTAAATTACATATATATACTTAAGATTCAATATAAAATATGGTTGAAAAGCATAAAAACATAATCATATCCAAATTTATATTAAAATTCTCAAAGTTACCGTAAATAGGCATCTAATAAATCCACGAATTTAGAAAATATTATTATCCAATAAAAAACAAATAATGTTTATTTTAAGAGATTGAGTTTAATCACAATATCTGCAAAGTGTGTATTGTCAAACAGTTAAAGAATATTTATGAACATATATTATTTTGTGATAACCTTTAAACTGTTAAAAAAATTGAAATTCTGAAATCCAAGTCACAAAGGGTAAATTGTGATATAGTTATGGTATTCCTGGCACCATTGTTATCCAATCCAACCATATATATAACACAAGGATGCTTAACTGAACTTACTGGTCACCCTTCTCCGTACGTAATAAGAATGGTGTCCAAAACGGATAGATAAGAGGATGAATGAGATTTGGAGAAATGTGTTGGGGAGATTTAGCGCCATTACTTCTCTGGCTTTACTGGGTTCCAAAAGGGGTAGATAAGAGGATGAATGAGATTGGCTGTATCAAGTTCTGAATTTACAAGAGAGCCCCAATGGTTCTTCTTCTTTAATGGGCCAAGCTCGATGCACAAACTTATTGGGCTTCAAATGAATTTCAGAAAAACAAGTCGGTGGTACAAATAGATGTAAGCTCGGTCATGTAAATAAATTATGGATCAATGACGAGCGGATACCCGGTTTGGAAGGAAACCATCTTTCTGAATCTGATCTTGGAGCCACTGATTTGCCGTTACCGATTAGAATGACAGAAATAATCAATAAGGAAGATGTTTTATGTGTTTTATCTGCTATTGAGTGACGAGTCTAACATACAACAGATTTAAGATACGGTTAAAAAATAATAGGTTTCGAAATTTGTTTAAGAAATATTAGACTTTTTGATAATATTTTAATTAATTTTTTCATGATTTTTAACAAGTTTCGATACTTACAAAAGAATTTTGATAATTATTTTTAATAATATTTTAGGTTCTTAGACAAAGTATTCAAAACTTGTTTTGTAAGCATAAAAACTTGTCACAAATCATAAAACAAACCAACCTAAAATGTTATCTAAAAGTTTAACATTTTAAGTATTGGATAAATTTCAAAATTTACCGTCTTTTAGCCGTACCACAAACTCACCGGCTAGTAAGATTTGCTTAAATCTGAAGAGAATGGCCGAACCTAATCATGAATTTTTAAAAATAATTACGTTTTTGAACCTATTAATGTTTCAAGAAAAAAAGTGAATGATATTAAAAAAAATTATGTTTTTAACTTGTATCATAATTGCATATATATGGTAGTATGGTACCCTTTTAATATTTTGCATGATTCTCTAATAGAATCTGTAATTTCTTCTACCAAATGTTAAAAACAGAACAAATTTCTTCCTACAAAACAATACAAAATTTGATTAAAAAATTATATTAAAAATAGGAAAAAAAATTGATACAAAAACCGTGTAAATTTTAGTTTATACGTACTTTTTAGTTTTAATTTAGAGTTTAAGGTTTAGGGGTTCAGGTTGTAGGGTTTAGCATTTAAGTTTAGTGTTCAGAATTTAGTGTATAGAGTTTAAGGTTTAGGGTTTAGTTTTTAGGGTTAGAGTTAAAAATTTAAAATTTAAGTTTTTATATTATAAATACATATACTTGTATAAAATTTTACACAACCTATATATTAAAATTTTACCCTTAAAAATATTACTAACAAAATATACTTTTCAACCTTTACTCTAGAACTCCACAGTCATAGAAGTCTGGACAATTGCAGAGACTCTAGGGAAACAAAGCTCAGTACATCACAGACCAAAGAAAAACGTAATTATACTTTCATTAAACGCAGTGTTAAAAAGGAATAGAAAAAGACCCAATTTTCGTGCCTCTCGTGACGGCTCACACGCCAATACTCATCAAACCAAGAGAGATCTTTCCCACTTTTTACTTATCGTCTTTTAAGCTTTTCGCACTTTACTTTCAGTTCAACCAAACGAGGTTTCTCCACATATTTTAGTTATCCGACCGACCAGCTTCAGCCTTCAGGTAGTGAATTAGAACTTGCAGGGTTTAGAGTTTTTCTCGGATCTGGGATTTCTTTGACTTGGATGAAGTCTAAACTGGTCTCAGCTAATTAATCAATCCCACTTTGATCATTGTTCTTACTTCTTACTAGTTAGTAGTTACAGTTTGTGGCCATGAAATCTTGGGACCACTAGCAAAGTTCTTTACTTTTTGTCAGATTTTCTCCTTTGCTTGCTAAGATTCCAAATTTGCGAGGGTTGGTCTTTTAATATTTACTATTTTTTTTCTCCTGTTAGAATTTCCGGAGAATCGTATGGTTATTGGTAAATAAACTCAGCAATGGAATCATTCTGCATGTCACTTAAGGCTAATGCCAGTCCGATTAATGTCAGCAAAGTTCGTAGTAATGGAGGCACAGTTTTCTGGGGTGAGAGTATCAGAGGAGGTCTTAAAAGCAGGGACTTTGGAACACTGTTATGGAAGAGTTTGCGAGCTGAAAATGGTGTAAAAAAAGCTAAGCTTGGCGTTGTTCACTCTATTCTCTCCCCAGAAATTAACAAGGAGACCATGGTAAGTAAAAGAAAGCCTTTTTAATGTCGTGCGTGATCCAAGGATTAAACAACTAGTGCCAGATTTCTAACCGTAAGAGTTATTTCCTTTTCTAATTTTCAGATCTTTTAATGTTGGCTTTTGAATCTTCTGATTGTCAGAATTTTGAGGCACCAAAATTTGAGACTCCAGAAGCAGACCCGAAGAAGGTGGCTTCCATCATATTGGGTGGCGGTGCTGGGACACGCCTCTTCCCTCTTACTCGCAAAAGAGCCAAGCCAGCAGTAAGAAACCATTGTCTGGAGATATTTATTTATTTGTATGTTTTGAATTGAAAGTAAATATTGTTTTTTTTAAGAAACCCAATTATCAAATTTGAATTCACACATTGGTGGCATTAAAGTTTTCTATTATTTTGTTTGGTTTACAGGTTCCCATTGGAGGTTGTTACAGGCTGATTGATATTCCAATGAGCAACTGTATCAACAGTGGGATAAACAAAATATTTATCTTAACTCAGTTTAACTCCTTTTCCCTCAATCGCCACTTGGCTCGGACATACAACTTCGGAAATGGTGTAAATTTTGGAGATGGTTTTGTGGAGGTAAGGCCAAATTGATTTAGCAATACTGCGAGAGTTGTTCGAAATTATGCATATTATTTAGAAATCCATGTCCTTGTCTAACACAGGTTCTGGCGGCCACTCAAACACCAGGAGAAGCAGGGAAGAAGTGGTTCCAAGGCACAGCTGATGCTGTGAGGCAATTTGTGTGGGTCTTTGAGGTTAGTCATTAGGATTTGTGCTTGAGCTGAGATCATCCACCTTACCCCGAAAGTTCACCAATATGATTTGTTTTAACTATCAGGATGCCAGAGCCAAAGATGTGGAGCATGTATTGATATTGTCCGGTGATCATCTTTACCGTGCAGACTATATGGATTTTGTGCAGGTACATAGTTCAACTGCTAACAGCTGTAGTATAACATTCAAAGCCTCATCTTTTATTTTTCATGAATGAAGATTGTACCTTGAAAAATCATCTGGCTAATCCGCAATTATTGTTCTTGCAGAGGCATATTGACTCAAATGCTGATATTACAGTCTCCTGTTTACCAATGGATGACAGGTATTTATCATGTTTTCTTATGTCATGTCGAATATTCCAAGAAAAAAGTATAATGGCTATATTCTTTATATATGATTCTGTTAGCGTAACGCTCTGCAATATTTCAATATTGGTCTCTATCTGGCTTTTAGATTCTTATAATTGCTTTTAAGTTTCTGTTGCTGAGTGCATGAAGTATGTACAATGGTTGCTTTATTTCAGAATTGGGAATTAACTTCACTTCATTTTGCAGCCGTGCATCAGATTATGGATTGATGAAGATAGATGGAGCAGGACGGATCATCCAGTTTGCTGAAAAACCAAAGGGCCCCAATCTTAAAGCTATGGTACATGCTTGTGATTATAAGCCACGTTTTCATAATTTTTCTGTTCACAGACATAATTGTTTCCTGATTATCAAAGCTAAAACGGCGAGTTTACTGGCATCGGTAATTTCCTCTAGTTAGTGATCTTGCTTGTTTCACATTTGTAATTGTACTACAGCAAGTTGATACCTCCATAGATGCTGCAAGATATCCATACATTGCATCAATGGGTGTGTATGTGTTTAAAACTAATGTCTTGTTAAAGCTTCTGACTCGGAGCTATCCATCATGCAATGACTTTGGCTCCGAGATTATTCCATCAGCTGTAAAGGAACACAATGTCCAGGCAAGTTGACTTTCAAAAGAAATGTCACCTTTAGTTTTCGCTCTGTATTTTCAGTAGTAACAAGTTACTATTTGCAATAATGTGGACTTATAATCCAGTGATTGAACTGCTGAGTTTCTGGCTGTTTGAATGTTTGCAGGCATATTTATTCAATGACTATTGGGAAGACATCGGAACAATAAAGTCCTTCTTTGATGCCAATTTAGCCCTCACAGAACAGGTTGCTTTCACATGTTCTGTACAAGTTTTAACCTTTTATGTCATTTACCGATCAACAAAGATACTACCCACTCATGTATTTTTTTTGTTTTACTTCTTCCAAGTAAACAAATATAGATCCTCCCAGTAACATGCTGCCATGTCATCATGTTTGCATATAGATATGGAAATCATTGCCTTATTATTTCATTTGGTATGTTTCACCATGAGACACCTCACTCATTCCACCCATGTACCTCTCACAAGCCTAAACATGACATTTGGTATCTATTCCCTGAAAACTGATTGTCCATGTTATACATGCAGCCGCCAAAGTTTCAGTTTTATGATCCGAAGACACCTTTCTATACATCTCCAAGATTCTTGCCACCTACCAAAGTTGATAAATGCAGGGTATGATGTCAAACTTTAGTTCACGTCATGAATCATGATTTGTCTTATCTCATAGCTCATTTGTCACTGCAGATTGTTGACTCCATAATTTCACACGGGTGTTTCTTGCGAGAATGTAGTGTACAGCACTCTATAGTTGGTGTGCGCTCACGTTTGGAGTCTGGCGTTGAGTTTGAGGTGATCCATCATCTTCTCTTTCCCATAGAAAAGCATCTAAAAGTTGGATTAGAAGTACCTGTTTTTGATAATAAACTGTATTTTAGAATACCTGTTTTTTTCTCAATTTCTTTTGAAGGCGTTTACATTTAGTTTAATGTGAAAAATATTCATGTATGTTTTCTTTGCAGGATACCATGATGATGGGTGCAGACTATTACCAAACTGAGTCCGAAATAGCATCTCTGCTAGCGGATGGAAAGGTCCCTATTGGCGTTGGACAAAATACCAAGATCAAGTAAGATTTAGATCGAAAAACCATCTATTGACCAACAGAACCTAGTTCCTGCATCTAAAACATTGTGCCTCACATCAATTCTTGCATTGTGTATTCCAAGGAATTGCATAATTGACAAGAATGCCAAGATAGGAAAAGATGTGATCATATCAAATGCTGATGTAAGTATCACTTTAGTTGCTTCTATGAATGTAGAATGCTTGTGCCCTTCAAAAATTTTAATTTACTTTGATCCACTCAGGCTGTTGAAGAAGCTGATAGACCAGAAGATGGGTTTTACATTAGATCTGGGATCACAGTCATACTGAAGAATGCAACAATCAGAGATGGGGCTATCATATAAAATTTTGATTCCTCTCGAGTTGAGGCCTGTAGTTTGTTCCATGGTCATAAAAAATCTAGGACTGATGCTTTGTACATGTCAATTCTAAAGTTCCTATGCAATTTTCAAATAGTCGAACTCCATTTGCTTTATTTATAATTACCACTTCTTGGATTCATTCAGTAACACAAACTCAAGCTTACAGCACAAGATCATATTAGTACATGATCACCGGATGTATTAAACTTTAGCAAACAATTCATTTCTAGAACATTCACCTCGTTATAAAACCCTATATAGAAAAAACTAGCAATACATCAACTTGTTACTTTTTCTTCAACACTTAAATTACTAAAACACCGTCATATATTTTCTTTCTTAATTTCCTCCTGTGTTACTGACACCATTTCCAGACCACCATTGTGCTTTTCTGATATCCCTTGCTTTGTTCCATTTCTCCAAGTCCCTCAACCTCACATACATCTTCCGAATATGATTAAGTTTCTGAGATTCTTGTGTAATGAGGTTTACAGTTGAGGTGCTTTGGCTCAGGATTACCTCGTAACCGTCTCCATAAGAGTCCATCCCTTCAGCTAAAAGTTGCCAGAATAGCCCACCAACAGCTGCACCTCCGCCTCTGGCCGATGAGTAAATCGCTGTGTACACAGTGTTGAACAGCTCGTCTCTTTGGCTAGGACCAGCAATCTTGAGAGATTTTCCAAACTCGGCAAAAAGCAATGGTTTCTGAAGGATGTTCTGCGCATCTTGGATGTGATTGTACAGCCAATTATTCAAGAAGGCAATCTGGCTCTCATCATTTGAGCTTTGCAACCTGCTCAACAAGCAAATGATTCAGATTCATGGAAGGATTTGTTGCATGTCGTTTTACTGTTAGAAATTACCATTGATCAGGATAAGAATGAACTGTTGCAAAATCAATGCCAGGGATCTGATTGTTTGCAATGAAATCAGTTCCCACTTGAAAGTTTGGATTATATTGCTGTTTTTGAGATGATGATGGCCCATAAAACCCTTCCAAACCAGCTTCCAGTAAGTGATTTCCATCAATGGACTTTACATGAGAAGCCATCTCTGTAATCCAGGCCTGTTCAGCAGACACAATCAAAGCAAAACCTGTTGGTCATTGGGTGGATCCACAAAAATATTCTAACTTCACCTAATTAGCGTAACCTAACTCAAATAATGGAGTAGGTTATAGGTTCCCACCACCGCATATTTGAACATTGGAGGCAGGTAAAGGTTAAATCCATTGAAAAAGAAGGGTTTGATACTACAGTTGTACAGTTACAACTCCCAACACAACTTTAATGGATCATGCATGGGTCGGCATAAAGCACTACATGGGCATTAAATTCAACAGAAAGTAAAGAAAGCAAGTAAGTTTTTGAAAAATGAAACCAAAAGAGAGTAAGAGTGAAGCAAAAGAGGTTGAAGATGACCTGCGTGGTCTTTCCCGATGGATCCGAGAGGCACCTGGGCTCATTCATAAGCTCCCACGCCATTATAGTTGGTTCATCTTTGTAAGCAACTCCAGTCAGGGTGTTACGTCTCGTAAGAACAGTCTAGTACACTCAAAAAGAGGAAAGAGATAAAATAACATAGCTACTGCAATAAATTAATTATTCAACCCAAAATCTTACTGCTGTCATTTCTATAACTGTCAAAGGAAAGGGGGAGAAAACAGAGACCGACCTTGATATGGTTCTTGTAGTATCCTTTAACAACAGAGTTTGTAAAGAAATCATCATCAGAGCCAATGGATTGGCCTTGATTTCTTGCCCAGTTCACATACTGTTTCTTCCCTCCAAATTGATCATAGTTATTCGCAAAGCTTAAAACTAGCTTAATCCCATATCTCTTAGCCTCAGATACTACAAAATCCAATCCCTTCAAGGAAACAAAGAGAAGAAAAAACCATCACTACAAAACCAGATAATGGACCAGATTCTTTAACCTGAAAAACGCTTTTGATTTGAACCTGGAACATTTGTTCGTTGTAGGAGCCGGGTGAGTATTGAAGAGGTCTGTCTCCACCATCACTGAAAGTCCAAGTTCTGGCTATGGTGAGGCCGTGCTGTTTAGCTTGTTCAAATGCAGATGAGACTTTGCTTCTCTGAGACGAATCGGCGGCCATGTACATGAGCCAATAAGCATTGAACCCGTTTGCATAGAAAGGACTTCCGTTCAACATTAGTTGTACTCCTTTAGTTTTCACAAATCCATCATCAGCTTTGACATGCATAAAAATTCCTTCTTGAAACAAAAGAAAAACAAACAAAGCCAATTCCCAATGCTTCATCTCTCACTCCTTAGTTTCTCTGGGAAAGCAGCAAAGAATCCAAAAAATAAAATAAAATCAGAAACAGATTTTGGAGGTTTATATAGCGGTGGAAGTAGCGGTCACTATATTTTGCTGCTGCTTTAAAAAAAAATAAAAGGCAATGCTTATAATATACGGATACGGTTGAGCTAATTTCTAAATTGTACCTTGCTTGTTTTCTTTATTTTTTTACCAAAATTGTTTTCTTTATTTATTAACTTACCAACGAGATTAGTTCAAGTAATAAGTAATTTAGTATGGTTTAAGTAATTTTCGAATTCGATTTTTTGTATATACAGAAAATATTTATAGAGAGATATGCCCACCAAAATTCGTCGGTTCAAATTAGTCAAGACAAAGTCTTGAAAATCTGAGGAGGCAATAAAAAAACTGAAAACTCTTTAATGCCCTTAAAGATGGATTTGAATGGCCTGAGAGGGAGAGGGGGGACACCCAAATGTTAAAATTATGGCCTTGTCCCATTACCTTCTAGATCTCGAGAAACCAACGCTGATAACGCCGGGGATATACTGTAGTACTTCAATTCATGGAAACCAAACATCCGTGAAATTTACCCCGGATTTTGTTTCAGTGTTCACTGGGACTGAACTAATTTGTCTTGTCCTGAACCTTGACAGGTCACGGTTTTAGGGTTTAGTTCCACGATTAAAAAAATGTGAGTGCGACCCGAATTATGACAGAAAGAGAGCGGTAGATTAACATCACCCACTTGTTCTGAACAAGGAGACTATTGTCTATGTTTGTCAAAAAAAAGGAGACTATTGCCTATGTGCTTTGTGTTGTTCATATTTTTCAGCATGGAATAAAAAATGTTTGTTTATTACATGTTCGGTAAGTTGAAAATGTATCGGTATAGATCAAATACAGGATTTTGAGCCAAGACTCTCGGTTGGCAAACTTGAAGCGCGTAAAGTCATCAGTATTTAGCGTACATCACGGCAGCAGTTGGATTTGATTAGGGCTGTTTTAACTTCTATCACTTTATGTGGAATGACTTTTGTTTTGGGAGAATGGTATGAATGGTCCCTAAACTGTAGTAAACCTTTTTAATATGACACTTGTACTTTAAATATCTTTTATTTTGGTACTTAAATGTTCCTTTCACCCACTACTTGGAAATTTCTTGTGCCGACACTTGTTAAATTAATGTCATATGGTACCATATGTCATTTCAATGATACATGTTAAATCATGTCACATGATACTATTTGTTGTGTCAAATAAAAAACATTTTTAATCATTCCTTAAAGTTGTGAGGTGAGATTTTTTTTGAATAGTGTTAGGTGAGATTATATATAAGTAATGTCGCATGGTGTCGTTGTATATCAAAATAAATATTTTTAAAGTATATACACCATATTAAAAGGTTTGGTGTAGTTCAAGGAAACTCAATAGAATTGTCCCTTTTATTTTCTTAAACATGTAAATGGAGACAACATTAAAAGAATGAAAGTCAGGATGAGAGGCAAAAGCAAAGAATAAAGTGAGAAACATCTTCCATGGTTGAAAGCAGAGGTTAAAGAAGGAAAAGGGAAGTGGTCACTTTTGTGGGTCATCCTCCGTTTCTCCGTTTTCCCACTCAATGCTCCGTATAGTTTGCTTTGGTGCTGGAGTTGTAGTATTTTGTATGCCCAAATCCGACTTTTCAAAAGACGATCCGGGTTTTACTTGGCTCTAGTTTCAAACTATATTTTATACGATAAAAAGAGTGCAATCTGAAGATGAACCCTTCAACGGAGTATAGTGGATGAATCTACGAATATAAGTAATCATTTTTAGAAATGTGAAGGCTCCAAATCAACCGTTCTTTTAAATGAAAGAATTAGGATTTTCAGTTTCTTTTCTTTTCTTCTCAACTATCGTCTTCCAATTGTTTGTCGTTTCCTTTTAGGATTTTAGGCTACCACATACAATAGGTAGTTGAAATTTTGAATAGTTTCACTGTTAATATCTTAATCCATTATTTGTGTGCATTTATTTGGAAATAATCCCTCTAAGTCGGGCCAATTTCAATGATAAAACCACTCCTTATGCGGTCCACCTTATATTCATTCTTTCATATTTGATTGATGTGGAAATTTTCTTTAGATTTTGACTCAGACACTATTTTTTTCTTCATTTTTTAATCGTTTCCGAAGTGATTTGCAATTGTCAACATCAGGAGAGGAGCAAAAAATTAATCTAGGGAGTATCAATTTTTTTAACAATATTTAAGGGGAATTAATTTAAAAAATCTTCAATTTTGTTCTCTGCGCACGTTAGCAAGTCTATGGTGCCCCTTAGAGTTTTTGGGGATTTTTCATTTTTTCCTTTAATTTTCTTCGTTTTCCCTTCGATCTTTTTGTTCTTCTTTCTGTGATTGTTGTGTTTTCTTTGTTCATGGTTGCTTTAGAGGCTGGGAATTCTTCAAAATCTTTGGACTGTTCAGAAAGTGAATGGAGGCATGTGTCATGCACCCCAAGTTTTCAATAAACGTAAATGGTGGGCTAACTGGTTATTTTGATGGTGCGAAAGGGGTAAGGCAGGAAGACCCCTTGTTCCCTTATCTTTTCATTCTGGTTTTGAATGTGCTATCTTGCCTCTTAAATTGGGCTGAGAAGTATGGAGCGTTTGGGTACCACCCGAGATGTAAAGGGATAAAACTCACTCGTATATGCTTTGCGGACGACCTGTTGGTATTCACTAAAATAAATATTGATTCTGTTATAGGAGTGAAGAAGGTGTTGGATAAGTTTTACAAATAATCAAGATTGCAGATTAATGAATCAAAGTGTGATATGTTTACTGCAAGAGTGGCAGATGACGATGTTTGTTTACTAAAGGAGCGTTTTGGCTTTAAGGAATGATCCTTACCTGTTCGATATTTGGGGTGTCATTGGTCACAAATAACCTTTCTTCGGTTGACTGTGATGGACTGGTGGGGAAAATTGTAAGTAGAATTAAAAGTTGGCCTTCTAAGTGTTATCGTTCGCTGGTAGGCTTCAGCTCATCCAGGCAGTGTTGTTCAGTATACAGAACTTCTGGTGTAGAATGTTTCTGTTGCCCTTAGTGGTTTTAAAGAAGGTATCTCAAATAATGCACTTCTTTAGAAGGGTGTGGATAGTGATACTCAAGGGGCTCATGTCAGTTGGGATACAATCTGCCACCCTAAGTGCGAAGGGAGTTTAGGGGTGAAAGACATTGTTGCCTGGAATAAGGCTTGCATGGCATGGTGTATATGGTTGTTGCTTGCTCAAGCTGGCTCGCTCTGGGTTACTTGGGTGAATCATTACTTACTGAAAGGTGGCTTGATTTGGACTGCTCAGGCTAAGGTCTCCCTTAGTTGGGCATGGCAGAAACTCATGAGACTTAAAGATGAATTAGCTATTGTTGGCAGTTTGCAATAGGGATATGGAGCAAGAAAAGTATGGGATCTCCTTCGGCACAATAAAAAAAGGGTGTTATGGTTTTAGATTGTTTGGGGTGGTCCTTCAATTTTTAGGCAATCATTTATTTTTTGGCTTGTTGTATTGGACAGGCTACCCCAACGAAAAACAGGATGTTGAAATAGGGTTGTTAAGTTAATCCCCGATGTTTGCTGTGTGGTGGAGATCTTGAAACTAGAGATCATTTGTTTGGAGAATGTCATTTTTTGAGTGAGGTATGACTGTTGATTGTGCAAGCTTGCAGCCAAAGAGTAGTTCATAGATGTTGGGTAGATTTACTTGACTGGATGCAGCATGTGGGGAAAGGGAAAACCATGAAAGCGGTGATTGTGAGATTGACTTGGTGTAGTTTCAACTACTACATTTGGCACGAAAGGAATAGCAGATCGCATGAAAAAAGCCACGGTTGGAAACTGATATATTTAAACTTGTTAAGCATGATATTAGATTGAGATTGCTTGATTGTAAGTGATCGATAGATAGATGCTTAGCTACTGAATGGGGCATTTGTTAGTCTTCTTGAGTGTACAGGCCAGTGCGGTTGTTTTGAAATGTACAGTCACTTTGAGGTTGCTTGGATGAATAGAGTTCCATTTATTCATAAAAATAATTATTTATATCATTTTTTAAATGATACATCTTTCTTTTTTTTATATACAGAAAAATACAATTTAAAAAAAATTGGTAGTCAACAGACACCTCAATTGTGCATGTAGCTCCGCTCATGGTCAACATTGATATCCTAGGGCTAGAATCAGTGGGTTACAGAGATGAACGGTTCAAAGATGGAGATAATGAGAGGTTTGAAATGTATTTTGTATTGAATATTAAAATCAAACGAGTGCAGCTACCTAAGACTTTGTTAGGATTTTAGGCTTGTTAAGTTCCCTTTGTGATTGTCGTTGTTGGAATCTGATAAAGAAAAGTTGTTTTCTCAACTGATAGACGTTACATTGTATAAATACTCGATCCATCTCAATTACGAATACCGTTTCTCTTTTCACTTTCAGAAAACTTGTTCTTTGGGTGAAAAAGGAATAGTAGAGTTTCGTGTTTAAGAAACAAATGAAAAACAAAAAAACTGGTTTTGCAGCTGAAGATCCAAGCACCGACACCGCTCCCCACGTGTTTTCACATTCCAAACGCGTAATATTGAATAGTAACTATCTCGTCCGGGGTTGATTGTCTGCTTATTCTTTTAACTCATCAATCAATTTGTTTACGGTGCTTATAACCTTTGATTTCCATCTACAATTGATATTATCATCGGCTCGTGTTTCTAACAGACAGCAAAAGCTTTTCACAGTTCAGTTCGGTGCTTAGTAGTAGATATGGAGGCCGTCGATGTTTAGTAGATATGGAGCAATTGGATCCAATTCTTGGATGTGACAGCTCCAGTGCTGTACCCATTTCTGGGTGCCCACTGCCCGCTGAGATACGGGGGATTCGGTGTTGAAACCTTTGCACCCTAACCAACCCAAATGCATTCAACAAGGATCCACGTTGGACGATGCCAAAGATTGCTCATTCAGGGACATGACCGACAGCCAAAGGCCCAATATATCTACTTCGCTAGTATTTAATCTGTAATAATTAAAAAAATCTTATGTTGAAAAAACTTGGGCATGACAACTATAATGAAAAGAGACGAGTGGAAGAACGGAAAGAGTTTCCTTGGGTCCAATTACGAAAAGGGAATAGTCGGGATTCCCTAATGACTTGAACTGAATATTTTGGTCTGTATTTCATCTCATGATATGAGCCCAAATCTGGGATTTATGGACTACACCTATGACTTATGCAGTCCATTTTGCTGAGTCTGTCACTCCATGTCTACTACACTGGACTACCGCTCCAAACATATACATTTTTTAGATTTTGATAAAAAAATATTTATTTTTAGATCATCTTTTATTTCATTATTGAATGATAAATTTTATATTTCGATCAAATGAATTAAATAGGTTAATACAATTTACCCAATAATTTGTTAAGTAATATTATATTTTGATAATATTATTACCATTTTGATTGATTTTTCGACTGGTTTGATTGATTTTTTCCCATCACACCGACTACAAACCTATAAAAACTGAACCCATTGACTTGTATATCTTAAACTGACACAATCAAGTTGACTTAAAATTGATCGGTTCGGTCAGTTAATTGACTAAATCAACCAATTTTTAATATACATTATATGTATAATATAGTGTATTTATTATAAATATATATAACATATTTAACTGATTTAATTTATTATAAATTATAAATATTTTATATATGTCAGTTTTTTCGGTTATGTAAGTTTTGAAATTCAAAAATCAACAACTGACTGAAGTAAGTAACAAAACTGACCTTATAATATAGAAAAAAAAAACGCACCATCTAAATTGTCCAAAATCGAAACAATTTATCGGGGTTTTTTTTAAAGTTTAAACCAATAAATGCTCTGTCCTAAATAAATATACATAAAGTTTTTTATATTCAATTTTATTTATCTAGTCTTGGTAGAATTGACAAAGGGTGAGGTCGTTTAGGTTTGAGTTTCTTCTCGTGTGAACTATGTATAGATTAATTAATTAGTTGAGTTAATTGTTATTTACTAGTTATTCAATTAGTGTTTGCAATGGTTAAGTTTGATGTACACCTATTGTTTATAATGAATGATTACTCAATTGAGTGCTAACGAAGCTGAGACGGAAGCCGAGATCGTGCGCGTCTGGGTTCATTGGTTGCATGATTTAAGCATCACTATTGATTAGAGAATGAAAAAAATAGTTTAGTAATGTCTTAATCGTTAATCTCTAGATCTGTTTGTTTTACTAATGGAGCAAAGAACTTGAAGAAGGTGAAACATTTACTGGAACTACCTAAAGCAAAGACACAATTGAATCTTTGGGAAGCTTTGATGATGCATTTCAAGGTTGTGTATGGGTATATTATTACAGAAGCTGGTTTAATATTTATTGTAGGGGTGAGCGTTCGAGTGAGTCGAGTCAAAAAATTTCGAGTTATTTGAGTTGACGTGTCATATTTTACAACTTAATTTGAAATTTTTTCGATTTGAGTCGAGTTTTCGAGTTCCTATACAAATTTAATTGTAATTATTTATCATGTTATAGTACGGTTTGATTCCAATTTAAACGACATTCTCTAATCATATAAGATATGCATATATATATATATATATATATATATATTTCTTGATATTATTTTTCATATGTATAAGTAAGATTTGTAATGTTATTTAATAAAAATATCATCTAAACTTCTAAAATATATTTATAATATTATTTTTAAATAAGAAACTGTTGGGGATAAAGTATTGATGGGAGTATAAATGAGTCAATGAATTAATGTGGAGAAAAAATTACAAACAAATTCAATTAAAGGACTAAATTGCAAAAGAAAAATTTTGTTAAAAATATGAATTGAAGTTATATAGATATTATATGGTGTTAGTGAATAATGTGGTTTAATTTTGGTCAAAAATAGACTTAAAATGAAAGAGAATTGAAGAAATAGAAAATCATTTAAAGTTGAGGGGCTAAATTGCAAAAGTAGGAAATTTAATTTAAAAAATATGAATTGAAGCTAAATAGGTATTCTAGAGTGGTTTAGGAGTATGTGGTTCAAATTTGGTCAAAAATTAACTTAAAACGAAGGACGAATTTAAGAAATGAGGAAATCATACAAAGTTAGGGTGAACTGAAAAATATGAAATTTATTTTCAAAAATATAAATTGAAGGTACATAAGTATTCTAAGTTGGTTTAGGAATATATGGTTCAAATTTGGTCTAAAATGGACTTAAAATAAAGGAGGAATTAAAGAAAAATGAAATTAAGGACTAAATCGTAAAACTGTAAATTTTGATTTTTTTTTATTTTTCAATTTTTCGAGCTTGGCAAATTTCAACTCGACTCGAACTCGAAATTTTCTCGAGTTACTCGAGTTGACTCGAATAAATCGAACAAGTCGAATAACTAAACTCGAATAACTCGAAATTAAAAAAAATATATTAATTTTTTCGAATCGAGTCGAGTTTTGCTCGCCTCTAATTTACTGGCTTGGATTCGATATTTTGGGTGTGAATTGCATAATGAAGTCATAAAACCGACTATCAATGGAGTGTTAAGCACCATGAAATCATGTGCCAAATCCAAAACTGTCACAAGGTTAGTGTTCACAACAAAAGCCTGTTGGATCAATAACGAACCCTGAATTTTTCAAACAAAATCCAAACTTAAAATTTAGTTTTGGCTCAGCTTAATTACACCCCTACCCGGGGATAGCTTTAAGTCTGGAACTAATTTCCGACGTATCCTAACACTAAAAAAACAAGTCATAAATCATTATATATTCTAAAAAAAAAAAAAACTATAATTAACGAATACTGCCTTTGGGCATTTGAGTCAATTCGTCTCTTTATATATATATATAAAAAAAAACTAGAATTAACGAATACACTGCACTTCTTAGCATCATTTTTGCTTCCCCACCAAAAACAATGGCGCCGATCTCTGCCCACTGCACATTCCAGTCACACCACTCCCCTCTCGCCGTCCCCTCCTCCACCTTCTACGGCGGAGCTCTCCGATCTTCCAGTTTTTCATTCGCTTCCCCTTTGTTGGCATGCCTAACCCATATCTCTTGCCAGGCCTCTTCCGCCACGTCACCACCTTCCTCCTCCGTAAATGGCACAGGTTCGATTCTTTATTTTATACTTTAGAATCTTGGAGAAGTGGTCTTTGTTTCGATATTAGGATGAGCATAATCTCACAATTCATTTGGGAAGTTAATTTGGTTACTGTGCTTAGAATTAGGGTTTGCATGTTACTGAGTTATGGCCTAATAATCGAAACCTTCATTGCAAAAATATTTCTTCTTTTTAAATAATGTAGGTTTTATATGCTTGTCTATAATTGAAGTTTTAAATTTTTGGTTTTTTGTTCGTTGGTTATTATTGGTTAAATTTTTTTTATGCAACATTTAGAATATGGAATTAATCAATACTAATTGTATCAAAAGCTCTTGCAAAACTTCTGTTCAATCTTTTGAATGGACAAATTGGTTAGCTTTACATTGTTTATTGTACGTTTCCTCAATTTTGCTTTGTTTTGCAGCAAAAGGAGAGAAGAATGATTTTTTGCACGTTAGCGACTTTGATAAAGCCTCCATACTGAAAATCTTAGACAGGGCCATAGAGGTTAAGGCACATCTAAAATCAGGAGATAGGTCCTTTGCCCCATTTAAGGGGAAGACGATGGCTATGATTTTTACAAAGCCATCAATGAGGACACGGGTTTCGAGATTGGGTTTTTCTTGCTCAGGGGTCATGCGATATATTTGGGATCAGATGATATCCAGGTGGGTAAACGTGAGGAAACTCGCGATGTTGCTCGTGTTTTATCTTGTTATAATGACATTCTTATGGCACGGGTCTTTGCTCATCAGGTATGATAGTGACTACTGAGTTTTTTTGTGGAGTACTATATGTAAGGTTTTTTTTAATTAAATGCCACATCGGAACAGATGATTGCTTAAAAGGTTCACATGGTCTGTAATTTATGCATCTTTTAGTTTGGAAAAAATTTATGCTTAAACATGCAGTTCGTTATCTGTTCTGTTGCAGGACATTCTTGATTTGGCTAAATATTCCACTGTACCTGTCATTAATGGCTTGACGGATTATAATCATCCTTGTCAGATAATGGCAGATGCACTCACAATTATTTAACATATCGGCCAGTTGGAAGGAACAAAGGTGTATTTTCTTACCATTTCAACTTCTTTGCCATGTTCCATATTTCGAATCTACCATTGATTTATGATTTAACTTTTGTTTGATTTTAATGTAAATTTCAGGTTGTCTATGTCGGGGATGGAAACAACATTGTGCACTCTTGGCTGTTGCTGGCTTCAGTTGTTCCTTTTCACTTTGTTTGCGCCTGCCCTAAAGGTTTTGAGCCTGATAAAGAGACTGTTGATAAGGCTCAGAAAGCTGGGATCAGCAAGATTGAGATCACAAATGATCCTAAGGAAGCGGTCAAAGATGCTGATGTAGTGTATTCTGATGTGTGGGCTAGCACGGGGCAAAAGGAAGAGGCTGCTTATCGTAAACAAGTGTTTCAAGGATTTCAGGTGTGTTTAGCTCAGTTTCTTCTTTCTAGATATATTGATATAATCATAAAAGCATCAAGTGATATGGAGCTCATGTAGTTCACAGTTCACACTGATATTCCTGGGATGCTGATATTGGGGTTGACATTGCCTGCGTCAACTTCAAAATCATTTATGCTTAATATTAAAATATATAATGAGAAACATCCGCTTGAATTATGAATGAGTTCTTTGTGAATTTTAATTAGATTTGTGTCTTGTATGTACAATGTGTATTATGCATATCTGCTCATTGAAATCTTCTCAGCTGTGTTACATTTTATACCTAATTTCCATCATTATTTATTTATTTTGTTCATCAAATGTCTTCCCTTGTTAATCTCAACCATCGTCTTGATTAATTTGCATATTCAAATGCAGGTTGATGAAGGTCTTATGAAGATGGCAGGCCCAAAAGCTTTTTTCATGCATTGTTTGCTTGCTGAAAGAGTAGTAGAAGTGACCGACAGTGTTATTGAGGCTCCAAACTCCATCGTCTTCCCACAGGCAGAAAATCGCATGCATGCACTAAATGCTTTAATGCTTCATGTTCTCGGGTTATAATTGCATGGCATTGCTGCATGTTTTAGAGGAAGCCAGTGACGGCATGTTACTTCTGGAACACCATTTTCATTGTAGACGAAATAAAAACTTTTGTGAGTTTTGATTTCTTTTCGGTGGTGTAAGGGTTTGAAACTTGAGAAATTTTAGCATCTAATGTGGTGATTACAGTCCTATTACAGTAGATGTGCACTGCTAGTTTCAGCAATGTGTTATCGAGGTCTTTTATATCTTGGTGCATGTATTTGAATAAGTAAGATGAATCGTTTTGACTAGTTTTTAGTTGTTAGAAGACCGAGGTGGAGTGCGCGGGAATAAGGATTGAATTGCATCTTCGAGATATCTAGCACTAAAAATTTGGTAGTCGTTTGGTGATTCATGCGTGAAAATGACAATTTTATGATGCTATTTAGTATATCAACAAAGGGAAGGAAAGAGGTGACATGAGGCTTTTCCTCTGATAACACTCAATATAAAGATTGAAGCCCTTGCAGAGAAGTTTCTACAGAAACAATCCAGTGATGACTCGAACGTTGAATATATATGTTGATGCTTTATTCAAACACATGAAATGTAAGTGAAAAATGAGGCCGAGGATGGAGTTAGGAATTAAGATTAAGGGGGCAAAGAATAATTAACCCTAAAAATGGCAGCTACCCTAGCTATTCAGTTGCTTCATTCTCATTGGACTCCAGTAACTTTTCCAGAGGTCACAGGTTTTACACGATAGAAGTCACAGGTTTTACAAGATAAAATATTCAGAACCTGAAAGCTTTGATTATCGAAAACAACAATGGAGAATAGTGAATTGCGGAGCAGTTAGATGCCAATCAGAGATGGATTACCAGCACTCTAGTAGAATAGCAACCATAAATATAAAGAAGTTGCTAATCATGATCACTTTCATAATATCCAAGTAGAGAGACTGTTTTGATTACATACTAACATAGAGCAGCTATTTCACTCTATGCATTACACTATATTTAGCCTTCAAAAAAGGAGGGTCATTAATTACCTCAAAACTGGCCGAATCCAACGAAGCAGAGACACCATGTTGTCTGACAGTTCTTTTAGCTGCTCGATTGACTTCCAAATTGAATGCGTCATATCCCATCACCAACCGCTGCAATGATAGATACACCATCAAGTTGAATGTCAGCAATCAAAGACGAGAAGAAGGATGACAAGAAAGAACTTATAATATACACTCCAAAGTCATGCCAGAAATGTGATATTTGGTATGTTGCGGGGGATGATTTTTACCATTACTGTTCCATTCTGTAAAACTAAGATCCCCATATTCCTAATGTAATCATTTGTTGTAAATTTAAGTTTCTAGTTTTCACAGATTCCACCTGCTAAGAGGCAGAGGAGCTCATTTCTTTCCAGTAGTTGTGGATTAAGCATGAAAAGCTGCTCCCCTAGTATAACATAAAACTGTCGATGTTTCAATTTCATGGGCAAGTTTTAGTATATTTAAAGTTTATATTATTTTGCCAAATACAAATTTCCAAAACATGGGTGATTCATTCTACATGTTGGAATAACTCAACTAATGCCATTGTTTATTACTGTTATTTGTAACTGTGTTAAAATTTTATAGTTTTTTTGAGCAAAAGGTACCTGGCATTCCAAAACAAAACATTACAGAGATAGAACGATACAGGAGATCGGAGAGAGAAGCGGCAAATGCTGCTGGGAAAGAGAGCGGCCAACAAAGCTGGAGAAAAACACCAGTCAAAAAGAACCGGGAGCAAACACAAACCAAAAGCAAAACACAAAACAAAACAGAAGCAAAACAACAAAACAGAGAAGGAATCCGAACGGGGACAAAGAAGCCAACAACCGGAAGCCATCACTGCATGTCCTTTTCTGGGGTCACCGGAGCATCTCGATGTGAACGAAATGCAGCATAAGCAGCCAAACAGCAACGACACCACAGATGGAGAGATGGCGAGGGCTCAAAGGCGAGATAAGGCCATTCTTCCCAGAAAGAAAAGAAAAGTGAAAGATCCTACCAGGTTCCTCTATTATAGTGATTGTATCAAATTTAGTCCTTTTACTTTTAGATTTGGACCAATTTAGTCCCTCTATTGTAGAGACTAATTCAAACTAATCGATTACTATCAAATGAATCGATTAAGATCTTGTACTGGTAAAAAGTATCAAACAAGGCCAAATTTGGCCATTTAATAATAGAGGGGCTAAATGACAAGATAGTAGAGGGGGGAAATTGAATGCTTAGAAACAGGGCAGTGAATCTCTATTTCAGTTCACAAAACATTCTGAACCCGATGGATCAAACATATAACGTCTTTCTTCTGCTCATTGATCATTAAAATCAGCATCCCCAAGGACAAGAGAACTTTTGTACCAAAAAAATAGTTCAACAAAGAAGAACCAGCACATGATATTACAACAACGAAAGTACCTAAGTTATAAGAAGCTGAAAAGATCTGAAGATTATTGAACTGCATTCTACAAAATCACATGGAAACGAATGCCGCCCATATCCACATTTAAATACCAAAGAGCAGTAGTATAGACTCAGAGAAACAAAGTTGAAGACTACCTTGGCAAGTGGCAATTGAATTTGGTATCTAGTTGATCGGAATTGTGATTGCCATTCGAGATAATTTCATGAACAAGTTTCGGTTTATTTCGTGATTAACTCATCACGTCTCTCAAGAATCATCCTGGGCAAGAAAGTGAAGTCTTTCACCTCAAAAGTATTGCAATTTGGACTGCCAGTAGACTTAGCTTTAGTATTCCAAGGACAACCAGTTGCCCCAGATCCCACACGAACATAAGTCGCAAACGAAAACCGAACATCGTTTTCTACTAATGGCCTAGATGAGTACAACAGCTGGAAACAAGACATGTCAATGAAAGGAATGAAGGCATCACATTCAAATCTCGTCTCAATTTCAGTGATGTGAATGGCTTCACAACCTGGATCATCGAGTGTTTCCCTGCATTTTTTAAACATAAAAAATACATATTGCCCCAACAATATGGAATGAAATTCAACAATTCCTATTAAATCTTACCTAAATATCTGGCCACCGCCAATGACAAACACCTTCTCTATTGAAAAACAGTAAGGAACCTCAGCTAATAGTTCCAAAGCTGATGGAATGCTCCCACATATTACAACATTTTCTCCGGTTGTAATATCAGAACTCTGGGAACGAGTGAGGACAACATTAAGGCGACCAGGTAAAGGTCTATTTTCAAGTGGAATACTCTCCCAGGTTTTTCTACCCATTACTACAACATTCTTCTTATGAGGATCTGATGTTGTCACTGTAAGTTCATTGAAGAATTTGAGGTCAGAAGGCAATCTCCATGGCAACTTACCATCTTTCCCAATCCCCATTTCACGAGTTGCTGCCACCACAACTTGGTAATTCCTCCGGGGACTCCGAGGTTGGCTCCCTAGATTATCACCCGACATTGCAGAAAAATCAGGCTTTGCAGTCTCATTGAAACCTCCTAAAATTTGTGACCCGGAAATAAGATTGGAAAACCCATTTGCGTAACAACCCAGAAGAACCTGAAAATGAGGAAAACGATAGTTAAAAAAAAAAAACAAGTCAGACACTCGAGAATAACAAGGCAAGGGGAGATGCAAAATGTAAAACCCATATGATTGCACAAACCTTGGATAAAAGTATGTTATTCTGAGGACGCATCAACGTTGAGAAGAAACGAGACCCAAAATCTATGAATTTAGAACAAACGATCAAAAGAGCTATTACTACTTTGAAGAAAAAATGAAAGGGTTCGTAGAAGATATCAAGTGTGACGAGCGAATTCCTTTTGCCTCAAACCAACATAAACAAAATCCCATCTTCAAACACAAACAGAAATGATAACAAATAAAAGTAAAATGCAGCAGCGTTTCCGTGTAAATTAGCAAAATAAACAACCAATTAACCAGTATAGCTAGCCAAACAAGTTCAGTAACAAAATTTACATTAAAGGAAAAACAACCCAACTTTTATAATCAACAACTAGTTTTACATTTTCGTAAGAGCAAGTTAACAATTTAACAACAAAATTTTAAAATATGTAAGCTACAAAATGGAAAAGAATATAAATATATACAAATTATTTGGAATTTGAAATCGAATGAAGATCCCTATCCATTCAATCCTTACCCAATTTTAGCGGAGAAATGGATTAAAAACTCACTTTGCTCATGGAATAAGTAGTTGCATTGGAGGCGGCAGCCAAGGCGATCGAGGGCCTGACCAGTCTCGCGAATCCAGAACCCGACGGTGTATATGGCTTTCCCTTGTGTTCCCATCTTCAGCCTTTTTTAGACGGCTGATTTGCCTTAGCAGTGAGAGTTTGAAGTGGAGTTCCCCAGTGGACGAGATGAGAGGGGGGTGGGTGTCGGGTGAGTTGTGAATGACATTTGATACGAGAATCAGAACTGGTGGTGAGTCAGAGTTGAGTCATTACATGACATTAGTGGTAGGGAGGTGGGCCTCACTCAGCCCAAAACTTTGGGTCTTCACTTGACTTGACCAATAATGAACTTATTAGTTGATAGATTGTAATGAGCTGTTGGATGACAGGCCCTAAAATTTTTAATTTTAAAAAACAAACTATTAACATTATGGAAAATGAAGAGGAAAAAAAACTTTGATACACGTGTCGTGTAAACTTTAGTTTACATGTGCCTTTTAGTTTTAGGAATTAGGGTTTAAAGTTTAGGAGTTTAGGTTATAGGGGGTTTAAAATTCAAGGTTAGTGTTTAGAATTTAGTGTATAGGGTTTAGGGTTTAGTTTTTTAGGGTTAGGGTTAGGAATTTAGCATTTAGGTTTTTATAATGTAAATACACATGCTTGTGTAAAATTAATTTTACATAGCTTGTGTATCAAAGTTTTATCCAAAAAAAAAAACAAATCTACAAAGTGGGAATGAGCTTGTTTAAGTAGTTTACTTATATATATATATATATATATATTTGGTATAAAATTACATAAGCGGAATAACTTCAAGAGTTGAGCATATTATACTTGCTGATATAAAAGAGGTTATGCATTTTAAACTTTATAATATAAATTTTAGACGGGTAGATACAATTAGTATGCAATTATGTTTGAATTCAACAAGTGGCTTCTATAGAAAAAAGAATGATGTTCATAACAGATCAGAGTTCGATTAACTTTGTATATGTCTTATTAAAGGGTTAAGAAAAAATATGATGAATACTACATTAGGATAGGGAGAATTACCCCTAATCTTACCAAAGATATATCCAGTATTAACAACACTATATGAAATTGCTCCCCCAACCTATATGCTGGAAATGCCATATCCATGACTTTGCTGTTCAAGTTCAGTGATAACGTAGAATTATATAAGCAAGTATAAGAGTAAAAACAACAGCCGGTCTTGTAATTCATAATTTTAGAACAACACCATGGTTCTCATTCGGTGTGACAATAATAATAAACTTATGAACACGCACAGCCGTCAGAACAAATCTCGGCGACAGCTTCTCAATTATTAGTTCAGTTCAGATTAACAACAAAGAGCTATGGTTCAACTTATACAAAACGACTGAGGTATTCTTCCACAGTGGTATATTTCACTTCAGGGTATAGCTCGGAAGCCTCGACTCCAAATCCCGGTTCGATTTCAAAGTTGGTGTGGTCACCCTTGATAAAGATTGAATGATTGATTGACAACACGATGTTGATCGGGATCGGAGCCTCTGCAATTAAAGAAACGATGAAGAACCAACAAAATGCCATAATCTTAACATCGCCATTGTTTGATGAATAAAACAAGAGCAGGGCGAGTATTCACCAACCTTGGATCTGTTTGAGAAATTGGTCCTCCGGAACATATGTTTTGTCAAGGGTTTTTCCAATCAATTTCTCCCACAGTGCAACAAGCTCGTTAAATGAGTAGGTGTTTTTGGGAGGCTTGATGAAGAGAATCTTGTTCAATGTTCTGGGGTCATCAACGGGTTTGATGGTGTAGGTGCCAATGTCACCTTCGTAGTTGAAAACAGCTGCAGCACAGAGTACGATCCGAATAGGGAGCAATGCGATATCAATACCGGACATACATATATGATAATGAACAAGGACGGACGCATGATTTTATGTTCGGGAGTGTAAACTTTTATACTTAATAAAATTACATGAGAATTTAAAATTCTAAGGATACCAGATTAGATCATCAATATAAAGAAGAAAATTTCTAAAACATATAGGAGAAAAATGATATGCACTGAAATTTTACCTTTGGCATTTCCGTTGCCTAGGATAACGGCCTTGTCTCTAGGGGGAGTGGTAGCTCCCGCCTGTGATAAATTTGGAAGAAAATATCCCACAAAACAGTTACCGGCTAAGGATGGACCTAGGGACGCACCCTTACAAAATTTAAGTTTCTCTATATTTTATATATTTCTTTTGTATTTTCTATTAATAATCTAATTCTGCACCCCCTAAACTTTTGGAATTTTGCACCCCTACATTTCTAATATAGCTTCCTGATAGTTTACACCCTTACATAAAATCCTGGGCCCGTCCTGTTAGCTGCTACGTAAGTGTAAGGGATCCCTTCTGCCTCGATAGTACGACGGATTTGAGCTTTGACTGCAAATGCTGATTTCGCCGGCTCAACCGCATGATGCCGGTCTACGTTAGTTCCAAATTCCGACGGGAAAAATCTCTGATCAAATAAGAAAAAAAAAACCCTTACATTGGAATAAAGAATTAACAGGGAAAAGAAAAAAGAAAGGTGAAAAACGTACATAGGAAGACTAACCTTGACGTTCCCAGCTTCTTTAATGGCAGCAATGATCTTAACTTGATCACCTAACTGCATGTGACCTACTGCAGATATCACCACATCAACTTGCTTTATTGCCTTCACCAAACTCTCATGATCGTAAAGATCCCCCTGCATTCCCACAAAAGCATTATGAAACTAGAAAAAAAAAAGTTCATGTTCACCACCCAAAAATTTTGGAATGCATTGTTACATTCACAAGAACTCAAAACAATGTACTTACGTATAACAATTGAACCCCTAAGTTCTTGAAGTTGTCAATGACTTCTCCCTTAACGGGACCAGAGACCGTACTCTCTCTAACTAAAACAAAAGTGGGATGACCCTCTTTTGCACTGGCTTCAACGATGAACTTCCCGATGTAACCGGTGCCTCCGATGACCAAAACCTTGTTCTTTCCTGCCATTGAAGAATTCTTCAGCTACACACTGTGGTTTTGATATATGCTCTTTTCTTGAATGGAGTTTGGTAGAGAAATCACAAATGGAGCACTATTATGGACGAAATGAGGGACGTAAAGTAATGACCCATCCATTGTTGAACTTGCTGGGTTAGGCAATGGCCACCATGAATTTTACACCTCATATCCCGTTCATTTTAATATTTTGGGGTGAACGTACGTGGCCAACATAACAAGTAATGATCTTATATCATTATGTTCTCGCAATCCGCATGTTTTGTAAAAATCACATAACGGTTACTAAGCTACCTAAAATTAACATCTAATGGGATATTTTATCATTGAATTTAGTGTTAATATGAATTCCATTAAAACTTATTAAAAGAATAATTTTAAAATATTTAAATTTTTATTGCCCTTTCGATTTTCTAGGGCTTTATCCTGACTAATTCGGATCGATCCATGTAAAATATTTAAAATTTTGTGTGTATATACAATTTCTTAAAAAAAAAGCTTATAGACATAAGTGTCAAGTGCTTTTTAAGAAACTTTTCTATTACATCTTGTATATAAAAAAGTTGTTGAAGAGGCAGTCGGGGAAATTGTGTTTATTATCATGCTCGCGTTGCAAGTTGAAACCGCCTTAGCCAAAGCAGGGGAATGGGCCAATGGCCCTTCACTTGATTCTTTGCATTGGCCCAAATATTTGTTCCCCTCGGGTAGGAAAAAAAGGTCTAGTGCATAATGGATTCTCCAGCATTCTCTTAACCTTTTTCAGTAATTGATTTTGCAGCTGATTATAAAAGAATAGGATTAAGAAAGCATAATTACAGTTTACAGCTTTGTTGTTGTCTTTAATGTGACGCTTCCATGACGATGTTTTAAGTTTTGATGATTATATTTGTTGAGGGAAATTTTGGGATCAGGTGGTGGAAGGTGGTTCATCTTGATTGGATTGGGTAGAATCTGTGTATAGTGGTTAGGAAATTTTCAAACAATTATAGAGGTTATTAGATTAAACTTTAAAGGTATTGGTTGCTAGTTTTAGCCTATCATTTATTCGTTCTTTCTCACTATCATTTGATACATACATCCTGGTGATAATACATGTTGACTGATTAAGATAAGACGACGATCCATATAAGAATCTATCAATCATCTTACCTTAGATAAATGAAATCATCATTTGTTTTAAGATCTCCTAGTTTTGATTTGGACTTTTAGTCAGATTTACACCTGAGTTAAAACTATATAAAAAAAATTTAATAAGTCCCACCGATTATGATGTATTTTAAGAAATAATTAACAAAAAAATTACATAAATTTATTCCTTCTACAAAACGGCAATGTATTTGTCGACCGAGCTCAGTCCGCTTGCACGAAGGTGGTTGATCCAAACAACATTTTCCATCATCACATTCACAAATGATGTGGGGGAATTTCACATACTTTTATTTTGAAGTGATTACAAATAAATCTAATATGGTTACAGAAACAAATATTATAAGATAGTAAAACACTCGCGCATACAACATCTAACATTTTAATTACTGTTGTTCATGATCAAGCATGTCTAGTGGAATTGTTAGAGATGACAGTCGAAGCTTTCTTGAAACGTGTAGGCGTAGATCTGATCCAACTCCTGCCACCAATCACGTTCTTTGTCAAGAAAATCCCTGCCTCACTGTCCGTCAGCTTTTCCGACCATTCAACCCTTTTCCTTGCATTGGCACCAGGTATATTCTCTGTAGAAAACCGTGCTGTGAAATCAAAGAAACCAGAAAAAACTGTTTGTTCAATTTCAAAACATTACAGTATTAATGTAAGAGAAGATTAATAGGTTAGTTTTTGTCTGATACCTTTGCTTGGATAAGTCTCCCCAGTCATCCCAACCTTGGGGCAATATCACATTAGACATATAGGTAAATGCAAAAATCACCCTGGAATATGCACCCCATGGCCTTCCTAGTACAGCAGTCCTTACGCCAGTTATCTTGCAACCCAAGAAAGTAAAGCCTGTGTTTTCCGAAGGAGACTCCCTTCGTTGGGCCGTTATGGCTGCATCTCCTTCTGAGAGTGTATGCACATGGCACCTCTTAACAAACAATAAATATATATATAATTTCATATGTAAGCTTGATTTAGCTAGATAGGCTAGCAATATATATAAAAAATATATTATATGTTCCAAGAATTTAATACCTCAAAAAGGGAAGCGGCATTTCCAAAAATGAAGTCAGCAGCTCCTTCAATGTAACAGTTTTTGTAATAATGTCTTCCAGTGCCATCTAGCAACGTATCTTGATACGATATGATTCTACATCCGAAGAAAGATGCCCTATCTCCAGATACCCTTAACGCAACTGCTTTAGCTCCGGGACCAAAAGTATTCTATTTGTCAAAAATAACCCAAAATGGTCCATATACAAATATTTTATGTTCAACTCCTTTTTGAACTACTCTATACTAAAAAAAACCATAGCATCTCTTTGTTGTATATGCCTGAATTGTGAGGTAACGGCCAACAAAATCTGAAGCCAGCACAGTGAAGGTAGGAGATTCAAATATGTTTCCACTATCATTCCAAGTTATTACCACGTCGTTTGCCTTGAAGGGCTTGTCCGCAGGCACAACAATCTTTTCTGCATAGACGCCAGGCTTAACCAATATGAAAACAAGCTCGTTGTTATTGGATGGAACTGCATCAATGGCGTCTTGTATCTTCTTGTAGTCTCCATTCCCGGATTGGTCAACACTTACAAGTATGGCGGTGGAAGTTACTGCTGCGTCTGCTCGAGAAATTGCCAACATGAACATGAATAAAGTCATTACGAATATGCAACCACAGCTAGAGTAAGCAGGAGTCATTGTTGAAATGATCAAGGTGATGCGGTAAATGAAGGTTTGAACTATGCTAAGATCACTCGTTTTTATGCTTAGACTGGGGTGGATAATTTTCTTTTATACATACGAGGGATCGTTTTCTTGCTATGGAAGTTTCACATTCATGGAGTTTGAAGCAACCGTGTATGCATTATGTTAGAGAAGGCCAACGGAAGCCGCTAATGCAAGTAGCCGGCAAGTTGAAATTTTGGCTGAACTTGATAGGCCATGGCCGCCATTCGATTTTCTTCTAGCTAGGGTTGTACTTGAGAACTAAAATTATCATTTGTTTTTTAAAGCTACAGCTAAAAGGAATTGATAGTTTCGGCTGCTTAGATAAATTCATAAATGTAAATATGGATAATGACTGGGATTAAACTTACACAAATCTCTGATTCTTACAATTTGGGAATATTTATTAATTTCATATTGCGGAGGTCTTGGTGTAGCTTGAAACCTACACTTAATGTGAAACTTTCTGGTTCAAATTCTTTGCTAACTGTTACTGTCAATTTAAGATAAGTGGTGGGTGTGTAATCTTTGTTTGAATGGGTGAGTTGACCATGGCTCCGCCGGTTTCTTTACCTCTAAGTTGGTGGCTGCCCAATTGTCCATCGTCTTTTTTGCAGGTTTCGGCATAGTTTATATTTTACTAGTTTTGGGTCAGGGTAGTATTTACGGTCCAATTCAGGCCACAAATGTGACCATTGGGCTCAAAATAAGTTTACCCTGAGTCTTCTAAGAAAAGACTTCGATACACATGTCTTGTTAGTTTACATGTACTTTTTAGTTTTATGGACTAGAGTTTTAATTTAAGATTTTAAATTTAGGAGTTTAGGTTATAGAGCTTAGAATTTAATGTTATTGCTTAAAATTTAGAGTATAGTGTTTAGTTTTTTAGGGTTAAGATTAAAAATTTAGGATTTAGTATATATATGCAGGCTTGTCTAAAATTAATTTTATACAACTTTGTGTATTAAAATTTATCCGAGTCTTCTAAATTTAATCGATTAATGAAATATACACAATTTCTGTATTTTTGGGTTTAGATATGATATCTAAATAAAATTATCGATATCATTGATTTTTTTTTAAATTCTTGTAGATATAATTCAAAGAGTGGAAGCAAGGAAACATGTTGGCCTAGAAGGAGAGACGTGGTTGCTTGGGTCTTAACTTTCCCCATCTCTCCAAAGCAGGTAAACTTTCATTTTTACTACTGTTTCTCTTTTCTTTTCATTTTTAATTTTAAAAAATGGGGTTTTCTTTAGTTGTTATTTTGGGTATAGCCTGAACCAAGGGATACTCCGATCGAATGCTTTATTAGGGGGGAAAAGGAAACTTCAACATATCGATTGTATAT
This sequence comes from Hibiscus mutabilis, assembly GCA_019671005.1. NCBI lineage: Eukaryota > Viridiplantae > Streptophyta > Magnoliopsida > Malvales > Malvaceae > Hibiscus > Hibiscus mutabilis. Next base: position 43,974,584 of record CM033752.1, on the reverse strand, counting down.
GGGACTGGGTATCAGCGCTGGTAACTATTATTTCCCCTTTCCTTATGGTGTTTTTATTCAGCCTACTGATATGTTCATATGGCTGACATTTTTTAGTGTATTTATGAATTTACAGCTTTGTCAGGTTATTTTAATAAACCGTTACTGGTTGCTAAAAAGGTCAGAAGGGCTACCTGTACTGATTTTGTCATGTCCTTAGTTTGGAATGATCTCTCAAGATCAAGCGTCAATTATATTGGAAATATCAGGCAAACTTTTAGATTTATGGAATTGTTATCTTTTACCTCAAGGATTGGTTTTCGTGCCATTTAAGAGTGAAGCTTGAACAGGTCTAATTTCATTGGAATCAAGTTCAACATTTTGGACACTCAACCTGCAAATGACTCGTTAACTCAGTCCGGTTGTCGATCACGTTGGATAATTCATTTGAGACAGGTGTCTCCGAGGAAACCTACGAGTATCACGGCCAAAATATCGTATGAGCTCAATGTTCTTTGGACCAGAGGTCCGAGGAGAATGAAGTGTGCGATGCACTCGATCCCTGTCTCTGGCTCTGCTATTTAACAAGGAGGGAGTGCTCCTACTCCAATGGCGTTCACCAAATGTCATGACGAGGATTGTTCTTCGTTGTTGGATTTAGAACGAAAAAGGGCATTCGAAACTCTGAAATCAGTTCAAAATGTATCCTGGGTATTGTGAAATAAAGCTCCTAGATGGCATGATCAGTTGCAGTGTTGGTGCCTAAATTTTAAAGGCTGTAAAGAATTTCCAGTTGGTGGCCGCTGTGGAGCAAGCCAGAATGTTACTGTATCAGAACAAGAGAAAGTGATTCTGCACTCTGCAGTTTGGCAAGATCTGTGAGGACATTTTCACCATGGATTATCGTTACCCGCTCTCAGCTTTACAAGCATTTGCGATCAGCTTAAGCAGCTTTGACACAAAATTTGTTTGTGAATAGCAATTTCCTTATTCCCTCCGTTGGATTGATAATGCTAGTGTTCAGTGTTCACCCACCGCAATCTGTTTGTAGAATAAAGAACTTTAGGCTTCGCCGTTCCACCGCAAACGGCATTCAGTACCCTGCATAGGGCATACTTTACACCCCCAAATGCTGTAAATATTTCTTTTTGGTCTAAGAGAAGCAATGTAGGAGGACTCAGGGAACTGTGAAATTCCTCTATGGCTATTAGGGCAGCCTCTAATTCTCTGATGCAGCAAAGCCCTTGGCCTCCATCACCCAAAGTAGGAGGACTAAGGCTTTGTCCAATAAAATTTCCAAAACAATATTAAATGTATATTGTTAAAATAATCTATATTATCTAATTATTTAGTAAGTTTCTTTAGTAGAATTTTAAAGAGATGTATACTTTCTTACATTACTGTAGTAGAGAATTTCGTAACTTACCTGTACATCTCTTTGGATCCTTTATATAAAAAAATATTTGACATTATTATCACTTTGTTTTGTTTTAACACTTTAATCAAGAATAATTGAAATGCAATTTAGAAAAAAAAGAAAGTATTTGACATTATTCATTAGCAGTCCCTCAATCTCTTTGGATCCTTTATATAAAAATAATGTAATTTTTTTAAAAAAAAATAGAATAGGAAGATTAAATTTATAACCTATACATAGTTTAAGGACTAGTAACAAAATTTATCCTAAAAATAATATACACAACGTAGAGTAAGGAGATTGGGGCTCGGCTAGAAACATGGGCTTTCAAAGAAAAATGTTATGCAAGCAGCAAAAACCAAATGGGCGGTCGAAATGGGCATGTCAAAGCATTGTTAATTTCATTCTCACAAATCCAAATTCGTTGATTCAATGAACCGTTATTAATTTCGGTTAGGCTTAATAGTTAAATAAGTGTCTAAACTATATTATTTTTTTAGTTAGGTATCTAAAATTTATTTTGGGTTAAGTATATGCCTAACGTTTTTAACGTTATTCAAATAGGTGCCCGCCGTTACTGCCCGTTAATTTTTACTGTTATTTGACACGTGTTATCTTCTTATATTTTAGAAATTATATTTAAAATTAAATAAAAATTAATAAAACAAAATAATCTCAAATTTCACAAAATATCCCCAAATTTTAAAATTCCTAACACCCAAAACCCAAATCTCGATTTGACCTGATTTCGCCACCGATTGAGACGCCGCCGCCCATCACATCAGTCGCCGGACCATCACGACCATTTACCCCATCACCTCTTCTCCAGAAATCTACCAACGTCGTGCGAAATGCTAAAATCATCGAATGGTTCATTCGAATGAATCGAGACGAACGACGGCATAACGGATGATAAACGATGTATGGGTTGTTCGGCGAGAGGAAGGCGCTTCATTTCGTCATCGAAAACGCGACCAACGCCTGTGGGAGTGGCGGATTTGGGGGTTTAAGGATTTGTGAACTATTTTGGGATTATTTGAAAATTTTAGGATATTTTGAAAATTTTGATATATTTTTCAAAAAAAAAATTAGAAAATGTTTAACATTGCCACATGTTCGATTCTGATTGGATAACGACCGAAAATTAACGTCCGTAACGATCAAACCTTAAACGGATCACAGAATAAAACGTTAGACACCTATTTGGCCCGAAATATAGTTTGGGCACCTAACTGAAAAAATGTATAATTTGGGTACTTATTTGACGGTTAAGCCTTTCGGTTACCATTTAGTTTATTATTTTATTTTTAAATCATATTTATGAATGTGATTAAATTTGTATTAGATAATAATAAGAAAAAAATTAAAGGAGAGTTTGACCCGATTGATTTTTTTATGAGAATAAATGAATGGTGATTATCGTAAGTATTAAGGTGAAATTATTGAAGGAAAAATAAAAGGAAAATTTCTTCTGGAAACCAATAATTCTGTCAGCCTACAGACAGATTTCCAATTAGATTGAAGGAGTCCAGTCTCTGTATATATTTAACTCCCAGTGAAAACAAGGTGAATTGGGATGAGCCTTAAATTTATGGAGATTGAGGTAAGTTTCTGTGTGTCTCACAATTAAGGTTTTGGTGTATTTTCCCCCCATTGATTTTCTAATAGATTCCAACATGAGAAGCTCACGTTTCTTCCCAAGAGTAGTCCTTATGCCTTTAATACCCTAAGATGGTAGACTCCTCCAGGTGCTCAAAATGCACTGGTCTTGCTGTGGCATTCAATTTCATAACAGGAAAAGCCAAAAGGTCTAGACCTGTAAATCTTAAGGACCACACCCCAGCTGTTTCCACTCTCCACAAGGAAGATGGAAAAAAGAACCCACTGACGTAACCGTTCATGAGGGAACCTGGAATTGGATGATAAGGATTAAAGATATTAAGACTAGTTTGGCCTGCGCGCATTCATATCATGTCTTGCCTTCCGAGGACATCTAATGACCAAAAATATATTTCTAATTGTTCTATTAATCACAGCATTAAGAAGAGATGTGAGCCGGAGAACTTTCAAACCACCTCCGTCACCGGCTCTCAACACCCTGCAAACCACCATCTTCCTCTGTCGCTCCTACTCTAAAACTGACACACCATCTCGTAAGTAAATCATTACCGAACAATTGCAAAAGAACCAAATTTTAGACATATGGGTGGATAACGGGTAAAATCGTAATTCAATGGAGTATTAAATATGGCAGGAGGTAAATTGCCACTCCTAGTCGAAAACTGACACAGGATCTCGAAAAAGAGCTTCATCCGTTGACATTCAGGCACACGAAGATAAAGCCTATCTCCGCACGTCTCACCAAACAGTTCTGCCAGACAAGAAAAAAAAAAGAAGCTTTGGAATGTTGTTCAGAATCCAAATCTCCAATTTCCAAGTTGCTGCATCAATGACGTACTAGATTCTAGATTCTAGATTCTAGAATCAACTTGATCAAAATTAACCCCTAAAAACAAAAAGAAAGTTGAAAAATATTCCTGATAGTAACCACACAGCCGAAAGTCCAAAACTATCCGGCAGTTAGGTATAGAAAGATTGAGAAGTAAGTTCCTCGGGCAACTTTTATGCATATTCCGAGACGTCGCAAGTTCCATCACTGTATCATGAATCACAGCCCCTTCTATCTTCTAGCATTCTAAGGTAGAATCACTATCAGGTCACAATGATCATGGGATCTCTGCTACAAGCACTAATCTTCTCAATACTACTATTTTGAGAAAAAGAAGAATAAACATAAACACTACTCTTTAAATAGAGTATATTTTACCAAGTTGCCAAATAATGAAGGGAGTGCTCCCACTCCAAAATTGGCAGAATATCTTACTGTATATTTTGCTGAGATCAAAAAGGAGGATCGGTGGTTATATTATTCAAGCATCTACGCTAATGGGTAGGCTCTGTTTTGGGATCTAATCCCCACCATTTGATAAATTCTCAAAGAAATCAACTTGTTAATGATATTGTAAAAGACAAAGAAAAGACTTTTTATAAAGCGTCAGTTCTTTGACACTGGATTCTTGAAAATCAAAGATTTACTTGAGCTAGAGCTAGAGCTAGAGAATAATATCTTATTATGCTCCCGCTAAAAAAAAAAAGTGACAACTTGCACAACCCCCACCAGTTTTGCTCTTTATAAGCAGCGACCGCTACAATTTCTTAACCATGCCACCCTCCCTTGACTGAGGCAGCAATCTCTTCATCCTTTCCTAGCTTCTTTCTCTTTTGTTACTTATTCTCCCTTTAACATCCAATCCTTAAAAAATGGCATCATCTGTTACTTTTTCACGTGATTCCAATTCCTACTGGACTCCAAAGCAAAACAAGCTATTTGAAAGGGCTCTCGCTATATATGACAAGGACACCCCGGACCGGTGGCAAAAGGTGGTTGCGGCTGTGGGTGGGAAATCGGTGGAGGAAGTAAGGAGGCACTATGAGATACTAGTGACGGATCTCATGTATATTGAATCCGGTGGAATCCCAATACCCAATTACGAAAGCACTGGGAGTAACACAAGGTGAATTGCTATGGTGCAAAGGTAGTGTATCGTGTATCTCCCATGTTTACTAACATGTCATGCATTCACCTTTCACTTTCTGGTTGATAAAGTTCAAAGTTCAAGCACCCTCAAAATATAACATGTGTAGTGTGGTATACAACTTTTTGTTAATGGTGCAATTTACCATCTAATTTTTTGGTGTAATTAGATAACCCTTTTATAAAAAATTCCAAGGGAATGCTAATATTTTTTTTTACAAATCCTAATTCTATCTAGAGGGGAAGGGAATCTAAGGGAAGGAAGGGGGTGTTCCAAGGGAATGCTAATTACTTCAACTAAAAACAATTAATTTTAATAATCTAACAATAAACTGGAATTTGCTCGTATGCTCCTCTTATGTATTAATCTAATTCTGTATTTGTACCTTTAATCCTCCTCAGGTGTATGAAGAATCTAAACTCCAATGAAGCAGATGTTTCAGCTGCACTGTCAGAGAATTTGTATAAACTATAATAAGGAAATGTGGAATTTGGATCGTGATTCTACCTATCTTAATTAATATGGAATGATGAAGTCAGTTTGTTCATATAACAACAAAGATGGACGCCGAGATAAAAAAAAACAACAACAACAACAGCAACAACAAAGTCAAACTCTATAATTATTAAGCTTATTGTGTATTGTACCGAAGTTTCAAGTTTCAAATAAAAAATTATTAGTATTACTACTAAATGCTTTGTGCTTTCTCTATTGAATCAAGTTTAATCTTGCTTGTTTTCAAATAAATACAATAAGTTAAGCAATCCACTAATCACAGAGAAACGAAAAGTTTTTTTCCCCTGGAAATAACAATAACCAAACAAGTCGATTAATGACGAACATTAAAGGAACAATTTCAGTTTTCCTTTCCATTTCAAGAAAAAAGAGCAGGAAACGATATTGTTTAAAAAAAGAGAGCAGGGAAACGATCATTCAGTAAAGATAATTTGATTTCGATTCTATCGCTTGGAATTTAAAGAATAAAACATAAATTTCTTATCGTTGTTAAATAAATGAAAGCAATGAGAAGCAGCATGACATCTTACTGATTTCAAATCCAGCCTCCAAAATTGTACTCTGAATCTGAAGAGAGAAGCAATCAATATTGACTGAAAATCTCAATTGGATCTGGGAAAAGATAAACGAAACAGGCAGAAATTGCCTTCCCAAACAAAATAAAAAATAATTTTATGATAATGAAGATGTGGGGGTGTCGATACCCATAAGCGAGCGCTCTACCATCTTAGCTACATCCCCAATCTTATTTGGTAGAACAAACATCTTTACTAAGTATATTAGGAAAAATGAATTAAAATATTAGAGAAATGGAGACGAGGGGTATGCTAAGCGAGCAACCTATCATCTGAGCAAAGTTCTCAACATGGATATACATAATTCTAGTATTGTTAAACATACAGTTTCTTAATTGATTATTTCATGAAGTTAATTAAGAGTTTAAGATGATTAATTAATTTTTTTTGAATAGTCTAAAGGTGATTATAAGATATTATATGTTCATATATATTCTTAACTTTTTGATAATGTGCATACACCTTGTAGACAAAACAATTTGAACCCGTAACATCATTTACTTTTCCACTGGAACACTTGTTGGGTTCAAGATGATAAAATAAATTAAAATCATCGTACTACTTTCATATGTAAAATTGCAATGTAGTTTATTATATGGTTAAATAGAGAAAAAAATGTCTAACATATATCAAGAAATGGTTTACAAATATAAATGTAATACTAATAGTACTTTATTTAAGGATGTATTAAATTTTCTAAATAACTTACTTGTAATCAATCTAATTTCGATAGAACATGTTATTGTCTAGTTTCAAAGACTCATGCTTAACGCATCGACATAACTATAAGAATCTAACATAAATTTCTAAAGCTCGAATAATTTTTCATAATTCTAGATTATGAGAGTAAATAATCAAAATAGAGTTTGGATTTACTTTCCCTGATAAAATATTTGGATTGTTCAATTATTCAAATGCAATAAAAAAGATGGAGAAGGCTAAGGGGGATTTTCGGGCAACTTCCGGCAAGGACGGCTGGATAGTTTTTGTGGATAACTTGAGTAGAAGGGTGACAAGAGGAGCTTTGTGGGAACTTTTTAATTACTATGGAGAGGTAGTGAAAGTTTTCATTCCTTTCATTAATCGGAAGCCAAAATACAAGAATAACACGTTTGCTTTTGTTCATTTTGCAAGCTTGCTGGATATGCAGAGGGCTATTGATAAGGTGAACAATACTATCATCGATGGAAGGAGGGTCGCCGTATCTAAATCCAGATTTCAACGTAATCAGAACCGAGGCATTCAGTCTTCTAGTGGTCAGAATGGCGAGAAGGTGAGTGTAAAACCGAGGGTAAATACGACCAAGGATTAGGGGGCTCAGGTTGGTATGGGGGCGAAAAAAAAGGATGGAAGATCTTACTTGGAGGTACTTATGAGCAAAAATAGGGTAGAGCCTATCCCTCCGGGTAAAGTGATGGATGAGAATACTGCTAGGGGTGGTTCTCAGGGTACCGGAAGCTTGAAGGATTTCACTATCCCGACAGTGGAATCTGCATGGATCCATAACTCGGTTGTGGGTATCTTGAAGAGGAGCTTTGAGAGAGATTTTGTCCAGAAAGCTCTGGTTAGTGAAGAAATTCATGTTAAGCTTGCTAAATGGGGATATGCCCATAATTCATGTATTATCACCTTTGGTTCTAAGGCCAAGAAGGAAGAGGTCTGGAAAAATAAAAAGGAGGAGCTATCCTTTTGGTTCGAAACTCTTGATGTGGAGGTCATGGTTGATGGTGTTCCGTTGTTGTATTGTTCTATATCTCTCGTTGGGGTGCCTATTCACTGTTGGTATGACAAGTTCTTCACCTATTTAGCATACAGAATCCCAATCTGAATCCGAAGTATTATATTCGGGTCTCCCAAAATTGACCCATCAAAATTTTCATTTAAAACCACGAGTTTGACGTTTCACAAAGCATTCATTTCTATAAATTCACAAAATTAAATAATATTAAACGAGTTTAAAAAAATAGGAGCTCCAATTAAAATACACCGTTTGACCAATAATAGTAAATCAAATAAAGTTACAGACTCGACTGTGGTAAGGTCCTATGAATACAATCAGTTCAAACTAAAACATCAAGTACTTTACTTTGAAGCTGGCTCGGTGCTGGAAATCTTCCTCGATGTGCTCCTCTAAAAGAAACCTGTCAACCTAAATGGTACATTTATACTCTACCGCAATTCATGAATATTATAAAACAAGCATGCATGATAATATATGTAACACCCTTAACGTATACTCGTAGGCCGAATATACATTAATGATGTTACTGGATTATTAAGAAAACTTGACTTAATTTTTTTACACGAGTTTTTGAAATAAAAATATTAATCAGGGTGGAAACTAGATATGTCGCCTAGACCCTTTCATAATTTAAAATATTTTACGCGATTAGGGTTTAACGATTCCTAGTTATATTCAAACTTCTTATCTACTTGTATCAAACCATTTTTATCAAATCCATACAACTATAATACACATAAGTACGTAATATACTTAGGTTTACAAACCCATTTACTCATTTAAAATACATACCAACATATACCTTAACATTTTGTACATGCCACTAGATATCAGCTACTTAAAAGATGTACATACCGTAGTCACTTAAATAACTTGATCCTCCAAAATGACAGCTCCTCCTTACGTCTATCTCGGAGAACCTACGTGTGAAGCGACATCACACGCTAAATACTAACTTAGTGAGGCATTCAAATAGTTTTGGGAAAAACATAAAGAAACGCAATTCAACATGTTATGTATAGAGTGCAATATTCATTTCCCATATCTAGAAATCATGTCACAATGTCAACATTTCATGTATCATTGCTATCATGCGAAACTTCATTATCATGTATAACATGAATCGTCTCTTTTATATAACATCTCGAACATGGACATGCTTTCATCATATAATCATAAACACATCATGTACTCTTTCGTAATCACGCTTTCAATATGCAATCATTTGCATAACATGTATCATTTCTATCATGTATAACATGTATCATATACATATTCATGATCTTTCATGTAATCATCTTATTTTTATTATCATCGTGCCTGGCTAGAGGCCCATGGAAACCCCGTAGCCTATCTGCACCGTAGCGCTATGTAGAGTACGTACTTGGGAGGACGCTCTTTGTTCCTCATATAAGGACGCTCTTTGCTCCTTATATTAAAACACCTCGCTAGTGCCATTTGCACCACAGGGTGTATCTTGTTTCATTTTAAACTTGTTAATATTCATATTCCATGTATAGACATGCATTGCCATTATGCATAACAAAATTCTTGCCCCATATTCTACTGAAGCTTGCATTTATTGAAATATGCAACATGTCAAATTTCTTATAATAATACAATATCATTTTCAATTTAAGGTCGACTTATCACAAGTCTTCCCATTTTCATCATTATGTAAACATATAAAAATGCACTCACATGTTTATGCCAGATAGCCTCACTAAGCTTAGTCGATAATCTTTTCCTTCTTTTTGTTACCCGGGTCTTCCTCAAACTCTTTTTTGAACTGTAGAAGACTATTCGAATACATTTTATCACTATTCTTTGTTAGACTTAAATCTAACACTACTAATTAAATTTCAAGACATAATCATTCGAATATAAAATATTTATGAATTTTTTCCCAAATTTTCATATGATTGCCGAATTGATCCCGAGGTCCTTAGTGACCATTTTGATCATCAATCAATTGTTCAAGCTCAATTTGACAAATTTCCATTACTATTTACTCATTTTGGACTATTATCCTTTTAGTCCTTAAACTTTAATAAAGTGACATTTTAATCACTACACCATATTTGTACACTTAAATTCATGTACAAATTAATTCTTTACTCATTTTCATCATTTCTAGAATTTTCCTTCAACTTTCAATTTAAGTCCCTAAATTTTCCTTTCTTGACATTTCAATCCTTCAACATCCATAATATGCTTGAATCTTCAATTCTATAAATATTTCCATAAATTCAAGACAAGTCCTTAGTTTTCTTCAAATTGCCGAATTAGTCATTGACCTTCCAAAAATTTTCATTTTGGTCCCTAATCACCAATTCAAGCCACTTTCATCATAATTCAATAATTTCAATGCTAAAATAATTTTTTACAATAATTTCCCCTAATTTTCCAAAATTTTGAAATAGTCCATAAATTTACAACTTGGGAAATTATTCAACATATCATCAAAATAAGCCTCCTAACATCATAATTCAATCAATCTCATTCTCAATTTAACTTTCTAACCAAACCCCTCAAATTTTAGGGTTAGGGTTTATAATCTCTAACATATAATTCATCCAAATCCAACCTTAATTCCATGTTTAAATCATCAAATTAACTAACTACAAGTCTAATTCCATCATCAACTTCAATTTCCATAATCAATCTTCATTCAAACATAACTCATACTTGATTCTTATCATGCAAAAATACTATCAAATTGAAGAGAATCAAATGTAGAACAACTTACCCAAATAAACTTTGCTTGAAACTAGCCTTGAATCCTTTAAAATTTGGCTTGAAAGTTTGAAAAAAAAATTCTCTCTTTGTTCTACTTGTATTCGAACAGCAGCTGGTGATGGAGATGATTTTTAAATCATCTTTCACCTATTTAATCCATGTGTCTAATTAAATGAATTAAAAATTCATTTAATTAGTGAATTTACCCTTTTGCCCTTTTATTATAATGGCCAATATTTAATCTCATTAAAATCAATGGCCAAGATCAAATCCATGTGTTTTTCATCTTTCAAATTTACCCTTAAAGTTTCAAAATATTTCAAAAATGTCATCCATGGCAAATGTCCAATTTGCCCTCCAACTAGACTTTATTTACAACTAGTCTTGAAAATTGCCATTCCATCACCATCTAACCAAATCTAGTTAGAATCCAACCAAATATAATAAAATATTCATAAAATATTATTTTATGAATTTTTTCATAATTTCTTGGAACTGTATTTAAAATTTCAGTTCGATCCGATATACCGACAATTACCGAGAAATTTTACCGGATGCCTTTCCTCTTAGAAATATTATTTCCACAATCCATTTTGAATATAATTAACTTAAAATAAATCCTTTTTATCCATCAAAATATTAAATATGGAACCTTGCCATATGGTCACCCATCCTTATACTATTCTGGTTTGAGCACGCTTAACAATGTTCATTCGATCCAAAAATGCTAATAATACAAGCCTCGTACGAAAAATCCGAGTAACACGGAAATGTCACTCTTGGGGGTGAACTATTCATTTACGGGGTTAACTTACATAACTTTTGGAATTTACACATTGGTCCCTAAACTTTTTTAAGTTTACACTTTTACCACCTAAACATTTAAAAATTTTGATTTGGTCACTAGTCCAAAAATAGGGATATTACAATTCCTCCCCCTTAAGAAAATTCGTCCTCGAATTTTCAACGTATACTATTTTCAAACAATTTTGGATACTGTTTTTTCATTCTTTCTTGGGTTTCCCAAGTAGCTTCCTCAACTCTATGGTTCCTCCAAAGAACTTTAACCAGTGGAATTTTCTTGTTTCTTAATTCTTTAACTCCATATGCTAGGATTTTCACTGATTCTTCTTCATAAGTTAGATCCGATTGCAGCTCGATCTCCTTAGGATAAATCACATGTGAAGGACCTGATCAATACCTCCGTAGCATGGACACGTGAAACACGTCATGTATCTTACTCAAATCTGGAGGCAAAGCCAGTTGGTAACCCACTGGTCCAACTCTTTTCAAAATCTCGTATGGCCCAATAAACCTGGAACTAAGCTTTCATTTCCGCCTGAATCTTAGTATTTTCTTCCAGGGAGAAACCTTTAGGAACACTTTTCTCCCACTTCATACTTAATATCCTTTCTTTTCTTATTTGCATAAGCTTTTTGTCGATCTGTTGCGGCTTTGAGATTATGTTGAATAATCCTTACTTTTTCTTCCATATCTCGTGTTAAATCAACTCCTCTAGTGTTTGAGTCATTCTGAACATTTCGATCTTGCAATTCGAAAAAATTAAGAAGAGTTCGACATTTTCTTCCATATAATGCTTCAAAAAGTGCCATCTTAATACTCGCTTGATAACTATTATTGTAAGCAAATTCCGCCAAAGGCAAGTACTTTTCCCATGATCCTGCAAACTCGATCACACAAGCCCGTAACATATATTCCAAAATTTGTATGACTCTTTCAGATTGTCCATCTGTCTGCAGATGAAAAGCTGTACTAAAATTCAATTTAGTACCCAGCGCTTCATATAATGCACCCCAAAATCTCGAAGTAAACCTTGGGTCTCTGTCTGATACTATTGATACTAGGACACCATGTAGCCTTACTATCTCTCGAACATAAAGTTCTGCATATTTATCCAGTGAATAATCCATTCGAACTGGGATAAAATGAGCAGACTTTGTTAAGCGATCTACAATAACCCATATCGAATCCTTTTTACTTGTTGTGACTGGTAATCCAGATATAAAATCCATCGTTACTCGCTCACATTTCCATTGAGGAATATAGATAGGCTGGAGCAATCCAGAAGGTACTTGATGTTCAGCTTTTACTTGTTGACATGTTAAGCACTTTGCCGTAAATTCCGAGATTGCTCTTTTCATTCCTAGCCACCAATATCGAGTTTTCAAATCTTGGTACATCTTATTACTTCCTGGGTGCATAGTCAATGGACTATAATGGGCCTCTGTTAATATATCTTTCTTCAGGTTGTCATTATCAGGAATATATACTTTACCTCAGTAATATAGACAACCATTAGGCTTGATCTCAAAATCTTGCACTTCTCCTGCTTCAGCTTGTCTTCTCTTTTCAAGAGACTCTTTGTCTAAAGACTGCAAATCTTTGATTCGATCCAATAAAGTTGGCTTTAATTAAAATTCTACTGTTAAAGAACCATCTTGTCCCACCGATAACTGTGCATTCATCATGTGCAGAGCAGAAAATGTCTTTTGACTTAGAGCATCTACGACTACATTAGCCTTTCCAGGGTGGTAATCGATAACCACATCATAATCCTTTAAGAATTCAACCCACATTCGTTGTCGCAGATTCATATCCTTTTGCGTCATCAGGTACTTTAAACTCTTATAATCTGTATAAATGTGACATTTCTCACCATATAGATAATGTCGCCAGATTTTTAAAGCAAAAATCACAGTTGTCATCTCCAAATCATGCGTTGGATAGTTCTTTTCATGAATTTTGAGCTACCTTGATGCATATGTAACGACCCGGGTTTCAGAACTCGAGGGTCAGGTTAAACTGAGGCATGGGCTTCGCGTTTAGGTCGAGATATTGGGCCTTGAGAGCCTTATTGGGCTTGAAGAAAAGCTTTTGGGCTTGTGTTGTGGGTTTGTTGGTAGGCTAAGGTGAAAGTAAGAAGGGCAAATGGGTAAAAGCATAATTAAAGACAATGAGAGCTGATGGGGGCTTTAATTTCTGCAGAAAAGTTGAAGGATGATGTCACATTTCTCCCATTGTCTTCTCCCTCTTTCTCATATCCATCTTTCTACCCAAGTTGAAGTAAAAGGTGTAATATTTGAGAGTTTAAGTAAAAATCTCGTTTGGGGCAAGAAAGGAAGCTTGTTCAGCTTTGAGAGATCTACCAACCAAGGTAAAAAAAGGTTAGTTGTGGTAGAAGAAGGTGTTTGGTGAGGGCTTGAAGAAGAAGAACGAGAATGAATCTTTGAGGGCTTCTTTATCAGCTTTAATTCGAGATTAGTACACTACTAACTCCTATTGTTTCCTGCAACTCATAAATATAAGCTTTGTGCATGTTTTGGTGTTTATGGTTTGATAAGCTTTGGGTTGACCCCTTTAATGGTAAAATGGGGATTTGATGTTGCTAAGGCTTAAAATTGGTAGAAACTTACTTAATACATTCACAATAACTTGTAGAATCGATTTGGGGTTTAACTATGTGGGTTAAACAGGGTTTCTAGGTGAAACCCGCACCTAGAGTTTGAAAATCAGGCTTGCATATCGGTACTAGGGTTAGAGTATCGGCACGCCTTAGTGTAAATGGGGGAAAAATTATGAGGGGAGTACCGGTACGCTTCCCTGTGTATCGGTACCCCTTATGAGGTAAGGATTCCAGAGACACCTTCGTGTACCAGTACGCAAGGGGGCGCATCGGTACGTACTGTTACATTGCCTGAAAAGGCTTTGAGTACCGGTACGGTACGTAACGTATCGGTACTCCATTGGGTTAAATTTCTTCGAATCTAGTGGGGGTATCAGTACTCATATGGGAGTATCGGTACGCGTTGTTGCTTGCTTAGGAGAGGCATAGCGTACCAGTACGCGTTTGTGAGAGTACCGATACGGGGCGGATCGATACGGGGCGATCCTAGTATAGATGATAAGTACTGGTACGGTACATAGCGTATCGGTACGACTTGGGGTCTAGTTTTTTCAAACCTAATTAGAGTATCGGTACTCATGTGAGAGTATCGATACTTAGAGGGGAGTACCGATACTCACTTTGGAGTATCGATACTCGTTGGGCAATCTGCCCAATAATTTCGAGGGTGTTATAATTCGAGGCAAAGGGCCTTGAGGGCCTATTAAGGTGTAAAATGAATATTAAAACTGAGAAATGGAAATTTTAACCCCGTACGAGTAATGAATTGCTAATGACTTGGTAAATATTGGGTAAATTATGTGAGGTGGTAAACCATAGGGATCCTAGGCGGATCGTGGATGCTGTATGGTAATCTAGGTCCATGTTGCGTGCAGAAAAAAGGGCGCATATAAGGTTGAGTCTTGTCGGATAATAAGTAAATTAATGAGAATGGCTAATGTGTACTTTATAAACATGCTAATGAATGGATAATTCAACGGGATGATATAATAACTGATAAAAACTATAAGGCTATGGTAAAGGTGTTAGAGTTGTGTGCGGTAAGACCCTTGTGTCGAGGTCTAGAGTTGTGTGGTTATTAGGGTCCTTGCTGTGTGCTGATGGGACGTCTAGATAGTTGAGTCATCCCTTGTTGTTGGGATTTGGATATAGTGTGTTGCAACACCTTGAAGACTCCCGAATGTAGGATCCCAATACTTTGTGGACGCGGGCCTTGCTCAGAGTGTATGATCCCGATGCTATGTGGACGCCGGCCTTACTTGCAGTGTAGGATCCCGATGCTTTATGGACGTAAGCCTCACTTAAGTGTAGGATTCCGATACTTTGTGGATGCGAACGTCACTTAATGTTGTTGGTGTCATCAGTGTGGTGCTAGGTAAACATATGAGATACTTGTACGAGCTGTATGCGTGGTCATACATTCATAATGCCATGTGTTTAGGCGGATATGGTAGCTCCATTTTTATCTTGCCATGATATCATTCTTGTTGCATTGCTTTATTTATGATTTGCATAAAGCTTGGTTGAGTGGCGCTGTATCCGCTGAGCTTTATTAGCTCAACGTTCGGAATCGTTGTTTTCGTTCGCAGGTTAGTAGGTTTGGCACGTTCTTGAAGGAGTACTTAGGTCTTTGGGATTTGTATTCATAGGAACCTATTGTATATTGTAAATTGTATTTGGATTTTCAAACTATCGAGTCAAGGGTTTATAATGTAATTTTAAAAGGAGCTCCATTGTATATGTTTTTAATTATTTATTATGTTTTATTGGGCTGTAATTAAATAGACTTTCAAAATCGATTGTAGATTGGGCTAAATTAGGTCAAAATTTTATAATAACGGGTTCAACTTGAGGCCCAAATATGACATCCAGGTCGAAGGTGTTACATTTAGTGGTATCAGAGCCTAGGTTTAGCCGGTTCTAGGAAACCCTCAGGGTGCTTAGGAGTCGGGAATAAGTGTCTAGCGAATACGAGCCATTGTGTCTAAGTTGTACTCTTTCAACACTGGAATCTGGATGGTGTACCCTGTGTTCGCGCGTGGCACTGGTTGCGACATTAAGATAGATTCGATCGTGGTCGTGAGTACTGTGATGTTGGATGATTCCTTTGAGAATGATTTTGAGATCGGAGTTATCTCAGACGTTAAGCTTGGGCTTATGAAGGTATGGAGGAGTTGAGGGTGTGTCCTCCTCCCATCGCTTGAGAAGTAATCATGGTTATGTGCCGTAAGTTGCCTTAAAGCCTTGAGTTCATGGTGAGAACCTCTTGTAGTAAGATTCTACATGTTGGTAGGCGACTCTTGTGGAACAGATAAAATGACTTGCTTTTGATTGACCCATGATAGAGTGTCGATCGGGGGTCTTATCATTCGTAGTAAGTGAGCCTTAATGGTGGGTACCTGTGATGAGGATGTAGCACGCCTGGCAGATATCATTTTCGTCTAATGTACAGAAGTATATGATGGTTGTGAGGTCTCAAGTATGATCTTAGTAGGCCGAATGCCCTGAGATCTCGAGCAAGGTATGCTTGTTGCGGTTGTTTATAGTAGTGGTCGGAAGGACATTATGGGTTCTGCGCGAGGCAATGCTTGAGTAAAGCTTGAGGATACGTGGTTGTCAGATACAACAAAGTTGTCTCCTAAATGAGTTGATATGATCTTGGCCACCAGTTGTTGTCCGGTCATGAGCCAGCTTGAGACGACGAGTGTAGTGTTGGAAGCTTCGAAGTTTTGGGGGAACCAAACCTAGAGTAATGAGAAAGACAAACTACCATCTTCTGAATACGGTTCCGACCCGTTGGGTCGAGGGCGCGAGTTTGACCAAGGAAGGTTGTGAAGGGAGCCATGTTCCTTTAAAGGGAGGAGCAGTATTGTTACGAATCTAAGTATAGAAAAAGGGGTTGAGAAAAGATGACCTAATCGATCAGATTAATGGTTAAGAAATGCTCAGAGGGATCCGAGGATGACGTGGAACAGTCTTAAAAGAATACCGATTGTATCGTCTTTTTCCTAAAGGTAATGCATTCGAATGGTAAGAGACCGTGACATCTTTATGGATGAGTTTCGGAAGAAATACTTCAGTGAGGTACATATGGATGAAGTAAGGACCAGTTTCTGCATCTGGTTCAATGAGATTGAACGGTGTTTGCTTATGAGCAAGAGTTTTTGCGTTGAGCTGTTATGCCATAGAGTTGTCGTCACGAAAGAGTTGAGGTGCAAGAGGTTCAAACAATGCTTGAATGTTGACTTTCAGTTGCATGTGACAGCGAGTCCGCTTGGGACATTCTCTGAGTTAGACAATAGTGTGAAGGCACTTGAGCGACTTTAGAGTTCAATATTTGATCGGTTCGAAGATTCTAGAGGTCATGATGTGGAGACCCAGGATATCGTCGATTCTTCTCCCTATCTGCATGAGGGGTTTTGTGCTTCGAGGAGTTCAAATGGAGTTGTTTCGGATCAGTCACCAAGAGTCGGTTTGAGAATCTTGATTGAGGGCTCATAAAGGCTCTTTGATTCCTACTCTAGAATGGAGTATTAATGGTTTTGTTGGAGCATCGCTTTCATCGGTATGTGAGCATTGTGGCCGACATCACCTTGGGGTATCTTTTTTACTTCGGAGGGTTGCTATTAGTGCTGAGCACTAGGGTATATGGCAAGAGACTGCCCGATTGTGGATGAGGATACATTAGTTCAGTCTCAGAGGTTGGCAACTTCCTGACATGATCAGAGTTTTGCTAAAGGCAGAGCTAGGGCACCGTCAGGTCATCAAGGTGGAGGTCTTGTGAGATCATCTGTTAGGGTTGGCGCGAAAGGTGTTGCGAGGCAGTCTGCTGCTCAGATTAGAGTTGACAGCGTTGCGACCGAGGATAAGTCAGTTAATTAAGTTTAGTGTTGGTTTCAGCTATTGTGTTAGCCGATTAGCTCTTTGGTTGTGTAATAGACTGGTTCTTGTGAGGTGCATCTTGGTAAATCTTGGGTTTGTTAGTGCTTTAGATGGTAAATAGAGTTGCATCCTTTGCTAGATAAGGTTTTATCGTAGATGGTTGTTGAGAGTGCATGGGGGCCGTATGATGTGAATGGGAAGTTGAGAAGTTTTAGATTGCTTGAATCTAATTGTTAGTGTTAGATGAGAAGAATCTTAACCTCTCTAGAGTGAATGTTGTGCTCCGTAGTGCTAGCTCGAAGAAGGTTATGTATGTTGCAAGATGTTCTTATCTTGCATTGCAGACGCAAGGGTTGAGAGTTCATGGTCTTAGAGTTGTGGGTGTTTTGAGGATATGGAGTACCCTTGGTGAACGAGCAATTTTACCGGTTGATTGTGGTTTAGAACGGCGATAAATGTAAGGTTGAGTTCGTTGTTAGTGTCTGTCGCCCTGTGGTATGGTACGTAACGGACTCTTTGTTGGGGGCACACTAGTGCAAGCGACCAATTGGGTGTTGTTGCCAAGAGCTTCGTTATTTATATTAACTTTATGTTATCTATTATTTTACATAAATATCACATATATTTTGTCCCAATTATTCCGATATTTCTATTGGGAGTGCCATCCCGGCCATCCGAGTGCCATCTCCTCTGAGTATCGTGGATATCAAGACAAGTTTTGATTTTTTTATATATTTAATTATTTAATATTTATATATTTTGTATTTTGTATTTTATTTTGTTTATTTGTTAATACATAATAATTGTTACATATAGTATTAGGCCTATTTGTTTCGATATTTCTGTTGGGAGTGTCATCCCCGCCATCCGGGTGTCATCTCCTTTGAATGTCGTGAATATCAAGGCAGATTTAAACTGTTGTGCATGCATTTTGGAAATTAAATTATTAAATTAAATTTTTTATTTTCCTTAATAAATATAATGCGAACCTTATGTACCAATTTTGGGCATAGTGGGGTGCTAATCCTTCCCCACTTGTAACCAACTCCCGAACCCATCTCTGGTTGACTTTTCGGTGTCCGATCTATCTTATCCAAGTGACCGGTGGCGACTCTATTTTTTTACCATTTATTTTTTATTTAAAACATGTGGCTTTCCAATCGAGAACGGGCCTTCAAGGAAAGGCCCGAACGAAAAAGGTCGCTAAAACAATTATTAATCTATATCTTTCTAACTCATTCACAATATTCTCATTAGATAATCTCAATATTCATTGCAGCTGGTCTATATGGACGTCCCTTCAGCACACAACAATGACCCTAAATTTCCCCACAGCATCAACTGATTCACCACGGATCCTTATGGACTACGGATCCTTATGGACTACTAGCACAAGCAACCCACCCAATTATTATCGAGCCATTAGCCATTTACTCCACATGTATAAACCCTGATTTCTCGATTTTAGAATTCATTTTATACCTTTAGGAACCCATTAGACCCTTTACCACGAATTATAGAACCCTCGAACGCAACCTCGAAATTCTTGGGCAGATTACTCTACGAGTACCGATACTCCTACCTGGGTATCGATATACCACTCTAGGTATCGGTACTCCAACCCAAGCACCGATACTCAAATTAGGTTCAAAATAACTTGGTCTTCACCCCGTACCGATACGCCAACCCCCGTATTGGTACCTAGTACCGGTACACGAACCACCATATATCGATCCCCTAACCGTACCAATACTCCTCCAAATACGTACCGGTACATAAAGTCTTCTTCAAACAATAGACCAGTAGTACCGATACGCCTCCCTAGTGTACCGGTACACTAAAACACTACTAGAAATCCTAACAAGCATGGGGTACCAATACGCGACATGTTGTACCGGTACGCCCCTCTTCCATACAAAGGCGTACCGATACGGGCCACCACGTACCGATACGCGAGCTTAGATTTCAAAACCTGGAGCTCGGGATTTCACAATCCCAACCATTAACCTAAATGGTTAAGCCCCAAAATGTTCCTACACATTATTTAAGGCATATTAGGTGGTTTTCTACCAATTTTACACATTAACAACACTTAATTCTTGATTTTCCATTAAAGGGGGTTTAAAGCTCCTAAAACCTTAACTTTACAACCCAAATCATAAATCACACAAAGCAATCATTTTAGGATCCTTATGAAATGAAGGAGTCGGAAATGTACTGACCTTAGGCAAACAAATCTCGGAATAAGGCAGCAACCAACTTCTTCCTCTTTTCTTCCTTGGACCAAGCTTCAAACTCAACCTCCACCAACTCTAAAGATATTTACCTTGAAAGATATATCTTAGGGTGATGAACAACTTCTCTTCAACCCACAATCCAAGATTCCCACTCAAACAATCAGGATTTTACATAAACTCAAGCACTTACCAAGAAGAAAGAAGAATGAGAGAGATGGTGTGAAGGTAGAGACAAGGTGATATCACCCTTTTTCTTTTCCCTGCAAAAAATTAAGGCTTTATTAGCCCTTGTCGTTCAATTATGGTTTTACCATAATACCCCTCCTTAAAACCCATCCTAAGCCAAGCTCAACAACACATGACAAGCCCAAAAAGGCTTCTACAAGCCCAACTATAAGGCCCAACATAATACGAACATTCGACCCGACGTGTCAGTCCAAGTCCCGGGTCAATGCCCATCGTTGACTAAAAAATTTGGGTCGTTACAACTCTTCCTTCCTACAAAAAATTTCGTCCTTGAAATATAAACGGATGAAGGAGGTGAAACCAAAACAGATCCAATCATTTCGTCATTCAACCAAGATCTCCTTGATTAGGGAGAGTTCTCCCTCAACCTACCTTAGTCGAAACCATAACACTGAACCACTTGTTCTCAAGACTTTTCTCGGAAATTCTAGCGACCCAAACACCTCAACCATTAGCACCCACAACGATTCGTAGAGTAGGGCAACAACCTACCTCAAGCTATGCTATCCAAACAGGGAACTTGTCTCTGGAGAAATCCGCCTTTCTGGCACGCTTTTCCTCTGCCTTGTGGCACGTCTTTGTCTTATGCCACCTTATTCACCTATTTTTTTTGTTAAATTTGTGCTCGTGTAGAGTTTCTCACGAAGCTCGATTTTGATGTGCTATTGTCGGTAGTCGTTCAGTAGTTTGATCCCCTCTTGTGATTGTTTGTCGATGCATTCAAATATATTCAGCGAAACAACTTAGAACACTGTTGGTTTCGCTCGCCACTCCATCACTTATCAAGTGCCTAGGGAATTCACTTTATCTCGTGTGTTGACAACTCCCATAGCCTTTTGCCATTCAATGAAATCTATGTTTATCCATCTGAGCAACGGCAAGAGCATTATTTACTAACGTGACTGAGTTTTCCCTCTTTCGAGAAGGAGAATAGTCCTTTCATCTTTTTCTTTTTTTAATTTATTTGTTGCTCGTTATGAATATTTTCATGTTTAACTCTCTTCCTAAATAATAAAAGTTACCTGATATTATATTAAAAAAATCCATCCCTTGGTTTTTGTCCAATAAATTTGGACCGCAGAAATTACTCTTTTTTTTAGATCGGTTGTATCTGCAAGCTTTTACTTGCCATGTCTGGTTGGAATAATTTATTACTTCACTGCGATAATAATAATTGCATGGAAATGAAGTGATGTCTTCCCTCGCTTACTGTATTATGGGTTTTAAGGTAAGGGTATCATAACTTGACTATGTTCAGTCATAACTTACTCAAAAATGTAAACGTCTGAATTATGTAATATTTTTGAAATAAACCAGATAGAGGAAACGGTACAACCGTTGGGGCAAATTGTTTTTCCTTCTTAGTTTGTTGTTTAAACATGCAATCAAAGTTTTGTGTCACAGCCTCAGAACAGATTCTAGCTTGTTTGTTTATACAGTACGGCAGGTTCATAACAAAAGCACAATAGACCAAAAGATATATTGAAATTGGGCCCCAACAAAAGGGTCAAATATTTTAGAAGCCATGAGCCTACCCAAGTCAATTTTCATTTTGGTTGGACACAGGCCAGATTCAACAAGCAAGAACTAATAGATCAGTTGCACAATAACAGCCTGCATGCGATAAAATCCACCATTTCAATCAGCATTAAAGTAGAGGAACGAGATACCATCATTTGCCCGTTTTCAAATTTGTTTGATTTCAGACGGTGTTTTCAGAAATAATGGGGTAGAGAAATGATGAGAAAGAAAGAAAATACCATAATTTAAAGAGAAACAATTAACTACAAAGGAACAGTTCTAAACGCAAGGATACAACCGTGGTTTGACAGTGAAGAAACATTCAAGATCAAGGCTAGCTCCCACCTCAGTCTAAGATGTTATCAGGATTAATCCAGGCTATGCCTTATATATACATATCTCACACGCGGTCGTTAGCTCATTTGGCAACTATAAACATGAAGAGCTCTTACTCAGGTGGTTGCTCCTGCTTCTTCATGTTCTTGTTATTATGCATCCAAACCTTGAAAACCTTCCTTTTCACCCCATACTCAGCACAAAATTTCTGCACCAACTCTTCGTCTTGTTTATTGATCCTCCAACCCACTTTCTCGGCTAACTCCAACATCTTATCCTTCTGCTCCTGCGTAAATTTCGTGCGGAATCTCTTCTTTGACAAAACATAAGGGGGTGGCGGTAGCATTCCCTCAGCGTTAGTCTGGTACACATTAAGGTCCTCGCTTGAAGATTCGTTCCCGCCGCCGCAGCCGCTGCCGAATGCCATATTGTTCATTGACGAAATCAGCGCGCTTGATGGACTTGTATGGAACGAGTACTTTTGATGAGGGTGCATCATGGTTGGGGATGGCAACGGAGGAGGCAACTGAAGTGGGTGAAGCATCAAACTTCTAGTGGGAGTAGCCCCGAATTGGGTCTCACCGTCAACCTCCTTACGATGAAAGTTGCGGTGACAGTCACAGGCAGCACATTTCAAGGCTTCCAGGGTTCCTTCTTCACCACTAGGCATGAACTCGCCGCAGCCGTCGTAAACGTTTCCGCCGATGCTGGCCGCGTGGTTCTTGAGACACTCTCGATATCTGATGAAGCTGGACGGTTTTGTGTTTGAGCCAACTGAAATGGGTGCAACAGCTGCACCAGTGGCGGCAGCTACGCGATCCGGGTGCGGAGATCTTGCTTGACCGATTGATTGCTGTCTCTGGAGACGATGAACATGATCTAGGGTTTGAGTGCAAGTAAGAACAGCTGTACCGTTATGATTCCCATCTCTTCTTCTCTCAACTCCAGGCGAGTGATGACCAAAGGTAGAAGACCCTGGCGACTTGATTTCATGTTCTTGGCCTCTTACTTCCATACTTGAGAATTGTTGAAAAAATAAAATAAACACAGAACTAAACCTTTTTTATGATATTTTATTCAAACTAAACAAGCGTACTCAAAAGAGATGATGCAAATACGTAGCTTATCTAGACATCTGGCTGGTTTCCCTTATCCTCTAGAGATATTCACTTATCCAGCATTATGGTACCAAAATCCTCCGGTTCATACCACAGATTTCAACGAGCTGAGAGATAAAAGAGATTTGTTACGGAAATAAAAAGTGATATGAATGAGAAATTAACCCTCGAAACAACCAACAAAGACATTAAAGTGAAATGGGACCAAACTCACAGACTTTTAAGAAAGAGATGAGAAAACGGCAGAGTCAGGCCACCAGTTTTACGCCTTTACCAGCTACCACACCATGTAAGCAGCGTCTAAACATCTCTGATTAGCAAGGGAAAACAAAGAAGATGGAGAAAAGGAAACCGAGGTAGATTTGGGGTTTGGGTTAAGGATTTGGTGGGTTTGCTTTTGTGCTCCCGTTAAGCCAACTACATATATATCCCAACAAGAGACAGCTTGGTTGCTTGGGGTGAGGCCGGGGAAAGATCAGAGTCAATTCTCTAAAAAGATTGAGATTTATGATGAGATTAAGGGCTCTTCTTTGAATACAAAAAAATAAAACAACCGACAACGTCATGTTCATCCCTCTCCCACGCCCTGCCACATTTGGGTCCCACTCTTACCCTCCATTATTGCCTTCCTTCCCTCTTCCCTAGTTCTTATCTTTAACTCACTTGATTCCACAAATGACCAAGCAGATAGTTTATATAGTTCTTATAGACTCCTCCCTTGATGCGACGTAGCTTTGCTTCTTCCATAATTCTCAACTTTTCTTCATTAAAACTGGTTTCCAGACACTAACAACTAATCCATTACAGGCTAAAAGATACAGTACTAGATTTTTAACTGTGGCTACAGATTCAAAGGGAGAATATATGGTGAAAAGTAAAAAACTTTGGGGACGGTCCACAGTGGAGTTGTGGTCCTGTTGCTGAGTGAATGGATTCCAAAACCTAATGCGAGCATTTCTGCAACTCTCTTGCTCTGGCAAATAACCACGCTTGCCCCCAAGCAATGTTTTAACCTTTCCGTGATGCAATCGATGTCATCATCTGTCTCTCTGCATTTTTTCGATGTTGTAGTGATTTCATGTCGTTTAGGTGCAGTACAGTTCAACCAATGGCAGCACGAATTCAAGAATCCTCCTCATTCACCCAGGGACCTTATCACGTGACGTCAGCTTAGGGGTGAGACAGTGAATAGAAAATACCATGTTGTTCGAATTCAGATTTTTTTTTTGAACAAAACAATGTCATCCTTTACTATTGAAATCATTGAATGAGTTCATTTGAATATACTAGTAGGATATGTGAGATTATTGAAATTTTATAGTTATAGGTGAATTTTTCAGAATTTTCTGTATTTGAATTGATTTTAAATTTAATTGAGATACTGACAAATATTTGAATCCCCTATATTTTATTATCTTTGCAAGAATTTGAAACTTCTGATACAAAATCCATTTAATATTTATTTTTAAATTTAATTTTTAGATGGATTTATATATAAAATTTTACATATCTTACACCCACTATTTTACTCATAATTTCAATCAATATATTAGAGTTGCTACCATCTTTTATAGAGCTCATAATTTATAATTAAACTATTTTTTATGTTGACCTTTAGTAATAGAGAACACGATTGTTGGATCTTCATTTGCAACCTTGGCCGGACATGAACAAACTACAAAATCAACTATGACTGTTTTTTTTAACATAAAATAAAAAATGACTTAATTTGCTAGAATAAGTCAGACATTTACCATGAGATATGTATTTCCTTAAAGGGTTTTCGATTATATGAAACTCATATATTGATAGCTTTCCTTCCCCCATTGCAATTAGTTAAAGCTCTTTCACAGTTTCTTAATGTATAATCTTCATTCCGGTTAAGATTAAAAGTTAAAAATACATAACGGAAATCTGCAGAGCTGGAAATTGGCAAATAAGTACTTCTATTCTATGCCTCCAATATTAAAGAGGTGTATGTATGATGCAGATAAATGTTATTTGCCTTGTCATTTTTGTCTTATTTTCTTGTCACATTATTGCAGGTAGAGACAGAATGGTAGGCAGATCCATTTCTCTACATGAGTTATATGGCTGAAAGGGAAGCATGGTTGCAAATGCAGAGTGGTAAGCACGTCTCGTTTTAATTCCTGCAATTGACAATGATAAAAGATTTTCAGGATTTGTTTCTTTAAATCTGTTTTCATATAACACCCGCAATAGTTATTTCGGGGGCACAACACACAAAAAAGACACACATCATCTTTGTCTTGGACTCTTAATGCACTCACAATCGAGACACCCATGGACGACCAGTTGGGGCACTTGACAGCGAATAAACAATCTCTTCTTTCTCTTCAACTATCGGTGCTCTTCCTTCTTCCCCTTCTTTGTCCTACACCATGACTTGATTGTAATAATCCACCATTGTTATCAGACTTGATTTCCATTAAAACATTCATTTTACCTACTAGAAAGTAATGACTGTTCACCCACCGTGATTTTGCTGTTGGACTTGGGATTCTTCCTTCTCTTTAGCAATATTATCAGCTTTATTATCTAG
Source organism: Hibiscus mutabilis (assembly GCA_019671005.1). NCBI lineage: Eukaryota > Viridiplantae > Streptophyta > Magnoliopsida > Malvales > Malvaceae > Hibiscus > Hibiscus mutabilis. The sequence goes on along the minus strand of CM033752.1, from coordinate 43,948,694 downwards.
TAGTTAAACTTCAAATATTATAGTTACACAGGTTGTTAATTCTATGTATATATATTGGTGCTGTGTACCAAGGTGAATCATGAATAAAATCATCCTTTCTTGAATCTCTTTCCGCTCCTCTAATTCTATATGCTATCAGTTGCCTATCTCCTACGAGGTTAAGTTTCGATTCCAATAGTTATTGGAAACTCCCTTTCCAATCTTTTTGACCCTACCAATCCCCTCACAATAATCACAATCCATAATTCTATCAAACTCAACTACACCAATTATCTTTCATGAAAACCCAAATTAAATCCATCCTCATCGGTTACTGTCTTTAGCCAACCACCTTTGGATTTTACCTGAAGTTGTTTTTGGAACACTTCCACTTTTTACAAGAACTACACTCCCCATGTCAACTTTTTTTGTCTTTAAAAACATTTTCTCTGATTCTTTCACATATATTCCTCAAAATCTTATTGTCGTTTTCACTCCTCTGCATTTCTGCGACAAGAACGATCATTCTTGAAACATCAAATGCGGCTAGACAGCCTCTTATGAACTGTGGGCAACTACTATAAGCAGCAGTCTCTATGTAATGAGGTGTATGTCCTGACCGTTTGGGAGCTTAATCACCTCTAGGCAACGACCTGTTACGAAGAGAAATCTTCCTTCCCCTTTAACAATTCCTCTGTCCCCGGTTCGGACGTAAAATCGGCTGGCCTTGTTGGCAAATCTACCTTTAAATATGTCTTAAGATCGGATGGCCCAAGTAACCCGAGCCATTGGTCGGAGACGAAACCCAAATCTCGCCTTCGTTCCATCATCAACAGGCTCATGTGTGTGCTCATTTACAACAATAATGTCCACGTCCTCTTTTTCTTCACCATCGGCAAGTCTTGCACTAGGTAGGAGCTTGTTGTGAGAGGGGAAAACCGGGAAACAGGAGTTTCCGGAGTTGTCATTATTGTTTCTCCATGCCGTGGAAACGAAAGTGCAATTCTCTGCTAAGCCATAAGAAGGGGAGATGGACGATGGGTTAAGTTCACAAGGCTTGAACACAGAAAGAAATTCCTCAACTGATGCCTTGTAAATGGGCTCGTTGATGATAATCAGATTTCTCAAGCTCCGTAGATCAATAGGTGAGCTTCCTGCTTCGACTTCACCGCGCTTCACCACTAGTGGCAAGGTGAATGGTCTCTAGGAAGCACGGGTACGGCAGTTACATGCCGTTTCAAGTACCCGAAATGTTTCTGGGACGGGGAAGGTACGGGTACGGCTTGGGTACGTACCGGGGACGCTCCACGTCGACGAGGTACGGCTGAAAACGATCGGGGACGGTTGAGACATTTTTGGGGACGCCATGTTACCTTCATGGGCGTCCCCAAGGTTGTTTTGCAGTTGAGAATCTCGCGCACTTCGACATAGATTCCGGCGGCAATCTCACCGGCGGATGTGGAGCAGCCAACTTAAAAAAAAACTCAGAAGGTACTTAGCTCTGTCCAGATTTTTTTTTCTCTAGCATGAAAACTAGGCTGTTAAGCAACTAGTTATCAGCAGCAGTAGGTGAGGAAGCAACCATATAAATAAAATCAAAGAAAATACACGATGAAGCTACCAGATAGAAGCTGGAAGCAGTAGGTAGAAGCAGAAGAAGAAGATGCGTGAAAAAGATGAACAGGGGAGAAAAGGTTTTAAATTATTTTATTAAATGGTGGTGTTTATGAGTTATGTGGGCTGAATAAAATAAATTACACTATAATTTTTGTGGGCCCAATAAAATATTACATATGTTAACTTTTATTTAATATTTTATTTTTATTAGTTTTTTTATTATTATTATTATTTTGAACAGTTAATTATTATTATATTATTATTACATATTATTAGAAGTAAATTTAAATAATTATAATCATAATTATTGTTTAATATAATTATAATTTTAGTTCTTATTGTATTATAAATTTTAATAAATTTTTATTATATATATTAAAATTATTTTATATTTACCGTATTCGTACTCTGTAATTTTAAAATTTGCCGTTTTTTGTTTTCGTACTCGCCCCTATATTCGTATCCGTGCAACTTAGAATGACGGAACAGGAGTACAATTTGCCTTGAACTCTGTCATGAGCTCGAGCCATAATCTAGGCCGGTTAACGAAAGCCAAGGGCGATGTCAACACGCATGTTGCAGCAGATACAAAGGTCAATAACAGAAACATTAGGCCACAATCATGGTACTGAGGTAACCAAGAGACAATAACACTATTGGGATGTAAATCATAAGCTTTCCTCGCTGTTCTAACATTGTGAGCCGCTGATCCGGCCGTCAGAAGCACTGGCTTCGGGATCCCAGTTGCACCCGAGGTGTACCGAATCAAGTAAGTTTCATCAGGTTGGCAACCATTATAACTCAGGGAATCCACGCCTGAATCTCATTCTTACGTTTGACATCTTCGGTGGGAATCCACTTCAGATTATGTAACATCTCAGCAAGCCTCTTGTCCATGGAGAGCAAAGAGAGATATTGCTGAACTTTGGTGATATAATCATGGTGGGCAATGGCAGCTTTTGGCTTTGTCTGTGACAGAGCCCTGACCAGGCGGTAATAGTTTTGTTTGGAGAAAGAAGGGTCGGGTGGGGATATGGGCACGCTCAAAAGGCCGGCTCTTTGACACCCGAAAATAACCTCAACGAGCTCGAGCCCGGGTGTGCATAAAATGATTACAGTGTCACCCCTTTGTAATGAGTGGAGCAAGCTGAGAAGAAATGGAGTGAACTGAGTCATAGAGCTGAGCATAGTTAAGTGTCGAGCCCTTGCTTTCATTGGTGGAGCCATCTTCGGACCAAATGAAAGCTGGTTCGGACCTAAAGGCAGGTAGGCTAGCACATATTGGGAGGTATAGGTCAACAACCGGTTGGTCAGGGAGAGTAGGGATGTAGTTGTCGTAATTCATAGGAGTATTTGTTATCCGTGTGTTTGTTGGTAGGTTTTGTAGCTACTCAGCCAGTCTTATAGTGAGATAAGGTGAAGAAGAGGGAGAAATTATATTATAGGCCTGACTCGTCACGTTATTTATGATCTTAATCAATAAAGATCATATATTTTATTAATTTTTTAATGTTATCTTTTTACCAAATGAATCTTTACTTGATATAAAGTGTTTTTTAATTTAATTTACAGTAAAAATGCGTGAAGACTCACTTGATAAAAAAATAACATGGAAAAAATTAATGAAATTGATGTTTTTTATTGATTGGGACCATTGATGACATAGCGAGTCGGGCTTATGATATAGTTTTTCTAGAAGACGATAAAGGGCAACAAAGAGAACAAGGAAATATTCGTGAAAATATCCCAGTATGATACCCGAATGATTCACCTGTAAATTAATAACAATGTGAACTTGTCGATGTTTGTACATGAGTTATGCCGTTAAATACTTCAAATTCATGGCAGTTTTTTGGTAGATTAATATACGCGGCCAATAGATGAACAACTCTAGGCATCTTTTTGGTTTTTGCTAATTTAAATCTCCTTGGCTGCGGGGGGTTATGCAGTGAACAAATCTCCCTGCACCAAAGAGTTTGAAGATGTGGTTTGATGTTTTCTTCACTTTAAAATGTCAATGGAATATGATTTTGCGTACCTGATTGTTGGGATAAGGTCCCAGTATTATTTTGTCACTTTAAAATATTAATGAAATATGATTTAGAATTTCTTTTATTAAATAGAGATATTGTATTTTCATTAAAAAATATGAGCATCCTTAGTCCCTAAGTCGATGAGTAGATCTCGAAATATGATCTAACATTTTAATATTTTCTAATTGCATTTTTATATAAAAATAGTAAAAAATGTACTTTTATAACAAATTTGGTTTTCAATTTACTTATTTTCTCACCAAATGTAGGAAAGTTAATGTGTTTTAGTTTATAAATATCTTTCGCCAATTAAATTTTCTAAAGAGTATTTTTTATCTCAAATATATTTTTTTAACCTTCCAACTACATGAAAAATTATTTTCATACACTTTTAAAAGAAAATGATTTTTATTATCAGTTTAGTCCAAGTGGTAAGCAGTTTGGTATCACTTAAGCAACCTTGTGTAAGCAGAAAATTTCTGTTGAGAGACTCGCCCACCAAAATCAGTTGTGCGACTTAGGTCAGTATAAATTAGGCAGGGCAAAATCCCCGAAACTGGAAGGGCAACACCAAAAAAAGAAAACGATTTTTAAAATAAAATTACATTATTTCAGAAAATTTGAGAATCACTCTTCAACTTCTTATTATTATTTCTTTTGATGAAATACTTATTATTTTTGTAACTTTCCATTATATCAAACGCTCTCTAAAAAGAATACCTAAGGGAATGGGATGTAGAGAATTGCTATGGTGCCTGTAAAACATCCTAAACAAAGGATGCTAGGATAATTGGATTCAGCTTCACCCCAGGCTCGAACCTATACTTAGTTGGGTCGTCCATCGGGAAGGATGTAGCTTAACCATAATTGAAAATCCTGGTCTTTTTCTTTGTGTACCATTAGCAATTGGGATTGCAAGTTCTTACCGTCTTCATTAGAATTTAGAAGACACGGATTTCATTTTAACCCTTTTTAAAGGTTAATATTAAATTCTAAGATGAGTGAAAAGTCGATTAAATTGATTTATTAAAATAAGTTAATTCATTAAAAGTTTCGATTTATTCAATAAATTGAATTGGTTTAGATGGCTTATTCGATAAATTGTGAGTTTAAATATCTAAATTGAATAGACCGAATACATTGAGTAATTAAACCCATATGTATACCCAACCCAATACAAAAACATTCACTCAAAACTTCTAGATGCTGCAACTGGTCATGGACCATTCAAGTATCACCCTACTAATCCCACTTTTTATAGTGAGAAATACGAAGTCAACGTCGGGAGAAAGTGCCTAAGCTGCCAACATTGAAGAGAATAAATAGCAAAGGGGAGAACAATAAAATATCCGTGAGAATATCCCAGTATGATCCTGGAATGAGTGACATGAAAACTATAGCACCCCATTGATGTTTGTACATGATTCTTCACATTCCTGCCTGGCTATTGCTACGATTTGTTGCTTAGTTCTTAAGCAAACCTCTTCAAACGCTAAGCGGGAAATCCAAGAACTTAAACATTATAATGATCTAAGTATATGCGGGAAATGGATTACAAATTGTAAGCATCCTTTTGCAAGTACAAATTCCGTTGGCCGCAGGGTTATGCAGCGTACTAAATTATTTTCAAGAAAGTTAGAAAAGAAACAGCCGAGGGAAAGATGGAATGTGGAGAACTGCTCTGGAATTTGTAAAGCAGTGCCATACAATTGAATTCATCTACGGCAGTGGCTGAAACCTAAACGTAGTTGGCTCGACCATATCTGAGCAGGTAGCTTAATCATTAATTGAAAGTAGTGGTAACTTCTTGACCTATCAACAATTGGGGTCACAAGGTATCAGTCTGATTAGAAGACACGGATTTCCTACAACCTTGTCCAACAGTTCAAGATTTACAAGTAATTTAAGCTACTCTGGGTCGGGGAGCTTACGTCCCAGACAAGTAAACATCTTCCAATCAAATGGCCATGATAATGGAACCTCCTTTGCCAACTATGCATTTAAGCTAATCTTGTTATATTAATCTTTGCATTTCAGCAAATAATTGTTCTACTTCTACATCTAGTTTTCCATCACCAGAAACCAATACTCCCTTACGGCTCTCAATTAAGTCAGAAAGGTCCTTGATTAATTAATGAAGATGGTTCTAACATGCAGCCTGATATTAAACAAATTTCACAACCAGCAGTGATTCGCAATCCATTAATGTCTTGTATTAGACAGTTGACATCTAAATCTGGTGTCCTTTAACAAAAACCAAGGAACCGGGCAATGTGTTTATTCAAAATCTAAATGCCGATGTAGCAGACCAAAGTTATGAGACTCTAAAGGCTTTCAGAGCAACAATTTCACAAAAATTTTCTTTGAATAGCCTGCTTGCCTTTCAAGTTGATCAATGGGTTGTGACAAATGCCAAACATTCCATCTCCAATGACAATCATTGCCCCCACGCACAGGCCCTAATAACATAACAGACAGAAATATCATTACAAATGCAGTATAAAGAAGTTTTAAAGCAAAGCATGTGAGAAAGAGAAACACCGGAAAATAAAAAAGAGGCTGCATGGATCATTTAACCTCTTGATGATTTTTGTAATTTAACAATGTAAATCTGTAGCATGAGTTATTATGAATTTTAGATTAGCATCTTGGGGTTCTACGTGAAACCAATTATGCAGTATTACTATCCCTACCTATATCTTAATATCAATTTGATAATTTATATTTATGCTGAAGTGTAATGATTGACCTAGGATAGCACATAGAAATTTAACTGAACTTCTTTAAACAGAGGATTTTCTTTTAAAATTATAGAAAGTTAATGGCATTCGGAAATTAGTGAGTTGCTAGAAACCAAAAAATAGAGGATATTTCCTTGGACTAGTCCTTATTCAGGACTTTTACCTTAAACTAGCGAAAGGGATGCAACTTCATATCAAACTAAGAATTTAATTAAAGGACAGATGCTGCGGACAATCAATCAGCATTAAGATTGTCTAAACTTTCAAGAAGCTTAAGTAGAATGGGAATGAATTCAAACCAGAAGATTCTACTACAATTCCAAGCAATGTGGCAAAAGTGTTCAGGCACATAAACCATACAAAGGTGAAAATCATACAATGATTGACAGACCCTATTAGCCATTTATCTCCAATACAAGTACAAACCTTGACTTATACCATTATCAAAGCTAGATATATGGGATTCAAGCTCAATAATACTCGTAGTATAAACTTCATGATCAAGGAAGCAAAGACATATAATCATAAAATGATTATTAGTTCGAACATGGTATCATGAGTACCCACAACAATCCTAAGCTTAACTCTCAGAAACACACTTTTGGGTGAAAAAAATATCTACTTGTACTTTGTGTTTAATTCTAACTGTAGTCGTGACCAAACATCAATTCATTGCCTTCTTTCAAATGTAAACATGAACAAATTAACACCAAGATGTTTTCAAGCCAACATGAACAGAGATCTACACATGCTCTTCCTATTACTATCTCCGTATTTGCTATCAAGACTCGATACTTTTAAATAGATACTATATGAAATTACACTCAAGAGCCAACATTAAAAATTGAAACAGGTAAACTGGATTTCGATAGCATGTAAACTGAAAGAATATAGAAATGGAAATTAAAAATCAATTTGGCTTTACTAGCATAAGTTCTACTGAATATCAGTAGAACTACACCATTAGCATCTTTCATTTACTAATTTTCAATAAAAAAATATATCCTTTTTCTTCAGGATGGAAGAATCCACCTGTGTTGTTGACTTTCTAACTCTCTTTACAAAGTGTTCTACAAATTAATATAGAATTTCAAGACATTTTTCCATGTTGATGCAAATCCTGCTAGTTACCTCAAGTTAGAAGGTCAACTACCTTTTCTCAATTCATTTCCCCCCAGATAATGATAATGCATTGCAAGGCACATATAATATCCAAGCATGTATATACTTAATTCATAACAGGAACGTATTCTAAGACTTCAATAACTTTTTTCAGAGCTAAATAGTAAAGACAGCAAAATACTATATTTCAAGTCTACCAACAAGCACTTGAGATGCATAGAAAAGATAGTTCTTGGTTACTATCAATCTTACATAAAAAAATATAACTATTCAAATGAATCTTCTAATACAAAAAGCAAAATTGGGCAAGGTCCTATTTTCTAAAAAAAAAAAAACTGAAATGCCACTTTATTGGAATCAACCCAGCTCCTTAATAGGCAAGGAGGAAACTTATTTTTTCACCAAATACAACTAACACTAATAACGCCAAAACATTCAACAAAGGAAGAGATGGTACCCAAGGTTAAGAATGCTATTAATGGGGTCCAGAAGCTGGGGCTGCTGCTGATGTTGTTGCTGCTCCTCTTGCTGCTGCAGCGGTGGAAGATTAGTACCAGCAGCAACCACGGTAGAACTCGAAGGTGCTCCTTTTGCCTCCACAAACCTCCAAAGGTACCACGAAGCAACTGATCTGTATGGCCTCCACTTCTCACACAACTGATCCATCTGTGAAGGCCTTGGCAACTCCTCCATATTGTAGAGCAATTGAACCCCTTTCCGAAACCCCAAAAAATCTTAAAATGCGACACGTGCCGCCGTCGCCGGCCCTTCCCTTTCGGTCGCCGAACCCAGCCGACCATTTCCCCTCAATGTCGTCGGAAACCGGCGGACGGCGTGGCGTGCCAGCGCAAACGTCGATTTTGCGTTCGACGTTCGGCTGCACGCCGTTCGTCGTTTTCGGCAACGGTAAGTGAGGGGAAATGACCGGCTTGGTCCGGCGACCAACCCGGTGTGCTCAGCAGCGGCGATAGGTGGCAGAAGCAGCGGCGATTGGGTATTTTAGGGATTTTCGGGACTGTTTTGAAAATTTTTCAAAGTTTTGAGATTTTTTTAAAAACTGAAAGTTTTTTTTATATTTTTTAATTTTGAAAAAAATTAATTAATTAAATATACTACGTGTCACTCTTTTATCGGTTAAATTTTTTTTAACACCCTGTCAGACATTTAAAATTATAACTTTACAAATTTTAAGCACCTATTTTTACAAAAAAAAAATACTTTTAGCCACTTAAAGTTTAAAAATTGTATACTTTAGACGCTTATTTTTCATTTAAGCTAAAAAGTAAAGTTCTATATATCAAAAGGGTTGCGGCAGTGAATATGAAAAATTCTAAACCCTAAAGCGGCAGTGTTTACAACTGAGAACTTTGAATCCGAGACTTTTTTTATCAAAACACTACGCGAGTGCTTTTTAGTAGTGTGTAATTATAAAGTAATATTATTTTGATAGTCTAATTATAAATTAATATATGTTTATATATTTTTTATTTTTATATAATTTATTATATATTTATTTTTTAAAATTAATATTTAATGTACTGATATTGTATAATTATATACACCAACAATGAATTAGATTACAATAAACTGTTGTACAATTCTAAAATTAAATACATATATGTTAGATTTATCATAATCCGATTGAATGACATTGCATAAAAATATGTATCATAAGTACATTAACAATTCACCTTAATCTAATAATATCGATTTATTATTTAAATAAAAATACATTAATATAAAATTAAATACATATATGTTAGATTTATCATAATCCGATTGAATGACATTGCATAAAAATATGTATCATAAGTACATTAACAATTCACCTTAATCTAATAATATCGATTTATTATTTAAATAAAAATACATTAATATATTTATCTCAAAATTGATAAAAGATTAAATAAATTTTAAAGTCAAATATAAAATTAAAAAAATATATGTGAAGTACAATTGAACTTCCTTAGCCAACTATACATTTAAGCTAATCCTGTTATATTAATCTTTGCATTTTAGCAAACAATTGTTGTACATTCCTTACGGCTCTCAATTAAGGCCGAACGGTCCTTGATTAATTAATGAAGGTGGTTGTAACATGCAGCCTGATATTAGACAAATTCACAACCAGCAGTGATTCGCAATCCATTAATGTCTTGTATTAGACAGTTGACATCTAAATCAGGTGTCCTTTAACAAAGACCAAGGAACCGGGCAATGTGTTTATTCAAAATCTAAACGCAGATTTAGCAGACCAAAGTTATGAGACTCTAAAGGCTTTACAAATTTTCTTTGAAGTGCCTGCTTGCCTTTCAAGTTGATCAACGGGTTATGACAAATGCCAAACATTCCATCTCCAATGACAATCATTGCCCCCACGCACAGGCCCTAATAACATAACAGATAGAAATATCATTACAAAAGCAGCGTAAAGAAATTTTAAAGCAAACAAGAGACAAAACACAGAGAGAAAGAAAGAAAGAAAGAAAGAAAAGATTGCTTCCAGGCTGCATGGATCATTTAACCTCTTGTACGGGGAGTCAATTATACAGCATTACTATCCCTACTGATATCTTAATATCAATTCGATAATTTAGATCTATGCTGAAGTGTACTTATTTACCTAGGATAGCACATGGAAATTTAACTGAACTTCTTTAAACAGAGGATTTTCTTTTAAAATTATAGAAAGTTAATGGCATTTGGAAATTAACGAGTTGTTAGAAAACTAAAAAAAAAAGAAATATATTTGCTTAGACTAGTCCTTATTCAGGACTTTTGCCATAAACTAGTGAAAGAGATGCAACTTCATATCAAACTAAAAATATAAATATAAATAAAGGACAGATGCTGCAGACAATCAAACAGCAGTAAGATTGTCTAAACTTTTCAAGGAACTTCATTAAGAAGACATATAGGGGATCCATGCTCAGTAATAATCGTAGTATAAACTTCGCCGTCGAAATGATCATGGAAGCAAAGACATATAATCCTAAACTCCCAGAAAAAGGGACTCCCCAAAGGTTACGCATCTTGTAATATCACACTTTTGGGTAAAAAAAATATCTACTTGTATCTCTGTGCAACTCTAACAGTCGCCATGACTTTTTTAATCAATTCATTGCCTTCTTTCAAAGGTAAAAACAAATTATCACTAAGATGTTCTCATGCCAACAGGAACAAAGATCTACACAAGCTCTCCCTATTACTATCTCCGTATTTGCTATCAAGATTTGATACTTTTAAATATAGATAATATATGAAATTAGACTCAAGAGCCAACCTTAAAAATTGAAAGAGGTAAACTGGATTTTGATGGCATGCCACATGTAAACTGAAAGAATATAGAAATGTAAACTACACCAATAGCGTCTTTCATTTAGTAATTTTCAACAAAAATTATATCCTTTTTCTTCTGGATGGAAGAATCCGCCTGTGTTGTTGACTTTCTAACTTACTTCACAAAGTGTTCTACAGATTAATATAGCATTTCAGGACATTTTTCGATGTTGATGCAAATCCTGCCAGTTGCCTCAAGTTAGGAGGCCAGCTCCCTTTTCTCAACTTATTTTCCCCCAGATAATGTTTATGCATTGCAAGGTACATATAATATCCAAGCATGTAAATACTTAATCCCTAACAGGAACTTCATATTCTAAGACTTCAAAAACTTTCTTAAAAGCTAAGGAGTAAATACAGCAAAACAAAATATTTCAAGCCTACCAAATAGCACTTGAGATGCATATAAAAGATAGTTCGTGGTTACTATCAATCCTACATAAAAAAATATAACTATTCAAATGAATCTTCGAGGACAAAAAGCAAAATTGGGCAAGGTCCTATTTTTCTTCAAAAAAAAAAAAACTCAAATGCCTCATTATTGGAATCAACCCAGCTCCTTAATAGGCACTTACTTTTCACGAAATGCAACTAATACTAATAACACCAAAACATTCAACAAAGGAAGAGAGTACCCAAGGTTAAGAATGCTATTAATGGGGTCCACAAGCTGGGGCTGCTGCTGATATTGTTGCTGCTCCTCTTGCTGCTGCAGTGGTGGAAGATTAGTACCAGCAGCAACCACGGCAGCACTCGAAGGTGCTCCTTTGGCCTCCACAAACCTCCAAAGGTACCACGAAGCAACTGACCTGTATGGTCTCCACTTCTCACACAACTGATCCATCTGCGAAGGCCTTGGCAACTCCTCCAAATTGTAGAGCATTTGAACCCCTTTCCGAATCCCGAGATCATTAATTGGCAAAACATCCGGTCTATGAAGCGAAAAAATCATGAACATATGAACCGACCAAGAACCGATCCCATTTACCATTGTAAGCATGGTAAAAAGTGATTTGTCATCCATATTTACAATCGCCTGGTCCGATAATATCCCAGTCTGGTATTTTCTCGCGAGATCATGAAGGTAACTAGCTTTTCGTCCCGAAACACCAATCTGCCGCAGCTGTTGAGGGGTTAAAGAAATGACAGTTTCAGGAACAACACCGTTTTCGCCTCCACAGAGAGCGATGAAGCGAGTGTAGATGGAGGTTCCGGCCTTGAAAGCGAGCTGTTGGTATAAAATGCTTCGAGTGAGAGCGAGGAATGGGGTATGGAAAGTGTCGAAGGTTGGAGCTGGATGGAGGTCGATTAAGGAAGCGAGAAGGGGATCGGCGTTGCGAAGGTAGCGGATGGCTGTTTCGACCTCGCCTTCGCAAGAAAGGGACCGGGCAATTATTCGCGGAACCACCACCGCTAAGGCTCGATGTTGAGTAAGTTTTGTTTTGGAAGCTTTACCGACGGTTTTAGGCGGTTCCGTCACGGATGTGGAGGAGCTCGTTGCTTGCTGGGAGGCATTGGGGTCGAAGTTCGGGTCAGGGGAGAGTTTCCGGATTTTTCTAGGGCGGGATGGGATTTTCGAAGGAGGAGACGAGGTAGGGAGAGGAACACTGATGAGCTCCGTTGAAGACGGGGCTACGACGGCGGTACTGACGGTGCTGACGGAGGAAATAGCGGCGGCGGAGGTATTATTCGGGTCTTCGGTTAGTGTTTGAATTTGGGCTTGGGTTGGGGTGGAGGAGGAACCATTTGGGGCCTGAGATTGAGGCTGCGCCGGGGTTTGTTCGCCCATGTGAGATCGATCAAAATCTGAGATATAATTCAGAAACCGGTGGTTGATGAAGGCAGCGGCGGTGGCTGTGGCGTTGACGTTGGCGATCGGGGTTATGGAGAGGAGTAAAAGATGAGCGAGTGGAGGTTCAGTAGAAAATTGTCCATCCAAACTGTGAAGGGTCGTCTCCTGAGAAGGTAAAGTTTCATGCTTATATACATGCCATGCTCAATTACAGCGCGTGTATAGCTGCTTTACAAAGGATAGCCCAATTCAAACAAGCCTAGGGTAGCCCTTGTTAAGAAACGGGCCAGAAGGTCCAAAAAAAAGTTGTCTAATGGTCATTTGTGAATTGATGGGCTTTATCGAAACTGCAGAACTCGGTGGCAGAAGTACCAATAATCTCTATTTGCAAATCTTCAAGCTTTTTACAGAACTATTAGTGTCCTTATAATCTATTGAAATCCAAACCAAGCCAATCAGTTACCAGCCAAGTTTTGTTTTTTGTAGCTACCATTATCTTCACTTTAGTGTTGCAACTTGTCAACGATCAGGCTTTGATCGAAAACTGAGATTGTGAAAGAAGCAAAAGATTGAAAGAAGAATGGCAGAGTATAAAAATGGAGGGAAGTGAGAACTGTATTTCATTATCGTATGTAGAATGCAAAGCTAACTTGTCTATTTATTTACAGTAAATTAACTGACTAACCTCCTCTAAAAACCTAACTAATCCTCCAACTAATTAACAGTCATTAATTACAACACTCTCCCTCAAGTTAGTGGATGAAAAACGTCTTTTATTCCCAACTTGGTCATCAAATACTCATGTTGACTTACTCCCAGTCCTTTGGTCAAGATGTCAGCTTGTTGTTCCTTTGTTGATACATGTTGCGTCCCTTTCTGAATTTTTTCGCGCACAAAGTGGCAATCTATTTCGATGTGCTTGGTCTTTTCATGAAAGACAGAATTCGCGGCTATTTGCAATGCTGCTTGGCTGTCACATTAAAACATTGCTGTTTTGTTATGCTCAACTCCAATTTCTCCAAGTAACCCATTCAACCAGACTAATTCAGAAACGGTGGAAGCCATACACCTATATTCAACTTTAGCTGATGAACGTGGTATAGTGCTTTGCTTATTTGATTTCCAACAAACCAAGGAATCACTGACGAGTACATAATTAATCTATTTTATATGCCCTTTTTTTTGTCTTTTGCATGTTTTCAAGCTCATATAGTTTGCATATAGGTTAGATTGTACATATTTGCATGTAGTTAGGGAGTTACACCGCCTGTGCTTTAAATGTTATATATATATATTGGTGCTTTTCACAGAAAATGTGGTGTTTTGTGGTGTAGGTGCAAGATGCTGGAGGATCGCTAGAGCGGAAGAGTGGCAGATCGCATGGCTAGAGCTGACGAGGCATAAAGAGTTGGAGATGAATCTACTTTTATTCCCTTGGACTTTCTCTCAGATACGCAACATTAAATGAAGCGGAAAACAATGGCTTTCTTTAATGAAGCCGTGCACACTTTAGGGTACTGAAACCCCAGTTTTACCGCCTATATGAGAGAGACATGGACGCAACTTTAAAAAGAGCGCGATTACAGATGACAGTCTTAGTTCGGAGCTTGCGGAGAACCACCGAAGCGAAAGCTAGAGAAATCTCTTCACGAAAGACGCCATCAAGAGAGGCCGACGAAGGGAGAACAACAACACAGTTGGACGACACGAAGAGAGTTTTGTCGAGGACACTCGACTTTTTTTTCCTTACTTGATAAACTGCCATACTTTATACTTTTAATTATGGTTGTTTTAAGCTCAGACATGAGCTAAATACTTTAGTTGAGATTATTGTGTCCCAGGATTATATGTTTTGATTAGTTTATTTCAATGATATAGTTGTTTTTACCTTTATCTATTATGTTCATTGTTCTTCGTGTGTAGTTATTGTAAGAGCTATCGAGATAGGCCTTTTAACAATTGATCAGTGGCTTAATATCGAGAGAGTTAGGTTATACAAACGTGAACAGTGAGGCTAAGCTGTTAACTTAGTCTTAATCTAGCTTAGACATAAGTTTCGGGTTTCAACTACTAAAAGAGAGTTCTTAACAAATAATAGAGTTGTTAGGGTTAACGCAGACATGTATTACCTTAGCTACAATATTTTAACTTCTAGGCATCGAAAGAGTCGGAAGTTCATTAGAAAATCTTGTCGAGTAGATAAAGAATTTAATGGTTTACAAGACAAATGTCCAATTAACCTTTGAAAAACAGTATCATCTTCCAAAACCACATTTGCCTGTGATTCACTCGTATGTTTATCATATTCAATAAAATTCAATCTTTGATTTTGCTCAAGTAGAGTAGAAACACAACGAGCTCCCCTAAGCCTAAATCTTCTATGAGCTCAAGGGAATACTTTCGTTGAGTCAGAACTATGTCTTCTCTTGATCTAAGTATCTCAATGCCCAAAAAATACTTTAACTGTCCAAGATCCTTCATTTTAAAATTATGATGAAGGATTCCTTTAAGCTCAATTATGAGATCAACACCATTTCCTGTAATTAACAGATCGTCAACATATATTAACATTATAACCAGTTTGCTTCCTTCCTTCTTGGTGAACAATGAATAGTCATGTAGACTTTGTATAAAACCATTGTTGACTAGAGCCTCTGTTAGTTTTAAGTTCCATTGGCGAGATGCTTGCTTCAAACCATCCAAGGATTTGAGCAACCTGCAGACCAGAGACTCCCCCTGATTGCGAAATTCATCTGAAAGTGTCATATAGACTTCCTCATGTAGATCACCTTGTAAAAAAGCATTGCATATGTCCATTTGAAACAATGGCCAATCAAACATGGCTTTAAATCTTTCAATGGAGCCATCAGAGTTATATTTCACTTTAAAACCCCATTTGCAGCCAATAGGTTTTTTACCAGGTGGTAAAGACACTACTTCCCATGTACCATTGGCCTCCAAGACATGGATCTCTTGCTGCATGGCCTCAACCCAACGTTTGTCAGTAGCTGCCTCATGATAGGTTTTAGCTCAACAATAGAGAATAAAGAAATAGAAAAAGCACGTGTATGAAATGGTAAATGAACATAAGAAATACAGTTTGAGTTAGGATGTGTACCTTTGCTTAGTGAAGAAGAAGAAGATTGACAAATAACATCAGATAACCATGTAGGTGGCTTACTCACCTTAGAGGATTTTTTTAAAGGAACATCAAGAGAGACATTTGGTTAAGAGGCTGAAAGCTCTTGAGGAAGATCATGAGAAGAGACATCATGAGAAACAAGTAAAGTATGTGGTTCAAATGGAACATTTTGTGGAAACATGTTTGTTGAATCTTCAGGTGATGGAATAAAACTATCAAGAGAATGATGCATTTCAGGAGGATTGTCTGGGGAACTAGACTGGGTAACATGCGAATGAGGAATGTGTAGGAAATCATAATCCAACTCAGTAAATAAGGAAGAAAGAGAGAACAAAGGAGATTCTTTACTTAGAGACTGAAAAGAAAACATGGTTTCATGAAAGATAACATCACGACTAACAAAGAATGACTTGGATTGAATGTTAAAAAGTATATAACCTTTTTGAACTGTAGAATATCCCATGAACACAGAGGTAATGGCTTTTTGAGAGAATTTATCCTGAAAATTAGGTACTGTAGCATAGCATAGACAACCGAAAATTTTTAGATGAGACAAATTTGGAACCTTTTTGTGAAGCATTTTAAAAGGTGATTTCCAGTTGAGAATTGCCTTAGGCAATCTATTAAGGAAAAAAACTTTAATACACAAGCCGTGTAAACTTTAGTTTACACGTGCTTTTTAGTTTTAGGGGTTAGGGTTTTAGTTTAAGGTTTAGGGGTTTAGGTTATAGAGTTTAAAATTCAAGGTTAGTGTTTAGAATTTAGGGTTTAGAATATGGGGTTTAATTTTTTAGGGTTAGGGTTAGGAATTTAGAATTTGGGTTTTTATAATGTAAATATACAGGCTTGTGTAAAATTAATTTTACACGGCGTGTGTATCAAAGTTTTACCCATCTATTAATTATGTAACATCACTAACATGCTGTAACTATACACTCGCCCAAAACTTATGAGGGACATAAGACTGAAATTTGAGGGTCCGAGCAACATTTAACAAGTGTTGATGCTTGCGCTCAGCAACTCTATTTTACTGTGGAGTATAGACACATGAGTTTTGGTGAACAATTCTATTGAAAGAGAAAAAAAAAACATTGGCTCAGAAGTAAAGAATTCAGAACTATTATCGCATCGAATGGTTTTTATGAGAACAGAAAAATAATTTTGCACGTACATGATGAACTGTTTAAGCACAAGGAAAGCATCACTCTTAAGTTTAAGTAAATACACACATGTCATTCTTGTATGATCATCGACTATAGTCAAGAAATATCGATGTCCACTGTGAGTTGAAACACGATATGCCCCCTAAAGATCAATATGAATTAAAGAAAAGGGTTGACTCTCCCAAGAAGTGATAATGGAAAAAGGCTGTCAAGATTGCTTGGCAAGAGGGCAAACACCACAATGTTTCAAATAATCATTATGTGAAGAATTACAACATAATTGAGACATCTTACTCAATGTATTTAATGATGTATGACCAAGTCTAGCATGCCACAGTACACTATTATTCAAGAAAACAGTAGAAAGACATGAGTTTGTATTAGAAACATGTGAAGCAAAAGAAGAAGGCTTTTAGGAAGAACACTTGGAAGCTAGAATGTATAAACCACCCTAATTTTTATCCATTCCCTTTATCTCTTCACTGCAAAGGTCCTGTAGAAGACAAAATTTAGGGTAAAAAATATGCAACAATTAAGATCTTTGCCAAGTTGGGAAACTGATTACAAATTATAGTGAAAATCTGGTACATAAAGAACATTGGTTAGGGTTTGAGTAGGAGAGAACTTATAGTGCCAATATGAGAAATATGGGTGATTTTACCATTCGGCAACTGGACAAACGAGGAAGAGTCACACGAAAAAAGAGAATCCAAATACTCTGAATTGAATGTCATATGGTTGGTAGCTCCTGTATCAAGAATCCACATGTCACTCAAGGAATTTAACTTTGTACTTGCCATATGAGCTGAAGCCTTGTCTGTGGACTCCTTTCCAGTAGGTTAATAATCTGCTGGTATTGTTCAGGTGTGAATGTGAGAACTGAGACTGAAATATCACCATTGTTTGTAGAAGGTTTATTGGTCACCAAATCAGCCTCATGCATGGCTACAACACTATCAGCCGAACCAGTCTTCTTTTTAGTGAATTTATAATCAGCAGGATATCCAATAGCTTATAGCATGTTTCTTTTTTATGTCCTTTGATATGACAGTGATCACAAACACCATTAAAACGCCTTCTCGATGATAAAGAATTAACATAAAGTGCAGTAGGATCAGATACTAACAAGGCTTTATCAGAATTTTGCCTTTGATTCTCTTCTTGAATTAACATAGAAAAGGCTTGATTAACAAATGGTAATGGCTTCATCAATAAAATCTGACTACAAACCGTAGAATAGGACTCATTCAATCCCATAAGAAATTAAAACAGTCATTGCTGATTTTTATGTTCACTATTCCTTCTAGATGCTTCACAATTGCATAAAGAAAAAGGCGCAATCGCATCATATTCATCCCACAACAGTGGAAGACGAGTGTGATAAACGGAGATAGAAGATGTACTTTGAGAGTGTGATCCAATCTCTCGATGCAAGAAATAAATGCGCGATCCATCCACTTCGTCAAACCGTTCCTTCAGATCTTTCCAAACTGTTGAAGCATCTGAAGCAAACACTATTTCAGCAGAGAGTTTATGACTTCCTGTGTTTAGAATCCAAGAAAGCACGATTGCATTACAGCGATCCCATTGAGCCTTCAACTCAGTGGAAAGCCCTTCGCGAACACACGATCCATCAATGAATCCGATCCTATTCTTAGCCAATAGTGGAATTCACATCGACCTACTCCACAGATTGTAAGTTTCAATCCCTGTCAACTGATGCGATACAAGCAATGTTCTCGGTGTATTGGAAGGATGCAAATAAAGAGGATGAGAAAAATCTAACTGAGCTGCTTCTTGAATATTCACCATAATTGAAAAATCCAAGAAGAGAATACAGAGAAAACGAGGAAAAAGAAATCAAAAACCGCGTCAAACTGTCTATGTTACCAGCGTGTAGCAACCGTTCATCGGAGGAGGAAGGCCGGCGGTGGCTTTGATACCATATCAACGATCATGCTATGATCGGAAACTGAGATTGTGAAGGAAGCAAAAGATTGAAAGAAAATTGCAGAGTATAATAATGGAAGGAAAGTGAGAACTGTATTTCATTATCGTATGTAGAATACAAAGCTAACTTGTCCATTTATTTACAGTAAATTAACTGACTAACCTCCTCTAACAACCTAACTAATCCTCCAACTAATTACCAGTCATTAATTACAACATTGCATATTGTTGGAAGGCCACTTAAACCAGAACATCAAACTCAGACAGTGTTTTAGAATGTTATGAAATCTCAAACTACTTACATGGACTAGAGATTCAAATAATGGTCCGTTACCGCAATAACGGTCATTATATAGCGGTAATAGCACTGATCGAAATTGTTATAGCAGAAAATAGCAGCCCGCAATGAACACAATACTTCTGTTTGTGAGCGCTTTTCACTATCAAATTTGTGACGCTTGGGGTCCCTGGGACAAAGGCAAATGCACTAGCCAGCACATGTTTTGTTCTCGGTTCAAATTTCATCCTCATACAAATATCTGTTTTATCTACTTATTTTAGTGATTAATTCACTCATTCTTGAATACAATGACTGGTATATTTACCATGTGCTTGGGCATTTTACCAGTCTCAAGCAGAAAATGAGTCTCAAATTGTTGAATACAATGATGAAAATTTTCACACACAAAAAATCAGCCTCAAGCAGATCAATTTACCTTATGTCAAAAAAAAAAGCAGATCAATTTACCAGTACATGCATGGAGAATTTAGTACAAGGCAAACAAGTCTCGCATAACAATACTCCATATATGCATGCCAGAGCAAGACAATGAGACGAAAGGGTAAAACACGTCTCACTACATGCTGCGAAGAAGGAATCCTCTATTTGAATGTAGATTCTAACTCAAATTGTTGCTCCCCTAGCTGGTTATTTTCACAGGGTAACCATCAATGCAATCTTCCCAAACACCGTTACTAGACCATTCCAAAGTGCTTCCCAAACAGCACTATTACATTTGAAGCCACTTCCAAATGCAATTTGCCAAACATGGTTGCACTTCCGCATCCGCACCTTTGTACCAGATGAAGCTTGAAGAAGTATTTCCAAAACGATGAAGTGTCATTCTAGAAACCTCCACATGTACTGGTAGCAGCTCCAAATTCTTCTCCAGCTCATTAATCACAGCCCTCCCGCCAGCATGTATACAGAAATAATCAAATGCTAACTTGAAATCCGGAATATAAGGATTAACACTGGCATTGAAAAGTTTCTTCACTAACAAAGTTGTGAAAAACAAAAGCTGCTTGCTGATTGGTAGCACGAGAGGACCCAAAGTAGTGATATTGGTCTTCAGTTCACCTCCAGCAATGGCCATCAAATCGTTAGACATCGACAGACCAGTCTTCGCTGCGTCATCCTGCTGCTGATACACACACCTGAATGCCTTATCATCAGCTCTGCGATGAGTTCGAACCACATGAATAAGCTTATACTTAGCCCGTATCCTATCCTTGGACTTATTCGAAAGCAGAGCAGCAGAACCCCCGACTTGAAACAATCAATTGGGTATCAATATGGACTTCTTAGTACCAAAACACCAATTCTGAGTAAGATTCTCAGTACTCACAACAATAGCATATGTATTCCTATGCACCCGCAACAAATCCTTCGCAAGATCTATGGCGATCACACCGGCACTACACTCCATTCCGCCTAAATTAAAACTCTTAATGTTTCCTCTGCCTAGTGCCTACCCTCTTCGTAAAAGACATACTTCTGGCTTTGTAGCCTTTATAATATCTATCAACTACTGCCATGACCATATAATTCAATCTTCCAAGACCTAGACTAGATGGTGCAGAATAGATCTCTCACAACGACAACGGCCTTTTCACCTCCTTCGGATAAGTAAATGGAAATGGTGATGGAACAGGCATTAAGTAGGTAAGAGTAAACGACATCCTTCATTACTATTCCATAGATGCCATTTCTGTGGCTACCGTGGTGACTGCAAGTACTAATAATTGGACTACGAAAGCATGAGAACTATAGCCAATACGCACAGAAACAAGGGAGGAAAGGACATTGGAATGACTAATGAGAGTAGGGTTAAAACCAAAACATGTTCGGCCTGTATATTCATACTTGAAATTAGTATGATAATGTGTTGGTCGCATATGTTAGGGTTCTTAAAAGATATTTTATCCTGACACGGCTTATGTGGCTCCAATGCTGTCCATACATCAATATAAAAAAAGTTTGATAGGTTGTACAAGAAGGTGCTAGGAACTCCCAAAAATTCTCTCTCCAATTTGACATTCCGAAACCGAGAACTAGACAACGAGAACCCTACAAACACGTCAGAAGGCACTGGTCGTAGCCAGTAAATAGTTCCTCATCTTTTGGAAAACTGCAAGAAATTAAAAAAGAAAGACTTTCACTAGCAGAGCAAGTGACGATTTTTAGCGTAACTGGATCAGACAAATCTTCCATTTTGTCAAATGCCGAGCTAACGAGCAAGTGTTAGCATAGAGCCCTCTAGTTCTCGGTCATGGACTTCCAACTTATGGGCAATCAAGCCCACCAACGTGGCTACTAAACTAAACCTTGTTCTAGAGTCGAAGCCCAACCCTATAACTCTATTATTACCTTGTTTGATTTATTTAAAAATAGTAAAATTAAGACTTGAATTATAGACTTTATAGTGTTAAGTGTCAACATAAAATTTGAATCACTCACTTTTTTTTTAATAGAATCACTCACATTTTTACTTTGTTGACATCAAATATAAGCCTTAATTATAATCTTATTAGATAATTCATTGAAAAATTTAATCAACCAGAAATTAATATTTTTAACCATTTAATTTTATAAATGAATGATAATCCATAATGAAGAACATCAGATAAATTTTTTATAAAAAAGGTAGAAAACGATAAATAAATAAATAAATAAAAACTTATTTGTCACTTAAATTTTTTTAATCCATCAAACAACACTTAATTACTTCACACTTTAAAATATATGTACTTCTATCCAGAGGTGAAACACAAGGGATTATTAGTTAAGTTCCTTTAAATTTTTAATTTTTTAAAAAAATAATGATAAAATTATTTTCAATTCAATCCTTTTAAAATTTAAAAGTAATAAGTTAAAGGAATAAAAAATGTGTATTTTAATCCTTGAACTTTTCACAATTTTCTTTTGACCCCTTAAAAAATGACTTCGCCCATGTTTTGACCTTTGGTATATTATGCTATGCTTGCTACTCATGTTCGAGGTATGTGGCTTTTTCATCCCAGAATCCAAACTTGGATTATTTCACTAGAAATATAATGCGTCTTGTCTAGGGGTGATAATGAGCCTGATCTGCTCGCAAGCTACTCAAGTTTGGCTCGGTCAAAGCTCGGATCGAGTGAGCTCGACTCAAGCTCGTGTTCGGCTCGCGACCTTAACAATCCAAACCGAGCCTAACAAGCTCGAAATAATTATATATATTATATATACTACATATGTACTAAAAGTAATCTGTTTAGCAAAAGAAAAGCAATAAAATAAATTAGGGGAAATTTCACTAAATGCAAATTAACTAAAATAATTTAGGCACTCTTTTTTCTTTTCCCGATATTAAATTTCGTTTCAGTGTTGGTTATGAAAGAGATTTTTAACGATACCTCGTCTTTTATAAAAAAAAAACTATAGCAAAATTGTTCATTTTGAGCCGAGCCGAGCATAGCCCAATAGTATTGTTTCCGAACCGATTTTGAAACAAAAACTTCGAGCTTAACTAGCCTCGAGCCCGAGCCTAGCCCAGTAGTACAGGCTCAGGCTCGGCTCGGCTCGGCTCGTTATCACCCCTAGTCTTGTCAATTATTAGTTCTTATGTTTTGGTGAGATGGCTAGAAAACAGACATTCATTAATGGAGGATAAGAGGAACATTTTAGTAATGTACCAGCGCAACAAGATGCTTGATAGGTACATATAAGAAAGCACATGTAGTATAAAACAAGTATAGGACGAAGACGAAGATACAACTGTGAAGAGGCTAAGTAACACATTGAAAACGAGATTATAGCGATTTTGCTGCTTGGTGCACCGGATTAGTTGCTTCTGCTTTATTAAAGGCTCCGTTTCTGGCTCATATTTCACTTAAAGCCTCAGATTCCTTATCCTGCAGGACAACAGATCCAAAGTCAGTATTCTTTTTTTGCTATTAACAAAATATAGCAATTAAGCAGTATGTAAATTATACTCCTAGTAGTACTGTTAAGTTAGCCATGCCCATGCATTATGAAGTAATTTGAAATTCAAAAGAAAAGCCATGAAAGGCATGACATGAGTACCTTTGTTCTTCATTCATGTAATTGTAAGCTTTGTTCCCTCCAGCTTTCTTGTAAGGGGGTAAGGGGACTTGGCCAGACTCAATCTGTTCGAGGTCTTCCACAAGATTCTGGTAATGCATCTTCACTTCCTCCACGGTTTTCCCTCCGACTGCCCTGGCCAGGTTGTACCAGCGGTCCGGAGTGTCCTTGTCATAGGTAACTAAAGCATTCTCGAACAACTTGTTTTGCTTTGGTGTCCAGCTCGAACCTGAGGCCATTGCAGTTGTTCAAGAGAAACAACACAAGGAAAAGGAGAAAGAACCAAGGAAAGATTTTTATGAAGAGACTGCTTAATGATGGCTCTTTATATAGCAGATGAAGTGAAGAGAAAAGTGGGGGTTGGAATTGGTGAACCGGTGGACTTTTTGTCTGGTTCTAAACTCTAAATCCTAATCTTAATCATAATAAAAGATCTAAACTCTATCCTAAATTACTAAATCCTAAAGTTAATCTACTTGTGCAAATTCTTTTTATCCCCGGGCATCAAATATTTTCTTTAGATATAGATAGATATATGAGTCAATAATTATGTAAAAAAATGATATTTTATAAAATCTTATAAATAATGATGGTTAGTGGAGTGGTAAAGAATTTATTTATAAATTTTATGAAATATAAGTTTCATTTTTAAAATTGTGATTTTTAGTTGTTTATCTAAAAATATATAGAGAGATATATAAAGATAAAAAAGTCATTATAATAATATTAATTATAATTTAAAGTATGAATAATTTAATAATTTCTAACTGAATTGGTGTATAGTCACGACACAAAATAAGATTTTAACATCAATACTAAATCTTGTTACACTAAAATATGGTGAAAGAAAAAGAATGTTTTGTAAAATTTTATCAACGATCATTATCGAAGAAATTATACATAAATCTTATTAAATACATATTCGATTATTGAAAATGTCATTTTAATTGTTTATTTAAAGATTATATAGAATATAAAATGTAAAAAATATCATTATAATATTAATATAATTCAAAATAAGGATATATGTTGATAAAAAAAAGGATAATTTATTAATTTTTAAATGAGTTGATGTCCGATTAACTTAGAAAACCAAATTCAGTTAAAAGTTTAATTTATCACTTGAGATAAAGTTTTATAATATGAAAAGAGAAGAACCATACTAAAATTTGAATCTTAAGATGTAAACAGAAAATTTCAACTATTGTTCTCTCTTTGGCGGATTACCTAAGATTTTGTTTATTGCAGTGGATGGACCGTGTCGACCCTCACGATTAATGTGCCCCATCAGATTATGTTTTTGTGGACTACAGAAAGGATCAAAATACATGCATTTAAGGATCTAAAAATTTTAAATCTCCTACAACAATTAGTTTTTTTTTTAATTTTTATTTCGAGTTAAATATTGTATCCAATTGATCAAACCCTCCCCAGATTAGGCACTAATTAATTCCTCAATCAATTGATATAGGGGTTCATTAATTATTTATATCAATTAGATTCATTTTTTTCATAATTTATTTTTTAAAGTTTTTTACTAAGCACCCTTAAGCAACAAAAAGAAGAAGAAAAAACTTGAAGGTCCCATAGCAACAGTCCAGTACGCTAATGGCAGTGTGAACAGAAGACAGACACGAGCTTCATCCGGGTGGACCAACCTGCGGCTGTGCTGACAATACTCACGGGTGCACCATTGCTAACCGGAAAAATCTTCACGTCCAGATTGTTGTTCGTCTTTTTCTTTTTCTGTGTGGCATTATTAGTTGTTAATGTCTTATCAGGAGCATCCCAAAACTGTTTCAGCTTGTTGCCAACATCTTTCCGTACAACTCTTTGTACCTGTTCATTTTCTTTTTGCTACTGAGAACAAGTCAACAGTTATGCATGTATGTATCTCTTTTTGCCCTACGTAAAAGCTTTAAGACTTGCTTTGTTTGTTCGTTTATTTGGACCAATTATTGAAGGAAAATGGAAGTAATTTCAAACTGATACAGACCAACTATTTAAACAAATATTGTCAAGTTTTCATTCAAATTAAAAGTTCGGGCAGCACTCAGAATTTGCACGTGACTAAAAATGTTGGCTTAGTTTAAAGCAGCCTCCACTGTTGCACTGGAATTTGTTCTTAAAACAAATTGAATACAAATGAAGCTTCCCGTACGTGAAAAGCCATGCAAATTAGTAAATTACATGTACTATATATATAGTTACAATAATGTACCTTTTCTTTCTCAAAATTGAAAAGGAAAGGATCGGTTGGTTAGCGAATTTTAAAATTCTTCCTTACTTTAATTTTGTTAGTATAATTGCTTTGGATAATGTTTAAGTTAATTGGATAGCAGGTGAATCATTAAAAAAATCAAAACGTAAATAAGAACATAAAAGAATTTATTTATGCAGTTCAAATCGATCCATCATTTTACTTTTGTAGAGCCTTACTTAGAGAGATTTCTACTATAATATTCTAGACACAAATTTATAACATAACTACACACGTTAGTAGTAGGCGTTCTCTCACTTAAGTAATCTTCACTGAATATTTAATAGTCACGGTAAACACAACATTCAAAACTCTCAACAAATAAGCTGATTTGTGTGAAACAATAAAACTCTCTTAAATAATACATAAACTTCCCTTTAAGTAGCTGGTTAAACATTTTTTAATTATTGGATACATTTCTTTTCTGCATATTTTCAAGATCTTTTTAGGGCTGCATGGGAAACTTGGTAAATATTGGTGTTTACAAGAAAAAATGGGAAATAGGGTATGTTGGGGAAATTTTAGGAATCTATGGCATTTTCTACAATGCCAGGGGAGAATGTCACCTGCAAGAGGCGTTTTTGGTCTAAAAAATATTAAGCGTTCTCAACCGGCACTATAGAAAATACCATAGATTCCTAAATATTCCTTAACATGCTCTATATATCAAAAATTCATCCATAAACACCCTATATATCCAACGGAGCCTAGGCTGCAAGTTGGGGCTAGGGAATCCTCGAGTACTTTATTTCAGAAAGGACATATCAATATTTAAAAAAAGCATCCTAACTTGTGAAGCTGGTCCAGTTTTAACTCAGGTAGGAATCATGCGCTGATATGCTTGCAGGCTCAGGGTTTGCTCACAGAGCAACTGGTTTACAGGGAAATAATTTACAACATGCATGCAATGTCATGAGATCTACAGGGCTGCTTGTTAAATACAAAATTAAATTAAAAAGAGGAAAGTTGATTACCAAAGAAATGGTCAAAAATAAATCTGATGGTATAGAAGGGAAAACCCAACACTTTGAGCACATATCGCTCAATATCAGGGTACCGATATCTTGGAATTCTTATCATCCAGGATAAACTTATCTCCACTCTACGGGTACCATTTTGCGTACTATCAATAGCTTTAAGGGCTTGAATAATTTATTCTCTCTTGTATCCCTTCTTTCAACTTGGAGCTCTCAAGTCTCATCTCATCAAATTATGGTCTGAATTTGAGAGACGTCAGATGAGCGGAGTCAACTGTTCCGGCTCAATATTATTGTTGCTTAAGGTCAGAGATGAGGATCCATGCTATCTGCATTACTTTTCGTTTCAAGAGCTAAAGTATCCACCATTGTGGGGGACCTAACTGATGCATCACAAGTAAATAAGTTCATAGGGAATAATATATATGAGGAAAAGCAAGTGAACCTGTGTGCCAATATTCAAAAGTTGTTGAGCCCTAGTCTCAAGGAGGAAGATGATTGATAACAACTTTTAATTGGGTGTTGGTGTAGGGTATGTGTTGAACAAATATCCTCTGCCTTTTCTGTGTTATTTTTATGCTCCAACATTAAAAAAAATAAATCATAAGTTCTAACCCTAAACTCTAAATCCTACAAAATACACCATATATCATAAACCTTAAACTTATTTTTTTAGTGTTGAGGCATAAATATGAGCACCAAAAAAAAAGGATGATTTATATTCGTATGTGTTCCGTACCGTTTATGTTTAATTATATATCTACATTTTTTTATGTTTCTGAAAGAATATTTGAGTGAGGAAATGATATTATGGGATAAAAACGAATAACCCCTGCATGAAAAGATTGTCGATTAGGGTTTTAAAAGAGAAAAAAAATAAAGATTACCCGAAAGCAAGGAGCCAATACAAATTGAGATGAATAACAATAAAGTTGATAGGGATTTTCAACTTTGTGAATACCTCCCCCACTTTGGGTTGAGAGATAAGAATGGCAAATTCTGCCAGGCTGTATAAGATCAGAGTCGAATCTTTGAGATTCATAGAGCTGAATAATCAGTGCAGAAACACTCAATTGGACATTATATGCGACAATGGCGTGAGTTGGAGAGTCCTGTACCTTTTATGTTTTAATGTTTTTGTTTTGTTGTATTTTGGCGTGAGAAGCTTTTTACCGCTCAAATGAAACATTAGCAAATGTCTTAGAAACTAGGTGGTTTAGACGATGGCCAATCCAAATACAAGTGCAATTTCATTTTTTTTGGGCAATCAATTTTATTAATGATAGAAATCAAAATATTTTTTTACATGTCTCGTTAAAAAAACCCTCTGCATTAAAAGGAGAAAAAAGAGCGCACGTAATAACTAAATACAAAGAACATAAACATCTATCCGATTCAAAAATAAAAGACTTAACCGTCAAATAAGTGCTCAAACTATACCTTTTTTTAGATAGGTACCTAAACTTGGTTTTGGGCCGATTAGGTGTCTAACGTTTTCTTTCGTGATCCAAATATGTGCCTTATCATAACGGACTTTAATTTTTTGTCGTTATCCAATGAAAATCGTACACGTGGCAGTATTAAACGTTTACTAATTTTTTTAAAAAAAATAAATCAAAAAATTTAAAATATCTTGAAATTTTCAAATAATCTCAAAATAGCCCCCAATCCCTAAACCCTCAAATTCGGCCACTCTCACGGAGGTTGGTTGCATTTTTGGCGACGGAATGAAGCGCCCTCCTCTCGCCGAACAACCCACACACCGTTCATCGTCCGTTATGTCGCATTCTTCGCAAATTATTCGAATGAACTATTCAACAATTTAGGCGTTTCGTACGGCGTCGGTCGATTTCCAACGACGAGGTGGTGGGATAAATGGTTGTGATGGAACAACCCACACACCTTTCATCGTCCGTTATGTCGCATTCTTCGCAAATTATTCGAATGAACTATTCAACAATTTAGGCGTTTCGCACAGCGTCGGTCGATTTCCAGCAACGAGGTGGTGGCGTGGCAATCGGCGGCGAAATCAAGTCAAATCGGGATTTGGGTTTCGGGGTGTTCGGGATTTCAAAATTTGGGGCTATTTTGTGAAATTTGAGGTTATTTTGTTTCATTTATTTTTAAATATAATTTTAGAAATTTAAGAAAATGACATGTGTTAGATAACGGAAGTTAACGGTGAAAATTAACGGATAATAACGGTAGGGCACCTATTTGAGTAACTTTGAAAACGTTAGGCACATATTTGTCCCAAAACAAAGTTTAGGCACCTAACTAGTAAAAATAGTATAGTTTAGACATTTATTTAACTGTTAAGCCAAAATAAAAACGTCAACCCAAGACATACACAAGACCATATACTGACCGACCAATCACCTAACAATGTCATACTACAAATCCGATACATGAATGATCTTCTTCCACCATTTAATGTCAGCACACAGGAACAAAGAGAACCAGACAATCCATTAATCTTCAGCAACTAACGCAGACCCGTATCTCGAAACGTATGTCTTGGACTGAGAGTAGCAGAAACACCCAACAGCCATAAGAAAGAATTGTGTAAAAAGAACTAGAATCCCACATTTCTTGAGAAAATTATTAGGAATAATGTTTTAAATTATTTCTTATTTTTGAGCTTGTAATGTAAGAGTAGAATTAAGGGGTTGAATTTGTGTGCACGAAAATAAAGTTCAAGAAGCATATGTAGTGTAAATTGATGAATTTTCTACCCTTCGCATGAGTAAAACATGAATTTTGATGTTTTTTGAACTGTCCACAATATTTTTAGAATAACTGTGTTATTTTTCGTTGCCTTCTATCTAAAGATATACGCTAACTATTCAAAAAAATACGCTAACTATTAATATATATATATATATACACACATATATACGCTAAAAATAGCCTTCCAGTTCCAGCATCCTTACATTCTTACTCAATTCATTGACCACATTTCTCTACTCAAACACTTCCTGCGTTGTGTGTAGTTGAGTTGATTGAGTGTTACTGTCCTGTTCTTGTTGTTGATTTCTATCTAAAGATATATACAACTTCAGTTGTTACCAACTACAATATACGACTCGAAGAATTTATGAAAAAAATCCTCCTCCTTCCTTTGACATTTCTTATGACCGCTAGATAGAACTAAAGGTGACAAAATAAGCTCAAATCTAGAACTGTACCTAAAATATTCAAGTCCAATAAGATTTGAGTCTAAAAATATTTGAACCTAAAAAAATCACTATAACTTGAAAAAATGAATTCGAAAAAGGCCGAAGCCTGACAAGTCCAACTTTATATTTAAAACTAAAAAATAATCAAATTATAACCGTGAAACTTAAATGAGATGATAAGGATTTTTTTACTTTAATTAATGAACGAGGGTTTGAGTAGCTTTAAAATTTGTAATTAACGTCTATACATATATGAACTAACAAAATATGAAAAATTTGTCACTGAGCTCGTTTCGAAAAATACGTTGAAAAATCAAATCATACTCATACGTCTATACCTAAAATTTTTCACATGGTATCATTCGGCATAGGTCCTGACATCGTTTTTACTTCCGCTGTTGATGAGACATTCCGACGATACTGGCATCCGCCGATTGACTTCCTATCTCACGGAGTTGTGTTTGCTTCGTCATTCTCCCCCACCATGTTTCAGATTTCATTCCTAAATCAGATCGTCAATCTGATTTTCCACATGTATATCGATTGTCCAGATTCGAAAAATCTATACAAATTATTTCCTCCATCGTCGATTGCGTTTTTTTTTTCCGTTCGCTGCTTCCTTTGCTGCTTTGGTAGTGCTTTTCGATTTCATCATCTGCCGTTGTTCAGATCTGTTTACAGTTACACCGTTCGTCTGCGATGTTGTGATATGATTGGGTGAGACCGTAATTAGTTTTTAGGTTAGTGTTTGTTTGTTGCTGCTTATTTCCTCTGTTAGTTAGCAATAAGTTTTTCAATCTGTGCTTGCTGCCGTCGGTAACTGTAGTCGTCTTTGATTTGTATTGGTGATCTGATTCAGTTGGGCCATAACGATCCTATTTGCTACAGTATTGCAAGAGCATTTTCTGTTGGTTCATTTTCGGCCTTGCTATTGCCTACCAGTTACTGCTCTTTGATTTCTTATCTGCTCATTGGTTGTTCACCGAGAAAGTTGATCATTAACACCTGCCAGATTGGATGGTATTAATCTTGTTGAAGTTTAGTACACTCAATTATGCTCACTGCTGGCTATAGATTCAGTCTTTGGTATTGGTCTAATCAATGGTCATGGTCTTAGTTGATTCACTAATTTTGGAAGTTGGTGATAATCTATTATTGTTGAGTGCTGGTTGCTCTTGCCACAGTTTATTGTTGATATCAGTTTTCTTATGAGTTCTTCATTGCTGGTTCATGTAACCGATAGATTTTCGAAGGATTTTGGAATGAAAAAAAAGTTGGACAAAAAAGTGAATAAAGAAGAACGAAAGGATGAAAGAAGACCTTCGACTTTCAGTAAACCACCAAGTAAAAAATACAAATTTTATTTCTAAAAGACTGCCGGATGAGAGAATGGTGGTTGAAGGAAGAAAATATTTTTTTTCCGTGTACTAGCTTTATCAGCTCACAGTAATTGTTCACAACACTGTTGGTTTAGCATCTCAACAGTTTGAAGTTCAGAAAAGTAGTGTGTAATGTCAGCTCATCTCACGAGTGCAATGAAGCTTTCAATTTGGTCAGAGAGATTAGAAAGAGAAGAAGCCAGGTGAATGTTAGACTAGTGACTAATTAGTTGTTAATTGGTTGTTGGTTTGTTATTAGAATTAGTTGGGCCGTTGTAAAGTTTGTTGGAGTTTGGGAATAAATACCCAAGTCATTGTATTGGGCTGGAGCCATCTTTAGTCATTGTTTAATAAAGGTTTAAATGAAAAATAAGTGCCTAAAGTATGTCTTTTTAAACTTTAGGTGCCTAAAGTATTTTTTTATAAAAATAGGTGCACAAAGTTTCAAAAGTTATAATTTTATGTGACTAAAGTATTTTTTTGTAAAAATAGGTGCCCAAAGTTTTAAAAGTTAAAATTTTAGGTACCCCAAATATGTCAATTGTCAAGCATTTATTGGTTAAAAAAATTTCACTCATTAAATGTCAGACACCTAAAATTATAACTTTCAAAACTTTGAACACTTATTTTTATAAAAAAAATACTTTAAGCTACTAAAGTTAAAAAAAGTATACTTTTGGCACCTATTTTTCATTTAAGCCTTTAATAAAAGAAATTATATTCCTTTTTCTATTATAGTTTCTCTAACACTAAACAAACATTCTTTATCTCCTCTTATCACCGTTCACCATTTTATCATCGTCCGGTAGAGGTCTTTAAAAATATTCGATCCGGTTGACTCGACTTGACGATCCAACGACTCTAACCTTAAAAAGTCGGATGATTCTTTAAAAAATTATTTGATCTGACGGGGTACCCAACCCGGGATTTTTTTTTAATAGTTGGGTCGGGTTTAGGCCAAATTTTTTTTGTAACCGGGTACCCGAACCGAACCTATACTCTTAATATATTTATTTTTTAGTTTTAAATTATTTTTTTTATTTTAGGTCCTTAATATTTTTACCTAAAACTAATTTAAATCTCTAAATTATTTTTATGTTTGTATTATGTACTTTTAAGTTTTAGATTTTTCAAATATATTTTTTGAAGGTATTACATTCTCATGTCGGGATTCAAAAGAAAAAACGAGATTAATATTTTTAATATCTCTTTGGTGATGAACTTTAATATATATACATAAATATTTCATCTTAAAACTAACTTCAAACCACTAATTTTTGTATTTTGATTATGTATTATGAGCTTTTAAATTTTATGTGTTTACTATGTAATTTTTAAAACTTTTAAATTCAATAAATAAATAAATATGTGAATCGGGTACCTGTTACCTGATTTTCTAGGTATCCATATTTTACGGATTTCCAACTAAAATAGACTAAAATACGGGCCGACATATATAGTACTTGGGAAAACCGAATACCCATTTTTTAGAATGAACATCCCTAGTCCGACCACTGTGACCGCTTTCTCGCACGTATCACCTGTGCCGGGAAAATTTTCTCATACTTCCCCGTACGAACCCTTTCAGTCTCGAGCTTCAGGAGAATCATTAAAGGATAGGTGAAACCTCAGCACTTTTTATTCTTTACCCGTTTAACATGATAAAAAAATTGGGTAAAATACACCTTTCATCACTCAACTATCTTCTTACTTCTATTTTGGTTACTTAACTTTCACAATTTTCAATTTAATAACTGAAATTTATATATTGAACAATTTTTGTCACTCTAAAATTATTATTTTCAAAATTTTTAATATTATTAAATATAAAAATAATTTAAATAAATAATTAAATTGTATTTTTTATTATTAAATTTAAAATATAAAAAAAAATCATCGCCGGCCTTTGAAATCGGCAGTCGTTTGATCCCAAATTGCACTAGGAGACTAGCTTTGAGACGTTGAGTCAGTATCTGGTGGTTGTTTCACCGAAAAATATCCCGAAATATGTGAATCTAGACTGAAACTTTTCGGTTTTCTCACTTTTGATCTCATATTCATGGATTTCATAGCATTTTTCAGCAAAATGGATGTCGAATTTGGACTTAGAGGACCGGGATAAAGCGATTTGTAAAATATGAGACCGAACGACTACCATCTACTGTAATCGGTGGTGGCTTCCGACGACGGCGAACGGTGGATAGGGTTTTATTTTTTATTTTAAGTTATTTTTATATAAAAAAGTAATAAATATAAAAATATTAATAAAATAATGTAGAGGGACTAAAACATGAGTAATTTAAAAGTTTTGTTATTAAATTAAAAATTTTGAAAGTTGAATGACCAAAATATGAGTGAAAAATAATTGAGTGATGAACAGTGTATTTTATCCTAATAAAATATAGAGACCAAGTTAGAAAAAGTTTTGAGCAAAGGTTCAGCTACTTGGTGAGAAACAACGATAGATCATACTTTAGTTTTCGAGAGAGTGTCTGCACAAGCACGATACATGCAAACACAAGGGTGTAAATGAACCGAGCTTGAACGAATAAAATTATGTTCGTATTCGTTTGCTTATTTTTAAATGTGTTTTTGTTTGGTTCGTATTCGTTTAAAATTTTAATATTATGTTCATGTTCGTTTTTTTATTTTTAAAGGTGTTCGTGTTCGTTTGTTTAGTGTTCACGGACATGTTCGTTTAAGTGTTCGCGACATGTTCGTTTAAGTGTTCAACTGTTCATGAACGTGTTCATTTAAATGTTCACGAATGTGTTAGTTTATTTATTCGCGAACATGTTCGTTTATATGTT
Source organism: Hibiscus mutabilis (assembly GCA_019671005.1). Taxonomy (NCBI): domain Eukaryota; kingdom Viridiplantae; phylum Streptophyta; class Magnoliopsida; order Malvales; family Malvaceae; genus Hibiscus; species Hibiscus mutabilis. Next base: position 43,914,848 of record CM033752.1, on the reverse strand, counting down.
CATAAATGTTAACTAAATTAACAATAAATAAAACAAAAGCAACAAAATAAAACTTACATTTCAACATGAACTTATATAATATCCTTAGCAACAACAAAAATTAGTATTTAGATACATCTACATGTATTTTCATCCTATAAACGAGCTTGTTCGTGAATATAAACAAACCGAACATACCTCTGTTCGTGCTCATTCATTTATTAAACGAACATAAAAAATTGTTCATAATCGTTTATTTAGCTTAGTAAAAGAACGTTATACGAACGGTTCGTCGAACGCTCTGTTCATTTACACCCCTACATATGGAACAGATCAATGGCGGAACTCAACACTATATATTGAAGGAGCCATTTAAAGATGTTTAATTTAGAGGGGGCAACTGTATAAATTATATGTTTTTAGGAGACTAAAAATACAATTTACCATTATTCTAATTTAAAATTTTCTAATCTTTAAAATTTTTAGACTTAAATGAAAAATATGTGCCCAAAGTATGTCTTTTTTGAACTTTAAGTGACTAAAGTATTTTTTGTAAAAATAGATGCCCAAAGTTTTAAAAGTTATAATTTTAGATGCCTAAAGTATTTTTTTTGTAAAAATAGGTGCCCAAAGTTTCAAAAGTTAAAATTTTAGATACCCAAATATGTCACGTGTCAAGCATTGATTGGTTAAATTTTTTTTAACACCCATTAACGGTCAGACACCTAAAATTATAACTTTTAAAACTTTAAGCACTTATTTTTACAAAAAAAAAATACTTTAGCACCTAAAGTTCAAAAAAGTATACTTTGAACACCTATTTTTTATTTAACCCAAATTTGTAAAAGGGTCGTAACCCCGCCGGTCACTTAAAATACTGCCCTTGGAATGGATGTTTCTCGCGTTTTGGTCTTTAATAGATAAGAACACCATTTGACATCATTCAATATAGGTACATCACGATTGTTTTGTGTAAAATCTGCTTGGAATTATATGTTACATTCATTTCAAACCATTTTACGCTCGAAATTGAGACTCTTTTCTCGAAGAGATTGCTTGTATTAGATGAAATGCGAACAACATAACAACATCAGGAAGACAATGTGGAATTGAAGATGCATCAAGTCATGCCCCTTGTCTTAATTCTCTAGTTTCTTTTGGTTTTGGAGTATGGACTTTGAGCTAATAATCGGGTAGGTCTACGGTGCGACATCAACTGAAAATATTACAAAACACGAAACTTAAAATTAAAAATGTCACTTTTCGATAACATTTTAGGTTGGTGTTTTGCGATAACATCGATACTTAGAGATAATTTTCAATACTTACAAAAACATAAAATGTTATCAGAAACAATAAGTATTGATACTCAAATCTAAGTTTCGATACTTAACCACCAACTAAAAATGTTATTAGAGAGGGTAGCATTTTCAGTTTTAAATTTTATGTCTTATAATATTTTTAATTGGTGTCGTACCGTAATTACACCGTATCATACTTTATGTCAGACTTACCCCTAATAATCGAACATGGTTTAAAACATCAGGACTATAATCCCTTGATTTAGACGTCATATTTGCCCATACATATGCTCTAGAGGGTCACTATGTGCCGCATTTTTTCTACGGAATATACATTGGGATTTCAGACAAGGTGTGCGATGTTTAATAATGGCCGCCTTCCGCACACCATATAAGATTCATGGCCAAGTTTTCGGTTGTCTTGTACAAGTGGACCCACAATCCAATTATAGGGCCTTGGGTTGCTTAAAGGCTCTTGAGTTTTGACCACTACAAAGTCCAACACAATTCGAACGCCAAAACTTTAAAGACAATAAACCAGCAATAATGGCTCGTAACGCGGTGGTCATTACTGCACCGTTAGAGGATGGCCGAGGCGTAATTGAGCGCAGTAGAAAGCTTGTGAAGCTTACCCTTCAAGCGCAGGAGGTGAGTCGAGTGAATCAGGCAGCCTTGTCTGTCCAAGATTATGCGTCGGTGTAGTGATCCGCTCCCTCGAGTTTTTAGATCAAGGTAAATACGGATGCAGTACGACGAGACTTGGACGATTATGCCTTATTTGGTGGTGTTGCTCGAGATAGTATTCGGGCTTGGCGTTTTGGTTTTATAAAATTTATTGGGATTTGTTCGGTTGTTGATGTGGAGCTCTAGAAGGCTTATGTTGGTCTTAAATTTGTATGTGAAGCTAGATTTCGACACGTTATTCTCGAACTGGATAGTATTGAAGCTATTCGGGTACTTCAAAGGGATTCTGTGGGCTTTCATAGTTTGCATGGTCATTTGAAGGAGTTATGAAGTCGTCCATGAAATATTCAGGTTCAGCATGTTCGTCGGGATAAAAATCAGGTTACAGATGTTCTCGCAAAGTTTGCCACATTTGATAGTATTGCTGTCGAGTTTTTTGCCGAGCCGCCTGCTTCCCTTATTCCTTTGCTTAATAAGGATTTGGTTATGCGTTAGTTTGTTGATTTTAGGTTGAGTTTCTGTGTTCTTGTTTGTTTATTTTATATTTTCTTAATAATTTTTTATGTATTATTTTTTATTTAGAATATAAATTTTTTTAATGAGATACAACATTCTTATGTATAATTTTTTTTTTTAAGTAAAATCATGCCTTTTACAAAAAAAAAAAAAAAACCGCAGCTATGCCTATGAAGCGTAATTTCATTGAAAGCGCCATACCTATAGCCATAGGGCATTCATTACTTTACACCGAAGTGACAAAGCTGGAAGCCACTACTTATTTGATCCAGGGATGAACACAAAATACGCTGGAGGGAGCAGTCACAAAAAAAAAATTCATAAATGATTTAAGAAAATTTTAAATATATATTTTTATATTAAAAATTTATTTTCACTTTTCTTAAAATTTTATAAATTTATCTTTCTAATATAAAATTATACGTTGGTCCCTAATCTTGACAAATCTTAACACTTTTCAAACTTATTTTTTTTCGTTCTCTTGCTTGTTTCTCTTTTATCTTCAAACAATTTTTTTTAGTCTTTTTGGCCTTTTAACTTTTGTTAACTTTACCGTGTTATCCTTTAAAATTGCCAAATTAACTCAAATATGATGGAAAAATAATATTATTTTATTTTTTATTGAAATATTGACATCATTTATTTTTTCTGTCATATCATAAAAAACTAAAAGATGATAAACTGTAAAATATATACTACATGTTTTAGTGATTTTTTAAATTTTTTGATTATGCGACATAAAATGGTTAACAACTTAAAGGCAACGTTATTATTCCATTACATTTATGGGTGAAAATTGGGGGAGAAATATTCGAAAATTGTGTGGATTCGAATCAATTGTAATATGAAATAACCGAAATCTTCATCTACGGGGATGAGAAAGTTTTATCACCAAAACTCAAATGGGGATGAGGATTGCTATATCCGAATTGTAAGGATAACCAAACCGTAGCCGTATAAATAACTTGTGGAGATCCCCGAAAAATATCTGCAAAGATTCCGATATTTTACAAGATTTTTAAAATATGTCTTATTATCAAAATTTCAGTCTATCAAGATATTTGTGTCTTTTGTTTAAACCTTATTAAGTTTGAGTGACATCTCTAGTAATTTACCTTTTTTAATTAAGAGTATATAATCTATTTATCTCCCTATTTCTGCCGTTCATGTTACCCACAAACCTTGATCCCCTTCTACCATATGTTTAAGTGTATTGAATACATAACTTGTAAATTAAAATTGACCATATATTTTGGTTAAAAAACAGTAAATTTTATTTAACTTTTGGGGATGAGAATTTCTCGAAAACCCGTAGGGATTCGATGGGTATGAGGACGAAAAAATTACCGAAGCATGTAATGAGAATTACCCGAAATCGTACCGGCAAGTGTTGGGGACAAAATGAGAAATGCAAAACCATCCCCACACCGACCGATTTTCACCCTAATCACATTTGAATTAATTTGACTAAAAACAAAAATTCGAGTGTAAAAAGATATGGTACAAGTTTAAGTACCAACATGATTAATCTGATAAAATTAAGGGATAAAAATATCATCACGCCTTCATTACAAAGTTATCAAAATTAGAAACTAATGCCCCCTTTAAGATTGCTTAAAAGAGTTTTTGCTAAAAAAAAAATAGTTTTTGGCCCATAAGCAATACCAAACATATTTTTCAGTGAAAAATCATTCAAAAACTAAGATTTTTAGCTTTTAAAGTGGAAAATCACTTTTAAGTGTAAAGTTATTTTTTATCCTTAATTATTAATACTAATATTAATAATATATCTTTTTTGGTTAAAAAAGAGGTATAACCTAATATATTAAATATAATAATAAAATTATATAAATAATCTATAATCAAATGTAATTTTACTATTTTCACATTAATAATATAAAAGTCTAAAATTTGAAGGAACCTCTTTCATTTCTCCCATTTGCTCTGAGGCGGTTACAAGAATTTTTTAAGTTTTATAGTTTTTCTTTATATTATTTCTTTTTCGTCGATAACCGTTTTGCTGGTTATGTATATAAATAAGATTAATCTTTGCTGATGAATTTTAGTTTCACGTTTTTTTTTGTTTTATTATTGTTTAACTTTGCCAGGTTTATACCATATTTGCTTCTATGTCAGTTCTTTCGCCTGCTTCTATGACAGTTCATTTGTCTGCTTTTATGGTAGTTTCAGTCAACCTTTCGATAGTTTAGAGTACGGGTGACGAGTATTATCGAACTTCTTTGTCAACGAAAGAGGCCGAGCTGTACATGTTATGATTCTTTTTTTGTGGTTGTGTCGAAACGCCAAGGACAAGTAGCGGAAAATTTTTGCTTTCTACAAAGAATACCCAAGGCAATGTAATAGTTTATTGGATTTAATTTCAGAAGCTTTCTTTTGAAGGTATTAAGTTTGGTATTTTAACGTCTTTCACACTCTTAAATTTTACTGCATTTTTTGTTTTAAACTGAACTCTCAATGTTTGAGGTGTGATTCATTTGTAATCCTTTCGCTATTAAATATAATCTAGTTCAAAAAAATTTAAAGGATCCAACTTTGATTTTACTATTATTTCTTTTTTCAAATAGCCACAATATATTATATTTTTTAAATAATCAAAAGTGTCGAGAGATCCGGAGCCCCCGCTTGCCTGCCCCACTCAGCTCCGTCTCTGGATACTTGTAGTGAAAAGAAAGCCAGCACCAACTTTAGTGGATAATCTTGTGCTTTTAAAGTTGGATAAATTAATTATATAAATTTCAATCTAATTGAAATTATAAACCTGAGGTTTAATTTACCCGTTTTCCAAATCTGGGTACTTCAAAATTTCACTTCTCTGAAAGCTAATCTTCGTTAGTACTTTCTTTTCTTTCTTTCCACTTTCATTCGAATTGTGATTTGAGGGTCAGAGGCTTTCGGTTCACTTTCAAGGCTCTTTTTCAGATCTGGGCAGATCTTTCTTGTTACAAATATATATATTTTTTCGTTCTTTGTTTTTCTCCCACCCGAGTACTAGATTTCGTTGTTTGGGAAACATCAAAGGACATGGCTTTAGCTCGGTTTGGTCGACAAGTGAAGCGCCAGCATGGGGTTTGTGTAAAGATGACAGCAGTGGCAATCTTGGGTCTTTGTTTTATTTTTATTTGGTCCATGTTCTCTTCTCCTTCTACTTCTGTTACTGTTCAAAGGGAGAGCTTTGATGACATCGCTGAACCTGTAGCTTCAGGCACAATGGTAAGCAAATTTAAGGGAAACCAATTAGAAAAACATGTTTCAAATGATCACAAAAAGAAGGTTGAATCTAATTTAGAGAAAAAAGATGAGAAAAAGATGAACGGGTTTTTGCCTTTACCTGCTCATGAACATAAATCTGGGAAAAAGAATGAGAAACACGTTTCAACCAGGAAAAAGGACAAGGATAAGCCAAAGTTATCTAGTGAAGTATCAAAAGAGAATCAGAAGGAAGAAGAATCTCAAGGTGAAGAAGCTGAGAAGGAGACAGAAGAGGAGGAAGAAGTAGTAGTGGATGGTGAAGGAGAAGAAAAGGGGGAGATGGAAGGCGATGCTGATCTGGGTGAATCAGTGGATCAAAAGACTGAGGAAGTGGTGCAAAACGAGAATGAAGGGAAGAAGAGAAAGATCAAAGGTCCGGTTTTCGACCCGAAAGCTCATTATGGTTGGAAATTATGCAGCACAAGGAGCAAGTATAATTACATTCCATGTATTGATGTTGAAAGTGGCTTCACAAGGTTGCAGAGCTACAGGCATGGAGAGAGGACTTGCCCGAAAGTCCCTCCAATGTGTCTTGTTCCCCTTCCCCATGATGGTTATGATTCTCCTGTGCGTTGGCCTGAGAGTAAATTGAAGGTATGCATACAGAATGAAGTTAATTTGTTCTCTGTTCCGAATTTGACTATAAGCTGATGCATTTTGAGTTCTTATGCCGTGGCTATCTAATTGTTTTGGCAGATATTGTACAAGAATGTGGCTCATCCGAAGCTAGCAGCATATATGAAGAACCATAATTGGTTGATTAAATCTGGGGAGCATTTGATGTTTCCTCAGAACCAGTCCGAATTCAAGGGTGGAGGTGTTCACTACCTTGAATCCATTGAAGAGGTGAGCCTTTCTTGTAGCATGTTTTAACAAAGTTTTACGGGAGTTCTGAACTTAAGTTCCAGATGTTGGAAGATGTTAAAAATCATTAATTAGTTGAGCATAAATTTACCGGACAAGAGATCTTTCTAAGGATTTCATTATATGATAACAAACTCATCTCCTTCTGATTGCCATCAAACTTAAAAGATCTATGTAGATAAATATAGTTATATTGCAAAATATGCTTTATATATAATGGAAATTGAATTTGTAATCATGTGTTCAATGAACATTGCAGTTACCTTTTTCTTCCTGATTAGTTTGGCCCTCTGTAGAACATGCCTGTTAATTTTGCACTTTCCTAACTTAAAATGATATTTGTGAAGTTCCTGTTGCCTAGAATAGACAACTTTTTACAGACTGTACCGGTATATTTCTTAGGTATAGAAAGTAAGCTTCACTGATAGCCATTGAACATTTATGTTGCAATCCTTTCCTTGTTTCATTTTTTAAAAAATTTGAGTGGATTTTCTTAGATGGTACCAGATATTGAATGGGGGAAGAATATGCGTGTAGTGCTGGATGTTGGATGCTCAGATTCAAGCTTCGTGGCCTGTCTTCTTGATAAGGACGTATTAACATTGTCACTGGGCTTGAAGGATGATCTTGTTGACCTAGCACAGGTTTCCCTTGAACGTGGTTTTGCAACAATTGTTAGTCCCTTTGCAAGAAGACGACTTCCGTTTCCTAGTGGAGTTTTTGATGCTATTCACTGTGGTCAATGTACAATCCCTTGGCATTCCCATGGTATTTTTTCCCTTGCTTTTTCCTGTAAATTTTATTTCATATTTTAAGTATCATCGATATTCATAATATGGAACCTGCTTTGCTTTTGTTTTCAATTTTCAGAGGGTAAGCTTCTTCTAGAGATAAATAGGATTTTGAGGCCTGGTGGATACTTTATTTTGTCAACTAAACACGACAGCATCGGGGCGGAAGAAGGTAAGGACTTTTCATTTTTACAGTTAATTATGCTTTGAACACGGAAATAAATGTTGCCATATGCCTTCTCTTGAAAATAGTAGTCTGTCAATCCTCCAAATATGAACATAGGATTTGTACCATCTTGACTACTTTGTAAAATTCTTGGAATGTATCGAGTCTCATCTTTTGGACTTCCCTTGCTGCGTTGTAGAAAGATTTTACGAACTACATGGAACTTAACCTGCTGTTATATTATGGTTGGTGTGTCTGCCACTCACAGTTTTTGCCCCAGGCCATGTGTTTTATCATTTATGCGCTTTCATTTTCATAACTAGGATGCACTGTTTTTGGCCTTTTTAAAAAATATCTACAAAAAAGAACTGCCCTTTTATTTTGTATGATGATATTCACCTTTGAGAAAAACTTCAATACACGGTTTGTGTCATTTTAGTTTTAGGGGTTAGGGGTTTAGTTTAGGTGTTTGGGTTGTAGGGTTTAGAATTTAAGGTTAATGTTTAGAATTTAGGGTCTAGGGTTTAGTTTTTTAGGGTTTAAGTTTAATTTTGATTTATAATAGAAATTTACACAGCCTGTGTATCAAATTTAAACCCTTCACCTTTAACACTATTGTTTGTTCCAGCTACGAACACATTGACTTCTTCAATCTGTTGGAATATTCTGGCTCATAAAACAGATGATGTCAGTGAAGTGGGTGTTAAGATATACCAGAAGCCTGATTCCAATGATATATATGTGTTGAGGAGAAGGAAAAATCCGCCTTTATGCAAGGAGAATGAAAATCCGGATGCTGCCTGGTAAGCTCAGATACACTTGCTTTACATATCTGTGCTTATCCCTAACATAATGGTAATTTAAACCTAATTTACTTGGTGGCTGCAATTTTTTTTTACTGATAGGTATGTTCCTATGAAAACTTGTTTGCATACCATTCCATCTGCAATCGAACAACACGGGACGGAGTGGCCTAAGAGGCTCGAAACATATCCGGAATGGTTAAACAACAAAGAAAAAGCAATTGATGATACCAAGTACTGGAAAAATATTGTTGACAAGTCCTATCTTACCGGAATGGGTATAGACTGGTCAACTATCAGGAATGTGATGGACATGAAAGCTATCCATGGAGGGTATGTTTACATCGCAGCAAAATTCTAGTAATATTGAGGATCCCCTCTAATCTAAAACTATAGGACCTCATTTCTTCTTCTCCTTCGGTTTTGGAAATTTATTATCAATCGTGAAATGACGTTGAAATGTTTTGCTCGAAAACAGATTCGCTGCTGCACTCTTACAACAAAAAATTTGGGTGATGAACGTGGTCCCCATCCATGCACCAGATACACTTCCCTTCATTTTTGAACGCGGACTGGTTGGCGTCTACCACGACTGGTGTGAACCTTTTGGGACTTACCCTAGATCGTATGACCTGTTGCATGCCGATCATTTTTTCTCGAGGCTTAAAAACAGGTTAGTTCCCATTGAATTTTACTGTCATCTGCACTGATGGTATTGTCTATCCTCTGATCGCTCTGATTGGTGGATTGATCAAGTCATTGTATAACATCAAAAACATCACCTTTTGCAGGTGCAAGCACCCTGTTTCGATCGTTGTTGAGATGGACCGTATTCTACGTCCCGGAGGTTGGGTGATCGTGCGTGATAAAGTTGAGATACTCGATCCATTTGAGGCAATTTTGAGAAGTTTACATTGGGAGATCAGAATGACTTATTCTCAGAACAAGGAGGGTATTATATGTGCGCAGAAAACTACATGGCGACCTTGACATCACTGTATACTTGTACATTCATAAATTTCACAAACAAATTGCATTTTTCTTCGTTGTGTTGCCCTTACATCCAAACACAATTTGTGAACCGTGGACTCAAATTGTGCGACATATCTGTAAATCAATCATCATATTTAACACGGCTGATTCAATTTGATCTTCTCAAAGTTCATAATGAAGCTTTTTTTTTTTGTTTCACTTTAGGTGGCTATGTCCGATTCAAATGGTAGATTTCAGCCTGTACCTTTATTATAGCCATATTCTCTGAAAACAATTTTGACTTCAGCCATTTTATTTGTTGAGGGCGAAAGCTATTAGTTGAAGAGTGGTCTGGTTTGGGCTCATAATTTTTTAAAACCGACCTCTGAAAATGACGAACACAATTAAAAGAACTAAAAGCCGAATCTGGTCTTACGAATTTTTATATCGACTATAAGCAGTTGTCATCGAGAAAACATCATTTTCAAAAGATATCGAGACCTAATGTGTACACACTTGGGTCATGTTCGTACTGGGAAATGTCCCCATCCGTTCTCGCTTTAAACGTATTGTTCTGTCCTTTTGTCGGACTTCCTCTGTTTTTATTTTTAATCCTATCTCCCACTGTAATCTTAAAAATTGCTAACTTGTCATTTTCCGATCACCTTTTTTGGTAAAAGATGATCGCAGATTACAAGTGTATTAAAAGCACTTGTTTAGCATGTTGAATCCAGAAATCCTTTCTAAATAAACCCTTTACATTCTAAGAGTCTGGGAATCACAATATATCAAAATATTAAGTGTTACTACTTGATTATTCTTTTCATATGTTTCTCTGGTTGAGATGTTGTCAAAGATATACAATAACCAATAGGAAGTAATATCTTCTCTTCAACTATTTTCTCTTCTCTCCAAGAAATTTTTTTTAACTCTTGCGCGCTCTCTCTCATCGACCACCAGCCGTCTGTGGTCTGGTGGGGTCCCTTCAAGTTAAATAAGTCTCTTATACTTTTGTTAGGGAGATTGTTCCTATGACGGTTGAAAGCATCGCCCTTGGAGCTTTCTCTACATCTCTTGCGTCGGAATTTTAAGGGGATTCAGTTCCTTCATAGAACGGTGTTCCGTCGCTCGCTTGGATGGTTTTTCTCGTCGCGGTCGGAGGTTTGACGGCGTCTTTACCGCTGGCACTTTTGGGTCCAGTCCTTGATTGATTGGTTTTGTGTTTTTTTTCTTCTGTTTTTTGGTGTTTGTCTTCGTTCTCTCTTCGTTTCAGTGCAGGTAAGGTCGTGTTCGGAGTGGATCTACTCATGTTGGTGGTTCGGTCGTTGTTTCGGCTCTATCCCGCCTTCCCATGCCCCTTTAGCCTTCGCCTTATCAAGATCTGATGCGTCGCTGCTGTTGGATGCTCTTGCTGCATTTTGTTCACCGCCGATATACTCGTCATGCAGTTTAGGCACATGGTTGTTGATTTCTTCGTTTTTCGATCTCATTTCTCTCCCCCTGTGTTCTGTTGATTCTTTTACTCTTTTGTTCTGTTTTTGTTTTTTTGGCCTTGTTTTTCTCCCTCGGCTCTGTTAGCCGTTCTTTCTTCAGCGTGTTTAGCCGTGTTTCTTTTTCGGTCTCTTTGTATTGTTATTTGTTATGAATGCCAGTTTTCTTTGTTAAAAAATATATACAATAACCAGATTGGCAAATGTGGCCCTGAAAATGTTAAATCAAATCATTCAAATGTGTGACTGGATGACAGCAAGGTTTGTGTTGGAGCCCAAACTCAGGTTACTACTAAAATACAGTCCTAAAAACAGTGCTCAGCATTAGCAACAATAACATCTCAATTTTCAAATCAGCCTCTTGCAGTTGCAGACAACAATCCAAACAAAGAAAAAAGAGAATCGTTGAATCTATTCCGGTCTGTCAGGAAAATATTAGATTCAAATCTTGATGCTTGATTATGCACTAATGAATCTCAACCAACCTGCCGAAGAGTGTTTTCAAGCATGAAAACTGTATTCCAAAAACAATTACCAACTTCCATTCTATTGAAGCCAAGTGAATTTTAAAGCAAGGGATGTCCTTAACATCTGCTGTAGTCCGTAGAAATTAGAATAAATTGGCGAGACATACTGTACAGTCGGCAACTTCAATCAAACAGTAGCTTTGCTTGAGATTTTCGGGTGGGGAATATTTAACAAAACAACTTCTCGAAAGCTTTAGTGGGTACAGATAAGGAGGGTCCTACTGGGAAAGAGTGAAAACTCTTCACTTCCTCCTGCAAATTGCAATAACTAGACTAGTGTTTTCACTTTTGTCTATCATTAGTGTCTCAAACTAGAACTAACTCCACGCGCGGCGCCATTATATCAACTCCGGGAATCACTTGCCACTCAAGTTTCGTGGTACAGAAGAACCCAGCAATATCAGAGATTTGCCCCATTGCCGCGCTTCGGGTTACTGAGGCAGCTGGAGGCTGGTTGCTGGTATAGGCATAGCTACAATTACAATTTATAACTCAGCCTCTGTTCCATACAAGTCAGAGGCAAAGCTGGTACTGGTACCAGCAAAATACCTCTATCCTCCCACCTTTTAAATAATCAATCCTGATTTCAACTTTACCCCCTCATTCAATGTCACCAAACATTAAAACTCCTACATAATGGAGTTGAAATAAGCACAACCTTTAATTTCCAAAATTATTAATACAGTAGCTACTAGCTACTCTTTCTTTTCCTTTTATGTGATTAAGTTTTTTAGTATTTAAAAACATGACAAAGGAACAAAAATAGAGTAAACTAAACTATTGCTAATAATAATCAGAATAAAAAAATAGTTTGACAATAAAAGCTGTCTTTGCTACCTTTAACTTTAAGCTTTGTTTGTTTATACAGAAAAACATATGGGATAAAGAAGATGGTTAAGAAAGCCTAATTACTGCAATCAGGGAAAAGAAAAAGCGAGGTCCTTTGTATTGTGCTTTTCTGTGTTTACATTTGAAACAGATAAACTGATAAAGCAGCAAATTTGATGAAACCAAGAAGCTTTCATCATGAAAGCTGGAAACTTCATCTTCATCCTACTCAAACATGAAAAACTAATCATTTTAATCTTTCCTTTCTTGCAGCTACCTTATTATATATGTTGTAAACAAGAAGGGAAAAATGGATTTACCAGCTCAGTGAAGACAAATTGAAGAAATTTTAGATGCTCTTTCTGGGTTTGCTTTTCCTTCTTGTTCTCCTTGTTGGAGGCTCCCTTCGTGCCACTGGTTGTCCCTCTCCTTTCTTCATGCTTCCCATGGAAGTTGATGAAGCCTCTGCTTCTGCCTTTGCTTTTGGCTTTTCTTCTTCTTCTTCTTCTTCTTGTTCCTCGGTAGTTTTTAGTTTCTTTGATTGACTCTCAGAAACTTCAGCTGCTTCCTCTTCTTTTATTTCTTCACTTTCAGTTCTCTCAACAATCTTTCGTGGTCTACCTCTCTTTCTAGGAGTCTGAGGCTGAGATTGTTGCTGGGGTACATCTTCTGCTGCTGATGAAGCCTCAGCCATTGCCACCGAAAGTTGTTTGGTTTTTTGAGGCTTCTTCTTCTTACCCATCAATCTTTCCTTATCAATAAGCTTTCATTCAACAACCTCAAAATAAAACCATCAAAATCAAATCTTCAATGACTTTTGTTTTACTATCCTTTTTAATGCCTGAAGCTTCTGTTTATTGAATCCAAAAGAATTCATTCAAAATATGCCCCTAGTCATGTATTTGTTTATACAACACCCTACAGCAACTGGACCAATAACTTTGACCAATATCAAGATTCTGGAAACCCCATTAATACCTTCTCTTCCCTTTTTTCCGTTTCTTTTCCTCTTATTCTATATATACTATACAATCTGCAACCAAATACCAATAGCAAAAGTAATTGATTCTATTTGCAGAGAATAAACAAAGCCTAAAAAGCCATTAAATTACTTTTCCTTTTCTTTATCTGTCAGCCCCATCCATCTATTCATCCATCCCTGTGTGTGTGCACTGTACATATATAAATACACACTATTCTTTTGCTGCAGGAGAAAATATGGTCGAAAGCTATCCTTTTTCATTCACTTGAAAATTTCCTTATTTTGTTTAAAATAAAAAAAGTTGCTATGCTAACCATGGTTAAATCGTGCACTTGAATTAAAATTAACTTAGAATTAAGTACGTTCAATATGAAACAATACAAAATATCAAAAAAGTATAATACTGATGGGATTTATGTATATATTTTTTGTTCAAAGATATTGGATTTATATTATAACCAGTATCAGTTCGTTAACACGTGGCCAAGATAAACCATGGTTAAATGAGGGGCGGTTTGAAACCAGTGTCATGTGGTTTTGACTTTTAACGTGGCGATCGGTGAAAGTGTGGGGAGTGTAACTGTAAAGTATGTACTATATGAATCAGAAGTCAGACTCAGTGACTCAGTCTGACCAGTTGTGTCGCTACACGGCCGTGGAGCCTTCAACATATACCCCTGGTGAGGTTCATAAACATTTAGCCCCCCTGACCGCACTCCACCTTTGTGACGGTAAATTGTAGGCACAAACAATAGTTAATATATATATATATATATATATCTATTCTAGTACGATTCTGCAAATCATCAAATATCATCAGCTTAAAAGGTCAGATTTCCTGCTGTATTCAGATTTCAGAGACTATTCTTCATGACATGCAAAGTTAAGCAAACCCCAAAATGCAACTATAAGTGTACACTAAGCTTGTTTGTCAGCCAACAGAAATACACCCAATACTGAATCAAATGGATTATAACACAAGATAGTATTTGTTATTCATGGCGAATAAATGGATTCTTCAGTCACTTGGTTGAGGCCGTGACTCCAAGAATAGTCTTACAGTCGAGTGGATTAGAGAAGGTTCCGACATTGCTCCGTTCCCATAGTCCCCACAAGCTAGTCGCTTCGAGACAGGTGGGATGAGGGAAATTCCAAGCTCATCAATTGTCATGAGATGTTTTTCTGTGAAAGGGTTGCTCCACATGAAAGTGTTCATAGCTGGTGCAACAAACATAGGCTTGCTGTAGTCCCATGCTCGTACAACACAAGTCAGCAAATTGTCGCATAATCCCCCAGCAATCTGCAACAGCAGATATTAAAAGATGAAAAAGAAAATGCTTGAGAGCAGGGTTGCAATTGCATTGAGCAATATGATCGTTTAAGCAACATACCAGCTTCACAAAATGGGAATATCAAAACCACATGACAGAAGAAGAAACTAATTTTCACATACTGCTTAGCACAAATTGTAAACTCATGATGATATAAAGCATCAAATAAGTACTTGGATCATTCTACAGCTACATAAAGCACACCCTTGTCACTCGAATTAGGAGACTTTCAGGCATTCTCCCAACAGTCTCCAATGCTCTTTTCATTGAATTGAACATATAATGTTTAGGGTCCCTTCAACAGTTAATCCAAGGTACAACATACAAGAACAATTACAAAAGTATACCAAAAATATGGCCAAATAATATTACCTTGCCTAGCGTGTTTGCTGACAAAGGGGCGATGACCATAATATCAGCCCATCGACGAAGCTCAATGTGAAGCACACTGTCACCTATTTTCCCCCAACTAGACCATTCCTCCTCATCAGTGTAAAGCTTAAGATCCTTGGGGAGTGATGCTCTGTCAATGAAATGCAAAGAAGCCTTCGTGGCAACTGCTTTAACTTCTGCCCATTCCGAGAAACAATGGCAGAGATTCCCAAACTTTATGGCAGCTACACTTCCACTGGCAGCGAGTAAAATCCTGGGTTTTCTTGGGGTAGAGTTAACCTGAACTATCTCCCTCTCTGCACCTTGAGGCTCAGGGTATGCCATAACCTAGACAAATCTAAGCAAGAATAACCTTCGATTACACCTTTCAAAATCACCTGTCTTCTTCTACACTACTTTCAACTACCACTTAGACAATCACAGAAAAAGGAAGCACAAACAGTCAACCACCACAATAAATACACAGTAAAAACCCAAAATGCCTCCCCAAAACAAAGAACGTTCTGCTACTGCGAATTTAAAATTGCATTTCCTTGATTTGAAACTCAAAACCCATTTCAAAATTTCATGATACAGATCAATTAGGCTAGAGAAAGTTCGAGATCGAATACAAAGTAAGCAGATTACAAGAGTTGTACCATCGCATTGCGTAGAAAAAGAGATGCTCACCTGGAAACTAAGATTAAAGAGGAATCTGGGCTTTGACGTTCAGATGTTCTTACGACTTGCACAGTCGTTTCAAAGGCAAAGAAGCGCGAGAGTTAAGCTTTCAAAAGAGTCCCTGTTAGAAAACAATTGGTGCCCTTTGATGATCCGTTGCCCCTTCTTCTTTCTTACAGCAAATACTGGGGTTTCCTGCGCTTGCTCCCGCTCCTCATTTTCTTGCAAGACGATGGGTTTTAGGCTTTGGTCTCTTGGTTTCAAGAATTGGGCTTCTCTTATTGAACCGAAGCTTGTCTTTTGGGTATTAGTTTTTATATGTTTAAAAAGCTTGTTTTTAAAGGCCCAATAAATCCTCTCTAACATCTAAATTCTGATAATGATTTCATGGCACAACAGCCGACGGCCACGTTGGCATAGCTGCTGGTTACTCCTCAGTCGGCCCACAAGGCGGGGCAGGGCAGGACAGTACATCCTTTCAAATGACACTGGCCTCGTAATTAGCAAAAATCTGGGACTGCTAATCGGATAAGCTCATCGATATCGTACGCGTATTATAATGCAATGTAGCGCAGGTCAAAATGTAGCCCATCTCTTTCGGTATATCCAACAATTATTCTAATACAGAAAAGAATAATCATCAAAAAGTCCCATCAATCTTTTTCAATTTAAAGATTTTTTTTATGGTTATCACTCTGTCTATCCTATTTATGGGCGCTCGGTGTGAAATCAACAGTCAAAGGTCGCTTCGATATCACTTGTCACAGAGTCATTACCATTTTCTCAAAAGACATGTCTGATATGATATGCAGCGCCACTGTTTATATATACCAAGACTTACCTTTTTTCTTTCCGATGTGGGATTAATGTCCCCGCCCCTTCTCAAGCGTGACATTCTCCCCCACTCAACCTCGTGACTCCCTCATCATGAATTAACCATGCTCGAACTTCGCTGAAAACGTGGCTAGTGTCTGACTAGCTAATCCGTGCAGCCTTAGTCGACGATCTTAGTCGAAGACTAAGTCAGCCTTTAAAGTTACTAAGCAAGATTGCTTAGAACGGCGGAAGCTTTGTGGGAAATATTCTAAGGCAATGCAAACAAGGAAAAACAAGAGAAAATATGAAGAGAAAAAGTAACTCTTTACTCAAATACTCAAGAAACTCGAGAATGAAAAAATGAACAAATGATGGAATCAATTACAAAGGTGGGGGAAAGCCTCTATTTATAGGCTAGCCTCCTTGAATCTAACGGTCTATGATGGATTGATCCAAGGGCTAAGGATCAATCCCCAAGATTGTTATCTCATATAGAAACAAGATAATTCTATTACATAGTTGCCTAAAATAAAAAGACAACAATCATTCATAATATCCTACTTGGGTTGGCAAATTATACTTTCCCCAAGTATGGCTAAAAAACGATATCTTTCCGTGTGTGTTGGTCAAAAGATGTTCTTCCCCAATTGGTCTTGGTCTCTTGGGCGGATTGGGCATTGATAGGCCCAGTTCTCTTGGCCAAAACCTCTTTTGCAGCATGTTTGGTGCTATTTTGGGCTCAAGGGTAGTGAGAAACTCGAATGGGGCTCATTTGGGCCACATAGTGTGCACAATGAATGCTGACTCGGGCTCCATGGTCTGGGAAACATGAAGGGTGCTCGCTTGGGCCCCCTTGAGTGCGATAAGAGTGCTTCATCGGGTCCCTTTCTCGTGGGCAGCACATGGGTGCTTGTCTCAGCCCTATAATGTGTGATGTTGGTACGGACTCGTGTCTCTCGATCAGGTGAAGTACGTGGTATGCTTGGGGAAGCCCTTTGGAGTGCTGCCATCTCGATCATGGGTTGGCGACCAGTGACATTATCTCCCACTAAATCTAGCGACGTCCTCGTCGCTTGTCAGTGATGAGTCTCGATAGTCTCGTCCTCAAACTATCTTGGCTCCTCAACAAGCTCTCGATCACTCTCAACTTCGAAAAGTCTCTTTCAAAGTACAAGGCCCTCGTGCCTTGGTGCTTGGTCCGTCAGGATGATTGGTGCCTCCTTCTCATAGGATAACTTTACTTCCACTGGTGCTCGCCTCAGCTTGCTCTACTCTTGGCCATAGGCATCATCGTCCAACTGCTTGGGCATGCTAGTATGGGCAGCAGAGTCTACGCGTAACTTTGGTAGCCATTCCATTTTGTAGGCCTCCTTGCCTACTTGCTCCTTTACTCAGTGTGGTCCCTCGTATGGTATCGCAAGCAACCTACAAACTATGGAATTGTGGTGTGTTAGATTCAGGTTTGCAAATATTGAATCGCTTACCTCAGACACAACGTTCTTGTCGCTTTGATTTGTCTATTTCTTGGACTCCACCATGTCTTGTTGGCACTCAAGACGAATGTTGTTGGCAAAAGAGTCATGGGATGAGCACTCTTGGTGCTTTCAAGAACTTCTCATTCGGATTGGTTGATGACCTTAGTTGGAGACTCTCGGCTTGCTCCATCCGTCATGGTACTTATCTTCTTTGGATTGGGCTCCAAGGGTTTATCAAGCTCTGCAACAGGCTCTCTCCATGTAACATGCGTGGTCACCTCATTCTCTTAGATGGTGTCTCGCTCATTGGCCTCACTCGGTTTTCTTCTCTCAAAAGAAATTGGATGCTCCCCTTACTTCAATAATTTTTCGATGGCAAGACTGAATGCCTCGGTGTTGTTCTTGGATGATTTGGTGCAATCTGGCAGCACCAACTTTGGCTCACTTGCCTTGGCTTGCTTCAACTCTTCAAGCCTTGGTGGCGCTATCCGATGTTGGGACTTCGATGGTGGCACAACACTCAGATGGGGCTCAATCTCGTGGTCCACCTTACTCCTTAGTGGCAATGCCTTTAGCAACTCGAAAGGCTTCACGTCTTTGAACTCTTCAAGGACTCGTCCCACTGCGTCAGGGACTTTTATGGTTATCATGGTCTCGTCATCGTTGGCTACCTATTCCTTGTGTACTTCTTTGTAAGATCGGATTGTTGACAACACTTTGGCCTCTTTGCCCATCTCATGATTCATTGGTACGATGCATTGCTGGCGCAGGTCAAAGACACACAATACATCGGTATATGGCAAGACAAGTGCGTTAATCCATTCTAGAAAAGATAAACCAATTACAAAGTCATAATCATCAAGCGAGATTACCTTTATAGATGCTTTATCGTTTTATTCACCAAGTTGAAGGTCCACTCCCTTTGCGATCCTCGCAATTAGCTCTTCCTTGGAATTGACGGTCTTGATCCATCCATTATCCTTCTCAACTTTAAGGTTAAGGCATTTAGCAACTTGCTCGGACACGAACAACTCAGATGCACCTGTGTCTACTAGTGCACTCAGCTTTTTGCCGGTAACTATCACGTCTACGAACATAAGCCCATTCTTCTTACAGCCACTTTTGGCTTGAAGTGAGCTTACTATAGATCCAAGCTTGAACTCTTCTGCCCCATTGTCTCAATGGATGGCAACAAGCATGACTCTCGTCGGACAATATTGGTCACTTGAACACTTTACGATTACGTGCTTCTCCCATGACTTGCTGGACTTGTTGCCCTCTGACAGCTTTTTGCACATTGACACTTCTTCCTCGAAGTCTGATATCTCATCCACCGTACCCATTGGTGGTTCTTTTCACAAAGAATCAAGCTTCAAAGCTTCGATCTCATTGGGATTATCACGTTCTTCGGATTGCTTGTTTCTGTGCGGGAAATAAAAAACTTGTGAGGCTTCTTACAAAGGTAGCACTCTAGTCGTTCCCCAACTCTCCTCTTGTGGGCAACGTAGTTACTTCTCTCTGGGCACATGGACGCTCCATATGGGCCACCATAAATAAAACATCTCAACGGCCTCTTTGGGGGAAATCTCATATTCTGTGTGAGCCAGCGTATATACAACACTTCAATGACTTGATCACTAACATTGTCTCGTTTGATGGCTTCTCCTCACCAAAAGAAGTTTTCTCGATCTCAACTCTCAAAGCCGACAACTCGACTCCAAGAACATCGCTCGGTCTTTCCACATCCATCTTTGTTGCAATGATCTCATTTGGGTTCGTCGTCTCGAACTTTTCCTTGCTGAAAATGTGGCTCGAACCTCGCTCTAGTATCACTTGTCACAAGATTAGAGTCTGACTAGATGATCCGTGCGGCCTTAGTCAACGATCTTAGTCGAAGACTAAGTGAGCATTCAAAGTTACTAAACAGGATTGCTTAAAACTAGAGAAAGCTTTAAGAACAAAAGGCGAAGGCAAGGAAAATGAGAGAAAGAAGAACAAGTAAAGAGAAATCTAAATCTTTACTCAATAGTCAAGAAATAAACAAATGATGGAATGAATTACAAAAATGGGGAAAAGCCTCTATTTATAGGCCATCCTCCTTAAATCTAACAGTCTATGATGGATTGATCCAAGGGCTAAAGATCAATCCCCAAGATTGCTATATCCTAACTATGGAAACAAGATCATTCTATGACATAGTTGCCTAAAGTAAAAAGACAATAATCACTCATAATATCTTACTTGGGTTAACAAATGATACTTTCTTCAAGTATGGCTCAAAAGATATATCTTTCTATGTGTGTTGTCAAAAGATCTTCTTTAATTGGTCTTGGTCTCTTAGGCGGATTAGACATTGATAGGCTCGATTCTCTTGGCCAAAACCTCATTGGCAGCATGCTTGGTGTTGTTTTGGACCCTAGGGTCGTGGGCAACTCGAATAGGGCTCGTCTGGGCCCTCAGGTGTGTACAATAGGTGCTGACTCGAGCTCTATGGTCTGGGCAGAATGAAGGTTGCTTTCTCATGATGTGGGATGAGTGCTCTCTCGGGTCCCTTGAGTGCGATGAGTGCTCTCTCGGGTCCCTTGAGTGCGATGAGTGCTCTCTCGGGTCCCTTTCTCATGGGCAATACATTGAGTGTTTGACTCGGCCCATGATGTGTGATGTTGGTACGGACTCGTATCATTTGATCAAGTAAAATACGTGGTGTTCTTGAACAGGTCATTTAATGTACGACCATCTCGGTAACAACATGTACTTATCTACAAATTTTATTTGGGAAATCAAAAGCTTTGGTTTTAGAGATTGAAAGCGATTTGTGAGGCCATTAGCTGGTGGCTAGAAAAGCACGGATCTATTTCGACTTAGCAGAGAAGACAGTTTATATATTTCTGCAAGTTGGATTTTTAGTGGATGAAGATTTTCCTCAATTGGAAACTTCTTTTTACGCTTGTGGTGCTCTGCTTTCCTAAAGGAACTGATATTTTCATGATTTTTGGCTGGTTGTGTGACTTGTGTTTTTAGTAATTAAGTAAGTGCCAAGCTAGTTTTTAGTCCTAAAGGTTCTTTTTTTTTCTATTTTCTTTTTTCTTTTCTCTTGGAAGAAGAAGATGATTAAAGATTCAAATCATTTCTTCAATTAGATCCTCCTGTTTTGCTTTCATTCCAAGCTCGGACATACGAGAAAGCTGATTCCTTGTTTGCTTATCTTTAGGATTCCCTGGAGAAGCTACTGGTGGGTACTTTTATTTCAATTTCCAAATGATGAATATTGTTTGCAATTTGATCTCTGTTTTGAATTTCCACTTGACTGCCTTAGCTCTTTTGTTGTTTTATGGAAAATTCAGATAAGTAAGTGGAAAATCATTTCCTTTTTTGCTTTTCATCACTTTGGGGTTATTCAACAATTAATTCTGTATTTTTCAAAAGAAAAACTATTAGACTTTTCCATGATCTCTGTTAGGGGATGAATCATATAGTAAACTTGGGAAACTTAGCTTCTTTCTCTGCGTGGAGATGATACTGTTTGGCTGCATATATTTTTTCTGTTATTGTTTTTCCTCCATATTTCAAGGGTCTATGTTCCAGACTTCCAGTGTTCCTAAAGTATGTGTTTTTTTTACCTTTATTTAGACTGTTACATGGAAATCTCTTATCAAGCTCTCCCATGGATTTTTCTCATATATTCTTTGTTCCTATACCCCTTCTCTTCCTTAATTTCAACCTATGCTGATTTGAATGACTTATTCCTTGTGATTATCTGACAGGCAATTCAATACCAATTTCTGTGGTTCATCGGCTGCTGTGATTCTAATTGATGTTAGAGGGATTCAGTGAGGATTAAGCTCCTCAATCATGGAGGGTCTTTGTGAAACACCAGAAAATGGTAAAGTAGCAGATGGCGACCTTAAGCTTATTCGGTACTCGCCGCTCCAACCCTGTGCCAGATTATCATCACTCTGGTTTGATTTGAGAGTCTTCTATGTTAGAGTCAGCAAATTTCAAGTTGATGATTGGACTCCGGAGTTTCTAACTCTCAGTCATATCCCCTTAGAGCCCGACACCCTTTTGGAAGTTAATGGCATTAGAAGCAGTATGTACTCTGATGAGGTCTCTATACTCCTTAGAAGGGATCGGGTAGATAAAAGATCAGAAGAAGTCACCTTTGTGAGTACGGATAATGTTAGGTTGACAGGAAGTGTGAAATTCGAGGTGTTGGATAAAAAGGATCTCATTCTCTCTGGTATTTTGGAAATGTCTGGTAATAATGGCTTCATCGGGGAATCGAAAGATAATGTGAAACAATGGAGTATGAATTGTGAATCAGAGATCAAATCTGTCAGTGGTTTCATGAAGGGAAAGCTCAATTCTTGTCCCAAATTATTGCCACCAACCATTGAGGTTTATGTTGCTGGCTGCTTCTCTGGAAAACCAATCATCTTGACTGAAACATTGCAACTTAATTACCGGAAAAAGCATAATCGCAAGGGAACATTAGATGCAATCCCGGAATATGAGAGCACTGAATGCCAGAAAGATATGTCACCTAGATATATGCAGGTAATACACCTGATAATTCACTGTTGAAATTCGTTTTCCTTTCTCTTCTGTTTACTTTAGTGGACTGAGTTTGAGATGTGCTACGTTTGAGCCATGATTTGATGCTGAATTCTTAATCTTACCAATTTAGTAGTCCATGCTCTGTTTATTTAAGAATGACCATTCATAAGCTTTGGCCTAAGTCTAATCCATAAGTATTTGGAGACAAAGTAATGTCCGAGTAAAATTTCATAGCATAGAACCCAAGACATATCCTAGGTGGTCCAAGCAACCATCATTATGAGGTCATGCATCCTGTAGGGTCCAAGATTATAATCCCTTATCCTATTCCAAGGCTAAGGTCTTCGGTCCTTTGTATTAAAAGAGAAGTTATTATTTTCACAATGGATAATGAAGATATAAATTCAGATATGGCATTGCATTATAAGCTTTGGTCCAAGTTCTGTGATTTCAAATTCGGTGAAAATTAATAGTTTCCTTCCTCCATTTTAAGGCTGCCATCGTGCTTCCAGTCTTGAAACATGGTCCATACTTGCAAGCTTTGGAATGGACTGGGGAACGGAATCTTTATCATATACGTGTCATCAGCGTATGGGCAATGCACACTTTTAAAGTGATGGGATATACCCCCTTTCCTTTTCTCTTGTGTACTTTTCAGTAAAGTCGGTCTGTCTGATCCTGATGACCCTAGGCCCACTAGAGCTATACCCGTTTGCTGTCATGTGGAGGCCACCTCTCCTGGCTGTTTCTTGCCCTTCTATTGTTGGGGGACTCCCACCCTGGGACTCCCACCCTCTGCTGTTAATGCAAATGCTGTGTTTATGGATTTCATTGAAATCAACTATATGATTAATAGCAGCTTTGCAAGCAAATGAGGGTCGATGAGGTTTACTTTTTCTTGCTTATTGGCTAAACTTTTTTCTTTGAAACATCACGTTAAGTTGGAACTACTTTGCATACATGTGCCCACACCTGCTTCAGAAAGTTACTGTGATCTCGAAGCTTCCTACTTTGCACAAAACTTCTTATTACATGAGTGGGCATGCAGAACTTTTGCCTCTAAGAAACTGGTTGAAGCATTTCATGTAAGCTTTAGGTATTTGTATTAGTAGTTTTCTTCTTTGGGATCCCTGGGATTAGTTATTTTTATTTTTAGATGCGACTTGTTGGTAGAACCCCGGACTCTTAATTCCAGTGATATAAGGTTCAGTCTTCGACAAACTCAAATATTAAAGAGAGAATATATATTCGCACACTGTCATCATTGGCGATGTGCAGCATCGGTTCAAGCTTTCTTTTCTCAAGAATCAGCTGCTTCTTACCGAGGATCACAACCTGTTGCTTTTTTACCAAAGTGTAGTATATGTTTGAGAGAGACGAGAAGGCCATAGCGAATCCTTAAAATTAACGTTCCTGTTGAACTTTTAGCTTTTTTATTTCTGAGTAGTTTGTTTTCTTTGATACAATACAACGCATACATTTAGCTCATCTCTAACTCCTCACATTACTTTCCATTCACAGTTATCAGAATACAGAAACTACAAACAAGTGAATGATGAAGACTACAACAATATCTTCTGGAGGAGAACAGAGTACATGGATAACGAAGATGGTGAGCTCTCATGGTTCAATGCAGGTGTAAGGGTCGGTGTAGGGATCGGTCTTGGCGTTTGTCTCGGCGTTGGTATAGGAGTTGGCTTGTTGGTTCGTACTTACCAAGCAACTACTCGAAGCTTCAAAAGGCGACTTATCTAAATCCTTGCATCTAAGTTGGTATTACAGTCCACTCGCTTGAGATCCAAAGTCGTATAACGCCATCTCGTTTACATGGATGTACCATTCTATACAGATTTTGACTGAGTAGTTTCCCTTGAGTTACTTTTCTCTTTATTTCCTCAGTATTTTTCCTTGCCTTGCTTTGCCGTTAGTTTGTTTACATATGGGGTAAGTGAATGATTATGTGGGTATAAATGTTGATATCTGTATGACTTGTATTTCCCTGTAAATAACTCTGTTTTGAGAAAAACTGGTATGTGTGTCGCGTTTTCATGGTAAGAAAAGTACTGTAATCTCACTTTTACATGACTAATTTTATCGTTACGAATGTTTACAATCTTACTGTAATCGATCTTCTCTTGTAGTAGATTCTCACACGAATGCATTTTTTCTCTTTACTACATATATGGAGGGTAAAGCCAGAGTAGCCTACAACACTGGAAAATGACGGGCAATAATTAAGGATGTCAATTGGGCTGGAACAGTGTAAAAAGTACTCTTCTCAAATCATCTCATCAAGAATTATGACTAATTGTAGATGTAAAATCTAAAATTATCTCATTGTGAATATAAAATTTAAAATCATCCTTACTCGCAACTGACAAGACACACTATCCTCGTCTCATAAATCACATGGGTCTTGAGACTTGCTTAATCTTCTCTTTACCTGTCTCGTGACCCATTTATATAATATATTAAAAATATTAATTAAATACATATAAATTAAATTTTTAATAAAAAATCTAAAATATTTGTCAATCGAACTCTCAGCACATATGTAACATCATTTTATAAAAAATAACAATATACGAAATTAAATTTTGTGCAACACAAATTTAAAATAATATTTCAATTGCTTTAACATAATAAACAATATAAAAAATAACAATGAGCAAACAAATTTAACAAAATAAAAATAAATATCAATAAAATTTAAATAACATATATTATTAAAAAAATAAAAGTAAAAAAGTAAAAAAAATAACATATCTGAAGATTGAGGAAAAGAAAACAAACATTAAAAAGAAAACTTAGCAGATAGCAAAAAAAATTAATAAATATAAATATTATATATATATATATATTCATAAATATTTTAAGATAAGTCGATATAAATTATCATAAATTTAACTCTGATTCAAACTGATATTTTAATAAATATTTTAGATCAATCTCAAACTCAACTATATATATATATTGAACTTTTCAACAATATCCCAATATAAGTCAATATAAATTATCTTAAATTTAGCTCTAATATTATATTTTTAATAATATTTATAATAATATATTATAAGATTTATTAGGGCTGGTGGGATGATGCAAGATGGGTGAGAATAGGGCGTTAATTTAATTTTATCTTTATCCCCACTTTACAATCTACGAAATTTATAATTATCATTGTCCAATTAAATATGAAGTGAGGTTAATCCCCGCAAAACCTGGATCACTGACATCCCTAGCAATAATCCCCTTTTGCTAGCAATAAGCTCAATGTTTATGTAGACTCTCTAAGTGAATGCTGGCAAAAGAGGCAGAAAATATGTATTGGAAAAGTATAAAACAGTGCCAAGATGAGTCTTTTGCGTGCAAGTATACACGGTCTGCAAGTAATACAACTGGTAAGCTGAGTATCGATCCCACAGAGATTGTGTTGGAATTCAATTGCCTTGATTGTTACTTGCCTTAAGAAAAAGTTGATTTGATTTGAAATTGGTTTTGGAAAATAATTAAAAAGTAAAGAAATGAAAGAAAAGTAAAGACGTTGGCAAGAAAGGTGTTTTAATGAATGATGAGCGTTGGCAGGGAATGCCTAGTTTTTACG
The DNA here is from genome assembly GCA_019671005.1 of Hibiscus mutabilis. Classification (NCBI taxonomy): domain Eukaryota; kingdom Viridiplantae; phylum Streptophyta; class Magnoliopsida; order Malvales; family Malvaceae; genus Hibiscus; species Hibiscus mutabilis. The sequence goes on along the minus strand of CM033752.1, from coordinate 43,888,842 downwards.
CTATTCACTCCGTGCCATCCGTTAATAACAACATGTCTTGGCATTGTTTGCCGAGCATATTCAAAAGTAGCAAAGCCTCTCTCGATCGTCATTTCCCTAAATTGATCATGTAAAAACCCCTATATCTCTATAGTGCATGCTTTTAAATAAACCAATTTGATTAAGATCCAATCTATACTCCTAAGGGGTAGATTTCACTCCCGAAGTAAGTTCATCTACTTGAACGATTTCTCTCGAAGCTTCTCTCCTCAGTATTCAACAACTTAATCGTTGCCACCCCAAGTCTGTTAAGATATTGAGGAGCAATAAACCAACAGTGTTAGCTCTCGCTTGGCATAGTATTTAGAAAACATTAAATTATGCTGAATAGATAAAACAATGCCAAAGGCAGATTTATTATTAAAAACTAAAACATAAAATAGTGTTCAACGCAAAACATCCCCACCAACTATTAGATTAGTTCATGGTGAGGGATTTAACCAAAAAACCATAAACGTTTTCCAAATACACCATTAAAGAATTCAAAACAACTTAAAACAAGAGAATGGGCGAGAGGGGTATCTCGATGCATCCCTCAAGATCCAAGCACTCGGCCTAGCTGGTTGAACCACCCTCCTTGGTGCGGCCAGTTGTCAATCGTCGCACTCCATCTCCTCACTCTGATCACTCACGATCAAGCACCACCAAAAATCCCCAAAAACCACCCATCGAATGCTTGCTTAGTTGGTCTTTAAATAGGTGTGCAGTGAAGGCATATGATAAGCCCTTGAGTTTGAATTTTAAATGTGCAAGGGATAAGATGAGTGATCATCTTATCTAGATTTGAAATGATAAACTAATAAGCTGATAAGGTGATAAGCTGATTAGGTTAGGGCTGACGTCATATTGTTGACACTGTCTTGGCATCCAAGCTTGGCATGAATCTGCCAACCAATCTTGGCACCATCTTATCCGCTATTTTTTTGGAGATTGATCCAATTGATATCTTTTTGGAGCCTGATCTCATCCTATTTTTTCGGGGTCCAACAGCTTCTTGGCATAGCATCAAATTCACTTTTCTGCCAACCGGTGCTTGGCATTGTCTGGTCCATATGTGCCAACAACACTCGGCATTTTCTCTGGCATTCATTCTTGTGTTGTTTTTTTGGGCCAAATACTATGCCAAACCTGCAAAATTGCCAACAAAACAACCATTCACACTGGCATAGATAGAAATCTAAACTCCTTATGCAAATGCATGATTTCAACAAACTTATGCAACTAAATGTACCTAAAAACAAGCAAAAGTATTGTAAGATTGGCATTAAAAACAGTACTTTTGGAGAGGTAACACACCCTCAAACCTAACTCATTGCTTGTCCTCAAGTAATGCAATCAAAATAAAAACAAAAGGCTGTGAAAATGTTACCTCGACAAAATTTTGGTTAGAATGCCAGCAAGTGCTGGCAAGCAGAATTTGGCTCTATTTCTGTCCTCAAGTATCTCAGTGCAGTAATGCCAAGCATGTAGTAATTCAAGTGCAGCAATATAACTCTAGTCTAAGTTCATGAATAGTGCATGATGTGTAGGCAATATGCATCGAGTATCCTTTCACTCCCTTAGCCAATTTTACTACCTAAACTCAGTTTCTTATTTTTATCATCTTTTTTTTCTTTACCAAGGGTTTCTGTTGGCATTAATTTAAGCTTGCTTCTTGATACTATTTAGCGTGAGAGATAAGATGGAGCATACCACGAATCCCACCTTAATCTAGACATCATTAGGATTTCTCTTCAACTCATACTCTAAGGTTTTGGACCTGAGAACTAAGAGAGAGCAAACCATGAAGCCCCAAGTAGCTTATTATCCCTAAGGTAGAGAGGAGTTCTATTTTTCTTGCCTTGGCAGAACATTGCTGCCTTATTAGTTTCTTTTACCCTGGCATCATTCGATCTTTTTTTCTTTTTTTTAATCTGAGCATAGTTTCAAAAAGTCTAAGTTTGCTAAGGAACTAGAGACATACTACGTGTTAAGTGTAAGTTCAATTCCCTAAACTAGAGATCAATTACCAAGCAAACCTGACATAACTATTCTGCTAGCATGACATTGCAACTAAAGATTAAAATTTCTTCATTGGACAGACACCTAGATCAAATTAAACTTGCCTAACAAGTGTTAACATTCTTCAAAATTAAACTGAGGCAAATTTTTTTTAGTGGTTCGGTATGCATCTACCTAGATGGCATGGCAAATGGAATGGCAACAAAAATTAAACATGAAATGCATGGCATGGCATAAATGTGAAGAAATGCACACCTCTAAACCCAATATGTGCATTGTCCTCAATGCATGAAAACAACACATTTATACAATTGAAACAGAAAATGAAAATGCATGATCATGTGAATGCAATGTAATGAAATGTAAATGAGTTTAGATAGAAGAGGACTTCCCTCCGGAGACTTCTTCTCGTGTGAGGTGGGTCTTTCTTTTCTGAAATCGACCATGGGTAGGGGCCATTCGTTTCTTTCCTTTCATGATTGGTTGTGAAGTGACAGTGGAGGCTCCAACTTCCTCTATTTTCTTGGCAGGTTTTGACGCGGCAGCTACGTCGGTAGCATCAAATGGCGTATGTATAGCAGGTATCACTGGTGACTTGGCTTTGGTTTTCTTTGATTCAGATGAGGAATCAAAACTAGCAGAATCGACTTGAACTGGAGATAATGTGACTATGGCATCGGATGGGGTATGAACTGGACTGGCTGGAATGGCATCATTGCTGGTAGAGAGCTCGACAGGGAAATCTAAAAATGCTGGCACAAAATCAAGAGATATTTTTTAAGAGCCTCCCTGATTACAACATCCCTGACCTGTATGTAATGTTGCAGCTTGAAATTGAGTTTTTCGATTATCTCTAGCTTTTGAAGAATGATCTTTTGGCGATGGTAAATTTTGGACAGTACTGCCAATGAACTGGCTAGCATGGTTTTAGGCATGGTGTCTGGCACTGCCTTTGGAACCTTTGGCTTTGGCGTGGGCACTTTTACCTTCCTCTTGCCTTTGTCCTTTGGTTCGGTAGCTGTGAGGTTTCTCCAAATAGCAGCTGTGATTGTTGTACCCTTGATCCTTTGACCTTTATTTGTATCAAGCTTTGGCACACCATGGAGCATGCAAATATTAGAAATTAACAAAGAAAATAACAAACTGTCATTACCTCTTGCTGCACATTTATAAGTTTCATCGATGATGATCATGCCAACACTAATCTTGCGCACCATCACGATGGAATGTAATAAAATTAGCATTTCTTCCGAGATTGTCTCATTGTGGGTGTAGGCATCAGACTACCCTTTAAAAATTGATTTCATCCTCTCGGTTGATGTTTCAATGCCAATTATTTCACCGTTCGGTGGCCCTTCGATGACACTGTCCATGTTGTGCCAGGCTCACAAGAATCTGCCAGTAACTTCTTTCTCTTGACATCATTCATCGAATTGGCATACTCAAAATATTCATCCCCTGCACCATCCAAATCAAATATAGTGTTAATATATCCTTCATCAAAACACACACGCGTACCTCTAATCATCAAGAAAGGTGAATCTTTGGTCACAAGATGGACATAGAATTCTTGAACAATGGTGGCATCAGACTGGGTCAGCGCGTGGACAGAGTGTGGTCTGGCTGGCATGTCATCCTTGGCAATGAGGTCTGTAGGGAACTCAAAAAATGCTGGCAGTGTGTGAACATACATGTCCTTACATTTTTTCTTCATGGCATGGTCCCTGACATGAACATACTGCCAAAGCTTCAAGTTTTGCTCATTGGCTTTCTTTAATGTCTAGAGGATGACCTACTGGCGTTGATATATCTGGGAAAGCATTGCCAATGAACCAGATGGCATCAGAGTCCAGGGCACTGCCTTTGGAATCCTGGACCTTGGCACAGACTCGGCAACTTTTCCCTTGCCTTTCTCATCGGTAATAAGTTACCTCCACAGGGCAGGAGTGATCGTCGTTCTCTTGAGCTCTATCTATATCAAACTTTGGCACGTTATGCTGCATGAAAATGTTAGAAATCAATAAAAGGAAACATAAACTCCCATTATCCTTACAGGCGCATTTATAAGTTTCATCAATAATGATACGACCAATATTGATCTTACGGCCCATGATGATTGAATGTAACAATGCCAGTCTTTCAATGCCATCCGTTTCACCGTCTGATGGCATTTTGATGACACAGTCCACTTAGTGACAAGTTCACAAAGTTCCTTCAACATCATCTTCCTCTTGGCATCGTCCAAGGCTTCCGCAAACTTGGTGTGTTCATCATCTACAACAAGTTTATTCTCTGCATTTTGTTCAATCACCCTATACCAGTCCTTGCCTTTGCATTTTGCTTGGCAACAAAATCCTACATTCACTCAAAGGAACCTTTCAAAATAAAAAAAATAAACAAAAAACTAAAAATTTAAAACTGAGATATCCTAAGTACTAAAAAAATAATTCTCCTAAATTATTCACAATGATCAAACTGAGTTGGCAAAGAGTTACTGAATTTTCGCAATGAGAATGGTCTCATTAGCATTATTCTGATTTCATTCCCGGTAGTGCTTCATTCTGTGGCAATCTTTTGTTTGAATAACCAACATAGAAAGCTAAAGAATTGCTTACCTTTGAGTATGCCGAACTTTAGATTGACCAACAAAAGAGAATGTTTTGCCATGAGGGTTTTAAATAACCATCTTAGAAAACCAAAATACCTCTTCCCTGTAGGCCTATCAAATCTTTGATTGAATTCAGCACCCAGTAGTGCTTAGGCTGTGGTCCTTTTGTTTCGTTTGATGCCAAAGTGTATGTATCCTTAACTGATTCCATACTTGCCATAGCATTTTCAGGTAAATCTTCAATTTTTGACGGCACCATATCTGGCATTATTATCATGGCCAAATTCTCTTGCTTCAGTTCTTCATTTTCTGCCATTTGGACTCCACTTTTTCTTCCAGTAACTAGCCATCTAAGCACACCTCGCTTCATGGCATCAGTCCTGACCAAAATCGATCTTCTTTGTTGCTTAATTATTTTGCTATTGCACTTATGTTTAATGGCGTCAGCTTTCATTCCTTGGCAAGTCAATGCCAGGTTCTCATCTAAAATGGATTCTATTGGCTCAACTGCATGGCATTCTTCAGGTTCATCTGCATACTTAAGAGATTTATCAACATTAAAAGTGACATTTATTTGTCTTACCAATGCAGGGATGGCAATTATTGGCTCCACAGGTTTTGCCGAGATGGTGTTGGCATTAAATTCAGATCTGGCATTACTGGTGCTTGCTTTCCTTTTCTCAGCTTCTTTGGTTTCTTCTGCTGGCATTGATTTATTCGCATGGCAAATAATTGGCTTTTCTTCACGCGTTAAAATCTCGAATTGGTTGCCACTTAGGGGTGTGACAGCTTTGCCTTTTTGCTGAGCATCATCTGTATCATATGGCAGAGTTTCTGGAGGTCTGGCATCAGATAGTGGTATGGCATCATCAGCCTCTGCCTCTTCTTTCTCTACTTTTTTGGGTTCACCTGCTGGCACTGAGTTCTCCTCCTAGCAAATAATTGTCTGCTTATCGTCGTCTTCTTGGTTTGAAACTTTAGAATATTACCCTTCAGCCCTGGCATCGAACTTGGCAACATTATCTAGCTTTGCCTCGATGTTGTTGTGTTTGGGATCATTGCCCTCAAATTTTTCCTCACACTCTATTACCACTAATGAGTCCAATGTACCTGTTGTGGAATACTCTTCATTAGTATAATCTAATTATTCAAATGTGTTAGGAAAAACCCGATACTCATAATGTTCATTCTGAATTCCTTGAGGTGTAGATGAAAGAAGAAAATTGCCAGCTTGTTGATGTAGCGTTGGCATGGCATTCTGATTATTACCACTAACCGAAGCGTTTTCCACCTCGTGTTGCCTTGATAGACGTTCTATCTTATTCTTTTAAGGCATGTCATTCACGGCATTTGCAAGCCCCCAGACTTGTTCTTCCAAGCTTCTCATAGCATCAATGGCTTCTTTATGTGCATTTCCAATGTAATTTGTTTGCTCTTGAGGTGGATTGTTGTGCGTCGGTATTTTTGGAGGCAATTCTGCCATGCCAAATGATTCGTTGGATCCATAAAGATCTATCGTTGATTTCTCATGAAGAATGCTGCCTTGGGATGTCATTTGGTTAAAGTCTGGTGGCACAGCAAAGTTGTTAGGCGCATAAAAATAATTGTCGTCTTGATTATTCCAAAAAATATTCTACTGCTGGTTCCATCATTGGTTGAAGTTGTAGGATGAAGGGTTGTTCACATTACAGTGCCCCGTGTAACAATAGGAATTAAGGTTGAAAGGGCAATTGTCAAACGAGTGGCATCCTCTACAATATGCACAAACAACGGGTGTTGCATGCCTTTTGCTGAACTTGTTAGGAACTTTCATTGATGTAATCATGATTTTCAGTTCAGAAATCTATGGCGAGATTGTTGTATAGGAATCATCTTCATGCGTTTCATATCATCTTTGCTCATAGACCGCTCTTAGAGTTGGATATTGGCGTCATAAGTGGGAAAAATGTAGTCATCATCATACCATATGTGGCTACTCATACTCTTCTTTGTAGTTTTCCTAAAAAAATTAATGATAAAAAAGTTAGTAAAATGAAAACAAAAAAAACAAGTAAAAATTAAAGCAATAAATTCTGTCGCAACCCCCGGCAACGGCGCCAAAAACTTCTAGACTCTCTAAGTGAATGCTGGCAAAAGAGGCAGAAAATATGTATTGGAAAAGTATAAAACAGTGCCAAGATAAGTCTTTTGCATGCAAGTATACACGGTCTGCAAGTAATACAGCTGGTAAGCTGAGTATCGATCCCACAGAGATTGTCTTGGAATTCAATTGCCTTGATTGTTACTTGCCTTAAGAAAAAGTTGATTTGATTTGAAATTGGTTTTGGAAAATAATTAAAAAGTAAAGAAATGAAAGAAAAGTAAAGACGTTGGCAAGGAAGGTGTTTTAATGAATGATGAGCGTTGGCAGGGAATGCTTGGTTTTCACGCTATTCACGTCGTGCCAGCCGTTAACAACAACATGTCTTGGCATTGTTTGCCGAGCATATTCAAAAGTAGCAAAACCTCTATCGATGGTCATTGCCTAAATTGATCACGTAAAAACCCTTTTATCTCTATAGTGCATGCTTTTAAATAAACCAATTTGATTAAGATCCAATCTATACTCCTAAGGGGTAGATTTCACTCCCGAAGTAAGTTCATCTACTTGAACGACTTCTCTCGAAGCTTCTCTCCTCAGTATTCAACAACTTAATCGTTGCCACTTCAAGTCTGTTAAGATATTGAGGAGCAATAGGCCAACAGTGTCAGCTCTTGCTTGGCATAGTATTTAGAAAACATTAAAGTATGCTGAATAGATAAAACAATGTCAAAGGCAGATTTATTATTAAAAACTAAAACATAAAATAGTGTTCAGCGCAAAACATCCCCTACCAACTATTAGAATAGTTCATGGTAAGGGATTTAACCAAAAAACTATAAACATTTTCCAAATACACCATTATTAAAAAAATTCAAAACAACTTAAAACAAGAGAATGTACGAGAAGGGCCTCTGCTGCAGCCCTCAAGATCCAGACTCTCGGCCAAGCTGGTCGAACCACCCTCCTTGGTGCGACCGATTGTCAATCGTCACACTCCAACTCCTCACTCTAATCACACACGATCAAGCACCACCAAAAATCCCCCAAAACCACCCACCGAATGCTTGCTTGCTTGGTCTTTAAATAGGCGTGCAAGAAGGGCATATGATAAGCCCTTGAGTTTGAATTTTAAATGCGCAAGGGATAAGATGATCATCTTATCCAGATTTGAAATGATAAACTGATAAGCTGATCAGGTTAGGACTGATGTCATACTGCTGACACTGTCTTGGCATCCAAGCTTGGCATGAATCTGCCAACCAATCTTGGCACCATCTTATTTGCTATTTTTTCGGAGATTGATCCAATTGCTATCTTTTCGGAGCCTGATCTTATACTATTTTTTTGGGGTCCAACAGCTTCTTGGCATGGCATCAAATTTTCTTCTCTTCCAACCGGTGCTTGGCATTGTCTGGTCCATCTGTGCCAACAGAACTCGGTATTCTCTCTAGCATTCATTCCTGTGTTGCTTTTTTGGGCCAAATACTATGCCAAACCTGCAAAATTGCCAACAAAACAATCATTCACACTGGCATAGACATAATTCTAAACTCTTTATGCAAATGCATGACTTCAACAAACTTATGCAACTAAATGTACCTAAAAGCAAGCAAAAGCATTGTAAGATTGACATAAAAAACGATACTTTTGGAGAGGTAACAGTTTATCACTAGAAGGGGCGACCCTTATTCGTCAAAAGGCTACGTGCAGCTCCCTTTTAGTTGCATAGATAATATATGTATATGAATTTATTACTACATAATTGGCAGAGCGCAAGTAGATCAACTGGCTGCAGGTACAACAGCAACATCGGATCCAGAGTGCCTGTTGCCAATAAATTGTACTTTATCATTGAATCCCCACAAATTGGCATACTTGATATCATCCTCGACCATTTGTTTGGAGAATTCTTCATGGTTGTACTTCAATATGGTTTTTCCTCCAAATTTAGTTGGTAGATTTTCCTCATCGAAATGCGATCTCATGAGCTCCACACTATCTTTATTCTTCGGGTACACAAACTTCACCTTTTGGAAGGTTTTTGTATCCATGAAATACTTCACAATCTGCCAAAAATAATGAAAGCAAGGCAAATCGGGGGGTTATAGAGACCTTAACATTGTCCATAGAAGGTTTATATTGCAATGCATCAATGACACCTCATTTAGCTTTCAAAAACTGTCCTTAGGACCTTAACATTGTAGAATATATGCAAAATATGAAAATGAAAGTATTGCAGTGGATAGAACTCAAACCTTCCAAAATGCTCCGAAAATTCTCGGGGGGTTATAGAGAAACGCTACAGCCAACCTCTTAGGGTAGTGGTTTTGTAATAGATTTATAGTGTCGCGAGCCGACTTGATGGGCACACTCGTGCTCAATGTCCAACCAATGAAATCTATCAACCATGTCATCTGCTCTTGACCCTCTGGAAGGTTTAGGATCACATTCTCTATCAGATACACCAAATGGCGAAGCTGATTGTCCAACGATGTGGTGTTCTGCAACATTTATAGCCATGTTAATTAACTCGTGAGTTTCGGTTTTCTTTTAATTTAAACCTCTTACCTGCTTTCCCAGTCCAATATAAGAACTGACCTACCATGTCAGTCATGAAAGTTTGCCCTGGATACTTTCCCAGTTTCGCCTTCTACTGCAACTTCATGCTGACAACAAAACATCGAAAAGCAGTAAAGAAAAAATGTTCTTAACACGAGCAATTTATTACTATTGTAAATAGTCGATCATTATTCACCAACATTAATTCGTTGTATGAACAGTGAAGTTAATAAGCTTACCCAACGAATTTCCTCGGGCTTATAGGTTGATCTCCTTTTGAGCGTCTCTTCTAACATTTTCTTTGATTTGTCAACATGCCAGTTTCTTGCATCCAAGTATCTCCTCAAGCAGACATTGGTACAATATTTCAAACTGCGCCTGGATAGTGGTCCGAGTGCAGCTCGAAGCTCATTGATCTGATTGTATTTCAATGTAAGAGCTAATATTAACAAACTAGTAACAACATTCTAAAGACAGAACAAAGTTCATTTTTGAAATATATTATTAGGTAGATTTTATATTGATAATTATTTACTAGTGCAAGTTTTCCAAAGATAAGGAGCAACAAAGGGAGATCCGAGTAGACAACACAAGTTTTCTAACAAATAACTCAAAAACTGATCCAACTTTATTACTTTGGATTCATGCTGCAATAAATCATTCTCCTTATGATGCGAATTGCTCCATCTACTGAACATTTTGACTAATACTAGAATCTAACAATCTAGTTCAACCTGCATTACTGTGTACAAGACTTGAGACATAATATTCTAAAACAATCAACCGAAACGGATGCTAATTGGCTTTTAAAGTAAAAGAATTGATGTAATAATCGAGAAGTTAACCCGTACACCTTAACAGTAAAAGAAATCGCAGAGGAAATATACTTCTAGTTCTCCCCAACCAGAGTATAAGTGTACAACCACACAATTACAGTTGGAGGAAGTAACAAATTTAAGCACCAAATAGAACAAGAATTATGAATTAAATCAATAATTTCATTGAATATACGATTACTCAATCACAAATAATAACACAAATAGTGTTACCAGGGACAATATCATGAACCACACCCGAGAAGAGCTACCTGGTTTCATTTCATTTTCATAGATGAGCATTATTTCATCAAAGTTGCCATAATTTTTTCATTGTTAACTAGTCTCCCTATGGGGTCGATTTAACAACAATTACATACATATAAAATTCAGTAATGGTTAAAAGGGATAACCCTATACGCCATAATGAGGGAAGGAAATGATGATCCCTTTTTGCACCGACCTGGAAAGTAAAAGAAAACACTTGGGTCGTCATAGTTCTTATTTCGTAGTACTAGCACAACTGGTTTGGCCAAGTCTAGTGCTTGTTCCATCCACATAGTAAAAGCTTTATTTCTCAAATTTTCCTGTTTTGTTTCCTAATAAAAAATAAATAATTTAAATCCAACAATAACCAAGAAAAGCTTCTACATTAAAAGATAAAGAGAATGAAAGATAGATCAACTGATACAAAGATGTAGAAAAAGAAACCAATACCTCTGTTGGAAAGAAACAGAGCAAAGACTCTACTTTGCTCTAAGAGAAAGTAGAGAAAAGAGATGATCTTTGATCAAGAAAGTGGCACGAGCGGCTAATCCAACAGGAAGGTTGAAAGTGAAAGATGAACAAGTTTAAATGGCTGGAACCCACCTTTTAGGCTTTTATGGCTTTAGCTGTTTTTGCCTCTCTCTTTTCCCGGCTGGAAAGTGCTACGGCCGCATATTGTTGTCGTTTATATGAGAACACGCACACCTATTATGATAATAAAGCGACTTAATTTTCATATTCAAACCTACAAACACAACACCATACTATAGTTTACTACTCAACCGAGGACATTCGAGACTGAATATAGAATTTACCTTTTTTGAGACCTGTTAAAAACAAAATTGAAAATAAAGTAGCCACAATTTTAGAATAATAAACCATTATGTGAATAATAGGTATTCCAGTGTAGAATACTCTACTGATTTTTTATTAATTCTCACAACTTATTAACTTACACAGGAGGGGTTATATACTTAGAGTACAAGAGTTTAGCTTAAAACTAACTACTCATAGAGATAATCTTATCTAATGATAAGATAGCCATAATACATCTATACAACTACTAAGCTAACTTCTAGGATAATATTTACATTTATCTCTACAATTACATAATTCTAACTTACACTCCCCCTCAAGCTGGTGAGTATATGTTATAGACTCCCAGCTTGGATGTTATCTCATCGAAGTTTACTCGAGGTAGTACCTTGGTGAGAACATCTGCAAGTTGATCTCTGGTTAAAATAAATTGAAGTTTCACCACTCCATTATTAACCTTTTCTGATATGAAGTGTCTGTCTATCTCTATGTGCTTGGTTCGATCATGATGTACTAGGTTTTTGGCAATACTAATCGCTGGTTGGCTGTCACCGAGTAATTCAAAACCTTGGCTGTCATCTAATTCCAGTTCTGAAATGAGTCTTTTTAACCATATTCCTTCACAAATTCCTTGTGCCATTGCTCTGTACTCTGATTCAGCACTGCTTCGAGACACTACAGACTATTTTTTGCTTTTCCAAGTAACTAAGTTACCCCAAACAAATGAACAATACCCACTGGTAGACTTTCTATCAGTCAACTCACTTGCCCAACTAGCATCAATATAAATTTTAATAGATCTGTCTTTATTCTTTCTAAAAAATAGACCAAAACCAGGAGTTAACTTAAGATACCTCAGAATTCTGTATACTGCCTCTATATGTTCATCTCTCGGGTCACTCATATACTGACTAACAATGCTAACTGAGCAGGCTATATCTGGTATAGTTAGGGACAAATAAATTAATTTTCCCACCAGCCTCTGATATGATTCTCAACTAACAGGTTCTCCCATGTCATCTTTACTCTATTTCAAATTTGATTCCATAAGGGTTTATGCTGGTTTGCATCCAAGCATCATTGTTTCAACAAGTAAATCCAATATATATTTTCTCTGGTTTATAACAATGCCATCAGTCGACATGGCAACCTCCATCCCCAAAAAATATCTTAGACTGCCCAGGTCTTTAGTCTCAAATTCTTTTGCCAGTAAATCTTTTAGTCTTTCAATCTCCTCACTGTTATCCCTAGTGATTATTATGTCATCGACATAAACAATCAATAATGTCTTCCTCTTATTTGCTGCAATCTTAACAAAGAGCGTATGGTCTGCTTGTCATTGTCTATAGCCATACTTCATCACAGCTTTAGTAAACCTGTCAAACCAGGCCATTGGGGACTATTTCAAACCGTAAAGAGACTTATTCAATTTGCATACATTCTGTCCAGTTGGAGTATCAATTCCTGGTGGAATTTGCATATACACATCCTCTTCAAGTGTCACATTCAAGAAAGCATTCTTGATGTCTAATTGATGTAGCTTGCAATCTTCATTTGCAGTTAGGGAAAGTAGTACTCTAATGGTGTTCAGCTTTGCCACAGGTGCAAAGGTTTCTTGGTAATCTATCCCAGAGGACTGTGTGAACCCCTTTGCTACCAGTCGAGCTTTAAATCTTTCCACACTGCCATCAGAGTTGTACTTAACTATAAACACCCACTTGCAACCAACTACTCTCTTGCCTTTAGGTAATTCTGTCAACTTCCATGTCTGGCTGAGTTGAAGGGCTTTGAGTTCTTCTACTACCTTTCTCCACTTAGGGTCATTTAGTGCTTCATCCACTGTTTTAGGAATAGTAATGATGTCTACCTTAGCTGTAAAGGCTTTGAAACTAGGCATTAATTTTCCATAGGCTATAAACCTCTCAATAGGATGAGATGTACATTTTCTAACACCTTTCCTTTGGGCAATAGGAATGTCTGTAGTGTCAATAATAGGAGCAGAATTTTGCGCAGAATTTTGAGGAATATCATTACCTTCCAAGGCTGCAGAATCCAATTCTAGTTCTCGGCAAGTGCTAGACTGAGTAATGTTTTCTGGAAGTGGTTTATTTCTCCTTTTATAAACACTAAGTTGTTTATTTTCAAGCTGTGGAGTTAAGGTTTTCTGAAGTATTTTTGTTACGGATGTAGGTGCTTGATTTCGAGTAGTGGGACTAGTGGGAGTTATAGGACTATGTGAAGATATACTTGCTTGATTAGGAGACTGTATAGGTTGAAAAAGAGGTTGAATTTTAGTAGGTTCATTCTGCTGATATTGAACTCCAGTAGGTTCAGGTTTTGGTAACAAAGGAATAATGGTTTGAGTGTATTCCAGAGGTTGAAATTCCTATAAAGTCTCCCCCTGAATTTCAGAAACAGGGTAGTAAGGTTTATTTTCAAAAAAGGTAACATCCATGGAGGTATATAGTCTTTTTGTTGTAGGTGAGTAATATTTGTAGCCCTTCTGACTATAGGAATAACCGAGGAAAACACACATAACAGATCTAGGATCTAGCTTACCCCGAGATTGAGCATGGACATGAACAAAAGAAGTACAACCAAAAACTCGAAAAGGTAGAGTAGATGACAATGGCTTAAAATGTGGGAAAACACTAAGAATGACATCTCTTGGAACTTTAAAATTCAAAGTCTTACTAGGCACTCTATTAATTAAATAGGTAGCGGTAAGCAAAGCTTCTCTCCAAAAATGTTTAAGAACACTAGTTGAATAAAGCAATGACATAGTAACTTCTAAAAGATGCCTATTTTTTCTTTCAGCCACCCCATTCTGTTAAGGAGTACTAACACATGAAGTAATATGAACAATCCCTTTCTCTTTGAAATATGAACCTAAGGTTTTTATGAAATATTCACTACCATTGTCTGTTTTAAGTATCTTAATAGTACTCTGGAATTGAGTCATAATCATGTTATGGAAAATTTTAAAGACATTCTCAGCTTGAGACTTTTCTTTCAACAAATAAGTCCATGTTGTCCTAGAATATTCATCAATAAAGGAAATAAACCAGCGTGAACCGTTATAGTTTTTAACCTTAGAAGGGCCCCAAATGTCACTATGTATAATTGAAAAAGGTGAAGATAGTTTAAATTTGGAAGGAGGATAAGGTTGTCTAGTGTGTTTGGCAAGTTGGCATATTTCACAAACAAGAAGTTTTGAATTTTTATTCACAAATAAATGAGGAAATAACTTGGCCATACCTAAAATGCCATAACATGATTTCACTAGAAATAACAGTATTGAAAAAAATAGTTTGAAGACAACAGCTCGGAGAGACGTGTTTATTTGGAGAAAACCCCGAAAAATGTAGAGCCCATTACTTAGCCTAGCACTGCCAATCACTATCCCCGAACCCTGTGCCTGAAATTCACAAACATCTAAAGAAAATTTGATGTTACAATTCAAATCAGTACATAATCTGCTAACAGACAGAAGATTGCAAGCAAGCGTGGGGACATAAAGGGCATTATGCAGTAAAATGTTTTCAGTAAGCTTCACTGAACCACTCCCGACTATAACTGAAATTGAGCCATCTGATGTCCTAACAGAGGAAGGGGACTGAACTTTGGCGAGGTTTTGAAAGACATGAGGATTCCCTGTCATGTGATCTAATGCACCAGAGTTGACAACCCAATTTGTAGATTGACAGTTTGCAAGAGTAGAAATACTACTGAAGTTGCTGGTGGAGTTACTTGTAGGAACCACCAAATTAGCTTGCATATCCCTCTGGGTTTTGAGCCTATGAGGTTCACAGCATGTAAGCTTTCCATGCAAATAGTTGTTGCCATGTAATTTGTACGAAGTAATAGGTGAAGGAGATGCATCTATGATGGCGAAATCAGATGTAGAATTCTCAAACGGAGAATCTGGTTGGACCATGATGGTTAGGATTTGGATCGGAAAAAAAAAACTTAAACTGATACCATGTGAATAATAGGTATTTCAGTATAGAATACTTTAATGATTTTTTATTAATTCTCACAACTTATTAACTTACACAGGAGGTGCGATATACTTAGAGTACAAGAGTTTAGCTTAAAATTAACTACTCCTAGAAATAATCTTATCTAATGCTAAGATAGAGTCATAATACATCTATACAACTACTAAGCTAACTTCTAGGATAATATTTACATTTATCTCTACAATTACATAATTCTAACTTACACATTATACGGTAGAGAAAATAGGAAGCGAGAATGGAAAATAAATATACAAATGTATTGGAATAATGTTTTTTTATTTAACTGGCTTCTCATGTATTACAAAATAAAAACACAACAAAATCAGCAAATCTGGAGTGAGAATGAATTGTCGGCCAGACTAATGCTTTCAAGAAAAAAAAATAGAGGGAAATCGTCGCCATAAACATGTGGCCTGCTGCAATCCTCCAGTCAAATCAACCATGCATGCTACTTTTTTTTCTTATGTGTAGTTTTTTCTATCTTTGGTTTTCAATGCCATTCCAGAAGAAAATTAAAATTCAATGTCGTTTTACAATAATAATTTCTTCAATCATAACTCAAGTGATAAGGCGTTGGTACATTAAGGATCCAGGTGGATTCGAACGACCAACCTCCCAAACCAAAATGTTTGAGAGCTCTGCCGATTTTGAGCTTATGGATCCATAAGATCGACAGATAATATGGTTCTAATTCTGACAGCACATAATGGCCCAAAAGCAGAGAAATAATCCCACCCCAAACATTTACAGCCCGCCAGTTCCCTCCACAGTCCAGCCTACGTCAAAATTATTCATTTTTTTTAACAAAAGACGAACATCAACCTTAACAAAATCATGTTCAAACTCAATACCAATTAACTGAACATCGGACAGCCTACCAAGTAACATATAAAAGCATCGATGTTCAACAAAACTATATATAAAATCAATCCAAAAGAATTACGTGTAAAAATACAAATTATAAGTAAACAAAAGACTTCACGTAAAAAAAGATAAAAAAGAATTCCACGACTAATAACTTCAAAGAAAAATGATTACAACATTGTCAATTTCCGTTGCAAGGAGCAACACAATGCCAAAATTATTCACTGTCAGCAATCCTAAAGGTAGTCTGCAATGTCACTAAGTTCCTGAAATGATTATATGCAAATTGTACAACTAGTTACTTAACAAAAGTAGATTATATAACCAGTCAGGTCAAGAGAGTCTAAAAGTCCATTATAGTCAAATCATTCAGTGCTTGCTATAACTATGTAGAGTCATGGACACGTTCCTGCATAAGGTGCTTAAAGCTTTACAAAGGACTGAGTTGCTCACCTACCCCAGGGAAAGCAGGAAAATCTGAAAAACTCTAGATGGCAACCTCAATTGGAAAGGGAGCCATTAGTTGGATCAATGAAGTATACAGCTTATTTATTAACTAATTCACAATCACACCCGTCGATGCAAAAAGAAGATGCAGTCCTCTACAATTTACAATAGACCAATCAACAGCAAGAAAAACAACCACAATTCAGTTCCCAAAAGGTCCCAGCCTTATATTGATTCCATGCCCATAATTCACAGGGGCTGTCATTGAACTTGCTAATCATATTAATCAGAAGATTAGCAAATTTAAAAGACTTGAACACAACTGCCATATGGAGACATACGATCGTATTGAAACAATTGGTATAGAATCAAAACCAGGAATAAGAAATTGTGTTAACCAACATAACATTGAACATTTTGAATTAAAATTGAAATTAAGCAATTTACCTTTCCAGTTGCAATTGAAATCACAGAAAACCACACACTCTCCCGAATAGTTAACAGCTTCGGTCTATCATCAAAAAACTGCTTAGATATGTAGTAGTATTGCATTCTTTACGAGCAACTCACAAATAAGAACGAGAAAATTAAGAGACAATGGAGCCAAGACACAAAGGGGGGAGGACCGGGTCAAAATAAATTGAACGAAAAACATCTCCCGTGCCATCTCCACCCTAGTGAACCAAGAAACTAAAATTTAATTGAGTTTTACGACCTGCCATGCAAGCACACCTGTCATGACAAAGGTCGGATAACACAAATATAAATTACCTGGTTTCTTTTTCTCTACAATTTTTACACCAACAACAACTTTCTCACCCTTGATTCTTCGACACAACTACTAGCTAATCAGACTACAATAAGAAGGTCCATATAGCAGAAGAAAGACTACTCCATCAATCTACAGCACTGACTACTGCGACTGGTATAACAGAATTTAAAAACAAAATTAATCAAAATCTAACAAACCTCCACAAACCCTTTTACAATGAGTTTACATGAATGTAGAGTTCAATACCAGATATTGAAGAGAAGACACCATACTGAAAGTAGTCGAAGCAAGATTCTTTCACATACAAATGCTTCTGCAGAAGCTGATTAAAGCTTTCCAAGGGCATGTGTATAACATGTAATCCTGGAAGGCAAATTCATCAAGTTAATGCAGATACCATCAAATGAAAAGACTACAATATCTCAAAATGAAAGAAGTTGCTCACCTTCCACGGGATTAAAAAGCATCGGAATCTAAAAGCCATATAGTTGCCATAGGTGATAAGATGAAAACAGCCTCAAATGCAAATAAAGCCATCAATTGGATCAATGTAGCATACAACTTGTTTATGAACAACATGACCAACCCCCAATGATAACAATTTACGACAGACCAACAACCAATTCTCTTGAAACAAAATACAGAAGAATAACACCAATGTGTTATAATCAACACCATTCAATTAAGTTAATATTAAATAAAGGCTGCAGCAACAGGTTATGTGACATCCATACTGATTTCATCCCAATAATTCCCACGGATTGTTATTGAACTTTTGATTGTAAATCATATAAATAAGAACATTTGGAAGCAAGACAGGTGTAGCAGTGATATATGCAGAACTGTCCATTAAGATAATGCTTGCATCAAATCAAAACCAGATATGAGACTTGAGGGATAGTTTTAGGGATAGAGACAACTAAACATACAAGTAACATTGAGCATTTTGGGTT
Source organism: Hibiscus mutabilis (assembly GCA_019671005.1). Taxonomy (NCBI): domain Eukaryota; kingdom Viridiplantae; phylum Streptophyta; class Magnoliopsida; order Malvales; family Malvaceae; genus Hibiscus; species Hibiscus mutabilis. Next base: position 43,870,596 of record CM033752.1, on the reverse strand, counting down.
AAAATTGCAATGAAATATACCTTGTTAGTTGCAATGGCACTCACTGAAAACTATATGCTCTCCAGATTCGTAATCATATTCAACTTCATTCTATCAAATGGCATTTGCTTTGATACGGAGTACTATTCCGTGATTTGCATAAAACGGAGAATCACAAATAGCCATTTGGGGATGTAGGAGAAAATTAAGAGGAAAAGGACAATGGAGCCAACACACAAAGGGGGAGAGCCGGACAAAATAAATAAAACAAAACATATCTCCGTGCCATCTCCCCCCTGAAAAACCAAGAAATTTAAAATTTTATTAGGGTTTATGACCTGCCATACAAGCGCACCTATAATGGCAAAGGTCGCATAACACCAAACCAGTCACACTAATAGCTGCTAATCAGGCTACAACAAGAATGTACATATAGCAGAACAAAGAATAGCTTATAGAGACAGGTATAAATAAAGAAATAAATCAAAATCTAACAAATATACACAAACCCTTTACAACTTGTTTTTACTCCAAATGCAAAAAGTGCCACAAAATCCGTTGAACAAGAAGGCATCATCAAACAGATTGCATCAAATACCGGAATCAGCCCCCCACTTCCGTATTCTTGAAACCAATCTTAACAAAGATTAATACTCATTCTCAAACAAAAATCCAGAGATAAATATCCGAGTTCGAGAACATGATTAATTGGCCTCTTTAGAGAAGAATTGACTTACACTGATATCAACTATAGTAACCTTCAAAAGAAAGATAAGTGTCAAACTCTAGCTTAGAACATCGATGAACAGAACAAGCAACGTAGTAAATGTTTACAGAAAATTATCAATTGACATACCTCAATAGATATCAGAGAAAAAATTATTCTTGAAATCGCGTGAGCGGAGAGCATGTAAAGAAATAAAGAATGGAGAGGAATAATGGATTCCAACCAAACCGCAAAATTCATTATAAAAGAAATCGAAGCGCTCGTCAAACAATCTGAAGATTTCGATCGAGTCAAATTTTGAAAGAAACGACGACGAGAGAAGAAGTTCTGGAAAAGAGATGCGCGCCATAACAGTTATATATAGAAGGCCAGATATTTTTGGAATATAATTAGAATATTCAACGGTTTTGATTGTTTCGTGGTTGGCGATATCAAGGGTCAGATTTGAGTGATACTTCTTCTTGGGGAATTTTTATTCGTCGCAGTCCTCGTGTAGAAAGGACCAGCAAGGCTTGAACGTCGCTTGTTTGTTACATCAAGAAGGTTCTGGATGATGGGCCTTTATGGGGCCTTAAAGAATCAGGCCCATAAGAAAAATAAACTTGGAATGGGGAAATAAGTGTGGCCTGTTAGACAATTGCCAAAGGACGAGTTGGGAGTTGGGCATACAATCGTTCTATCTAATTATATTTATTTTTTTTCAAATTTAAGTTTATAGTTAGTAAATTGTTATTATTATTATTACTTAATTATTATTAAAAGTTACATTCTAAAATTGTTTAAATTTTTCTTTGAAAACTTCTACCATTAGGTTTTCATTAAAATTTTAAATACATGTTTAATTTTTAGGTATAAATAGGATTCTTTGATTTTTTAAGTGCAAAAGGAGGTGAAACTCTAAAATCCTGACAGTCGGTATTGTGGTTCAATTTTTCAATGTATTTTAGGTTCTATAATTCTATTGTACCATAAGCAAAACTCTCATTTATAATTTTCTTTATTCAATTTAATTGTAGACCAACGGTCATTACACGTAATTTCACGTGACGGTTCATATTTTTTTCCCTAGAGTTAAACTATATAACACCTGATGTAAAACTATTTTGAAGCTGTTTTGGAAGCTGAACCAAAATGGCCGAAAATGTTTGATCAACCTTCAATATTTGTCTAGTTAAAAAGGTGTTAATAGAATTATAACATCCTTAAAGTTTGATTTTTTTGAATAATTCCTATCTAGGAGGAAGAAATTTGATCCTAATGGGTATTGAACCCATAACTTAGGGTATTAACTGAAAGCTTTTAACCACCTACTCTAGAGATGGTTGACTTAAAGTTTGATTTTTTAAAATAAAAGTTATGTTCTACTTGTTTATTTGTTTCTTATGTTAATACTTTTTTTTTCCTTATGACATACAGATACTAATAGTCAAATGAGATCTAAACCTTAAATATCAAACTTTAATCATATTATCTTAGTCCTAAATCTTAAATATTAAATCACACCTTTAACCTCAAAAACCCTAGATGTATAACATATCTATCACTGAAACTAAATTCATTGCATTTGAAGACTAAAGTGTATTGGTGAAAAGAAATTGGGGATTTGATCAATTAATAAACTTGGTACCTAAAATCACTTTAATAGACGTAACCTTGAAAAAGGAATACGTGCTCAAATTAGTTCTATTTGGGAGGAGGAGCAAGTGGAAAACTTAATGTCGAAGATTTGAGAACTTACTTTTCTATAATATTTCAAAGTTGCTTGTGACCCAATTATGCCCCTCTTACTTTCTTAAAGTTGGATCAACTTTTGTGCTTTTGTCCATGACAATCAAATACATTACAATTATGCGAGGAGCTCTTCTTTTTATACACAATGTGGCCTTTGGTTCAATATGCTTTACTTGGTTATTTTCAAAGCTCCTCCTTTTTAGTTTGTTGGGGATGTCTTGTATTAATCTATCAAAGGCATTCTCGTTTCTTAATGGGCAAGGAAAAAGGGAAGTGCATGAAAATGCTCAAAATGACATTCATTTTAAAAATAAATCTCGATGAAGCTTTGACTTGAAACAAATTTGAAATTTCAAGTTTAGACTTTATCACGTGTAAATCATTTATAAATTTAATTCTAATTCAAATTAAAATATTAATTAGTAATTTAATAATGAATAGTGAAAAATAATCTCAGAAGTAATTTTCGAATGATTTCAAATGTCATTTTAAATAAATAAGAAAATATTTACTATCATTTAAATATCAAGTTATAGTTGATTACAACAGGTTATTTATGGATTCGAATCTATCTTTTTAAACAATAAACAGAAAGTCAAAATCCATGCAATCTTCTCCAAGCCATCATTATTAATTATTCAATTGGGAAACGATAGATTCTGTCATGTTTTGGCTTTTAACTTACAGCAGAATATTGTGTTCTTGTTAGCGGTTTCCCTTTTCTTTTATGCTTGCCCGTTCGACTTTTTTTGAATGGCAAACCAGTTTCAAATTTAAATAATTGAGAGCTTTTTCAGTCATGGCATTTGAAAATTGAAAAATTTTACGACGGGTGTCGCACACTACTAAAAATCATTAAATATTTTAATAAAGATTTAAAATTTTAAGGATTAGACCTATAATTAAAATTATTTTAAAAGAAATTTAAAAATTAAATTTAATAAACTTTTTACATTTTTATAGTAGTATTTTTAATTGACATACTATAATTAAAATTTCTAAAACCTTCTTAATAACAAAAATTCTAAACTCAACATTTTTATTTTTCTTTTACCGTCGCCGCTACCGCTTTCGCCCATTTGCGATCTAATTTTTTATTTTTTAATTCGTGTCATCAGTGGTATAAACATCCAAAAACCATTATTGAAGCATCAGCGGCGGCGACAGTTTAATTATTGTAACGAACCGTTGAAACTATTTTTTCTAACCAGCTCAAATTATCGATCCAATTTAATATTTACAATGGTAAAAAAATAATAAAGGTAAAAACGTGATGGAACAAACGACAATGAAAGGAATAGTTACATGTACAGTGATTTTATGATGTTTTAGGTAATGTCGTATTACTTATGATTCGTAAAGTATTGAATTTTTATATAATAATGCAGATCACAAATGAGCGGGGCGACAGTCAAAAGAAAATAAAACGTTGGGTTTAGAGCTCTTGATATTAAATGGGTTTTGAGAAATTTGATTTTAATATATTAATTTAGAATATTATAAAGAAATATAAATGTTTATTAAATTTTATTTTTAATTTTATTTTGAAATAATTTTAATTATAAATTTAGTTTTTAAAATTTTTAAATCTTTATTAAAAAATTTAATGGTATTCAACAGTGTTCAGTGTTAATGGTGTTCAGTTGTGTGTGACGCACGTATAAACTCATCCTTTAGAATATTATAGTACAATTTTTTTTATCGAGTCTCAGATAACATTTAAAATTACAAAATTTAGGATAAGCAGGTTATCTAATATAAACGCGACTTGAATGTGTCAAAAAATCAAATTAAATGATTTGGATATACTTTATCTTATTTATTCAATTAACTTTAATTTTTTAAAGTTACAATTGCATCCACGTAAAAATATTCAAAATGTACAAATAAAATTACATAATTAATAATCTAGACAAAATCGATATACAGTGAGGTTTAAAATAGAATGAATTAGACTGAAAATTCATACATAATATTATATATATTTGAACAGTCAAAATCTCGAAGCTTCAAACATATAGAATTACATAAACAATTTAGACAAGATCAATGGGATTTAAACTACAATAATTCTAGACTGAGAACACGCACCTAAGATTTATGCATATGAACACTTAATATCTCAAGGTTTCACCTTTACCAACATAGTCTATGCCTCATCTACATTTATTACTATAAAAGTGCTAACGTGGTGGTAAGTTTTAAACGCTCATATGACTTAGTTTGAAAAAAATATTGTATAGTTTAAATAGATATTATATATATTTGATTTTTTTACTTTTAATTCAAATTAAAATTTATATTAATTTTTTAATGTTATAATAAATTATTTTAAAAATTATATAATAATTGTATTTAAACTTTTATTATCAAACGTAGACATCGTAACACATATCATATAATATAGAAAAATTATTTTTATTTTCGATTCTATTTTGATAGCTGTTTTTATAATCAATGTGGTGTTTATCTTTGTTGCAAACGGTAAGTAATTTGAAGATTCACGATTAAATCAAACGCATATGACATAGGGTTTAAAAGACAACTCTATACAGTAAAGTCAAAATATCATGCATTAACGGTCACAGTGGTCAGTGGAGGGTAACTGTGGGAAATCCTATTCTCGTAATAATAAAGCAATTTTCGGTTATCCAGTGGACTGTCGACATGAATCCATACCCCAAACTCCAAATGAACTTTGAATTTGTTTAAATTGATCATTATATTATGTTTTCAAAATGATATTCACCTAATTTATTAGGGGTGATGTGCAATCACTTAATTTTATGTAACATAATTCATTAAATATTTATTTATTTTTAAATGGTTAGTATTTGATGTATAAATTGTGTACAATTTTATATATTATCAATAAGATATTAACGTATTTTTAAATTATAAATTATAAATTAAAATTTATTTTTTGTGTTATCATCTTTTCACTAACAAGGCATATTATTCACTCATTTCCAAAAGAGTAATGTATTGAAATTCATAGCTTATTTGCCTGTAGAAAATTACACGGGGTCCCATAACACGTGAAACTAGTTTCAAAACATTTATCTTTTTCTTCTATCCTTCGCCCGCCGAAAGTTTAATTTTACGAATATACCCTTCAAGCGTTCTTTATTTATTGCTGCTACACTTTCTCAGATGGATGATATGATCAAACATTGTAACGTGCAAACCAAAGAGTCCATCTCTTCACTGATGGTTGCGTTTCGTTTTACAATAACTTTTCTTCTTCTAACTCTGTTACTGATAGTAAATAAAACAAGTAAGCTTCTTCATTCCTTTCTTTCCACAGTTTAAATCAAGCTTCTGAGATTCATTGTACGGTAAAATGTAGAAATTTAACTGAAAACGTACGTCTTTATTTGCAGAATCCCAATCATTTATCGGTGTAAATTATGGACAAGTTGCCAACAATCTACCATCAGAGGCAGCCACGGCCAAGCTTCTCCAGTCCACTTCAATTCAAAAGGTCCGACTATTCGGGTCCGACCCAGCAATCATCAAAGCGCTAGCCAACACCGGAATTGGCATCGTCATCTCAACGGCCAACGGTGACATCCCCGCCTTAGCCTCAGACCCAAATTTTGCCAAAAACTGGGTGAATGCCAACGTAGTTGCTTATTACCCATCCAGCAAAATCATCATTGTAAACGTTGGCAACGAGGTTATCATGTCGGGTGATGGCAATTTGATATCTCAGTTGTTGCCGGCCATGCAAAATGTCAAGAGTGCCCTCGATGCGGCTTCGTTGGGAGATGAAGTGAAGGTCTCGACGGTGCATTCAATGACTCTGTTGAAACAATCTGAGCCGCCATCTTCTGGGATCTTCGACCCGAGTTATGGAGACGTGTTGAAAGGACTCCTAGCGTTTAATAATGCTACCGGTTCGCCTTTTGAGGTTAACCCGTACCCTTACTTCGCTTACCGGAGCGATCCAAGGCCTGAAACTCTGGCGTTCTGCTTGTTCCAACAGAATCCGGGTCGTTTAGATGCGAACACGAAAATCAATTACATGAACATGTTCGACGCTCAGGTAGTCCCACTCCCATGAACATGTTCTGTAATAATTCCGGGTTAAAATGATTGTTTCGTATAGCATAATGGATTCATTACTTCGATAGGTGGATGCTGTTCGTTCTGCGCTGGATGCCATGGGGTTTAAGAACGTTGAAATTGTGGTCGCCGAAACAGGTTGGCCGTACAAAGGAGACAGCGATGAAGTAGGAGCAAGCATTGACAACGCCAAGGCTTACAATGGGAACTTGATTGCTCACCTTCGATCGATGGCGGGAACTCCATTGATGCCGGGAAAATCTGTCGACACATATTTGTTTGCCCTCTACGACGAGAACTTGAAACCTGGTCCAACAACCGAAAGATCTTTCGGGATTTTCAATTCTGTTGATCTCACCATGACTTATGACGTTGGCCTCTCAAAGAGTGGCAATGACAGCACTGGCAGCCAGGTAGCAAACTGCAACCATTACTCAACAGACAACAGCAATCAACTTCATACTGTTAAGTATTGGCAGTGAATCTTATCTTAGCTTTTGTTTTTGTTCTCCTCAAGGCCCCTGCCCCCGTGACGGTGAGTCCGTCAACAGTTAAGGCACCGGTGGAACCGCCGACGGAGCCGAAGAAAGGACCTTGGTGTGTTCCAAAGACGGGTGTTTCAGATGCCGAACTGCAGGCAAGTTTGGATTACGCATGTGGACAAGGCGTAGATTGTAGTGCAATTCAACCGGGAGGGTCTAGTTTTGAACCAAATACATTAGCAGCACACGCTGCATATGCAATGAATCTGTACTATCAAGCTTCTGGTCAGAATCCATCGAACTGCGATTTCTCACATGCAGCCATGGTTTCTTCACACAACCCAAGTAACTTCAAATGTCTTAAAGTAGACCTTTGGTTTTTCGGTGTACAGGTAGGATATCTTGTTTTATATGAATGTTTGACACGTTGCCGGTACTAATGGCTGTAATTTCCCTGGTGGGAGTACTTGAAAGGGAGAGTAGTATTCTGGCAGGTGAATGAAAGGAAGTGGGCGTATTGTTTGCTCTTCTTTATTGTCATTTAGTGGGTTCTTTATAGTATCATCTTTTAGTAATGGTATTAGGTGATTGGCACTTCTTTTTGCCCCTTCACCTGTTGGAAGAGATTGTGGCAAGTGTGAAAAATATGTTAATTTAGAAATTAGGAGGCCAGATCTTGTGGAACTATATATAAGTATGTCTATGTATGTATTTGGAGAGAACTCAAGATTTTATGTAATTTATTAAGTACTTCAAAGTATAGCAAGTGTCTATTTATAAAGGCATGTTGAAGAACTTTAACATTGCAATTCAAGAAGAGTAGAAAACTCCATACTTCAACTACGTGAAATGAAAACGTTGGAAAGAACTTGGAGGAACAACTGATTGTTTGACACAATTTTCCGAAACTTCCCAGCAATTAATATAAAGAAGAAAAAGAAAACATTGGACTATTGAAGCAAAATACTAATATAAAGGCGGTTTTCCACAATTTTTATTATTTACATTTGAATATCTGTATTCTTCTGTTTGTGTGAGATATATAATCATGTGATGGAACTTCAGTTTACCGAAATCAATAAAAAACGGTTTATTCTCAACGTCGTCAATTACGTATTATTTAGAATTTAAGATTAGAACGTAGTATTTAGTTTTTAGCGTTAAAAAACTTAGGTAAGGACATTAGAAAGGTCGATTTAAAATAAAGACGAGAATTACACGAAATAGTGAAATAGATGGTAAGAAAACAAAATATGAAGTTTTGAATAAATTTATGTAGGGTAAGGATTTTCAATAAAATGACACTGCACGTTTACTGAAAAAAAAGTTATAAATTACTTGACAGGCAAGTTCTGATATCCCAGCTAATCCACCAATAACTGAGCTTTACCAAAGTATGCCCTCCATTGCATAGCTTCATGTCAAGCTTGATATTTGCCACTGGTGTGATTATGGTTTTGATTATGTTATACACTGGATTTAATAAATGACATTACACATTGATTATTCACTAAGAGCTTTGAACGGCAGTTCAAGTAGATGCACTTGCTTTGTACTACAATGTTTGCATTGTTTGCCTGGTTTTTCTACTCTTTTGACTTGTTGAAGCTCACATCGGGATACCTTTACTTTCGATCTTTGTTTTTCTTAGCACATTTTTATTGTGCAATGTGAAAAAAATAAGGGGGAAGAGATAAAAGAAAGCATTGACAATAGACCATAGAAATTCACATGCGGATAAAATACCCAACACACCATTGACCCATTCAGGTTTTTTACAAAGACAAAATACCCAATAAGCAAAACAAAGAAAAGCCTTTTGTTTCACCAGTGCCCACCAAACTTAGCCCTCTTAAACGACCTCAAATCCTAACCCACTAGGATAGGAAAAGGTAAAGCCAGAGATTTAAACGCCAGTGGAGCCAAATCCCCCACCCCCTCTGGCGGTGGAATCCAAATCCTCCACTTCCAAAACATCAGGTGTGATGATCTTCTCAATAATCAGCTGGGCGATTCTGTCACCCACTTTCACTTCAAACTCAACATCCGAATGGTTGAATAGAATCACCCCAAGGGGTCCCCTGTAATCAGCATCGATTACTCCAGCACCCACGTCGATGGAATGCTTCCAAGCCAAACCAGACCTTGGCGCTACACCCCCAAAACAAAAGGACCCCATTTTTTATTCAGACAGAGAAACCAATCATACTGGATTAATGAAAGAGATGCAACAAATAGAGCAAGAGATTTATACCAACGCGACCGTAGGTTCCTTCAGGAACTGAAATGCTTAGATCAGTAGGAATCAACGCCTTTCCTCTAGCAGGCACCGTGGTATCCGTTGCACTGTACCATAAATTTAAAAAAACCAATCAAATTCATGGAAAACCCATGGGGATTTCCATTAACGTTAATTAATAGTTTGAGGACTTGCCTTGACAGATCGTAGCCAGCAGCAAGAGCAGAACCTTTAGATGGCAAAACAGCTTTCTCGGAAAGTTTTTTGACTTTCAAAAGTGAGACTGGACCTTGGGTATCTTCATGTACTCCATTTTGACTGAGTTTTGGGACTTTGGGGGATGGCTCTTTAATTTCAGGACTGTTGTTAATCTCATCTGCTTGGGCCATCGCGAGATATCTTGAGAAAGTGAAGGAAACAGACGAACGGTTCCGAAAGACCGGTTTGAAGACTAACAATATGCGCCACAGCGGTTATTGTTATATAGAAATAAACCCTGGATTTTAGGTGCCCATGAACTGATGGCGCCAAGTGTTCCCGCCATTTCTTTGCGCGACATTCATTATCCAACTAAACTCCCGTCCCCTGCAGCCCTGCTTCAAATGCTCTCTGCTGGTAATCGCATGTGGGCCATTCTCAAATCCAAAACTCTACACTTTTTTTTTTTTAAGTAAACTCTTGAAATACCTAATGGGCCTTTTTATACACGTAGTATATATTTAAAATTATTTATCGAATTAGCATTTAAAACTAATTATTATTGAAATAGCACACACCCTTTTGTCAATTTGGCGAAAGGTGTGTCTTTCCATGGATTGCAGAGTAAGTTTTAATTTTTTAATAGTTGTAAGATGATTATAATGTAATGCTTATTCAAATATAATTTTATTATTTATAAAAATAAAGAGAACTGAGTGCTATTTTTAAATTGATTATTAACAAAACTAAAGCATATTTTGATAATGAATATTTGAAAGTTAAAACACACATGTTTCAAAATCCATTGCTAATAGTAATTAAAATAGATGTTGACGTAATTATATTACACCATCTTACAGAATTTGGACTCGAATGTATTGTGCGCTTAATACTAGAATCTTAAATTACATGTTTAACAAACTCTAGATTTAGGTACCAATATAATCCTAAATTCAAGTTAAGAAGTTAAAAAATGTATCTAGTCATAATATATTATCCAAATATACGATTTTCAAATTTATATAATACAAATAAATATTTGCAAAAACTGAATCTGCCTTATCTATTAACATTCACATTATCTTACCTCACCTTCAAGGAATTAGTTAATAGGGGGCAATGGATTCGGAAATCCTCTTGAATCATTTGCATGATTACGTTTACGTTTCTCGGAAACTATGTACCACTCGGATCTAGACTTCTATTTTTGTGTGATTAACGTTTTCGAGGACTCAATTTGGAGTTTAACAAGTGCTTTTATCGTTCTGCAATTTATTTATAATAAAGGAGTTATTAGAGAAAAATTTAGTGTTTCGCTTATTTATAATTAGATTTTAATTTTAAAAAAATTACTAAACAATACTCTTTCTATCCCATAAAAGGTCCCTTTTGTATTTTAAAATTATTTCACTAAAATTGTGCTTTTAAAAAATTTAACAACTTTTATTAAATATATTTTCATTTTTTATCATCATTTTAATTTTTTAATAAAACAAACTTTTAACTTGAATAAAATTATTATTTTAATTATTTTATAATATATTTTTTATATAATTTTTTTTCTTGAAATTATGTAAAAAAGTTAACGATGAACAATATTTTTTAGACGTAGAGAGTAGACGGGATGGATAATTTATTTAACTTTTGAAAAGGTCGAGTTCCGAGTTCCCAGCAAGTTCACATTCAACTGCTTTACTTTTTTTGAAACGACTCGACAGTCGTGTGATGCACCCATCGAATCCAGAACAGATAAATCCTTTTCCCTCTTAAACTCCACTCTTGACAACCTCGCGTGCAACCCACCGTTGGACTCATTCAGAAACCGGGTTTCCACACGCTCGTAGATATTCTCAAAATATCATAAGAATCCGTCCGTCCAATACTAACTGTATTGTAGTTGGACAACAAATTAGCCTCTCTCACTCACAAACTTAAGCGAGTCGCTTAGCGCAACCAAAAACAAAACAGAAAAAGGAAAACTGTAAACAAGGTTTTTGCTATTTCAACTTTCATCAATGGCTTCTGCCTCCGCTTTACGCCACCATCTCAATGTCAATCCTTCCCACTCTATCTCCAGAGGTATTTTACCTTATCACCGACTTCTCGGTTTCTTTGGTTCGTCTCTCTAAAACCATAGCTCGGATCAATTGCTATTCCTTTTTCGGCCTTTTTTTGGTTTTGGGTTCATGAAGCATTGTTGTAGATTCATTGGTTTTGTCAGTTTTCCGGAGTTTCTATTTGTTTTGTTGCTTTAGATGTTGAGGGTTTTGGTTTATCATTTGGAAATGGCTGGGTTTTATCTATTTTTATTATTATTATTATTATTTTTCCTAGTTCCGTTTTGTGACGTTTGGTTATTGAAATGTTAAGATGAACGAGGATAGTTTTAAACTGGTCACCGTTGTATCTCGCTTTATTTGTAGGATTACCGAATTAAAAAGAAAGATGATTTTTTTGAAAAAAAAATCTGTTTGAAAAGTGCAATGTGAGCGCAATGTTAATCTATTATTTAATCATTATGATTTTAAGATTAATTCGATTTGAAAAAATCAATTGTTGGACATACTTCTATTTTATTTCTAGCATAATTTTGTTGATTCAACTGCTACTTTATACTAAAATTTACGTGATTAATCAGATAAAATTGGAAAAAAGAGAGATTATTCTGTTCATCGGCGGCATCTTAAATTTTTAAAGACATTGATATATTATGTTTTCTCCTTTTTTTTAGCTTTTTTGTAAGTAGCTTTTACTGTGTAATGTATTTGGTTTATGATTAGTTCGCAATGCTGCATTCGTAAGTAGGTTGAGAGACTTTGCAAATGATGCCGTTTCATTCTAACTTTTTTTGTTTCTAATTGCGTTCTTTATTTGTTTTATTCATTGTTAAATCAATGTTGCATTTTCAGGAGGCGAGTTCGGTCTTTCTCATAAATCCTGTATTTTTCATTACAAAATTGAGATTATTGCTAGTGTACATGTTCTGGGTTCTCATTGAACGTGACTCTAAGCATTGTATTTTCAAATATTTGCTTTAAATATATGCCAGATCTCTATTTGATGCTTCTGGTTTATGCAGATGTTCAAGGATCTGACCACTCTATTCCACTTTCACCTCAGTGGCTTCTGCCAAAGCCTGGAATGGGAACTATGGTATGAGCTATTGTTGACTAATGGTGTTCTTGTTCATTCTCAGGCTTGGATTTGTGAATGTTTCGTTCATCTCTCTATCAACACACTTTTCTCATATCAAGAATTAGTTAATGTTCTGTTTAATATTCTTGTTGTACCAGAGGTGCTTCTTTTTACCCCCTTAATTGTCAATCATCTATACAGGAAAGTCATCCTGCCCTACATCCAGTTAACGGAAATCAGTCCATTGTCATGAAGCGATTGGGAAATGGCAAGGAGATAGATGATATTCCAAGTAAGAAGGATGTTTTCAGGCCATCTTTACTTGATAAGGTAACTAGTCAGCACCGCTGGCTCGATGAAGAACGAGAGACCCATTCATCTGTGTGCAAAGATCACTGGAGGGATGGAGATAAAGAGTCCGGTGACACTCGCAAAATGAATCGATGGGCAGAGAACTCGCCTTCAAAAAAATTTGGAGAAGTACATCGTGCACCCTCTGAGCGGTGGACTGATTCAGGTAACAAGGATTCAAGTTATGATCAACGGCGTGAGAGCAAATGGAACACACGGTGGGGGCCTGATGATAAGAAGACTGAAAGCTTGGGTGACAAGCGGGCAGGCTCTGGAAGAGATGGTGATGAGCCTCTTGAGAAAGGGTTGTCTCATCTTTCCATCAACGGAAAGGATGCTATGGAGGGGGATCACTATCGCCCATGGAGATCCAACTGTTCTCAAAGCCGAGGAAGGGGAGAGCCTCTTTATCACCAAATACTATCTCCAAAAAACCAGGCACCAATATTTTCTTATGGCCGCGGACGTGGAGAAAACCACCCTTCAACATTTTCTGCTAGCCGTGGAAGGGGAATTTCTGGTGGAAACTCTAGGCCTAGTATACATCAATCTCTAGGAACCTTATCTTTCAAGGGTGGAAGTGACTGTGGAGAGCCCTTCCCTTTAAGATATAGTAGGATAAAATTGCTCGACTTGTATAGGAGGACTGACATGACAATTTATCATAAACTCTTAGAAGGGCTTGAAGCAGTTCCTTCTCTTACACTGAATGAACCATTGGAACCTCTATCTCTTTGTGCTCCGAATTCTGATGAAATGGTAATTTCCATTTCTATGTGCTATGATGGTGAAGTTTGATTTAGAGTCATCTGTTGATTTTATTGCTTTCTTGTAGATTGTTCTGAAGGGAATTGACAAAGGGGACATAACAACTAGTGGTGCTACTAAGATGACTAAAGATGGGCTCGCAAGCATGAACACTATAGAGTTTACTCATTTGAGACGAAACAAAACTGGTATCCAATCAGTTCAAGTTATATGCTACTGTTTGTGTTGATTTTCAAGTAATGTTTAATTTCGGACGATATTTATGTGTGCAGGAGGTACAGAAGATTTGCCACCTACTGTTGATTCTAAAGAGGACAGGTCTGACATTCCAAAGAGTGGTTATTCACATCATTCAGGGGGTTCGTTGCATGAAAAACATAGAGGATTCCTTGATACTATTATTAAGAGGGGACCATCTGAAGTTTTCGAGGGGGAACCAGAATCTAAGAAGCGTGCTCCGGAGGACCATCTCCTTTACTACAAAGATCCTCAAGGTGAAATTCAAGGCCCTTTTTCAGGGGTTGACATCATAGGCTGGTTTGAGGCAGGGTTTTATGGGATAGATTTGGAAGTTCGGCTTGCAAGTGCACCAAAGGACTCACCTTTTTCCGAACTTGGTGATGTTATGCCCCACTTGCGAGCTAAAGCACAACCACCCCCTGGATTTGGTGTGTCAAAACAGGGTGAACTCCCAGATTTCTCAGGCAGGCAAAATTTTGGTAGCCTTGGGAAAGTTCCTGCTGGTGCAAGTGAGATTGATATGAGTAGAAATGAGCGAAGGCCGAAAACAGAAGCTGAAAGTAGGTTTTTAGAGTCTCGTATGTCTGGTGCCATGAGCAATCCATCCCAAGGTTGGGTTTTTATTTAGATATGCAATGATATATATATATTATAGTACTGTATATAGCTTTTGAATGCTGAACTTGAAGGTTGAGTTCATAAGGTTTTAATCTATGAAGTTCTTCACAGTTTTATTTGAACTGACGTCTTGTATGTTTTTCTTTTTTAAGGTCTGCAAGGCTATCTTACAAATAATCTTAGTGGCTCTCCATTATCTGGAATAGAAAATGGGAGTGATCTGTCTCATTCACAAGGTGCTGATTCAATTTCCATCCTTTCAGGATTACCTGAAAGGTCTATTCCTGGGGTAAATAATGGTGTTGGAGTTTGGTCAAATTTTCCTGGACAAGGTGCACTGGATCCTCTTCAAAATAAGATTGAGTTACATCATGCTCAAAATTTTCCCACCCAAGCTCCCTTTGGGATCCAGCAACTGGGTGTGCAAGCTCCAAACTTGCCTTCCTTGATAAGTTTACTCAGTCAAAATATGGATAATCCTTCTGGTACTTTAACTCCTGAAAAGTTAATCTCCACTTTATCTCAAGACTCTCGACTGCTAAATATGTTGCAGCAGCTACAACCCCAGGCGCCAGATGCTAGTCCTGAATCCCCTCTTTTGCATCTACCACGCCAGATGTTTGGTACAATTGATTGTCAGAAGACCTGGGGGACTAACTGCTCAGAAATGCTTAATGACACCCAACAGTCTTTGCCAGTGACTACAGTTGTCCAAAGCTCGCTCTTATTGGAAGAAAACTTATCCTCCCAGGAAACTTCTTCTGACTGCCGTACTCTTACAGTGGAGCAGTCACTGGACTACACACAAAAGATTGATGAAATTGTACCTAGTATCACCCCAGTGAATGATGAGAATTGTGGAACCATGGAGCAATTTGGAATTGCTACTGCTAGAACATGTAAAATTGATTTGCCTAGTAACCATGGTGTTCAACCCACTGCCAAAGTTGATAAACTTCCAGTTGGGAGAGAAAAAAGCAATGATCAGCCTTCTGCGGTGAGAGAAAAGAATGCTGAAGCTCGTGATGTAAGAAAAGCTTCAGAAAAGAAGTCCAGAAAACAAAAATTTAGTAAATCACAATTTTCTGATCAGGCTAAGGGAATTGCTAAGGATTCCTCTCCGGTGCAATTGAAGCCATCTGAAACTGAAGAGTCTCTTGTTGGCGACACTAAGACTACTGCAGATAACCTTACTGGGCCATCTCCAGGAAATAGGGAAGAGAACAAGTCCCGAGTGCCCCCCATGAATTCTCACTCTGCTAAAAGCTCTTCAGCTGCTAATGTTGTTGTAGTTCAGGTTAAAACTACTGAACCCATGAGTGAGTCCAGACTTTCCAGTTCTTTACCGGCACATAACACACCCAAACAGCCTGTGGTACATGCTTGGAAACCTGCTCCGGGTTTCAAGGCAAAGTCTTTACTTGAAATCCAACAGGAAGAACAGATGAAAGCACATACTGAAATGGCAGTATCAGAGGTTCCTTCTGCCAACTCTATGAATTTGTCAACTCCGTGGGTTGGGGTTGTGGCTAGTTTAGAGCCCAAAGTTTCTAGAGAAAGTCAAAAAGATGCAGCTATTTCTGAGACAGCTATTGTGAAACCTGAAAATTCTTCAACTTCAAAGAGTAAAAAGAGCCGATTACATGACCTGTTGGCGGCAGAAGTTTTGGCAAAATCCAGAGAAAGATGTTTAGATGCTCCTGGCACTGTTCCTACATCCGCTGCCCATGTTACTACTACAACTGTGGAACCTATTGACGATGACAACTTTATTGAGGCTAAAGAAACTAAAAAGGGTCGAAAAAAGTCTTCCAAAGCAAAGGGCATGGGAGCAAACGTGACAGCTCCTCTTAATCCTGTTGATATACCTTTTGTTAGTGCAAGTCCTGTTGACAAAGGTAAAGTTTCTGACCAAACACAGCTTGAAAAGGAAGTATTGCCTTCAATTCAGTCAAGTCTTTCTTTGGGAGATTTTGTTCCATGGGGAGGGGAGCTGGTTAACCCTTCCCCTCCTCCAGCTTGGTCTACTGATTCTATGAAACTTTCAAAATGCACATCATTAAGGGACATCCAAAAGGAGCAGAAGAGGAATTCGTTTGTCAATTTTCCAATTCCTGTCCCAGCTCCTCAGAAACCCCAACCAAGTCAGTCAACTCATGGTGCTGTTTCATCATCGAAGGCTGCATCTCCTGTCCCGATAAATTCTCATGTATCTTCTCAGTCAAAATCTAAAGGAGATGATGACCTATTCTGGGGTCCAATTGATCAGACAATGCAAGAAGGAAAGCAGTACGTTCTCTTCCCCTACTCTCTCCCTCCCTTGTGCAAAAATAAAAAATAAAAAAAATGGCACACCCTTATGCACTAAATGTTTAACTCGTTAAATATTGTCTTGCACCTGCATTCTAGCCTAGAAAGATAATAAACTTATAAGCTCTCATGTTCTGCAACTCCTTGTTATTTTGGGTAGCTAAGTAACTGCATTCAAGAGAGTGACTTTCGTTTAGTAAAAAGAAAACTTTTGACTTCATATTTGTGAAATACAGTAGTAATCACTAAATGGAAATATTAACTGTTTGTTGTAAACAGAGGTGATTTCCCACTTCTAGCAAATGTAGGTGGCTGTGCTAGAAAAAACACTCCTGCTAAAGGAACTGCAAGTGGGTCACTAAGCCTGCAGAAGTCAATGGGTGGGAGACCTATTGAGCCTGCGTTTCAAAATCATAATGACAGAAAGCTCGTGAAGTTAGGTGCTGGAAATGTGAATTCTGGCAATACAGATGTTTCTAAGTTTCAGCAGGAAATTGCAGTCTCCCCAGATGTGCCTTCAAGGGAGGGAGCCAAGAAGAAAGGGAAGAAAGGAAAGAAGGTGAGCCCTGCTGTTTTGGGATTTAATGTCGTCAGTAACCGTACCATGATGGGTGAGATTCAGGTATTAGAGGATTGAGAATTTCGACTCGAGAGTCGAGAGAAGATTGTAACTTCTGAGATTCACAGTTAATTATTTTTGGGACTTTGGTGTAAATACATTTGGCTTTACTGTTTGTAAATGTTTCAGGCAGTACTTTTTTTAATCTCCTCTATAGCAACAGCAGCAGCAGAAATTGAATCTGCTCAAGATATTTTGTGAAAGTAACTTAATAATGCTGCGGTTAAGTCCTTTCTATTTATGAGAGTTTTTTATTTCCTATCAAGTCTAACATTGATCGAAAAAGGTAATAGTACTGGTATTTGGATTAGTTCTTTCGGCGAACAGAACATGTTCTTTTATAAATATCTAAGTAATTTAGATATCCTATAACTCTAATCTCTTAAAGTAGTTTAGATAGCATATAACTCTTATCTACTAAGTAGTTTAGATAACATTTATCTCTTATCTTATAAGATCATATTTTATCTAGACTAGTTTGAATTTTATTAGAACTCCCTGTACTAAATCTATAAATAGTTGGCATGTATGTACTCTTCAAATCAATTCAAGGAAAAACAGTGAATCAGATTGATCACTGACCAAAATATTTTTCCCTATTTTTTACATGGTATCAGAGCCGGTTTTTCAGATCCTATCCAAAAAAATCATTGGTTAATAGCTGGCGAAAAACATTCGAGATTAGCTCAAAAGCTAGTCCATCCCCACGGCCACAGAGGGACAATCAATCGCATTTGGTCACGTATGTAAGAAATATTAGCGGCCAATTTAGCAAGCAACATGGAGGTAATCTTTCTTTTGCAAATACTGTTGACAACACAAACTTCACTACTTAGATTGTCGTTAGTGGAGCCTCTGACCACATGACAGGAGATCTGAGCTTATTTACAGAATTCAGCCAGCTTGGGGCCCAATCCAATGTAAAGACGACAGATGGTTCCTTAACAGCCATTGAAGGAAGTGGAACAATTCAAGTCAATCAGGATATCAAATTGAACTCCGTACTTTATGTTCCAAAATTAGCTTACAACTTGTTATCTGTTAGTAAATTGTCTCGTGACTTGGGATGTTATACTAAATTTGATTTACATGGCTGTGAATTTCAGGTACTGAATTCAGGGAAGATAATTGGCAATGATAGGTTGCACTGTGGACTCTACATTCTTCAAGGTTCTTTGCCTTCACCAAAACAAGCCTATTCCAGCTGTATCTCCGAATCAATTTCCACATCAGACACTATTTTCAGTCAGATTATGTTACTACATTTTAGACTAGGTCATCCCAATTTCTTTTATTTGGTCAAGATGTACCCAGATTTGTTCACCAATAAAAAGATCAAATCCTTTCATTGTGACATCTATCAATTTGCCAAACATCAAAGAACTACATACCATCCATCCACTTTTAAACCTTTTCATCCTTTTTCCATCATCCATAGTGATATTTGGGGCCCTTCCAAAGTTAACAATGTTAGTGGATCTAGATGGTTTGTAACCTTTATAGATGACAATAGTATGACTACTTGGATCTTTCTTATGAGGGAAAAATATGAAGTTAGTGAAAATTTTAAAACCTTTCACAATATGGTTGAAAATCAGTTTCAAAGTGAAGTCCACATTTTTAAAACTGATAATGGGAGTGAATATTTCTCCAAGAGTCTAGGATCCTATTTTAAAGAAAAGGGCATTGTTCATATTAGCTCTTGTGTTGATAGTCCTCAACAGAATGGGGTCGCCGAGAGAAAAAATAGACATCTTTTGGAAGTAGCTAGGTCTCTTTTATTCTCTTCTAATGTTCCTAAATATTTTTTTGGGGGAAGTTGTCCTAACTGCCACTCGCCTTATTAATAGGATGCCTAGTCGAACACTAAAGTTCTAGTCTCTTAAGTTGTTCTTCTTAAAAAAATTCCTTGGTTCAAACCTATGTCATGTGATCTTCCACTAAAGATTTTCGGGTGTTCCACTTTTGTTCATGTTTATCAACAACATAGGTCTAAGTTGGATCCAAGGTCACTCAAGTGTGTTTTCTTAGGTTACTCATCCACTAAGAAGGGTTACAAGTGTTATTCCCCAATTACAAAAAAAACTTACATTACTATGGATGTTACCTTCCTTGAAAATAAACCTTATTTCTCTAAAACCGAAATTCAGGGGGAGATTCAAGATGAATTTCAATTTTAGTTTTTTTGATAACTTTCAAAACTCGTCAAGTTTATCATCACAACTGACTTCTAATTCACAATCCATTTTTATCCCACAACTCGTGCTTTCATCTCCTTTACAACCATCTCTACATTATTCTCCTACTAGACAAAATTCCAGCCCTGTTAAAACTGCACAAAGAACCTATCCATCACCTTCCAAAACTCCTCAAAAGACCCAACCAGAAGGGAGAGAACTTAGCCTCTACAAAAGGAGAGAGAAGTCCACCTTGCAACCTAGACGCTGCCAAGAATTGGAACTGAGTCCAATTACCATGGAAAACTTGGAAGGTACGGATTCTCCTCTTAATGAAAATCTTATTCCTTTTGTTAATACTGATGATTTGTCGATTGCTCAAAGGAAAGGTGTGAGAAAGTGTACTGCTCATCCGATAGAAAAGTATGTTGCTTATAGCCGTTTAATGCCATCATTCAAGGCATTCACGACAAAGATTGATGACATTTAGATTCCAAGAACAATAGAGGAGGCTTTAGATGATCCTAGGTGGAAGAAGGCGGTCGAGGAAGAAATAAATGCCCTTGAGAAAAATGAGACCTGGACTCTGATAGATCTACCTCAAGGAAAGAAGCTAGTGGGATGCAAATGGGTTTTCACAGTAAAGTACAATTCAGATGGCAGCATTAAAAGATTCAAGTTCAGGTTAGTGGCTAAGGGATTCACACAGTCTTATAGTATAGATTACCAAGAAACCTTCACTCCAGTTGCAAAACTAAACACAGTAAGAGTTTTACTGTCTCTTGCCGTGAACCAGGATTGGTCACTTCATCAATTAGACATCAAAAATGCCTTCTTGAATGGCAATTTGACAGAGGAAGTGTACATGGAAATTTCGGAGGGCATCAAGAGAGATTCGACAGCTCACAAAGTATGCAAATTGAGAAAATCCTTGTATGGCCTAAAGCAGTCCCCAAGGACTTGGTTCGATAGATTTGCCAAGGTAATTATTGGGAGTGGTTATAAACAATGTCAAACCGACCATACCTTGTTTATTAAGGTAAATCAAAATGGTAAAAGAACAATTTTAATTGTTTATGTGGATGATATAATAATCACTGAGGATGATGTTGAAGAATTAAAGAGGCTAAAAGATTCACTAGCCAAGGAATTTGAAACCAAAGACCTCGGCAGTCTTAGGTACTTTCTTGGAATGGAAGTGGTAAGATCAAAATCCGGTATAGTTATCTGTCAGAGGAAATACATCCTTGATCTTTTGACAGAAACTGACATGCTTGGTTGTAAACCAGCCGAAACCCCAATGGAGCCCAACTTAAAGTTCACAAAAGATGATAAAGGTGTTCCAGTAAGCAAAGAGCAGTATCAATTGGTTGGTAAGCTAATTTATTTGTCCCTTACGAGGCCCGATATTGCTTTTTCTGTTAGTGTTGTTAGCCAGTACATGAATGATCCAAGAGAGGAGCATCTTGATGCCGTATATAAAATTTTACGGTACCTTAAAATGACTACGGGACATGGCTTATTATTTAAGAAAAGTGAAGAAATATCAGTAAGAATTTTTACTGATTTAAGTTGGGCTGATGAGTTAACTGATAGAAAATCAACTAGTGGGTATTGTGCTTTCGTGTGGGAAACTTGGTCACTTGGAGGAGTAAAAAGCAAGCTGTGGTGTCTAGGAGCAGTGCAGAAGCCGAGTATCGAGCACTAGCACTTGGGATTTGTGAAGGCATGTGGTTACAGAGAATGTTGACCGAAATGGGATTAGATCACTACAAGCAGTTTGAGTTGCAAACTAATAGTCAATCTGCTATTAGTATTGCGAAAAATCATGTTCAACACGACCTTACCAAACATGTGGAGATAGATAGACACTTTATCGCTGAAAAAAATCAGCAATGGAGTTATCAAACTCGGCTATGTTCCTACAAAGCAACAGTTAGCCGATATTCTTACCAAGGCTCTTCCAAGAGTGGTTCTTGACGATCTTAAATCCAAGCTAGGAATCTACAATATGTATTCACTAGCTTGAGGGGGAGTGTAGATAATTGTCATGTAAATAGAGATAATTTTTTTGTAAATATCTAAGTAATTTAGATATCCTATAACTCTAATCTCTTAAAGTAGTTTAGATAGCATATAACTCTTATCTACTAAGTAGTTTAGATAACCTTTATCTCTTATCTTATAAGATCATATTTTATCTAGACTAGTTTGAATTTTATTAGAACTCCATGTACTAAATCTATAAATAGTTGGCTTGTATATACTCTTCAAATCAATTCAAGGAAAAATAGTGAATCAGATTGATTACTGACCAAAATACTTTTCCCTATTTTCTACGGAACATGCATCAATAATTTGTTTCAGATGTGAAGGATTCGATTGCATTGACAATAACCTGTTAAATGGGAGGCACCCTCGGTAGGTTCGAACTGAAGTAAATTTCCCGTCAAAGCACCCCCTTTTTTACAGCCTACAATACAAGATTTAATGGTTCAAAACTTCATCCAAAAGACTTGGAAGCTAATTGTCATTGCTTCTGAACATGAAGCGGTATAAGAGAATGAAAGTTGCATTGGCAACTGGGATTCGAAATTCCAGTTAAAAGGTTTTCCTAGTTGCATCGTCTTCAATAAAAGACAATGGCAAAACCAAATTAATCTATATAATTGGTCGGTAGCAGAAGGTCGAAAGTTCATCATCGACAATCCATGGAGATCAAAACCAACTCCTTCCCTCCCATGCGTAAGTTTTGCCTGCAATTTTTCTCTGCAATCTTCCATCCGACTCTATGGCACCATCCATATATTTCCCAGAAATTGCAAACATCATTATCTTCAGTGACCTTGGTCCTCAGTCCCGTTTGATGGTCAACTACATTTGATGAACAAATTCTCTACAAACCTCGATCCAAACCACAGCAATGTGTCTTCTTTTGATTCAGCTTGACAAAATAATTAGCATTTGAAAGAACGAAGTGATTCTCATTTCTTTTCCTATATGTACACAGGCGTTGTTCTTTCATCTTTGAACTCATCACTGCTCTTCCTGCTCTCTCTTGAGATCAGCTGGAGGCAGAAAAGTTTCATTGGACAACCCGCGAATGTTAAATTCGACCTTATCGATCCACCAAGTTTCTTCTATCTGCCTCTTGTGTTTATTCAACTTCCCGAATCTGGAAAGCCTCGTGACGGTCTTCCCATTGTGTGCTATGTTAATCCCGTCGACGTATTTGTAATCTTGAACCACCGACTCCACGCTGGTCTCCCAAAACACGCTGCCCTTACTAACAGCGGTCTTCATCCTTACCAGCTTTTTGTCCTCGAACTTGGTGAGAAGCCCTGTTCTTTGGCTGAAATATCCCCGGATCTTGTGGTGGATGATTTCCGCTTGAGCTGAACTTTGAACCTTGAGTGCCTCTGAATCGGTTTCGAGCATGAGTATGAAACAATCTTCATCGTTAAGAGCCTGTTCTCCTACGCAAAGCGCATTGATAAATAAGCTGGCCGTGCACCTTGGGTCCAATCCCTGTGAGAATAGTCGTAGGGGTCGAGGAGGACCTCGATGTGCATGACCGGGTTGTGAAGATGACTGGTTCCAAGCAATCTTACCGTCACACCTGGCGCTAACTTTGAAACCAGAGACAACTAGTTCTAAATACCACAAATCTGGGTTCTTTTGCCATAAGACGAACCCCCCAAAATCACAATTGCCTCCGTTATGCACCAGATCATCACCCAGCAGCATCTCAGAACCCTGCATTTGCACCTGCCCCACTGCATACATGTTTCTTATGGAACGCAATGCCGAATTCCCCCCACAGGCGGCTATTGCTGTATTATATATTTTGCATTGGATGCTTCCTGTGCGTACATGAACGAAACAACAATCTTCGTTCGTATATGGAGTAGGCATGGAAAGAGTTGTAACTTATGATGGAACAATCGTTGATGGGACTCGAACAAGTGTAATTCTCCAAATCGACACGGAAAGGGATGAGGGGTGGCCCCGACAAGCTTAAGCAATGTCAAGAACTCGTTGTCGGAATTAGCCAGGAGATACGTTGAGCTGTCGAAGGATGACCGAACTTTCATGAAATTACGCATGTTTTGCCATCGTAAAATCTCATTGCTCCCATCTTGGTGTACATTTCTTCGGGTATAGGCACTTCCAGGACGGTGTCCAGGCCTTCTTGCTTATCAAGGTTGGGACAAAGCTTCATAATCATCATTGAAAACCAACTCTCCAGAATGAGAGAGAAAAGATTAAACGACAAAGGCTATAACCTTTTAGATCTTCCCGACGAAAACAACTTCGTTTTTGGTCGGA
This sequence comes from Hibiscus mutabilis, assembly GCA_019671005.1. Taxonomy (NCBI): domain Eukaryota; kingdom Viridiplantae; phylum Streptophyta; class Magnoliopsida; order Malvales; family Malvaceae; genus Hibiscus; species Hibiscus mutabilis. The sequence continues at coordinate 43,846,625 of CM033752.1, read as the reverse complement.
AATTATGTTTATGATCACCTAGAATGAATCAGATTAGGAGATGTTGGGATTTTGGGAGGATTTTTATAACTACTGTTTTTATTTAATTAGGAGATTGGTCTGTGTTAATATATATATATATTAAGGTTCTTTGTTTATTATTATTATTTCTATTTGTTAACTTTAATTTTAGTTATTTTTTGTTTTTGAATTTTGTTAAAAATATACTAAAAATTGGAATCTTAAAAACTGTAAAACCCGGATGAATGAAAAATTATAGGTGGAATCTGAAAATTTTAGTATTAGCTTAGTAAGTTTAACACTATGAGATACATGGATTCTAACAACTAACCTCCATTATCCGCAATGATCAATGTTAACTAATAATTTGCTTCCAACATCTATTATAACATAGTAAAAAGTAAATACATTGAGTACTGTAAAAATGCACATGTTATGGCCTTCAGGGATGAAATTGTTAATATTTAATTGATATTGGTTATTTGCATGTATTCTCTCCGTATCTCATAGTGTAGCACGTGCTCATTATTATAGGTAAACTACCAACTTAACCCCTGATTATAGGGTACTTTTGGTTGGGTTCTACGTCTATAAAAAAATATAAAATGATCACTCGACTTAAAAAAGTCATCATTTGATCTTTTCCGTTAAAAATTAATGGCAGTTAATAATAAATTTAGTCCTCAATTTTTAATTTTATTTTAATTTAGTTCTAATTTTAAAAATTCAAACCTCAACATTTTAATATTCTATCAATTTAATTTCTAAATCTCAAACTTATTCTACTTCTATTCTAAAAAAACATAAAACCCACAAACTTCATCCTCTTCTATTCTCCCCTTTGAATGAATCATAATTATTAATAAGTGGTGGTTATGAACATGCACAATGTGAGCGACCACACAATACCTAGAAAAAAAACATCCCAAAATGAGTTAAGTTAAATGATTGTGAGGTTTAGGCATATTTTTTTTGTTGTAAATGATTGTGAGGGAAAACAAAAAAAATAGTCGCACATAACACCTTAAATCTTTGAGTCGTACATAATGTTAATGATTAAACTTAAAAAAACTAACAGATTTTTGTTCTTTGTTGTTGTTTTTATATTCTTGAAAATATTTTTTATTTATTTAATTTTATTACAAAGAACTAAGAAGATGAGTGAGAGACTTAGCTTCCATTGAAATCCATCAGAAATAGCTTCACAACGTTAGATGATTAATCGAAATGCAAATCCGTTGTAGATCCATCTTCTAGTTTCTCATTGTTTTCCCTCTTTTTTTCGACAAAAAAAAAATAACAGAGTTGCAGAAAACTCAATTCTAGCTTCACATTGCTGGATGATTCATTCAGGTAAGGCAGAGGGCCTACATTTACATTTAAAATCACACTTCAAAGTTTAGAAAAAGCAGAGTCAAATATTCAAAAACGCGTGCGCACTGTCGCCAAAATTTCCATTTTCGTTCTCTAGTATTTAGTGTTTTGTCCAAGTGTCGTATCAATGCAATGATCGTACATCAAACTGAACCCCCAAGGCAGACCGTCCCGTGGAATGCTTCAAATTTCTCAATTACTTTTTTTAACATAATTTGTTGTCTTCTTTGAGGTTTGCCCGAGTCTATTTCCAAATAGAATGAAGGTTTAGAGTGAATGCTATAGTGTCAGATTTCATGGTCTATCAACAGTATGTCCATTCGATTGGAACATACATACAAAACAAAAAATCTGGCAGTACAACAGAGCTAGAATTTAAGGGTAATAAACAAAATATAAATTTTAAAAGGCGGGAATTCATAAATTTTTTTAAATTATATAAAGAATCTAAGGTAAAAAAAATTCCCGCCGGTCCCATTAACAAAGTACCGGTGTTTGGGATTTTTGGAGAATCTTATATGTCAAATATTTACAACTCCAGCAATTACTCTCGTTATATTTCATGATGTTGGGAACTAATTGACAGCTCCACCCTTTTCCCTTTGGAATTTGAGGGATCTTACAATTAAAACAAGAACAACAACACAAATATTATCTCACTTGAAAGTTTTACAATGTGTCAATATTGCAAGCAACAGGGTGACATATATATAAAATTTTACATTGACCAGACACCTAATGCACAGACGTTTACGAACCCGACGTTTCACTAAGGAATTTTACGTAGCTTTCAAATATCATCACTTGGATTTGGTCAGTTAATTATATGAGAAATTCGGGTACAAAGTTATTATTATTATTATTATTATTATTATTATAGCCGGCCATTTCACTTTTATATAATCGTCGTCGACCCTGAAATTTGTAAACAAAAACAAACACCAACTTTCTAGAGATGGCTAAACGTTTTAACCTCAGATTTTCTCGTGTTATACCATCTTTCCGGTTTTGTCGATCAAAGAAACCTTCCAATTTAGCTGAGACTCCAGGCCCCGCAATTCACCGGCTATCTCCGGTGAATCCTAAAGCATTTGACATCTGCTATCCGAACCTCCCTGCACCGCCGCCGCCGACACCGGATGACTCTTTTGTCAAACGCCATCTGTCGCCAAAGATATCATCTGTTGGCTGCGGTCGAGCAAGACCATGCACCCTACATTTGTCCCCAGACGTTAGTTTTGAGTCACTTGATTACTCGTCAAAGAAAGAAACAACTCGGTTGCGTGTCGTAGCGAAAGCCTACAATTCGAAGCCTCAAAGGAAAACTTCACGAAGCTTCTCGGACGATTCTTCCTTGGCGTTGGATCAAACACTAACCGAGGAATCCTTCACGGAAACGAAAAGAAGCAGGAAAAAAGTAAACAATGGGAAGAAAGTAATGAAGAGACTGAGAAGCTTTGGTTCAAAGAAACACAGAGGAGCAAAGACAAAGAGAGGATCTCTATCATCAGAGAACATGGACAGACCGGCGAGAGGTTCAGTGAAGGAACAGCCGCAGACGGCGGAAGGGAAGGTGAGGGAGAGCGTTGCGGTGGTAACGGAATCAGAGGATCCTTATGAGGACTTCAAGAGGTCGATGCTGGAAATGATATTGGAGAAACAGATGTTTGAGGCCATGGATTTGGAGCAACTGTTGCAGTGTTTTCTTTCTCTGAATTCAAGGGAGTATCATGAAATCATTGTGGAGGCTTTCACCGAGATTTGGGAGGCGTTGTTCTGTGATTACCCCATCAATGTCCTCTAAGTTAATCTTCAGTCGCTCAAAGTTCAAAGATAAAAGATGAAATGGGCACCGTGCAAAATATAGTACAACATCCATTTCATTTTTTGAAGGGTGGGGTGCAAGCAAGCAATTAGTATAAATAAATATGTGATGTAATTCTTTATTCATGAATTGTTCGGAAAAGTGAAATAAAAACATTGAATTATTCTTCTAAATTATATGTGAATTTTTCATAAAGGTGTTTCGTGCCTTCGTGAGAATATTTCAATAATTAATATAGAAATAATACTATTGATTAAGGTATGTAAAGATTGCGTTCTCTTTTTCTATCGAACAAAAATCCGCTGCCTCCTAAGTAGGTCTCTTTTTATACCTACATTAAAAATACTAAAAAATTAAATTTTAAAATCTAACCTTAAATTTCGCATTCTAAACCCTACACTCTAAAACTGCACCCTACCTTTAATTCCCTAAACTCTAACCATAAACCATAATTTTAAACTTTAAATTTATTTATTTTTAAGTGAAGTACCAAAAAAATATAATTAGGGCAAACGTCCTTTTCTAATATCCTGGGCCCGGGCTAATAATGATAATGAAACTTAAATAGTTGGAGGTTTCCTGGATCGATCCAAAATTGTGCTTATGGAGTATATTTAATTTTCCTTTTAAATTTAAAAATATTAAAAAAATTAGTAAAAAGCAAATAGAGATAATTGGAGTATAATAAGACAGAGCGGAATGTATTATACATATCATATAATAAGATTAAAATCTATTAAAAGCCTACTTAAAATTTCATTTTAGCATCTCTATTATTAAAAAAATAGAGTTTAATATAAATTCTTTGACATTTCAAGATACCAAAATGTACCCTATGATTTCTGAACATTTATTGTCATTGCAAGTTTATTATTTTTAGAGAAACAAAAACATATCCTTAAAAATCGTTTAAATGAATTTTAGTATATTTTTTAAAAGGGATAATATCATATTTGACATTTTTATTGTGACTGAATATTCAATGTGATATTTATACATTTTTTAGAAATAATTTTTGCCGAAAAGGGAAAAGAAAATTTTGCTTTTAATGGGCCTTGAACTCATAGCCTAAAGGAAGGGAAGAGTGCCAACCGAGATCTTTAACCACCTGCTCTCAAGATTGTTGACTAATATGCTAAGATAGTTTTAAAATGTTCAATGTGATATTTATACATTTAAATGTCTAATATGTTGTCTGTAGTTTGAAATGCTAAGGTTATACATCTATTTTGACAAAATATTCAATAGAAAAATTAAACTATAATAATATGTATCATTATAGTACATGCTGTGAAGTCAAATATGTTTAAATATTAAAAAAAGTTTTGATATATAGACCGTGTAAACTGTAGTTTACACGTGCGTTTTAGTTTTAGGGGTTAGAGTTTTAATTTAAGGTTTAAAGTTTAGGGTTCATGCTGTAAGGTTTAAAATTTAAAGTTAATGTTTAAAATTTAGGGTATATGGTTTAAAATTTAGTGTTTAGTTTTTTATAGTTAGGTTTAGGAAGTAAGGATTTGAAAATATTTGATATATTTTTTTTATTTACGAGTGAAGAGAGATATGTGTAGTGCAAATATATGAACACTCAAAAGCATCGGTATCACATTTTAAGTCCAGAGCAATGCGAAATCTAAAATCTTACAATGAACGGCTTATGACCCATTAGCTTGTTCCCAGACTACATAAATTTCATCATCTGCTATCAAAGCCCACTGAAAAAGCCCAAGAATCAAATTAATTGAAGACTCGAGCCGTCCAGCCGAAAAATATTCGCCAAGAATATAGAATTTATACAAAATCCGAAGAGAATAGGCAAACCCTCGCTAGTCGCCAGTTCCACCAAACTCTCCCTCTTGTTTCGGTTCCCTGCCTCTTCCGAAGAAAAAATGAAGGCGTCATTGAAAGGCAGATACACTAATGACAAAAGCACCGCCGCCGTTACCCTTTCTGCCAACGCCGGCGATATCAAGCTACGAGCCTCCATGACTGACGCCACTGTCGTCAAGGGTCCCAGCCTGAACGGTCTGACTCTGGCCGTTGAAAAACCCGGCTTCTTCGTCATCGACTATGACGTCCCCAAAAAGGCACGCTTAACTTGAAATATACCCATTTTTCTATAACTACCCCTTTAATTAATCATCGACTTATTTTTGTTACTTGAATTTTGCATATTTGGGATAGGATTTTCGGTTCCAGTTTATGAACTCAGTTAGGGTTGCGGAGAAGCCGTTGAAGCTTACTTATATTCACAGCAGAGGGGACAACCGGACCGTGGTGGACGGGTCATTCGCGTTCGATTCCGCTAATAAGCTGTCGGCTAATTACATGTTTGGTACGAGGAACTGTAAGCTCAAGTACAGTTACATGCACGGAGGAGTTACGACTTTGGAGCCATGTTATGATTTCGGGAAGAATGCGTGGGATTTTGCCATTTCGAGGAGAATGAATGATGATGTTTTCAAGGCAACGTATCAGACATTGAGCAAGGATTTGGCCTTGGAGTGGTCTAGAAATTCCAAGTTTAATGGTACTTTTAAGGTAACTGGATCTAAGTAGGTTGTTCTTTCTTTATCTTTCTATTGAATTTGAGTGTTTCCGTTGCATAGTATAGTCCAGAAACCTGAAATTTCTTTTCTGAAATTGAATTTCAATCTGATTTAACTAGTTAATTTAATTATGGATCCTAAAAAAGAGACTGATTAGTTTGCAAAGCAAATATCAACAGGTTTTCAAACTCAAATGATGAGGAGCTTGAAGCAAGCAAGACTTTGGATTGCTTGCTTAGTTTGCTTTTAGTTCTTGTATGTACATGTTATTTATATTTGTGAATGGCACGGGAGTTTAGATAATGATGTACAAGATGAACTTATGTCATGTTTTTGAAGCAGTAAAGTAAAGAGTTCTGTTTCTTGGCCTAAGGAGTTTCTAGATGCTCACACTGTGGTTAGGAGTAGATTTTATTGCAGAGAGGACCATCCCATATTGATCTTTATGAGGATGCTCTCCTTTGATGGGAGACATAATTTTAGCTAAGGTTGCTTTCTTTGATTGGACTGCAACCTAGAAACGGAACTTACCATTGGTGACGACCCAAAACAAGACAATGTTCTAGGCTTGGAATCAACTCGTAGTCTTCTTGCCTTATCAGATAGCCTTGGTTATGCAATGTTAGGAAACAGATTTGATACCCTGGTTTGGTTGTGAAGAGAAGGAAAAATAATTATGATTTTTTGTAAACATGTCATGTTGAGTTATGATTATATATATATATATATATATATATATATATATATATATATATATATACTATTTGTTGTTATCATGACTTCATGCTAGTGATCTAACAATTTGTTTGGCCTGATTTCTAACCATGATCTCTCTTTCACAGATTTCAGCTTCCGTTAATCTGGCTGAAGAAACTAAGATCCCAAAGATTATTGCGGAGAGTTCTTGGGATTTGGAAATGTGATGTTCGTCAATATTTTTTATTTGCTTGTTTGAATCATATACATTTAGATAAACAGCTTATTGTAAGCTCAAAATATACTTGTGAAAGTGCTGTCAGTTTCACCAAAATTTTGATCCATTTGAATTTCAGATCACCATCCTTGCAAGGCCTTGGTATTTTCAAGACATTATTTTCCTCTTTTTATGATGAGATTGTGCAGGTCATATCCTATAAATCTGAACGAGATATGCAGAAATATGTAACTTCTTTATTTGGAGAAGCCTTTTTTTAATTTTGATTTGGGTTTGTTATCTGAAGGTTGATTGAAGTTGAAGGCACGCGGGGTTAGATGACAAGCTTGTTAAATGTTTAGCTTGCGTACAAAAAACTCCCATTTCCAATTTGTTTGAAGATCGTAAAACTGATTTTGTTCTTACAGGAAACCTTGCTTTGTTAAGCTATTCAATGAGAAAGTGAGTGACGCTTAATGTTTGTCATTGTCAACTCACCTAAATATTTTCAATTCGATCTTATCTGGTGTTATCATCCCTCCTCCTGTAAGCATTGAATTGCCAGTTCATTTTCTAAAAATTAACTGCAGATCCAAAATGGACAAATCCATCAACAAGATTGCATCAGCCAAGTTTTGCAATTCGGTTTATACAATTATTTTTGAAAGGGAACATTCAATTTTAGATTGTGATTTTTTCTTCGTACTAAAATAAAAGCAAGTGCTTAACCTGGCCAGATGAAATAGAAACAGGTTGACGAGGTTAGTCAACACCATGATGCTGCTATTGATTCTTGGTTGGATTGGTGGATTTCCAGAAAGAAGGAACAGTAACCAAACGCTGATTCTTATGCAGGCCCAAACCCAGTCTCCACCAATGATCAAAAATGAAATCCAGGCGTAAAACGACATATGTAATTAGGATAGGGTAGAACTAGGGGGTTTTCTTACAACCAACGCGTCGCTCTACAGTTTGGGTTTCAGTTTTATTACAAGTGAGATAACGTGATTGAATCATTGTTTTTTTTATATGCATATTCAAAGGTATATATTTAAAGTATAAAATTATTCTTTTTAATAATATTATTTATAAAATTTAAATTCATCTTAAAGTACAAGTGTCTTACTAATCCTAAACACTTTGTTGGTACTGAATCATTGTCTTTAGGTATGTTTTTATCAATAGTAACTTTTCCTTTTTTATGTGCTTGGGAAATCCGAATTTCTTGCCCTAACTCGTACTAGAGCGTACAAATCCAAGTCAAAAACGTTAAAACTATTTGTGTCTGCTCACCATCTGTCCAATCTCCCAACATCAAATTCATCGAATCTAACGTAGATTCCAGCCGAAATTCTCTGAACCCACATTCAAACTAAGATCTCTAATCCAGACAGGGTTTGATTTTGACATTGAACCATCGAAGTCTTCAAGCTTTCCCCCCCTTCGAAAATGGCAAATCCCATCAAAGGCAGGTTTTTCCTCTTCTTTCTTCTTTTCTTTTTCAGTTCTCCACCGCTTTCTATAGTTTTTGGAGACTCCAGCTCCGCCTCAATCCGAAACGAGCACGGGCATGATCGGATTCCCCTCCATGAACCTGACCCTAAGAGTCCGCATGATTTCATTACTCAACAAGTTTTGTTGCATAAACTCGAAGAACTAGTTAGAAATCTTAGTGAAATAGTTTCTAGATTAGAATCAAAATTATCAGAGTCTTCAAAAGTTGATTACAGGCGTAGTGTTAAAGCAGACGTTCAAGAAGTTGGAGTTAGAGATGGGGAAAGAGGGAAGGCTGTTTCGCTTTCCAAATACAGCCCCTTTTGGTCCGAGAGGTTTCAGTTCATGTCAGCTGTGAATTTAGATTCTGATGCAACGTGTTTAAACGCTTTGCCATTTCGTGATTACGAGGGACTTAGCAAGTATGTTGCTGTTGGAGATGAAAAAGGAAGGGTTTATGTGTTTTTAAGGAATGGGGATGTTGCGGCTGAGTTTCACACCGAGAGCGAGTCGCCAATTATGGCAATGGTTTCGTACATGTCTGTTTTTAAGAATGAGAGTGTCGTCGTTACCGGACATCATAACGGCATGGTCTTGGTAAATAGGATTTACGAAGGATTAAATGGAGAAGAGTCGGGTTCGCCTGTAATGGAGACTGTCGGTAAATTTGTTGCTGCGGAAAGCGGAGAAGATGGGTTTCCAATAACTACATTGGAAGTTCATCATGTTGGGAGAATGAGATATATTTTGTCCACAGATCTTAGTGGGAAAATCAGGGTTTTTAGAGAAGATGGAACACTTTATGGTTCTGCCATGCCAACAAGTAGGCCGCTTGTGTTCTTGAAGCAAAGGCTTTTGTTCTTGACGGAGACTGGTGCTGGTTCATTGGATTTGCGGAGCATGAAAATTAAGGAATCAGAATGCGAAGGGCTGAATCATTCTCTTGCTCGGAATTATGTGCTTGATGCAGCAGAGCGATCTAAAGCTTATGGTTTTACATCCGATGGTGATTTGATTCATGTTATGCTGTTGGGCGATAGTATGAACTTCAAGTGCAGGGTTAGGTCCAAGAAAAAGTTGGAAACGAATGTGCCTCTTGCTTTTCTGGCTATTAAAGGATATTTACTTATCGTTGATCCAGAAAAGGTTTTTGTGTATAATGTTTCTACACCGCATTATGTTAGGGCTGGTGCACCACGGTTTTTTTTCTCTGCCGGCCTGGATGAGATCAGATCATCGTTTTTAACTTACCAAGCGGTGGTTACAAACAAGGAGATACAACCCACGACGCCCTTAATAGCGAGTGATCGTGAAAAGCTCTTTGTTCTTGGCCTCGGAGGTGATTACGTAGGAATGTATATCTCCAACCTTCCGGTTATGAAAGGGGAATTTAATACTATGCTGTGGACCAGCCCCGTGCTACTTTTCATACTTTTCCTATTTGGGGCATGGCAGTTCTTTGCAAAGAAAAAAGAAGCCTTCACATCATGGGGACCGGATGACCCTTTTAGCTCTACATCAGCTACAGACGGTGCTCCACTAGGATCCAACACCAGAGACAGGTCTTTTATAGATTCTTCTTCGAGAGGTTCTGATATGACGGACTTGAGAAGCAGTGGTCTTCAAAGTCGAAGGTATGCATCCCCTTCTCGGTATCAAGGCGGAGCAACTGGTTCTTTCAGACCGAGTTCCGTGGATCCAGGCTCTCGACCTGCTTCCATTGAACCCAATTATAGAGTTGATCCAATCTCTAGACCTGCCTCCATCGAACCCAATTATAGAGCGGATCCAACCTCTAGACCTGCGTCCATCGAACCAAATTATAGAGCAGATCCAACCACTAGACCTGCATCCACCGAACCCAATTATAGAGCGGATCCAACCTCTAGGGCTGCGTCTGTCGAACCCAGTTATAGAGTGGATCCAAGCTCCAGAGCTGCTGCTATTGATCCCAATTATAGAGCCGGTCAATAGCTGAAGTATAGGGGATCAACCCTGGAACCTGCTGGCTTTCCTAAACGAAGAGAAAGTATGTTTGTGAACAGCCAAGCTGTGGATGACAACAGTTAAACTGTTAAAACCAGTTTGCATTAACTTCTAGTTCAAGGGGGGCTTTTAGATTGTTCTTTGGCCTTCCATGAGATATTATGAAGCCATTTGAGCATGCCATGTTGTATTTCTAATTTACATAAACAAAGAATAAATGCAGAAGTTTTTATGTTCAAAAAAAATGCAGAAGTTTTTATTCTTGATCCTTGTTTTATTTTTTCTATTAACACGTATTCGGATATAGTTATGGAAGTAAAGACTTTAAATGTGCTTAAAACTTTTTTACACGTTGTCAGATATGAATATAGATTTTTGTTTCCCGTTTTTTTTCAGTGTCTGCAGCTCACTTGATGTACTTTGATGATATAATGTTTTACTCTCTATTTTTTTATTTTTCTTTGTTTTATTATTTTTTCTACATTTTTTTGTTTAAATGTTTCTCTTAGAATGTTTTTTTATTTTACTTTTTGTAAATTCAGCTGACATATTATTAAAAATTTAAATAATATTTATTTAAATAAGAGTCTTATGAGCCATCTTAGAGTCTTAATTCATGTTTCAATTATCCATTTATTATTGAAATGCCTTATGAGTGAGTCAAAATTTGCTTCCAGAACAAAGAAAAGAAAGGGTCAGTCAAAACTTTACGGCTCAAGTTAAAACTGAGAATTTGTCAAATTTTGCGCTTGGTATTTTGGTCCTAAAATTATTGAATTTTAAACTGGCGTAATTATTTTTTTTTTATTTTAAATTTAACTTTTTTTTTTCAATTTCAAATAAAAATAAGGGCAAATTTTGCGTGGTGTCACTTTTGTTTTATTTGTTTTATGATTTTGACCACTCAACTTTTCAGACGTTACATTTTGATCATTTATGTTATCGATTTATAATAAAAAGGACACTCGAACATTAACCGCCATTTACATTGATGATGTGACACGTTAATAAAATATTAATATCTAATTTGATCCCTGTTTTAGTCAAAATATAAATTTAATACTTTTTATAATTTTTTAAACTAAATACTGAAATATCAAAAAATATTTAAAAATTGTATAAAATTTTAATCTGTTTACAAAATTAAATGAAATACAAAATTTTTAGAATATTTATAAAATACAAAAATGCAAATTCCAATAGCTCTTTCTTTTAACAAGGAGTGAGAATAAAATTCTTATCCTTCTTATTTACGATTTATTTAATAAGCATCTCCTCAATTTTCAACTTCAAATTCGTTATTATTTTCTAAGCATTCTTCTTGTTGGCATTTCCCAACTGTCTCATAACTTAACCCGGATCCAAAAAACCCGAATTTGAATCTGAACTCTGGGCGGTTACAAGCCTGCTATTATACCAGATTGTTTGTTAACCATCATCGGGGATAACACGAAGAAATCGGATCCTTACCAGTTGAATACCTGATAAATGCCATTATAATCATTCAAATTTTGTATTTGTAGAAAATAAACACTCAAATTGTTTATGGTTTAAGATTTTAAACGGTTGATTCAGGGGTCAAATAGGTCAGGAAGATTGTTGAAACTTCAATTTTACATAATTTATGTATAAAATAATTACTCTAATCTATATTAGTTAGAAAAATACATTGGGGTTGTTTGGCAAACGGCTGATAGCTGGTAGCTGATTGCAGTGGCTGATTTAAAAAACTGATTTTATTAGTTGATTTAAGAAATTTATTTGATTAACTATTTTATATAGAAGTGTTTGGTAAAATTTAGTTGATAACTGATACGTATAAAATAACAAATAAGGATATGACAAGGGTCGGGTTAAGTTTTTGGCCCACCCGAACCCGAATCGGACCCGACCTCATTTTTTAAAAAACTCGACCCCGACTCAAAAATAAATATCTTAAACCCGACCCGACCCGACCTATAGAAAAATATCAGTTTTAGGGACCTAGTTGTAAAAAAATAATTTTAGGGGACTTAATTATTAAAAATAATAATTTTAAGGACTAAATTATAAATATAAATTCAATTTTAAGGATCTAATTATAAATAAATAAATATATATATATATATATATATATATATATATATATATATATAAAGTAGGGGTATTATTACAAATAGTGTAACACCCCGATTCCGTCCCGGATCCGGAACATCACTTTCGGTTCACCCAAAACCGACCCATCAAAATTTATCATTTAAAACCGCAAGTTATAAATTTTCAAAATAATTCATTACCATAAAATCCACATAGATAATGATATTAAAAGGGGTTTACAAAACATAAGTTCTAATTAAAATACTCCGTTTGACCAAATACTGTAAATCAAAATAAAATACAGACTCGACTGTGGTAAGGTCCTATAAATACAACCAGTCCAAACTAAACATCAAGTATCGTACTCTGAGATTGGCTTGATGCTGGAAAATCCTCATCGATGTGCTCCTCCAAACACAACCTGTCAACCTACGCACGAAAGAAATCATAACTCCGCACGCTGAGCTGACAAGATTTGATGCTGCTAAAGAGGTGGTAGACACGGAGCTGGCTACTTTTGAGGCAGATGTGATGGATGTTCTTCAGACCATAGACTCCTCATCTCCGGAGGGTTGCAAAATGGCGGAGGATCTTCTCTATCTTGCTCAACATTGTGTTGAAATGACCCCTTCTGAATTTCGTGTTACTTGTGAAACAATAGTTCAAGATTTGACAGAAAAAAGACATCTGTGTCAAACAGCATTGGTGAAGTGGCTGTGCACACGTATGCTCTTCATTTTGACACGCTGTACAAGGCTTTTGCAGTTTCAGAAAGAAAAAGTACCGATTGATGAGAATTCTATTAACAAGTTTAAGAAATGTTTAGAAAGTATTCCTGCTGTTGAATTAAGTTGCGCTCTCGCTTCTGATATTGCGGATTCTTATTCAGCTAATGCTAAGTATCAGAGGGTTGATGGTGAACAAAAATTGCAGGGACAAAGTCAGGTGTCTCTTTTTCCTAAGCCATCTGGACAAAAGGATATAACTTCTGGAGAAGACTCCACTATTCCTGAGAAAATTTCAGCTACACAGGGATCTCGACCTGATTTTACTTCACATGAGCAACCATTTTGTCAAGCTGATGGCAATTTTGTAGGAGATTCAGTGAAAAAATCCTGCTGTACTTCACTTCATGAGCACAACCATAAGTTTGACGGTTTGCTTATGGAGCCTGACCCTGAACAGACACTAGATGGATACGACTCAGTGATCTGTAGGATATGTGAGGAAGCTGTTCCTATTTCTCATTTAGAATCTCATTCTTATATGTGTGCATATGCAGATAAATGTGCACTGAATTGTATAGATGTCGATGACCGCCTTGTAAAGCTTGCAGAAATATTGGAACTAATTATAGAGTCGCGGAATTTGAATTCCATTGGGAGCCCTGAGAATTCAAGAATGCAAAATTTTAGCTCTGCAGTTACATCTGAAGGTTATTCTCCCAAGATAAGTGAGTGGCGAAACAAGGGTGTTGAAGGAATGTTTGAGGACATACATGAGATGGACACTGCCAGTATCGAGGATTCTCATCTGGCCTCTATTGACTTTAAGGGTCATCTGGGCATGAAGCTTGGCAACTATGGTCCATCATCCTCAACTGGGAGCATGACATCACTATCATCTAACAATACTCCAAGAGGAAGTCACTTCGATTCTTTCTGGTTGGAGCATAACAATCCGTCTGAGCTAGAAGATGTGCAACAGGTTTGTTGATCTAGAGGATTTCGGATTTTATACTTTGACATTGTCATCCCTGTCTTCTTGGTGCAAATCATATTCATAATGTTTCGCCAAAATGCTAAATGAATTCCCCATGAATCTTATAGAAGGAATATGTTTCTTGTGCAGTTCTATGAAGCAGAAACCCTGATCTGCTCATATATTTTGACAAAGCTATGTATGCATATGCATTTGTTGATGCACGTGTCTAAATATGTACTTTCTTTAAATCATTTTTCTGATAGTATGATCGCAATGAGTTTCTATCTTGCATCTCATGTTGTAATATCAAAGTGTGATATCATGTATAGGTTTATCATCCCTTTTTATTGTTTTATCTGGCAGATGGTTGACCTTTCAGATATAGCCCGTTGTGTAGCAGGCACAGACTTGTCCAAAGAAGGGTCTCATGAGTTCTTGCTTGCATGCATGCAAGACTTGCAAGATATTTTAAGGCATAGTAAGCTTAAAGCCCTTGTAATAGATACTTTTGGAGGCCGGATAGAGACACTTCTGAGGTAGTACAATGTTAAAGAATAATATTTGTGAGGCTGAACACTTATCTGTACTTATGAATCATTCATCGTGTTTCTTAACTACTCATGCAGGGAGAAATATATACTTGCATGTGAAGCAGCAGATATAAAAAGTCCAACGAAGTTCAGTGAACAAAGAGAAAACTCCAGACTTCTCTCAGATAATGCATCTCAAAGTAGTACAGTATCAACTCCTTTAAATATGTCCCACAAAGAGAGAACGACAATAGATGATTTTGAGATCATCAAGCCAATTAGCAGAGGTGCCTTTGGCAAAGTTTTTCTTGCACGTAAAAGGACAACAGGTGACCTATTTGCAATAAAGGTAAACAACTAAAATTTCCTTTATGTTTTTCTACCAACAGAAAACAAAGTGAACATCCAGTACTGTCCTCTTTTGTACGCGAATCTATAATGTCTATTATAATATGCATTTATATGAAAAGGAAAATGCTGAAGAATCTTGTTTCAGTTTTTAAAAACTGAAGTTGACAGAATCAAGTGATTGCTTGATTGACTTCTAAGAATAAATTTGGAGCTTTGTGCAGCCAACACATCTCTTGAGTTAGTTGTTTGGAAGTTGCACTCAACATTATGCTTTCATCGCTGGAACATACGAGCAATAATTTTAATTTATAAGTTACAAGATTTTAATCGCCTTGTAAAGCGTTAGATAGATGAGCCATTATCTTGAGCTTTTTTTTTTGGAAAAACAAATGCAATCTGGTTTTCGTTTTTAACTCAATGCAATTTTGCTGCTTATGCAGGTTCTCAAGAAATTGGATATGATACGTAAAAATGATATTGAGAGTATATTAGCTGAACGAAATATACTAATAGCAGTTCGAAACCCCTTTGTGGTAATTGCCAATTCAAGCATGCTTTGAGCTCTTACATTCTTTACTTGATTTACAGTTAGCACATGTTTCAAGTTTATCTTGTTGCTCAGCTTTGAATTATGCAATTTTCCTTTTGTTTTGATTGTTATCATTTGTCAAAGATGGTTAATATTGTAAATTTTCTTATTGTATAACAATAATGCTAGTTGAATATAAGAAGTGAGTCCATAATTTCAGGTTCGATTTTTTTATTCATTCACCTGTAGAGATAACCTCTATTTGGTAATGGAATATCTCAACGGTGGTGATCTATACTCTTTACTCGGAAAAGTTGGATGCCTTGATGAAGAAGTAGCTCGTACATATATTGCGGAGCTGGTTTGTATCAACTCATTCTGTACTATGGAAACCAATCTAATTATTGTCTGAGCTTTTCTTAAGGTACATCCGTATTTCAGGTTCTTGCTTTAGAGTATCTCCATTCCCTTGGAATTGTGCATCGTGACTTGAAACCAGACAACATACTAATTGCACATGATGGTCACATTAAGGTCTGATGTATGAACAGTGAATTGTTCTTTTATATTCATTAACCTCAAGTTATCGTATCAATAACTTGCTATTGCTTATGTTACCAGCTTACAGACTTTGGATTATCAAAAATTGGCCTCATAAACAACACAATTGATTTATCTGGTCCTGAGACAAATGGAACCACTTCATTAGATGCTTGTAATCTACAGAAGCAACAAATGGAGGATAGAAGTAGACAATCAGCTGTTGGGACACCTGACTACCTGGCTCCTGAAATTCTTCTCGGCACTGAGCATGGTTTGGTTTCAAGCTAATCTAATGTTTATTCCAAGCCTTTAATAGAATTGGCATTTGATATTATTACAATGACATTCATGCAGGTTATGCTGTGAACTGGTGGTCAGTGGGGATAATCTTGTTTGAGTTGATTACAGGAATTCCACCTTTCACTGCTGAACGCCCTGAGGTAATACCTTCTTTAAGTATTCTCTTCTTTCACTCTATCCTCATCCTTAATGAAGTAGCATGTAACTCTGATCTACGTGTTCAATTATTATGTCCATTTTGTGGTCAAGTAGAATCTTGCTTCATCGAATCTTTATGTTAGTGGGGATTCTCTTTTAATTCATTGAGCTGCCTCTCAAGTTTTGGTGACATGTTTTTACTGCCAAGACAAATAAATTCCGACATTTAGATTAGTCTTGAAAAATGAGCACATACAACAACCTTGCTTTTTCTCCTTTTTTGCAGTGAAGCCATGGCTAAGATTTTATTTTATAACCGCAAATAGCTGTCTCTGTCATCCATTGTTCTTTTTGAACTAGATGGTAACTCAGTTTATCAAAATAATCTATTGGAAACATGTTTATAAGTGATGAAACTTTGCGATTAAACTTTAGTTGTTTGGATATTATTTCATCTTGCAATTATTAATTGCCATAATATATGATCTCCAACTACCATGCATCTTTTAAGCATTATTATGTTCTTTAATTTGTTCACTGAAAAGTGTTAACCGATTCCCTTTTTCATCTCTCGAACTCATTCCTTATCAGATTACTTAGGATCTATACTCTGTCCAGAAGATGTTGGGGACTAGGAACAGCTTTATTTGATGCTTTTCTCATTTTTTCATGGCTTTGCAGATAATTTTTGACAACATTCTTAACAGAAAAATTCCATGGCCATCTGTGTCCAGTGAGATGTCCTACGAGGCTCAAGATCTAATTAACAGGTTTTTTAGTTTTGAGTCTTAAGATATGATTTTGCTTGTATTTTATTGACCTATTCATGTTAAGGGAAAAGTTCATTCAGAGCAACTTAATCAGTATTAATTCATTTTCTTGCAGGTTTCTTATACATGATTCCAATCAGCGGTTAGGAGCAAATGGAGCAACTGAGGTTGTACTTCACTTTCTGACTTCTTTATTTCATGGAAAAGCAAAATATACCTTCTGTTCCCTACTAAAACTTGAAAGAGTATTATGTTACTTTAATTTCAGTCTTTTTAATTAAGTGGGAGTGTGGGACCATCTTACAGGTTAAAGCGCATGCATTTTTCAATGGAGTTAACTGGGATAGTCTTGCATTGCAAAAGGTATGAATCCACACATGCCATTCTTTTCCTTCCTCAATCAGAATGTCTGACAGTTATGTTTTATGTTAATCCAATTTGTTAAGGTTTACTGGCTGCGATGCATATTATTTATTTGAAGATGGCTTTCTGTTAATCATTAATATCAGTATAAGTTAGGGTTTCTATAGCTATTTCTTTGGGGATTCATAACCATTGCCCATTGATATCACTGTTTATGCTTAAGCACTTTTAGTATTGATATAGTGATTTCTTCTGTTTTCTGCTTAAGTTGTAAACTTTTATAGATGTTTTCTTACTTTTTACTGTTTTCGAGCACATATAAAAGAACAAGAGTACTCATTTTTTTGGAGAAGAAAAGGGGACATGATTAGGAGAGTGGTAGAAAATGATGATTAATCTTTAATGGAAACCCAATATGAACATGTTAGCATTAACTTCTTGCAGGCTGCCTTTGTACCACACCCTGACAGTGTAGATGACACAAGCTATTTTACATCACGTTTTAGTCGAATTTCGAGTGGAATCCCAGATGAGAATGAATGTAGTAGTTCTGATAATGAGACTTATGAATCAGGATCAGATTCTGTACCCGAGGTAATTAACTAATTCGTAGACTGCACTATTTATTCATCACTGTCGATTAATCTGACTGAAAAGTAATACATTTGACAGAAATTTGGTCTTTGGAGCCGAACCCAGTTAGCGGTTAGGGCTGTGGTTTTATTATTCTTGGCTTTGCATCTTAATTGTTTTTTTACAGAATTATCTTAATGTTACCGTATAGTGATATGGTTTCATTTTTGGTACACCAATACTGGCAGTGGAGTTTTTCAAGTCCACAGGAAGAGTTAAAAAACTCCCATATATATGTATGTATATATAGGGGTAGGATCCACATACACAGTGTAATGTGATCGTTGGATTAACTAAGTTTAATGGCTGAGATTTAAACTTCTAAATTAAGGATAATCCACTTTTTTTCGCAAGAATATCTAATCTCACTCATCCAATGGTCCATAAAATTTTACGTTGTGCCAACGAAACCTTATATATATAACTACTCCCTATGGATATATTTATTTATTTTTACCACACCCTAAGGATACATTTCATCCTTTTGACTCTACTTGAGGAGTCTAAAAACTTCGACCAGCAGTGCAGCCTAATAAATTCCCTAGTAGTATATAGTGTATCTGGAATATGGCTGCAATATTCGTCATGTGATAGGAGATTTTCTAGAAGAAAAATATATTTTTCAATTTGGATGGAATTCGTTCTTTTATTATGCGGCAATATTCACCTGCTTTCAATTTGCAATATTCAGCTTATTATGGGGTAATTCTATCGTGACCATCTTTTGTTTCCTTTGATTCAGATGGATGAATGCGGTGACTTGGCGGAGTTTGATCCCTCTCCTCTTAATCTCTATTGCAGAATTTGTCACAACTGGCATCAATAAATCATGATGTGCTCGTACAATCTGGGAAGGATTCAGCCAAGTGCTCCCCATCCAGAAGTCTAGGGACATAATTTCAATTCATTGTTGATTCAACTACAAAAGGTATCTTTTATAAATCTACGTCTTTGAAGGTTTTTTCTTCTTTTTTAATCAAAATGGTCGATGAAAGAGAAGAAAAAAGGTTCAAAAGATTGTAATTTATTAGGGAGTTCCATGGCAAGTGGAGTAGGTAAAATTAAATGAGAACAAATGTTACAGAACAATGAAGAGAATCACCTGACTATCATTTCTACGAGCAGTTGTTCCAAATTGTTGATAAATTTGGCGATTCCATTAACATGTTCTATATGCCTATAATTAGCGTGATTCATATGCATTACTTGTTGATTTCATTGCTGTTCTTCAGGGTTATCTTCAAAATGTATAACCACTTCCACCTAAATTAACATGGCAATTATCCGACGAACCTTGAGCTTGAAAATTGCTTCCTAGTTTGGCATGGGCATCAGCATTGTCTTCCCTGAAGATATGCTTGTCGGACTCAGAATGGATAGACATCAGGAGCATCCTGCAATAGTCAACCAACGTGGATAAAGCAGGATCAGTGTTGGAATTACTCATAGTCGAGTTGCATCAACTTCTATCACAAGGTTTTGAATGTTTCTATGGATTGCCACCTCAAGTGTCTGGACCTCGGCTTCAACATTAGTCGCCACAGGGATGTGCTGGGAAGATCCAACAACCCCATTGCCCTCATGGTTTCGTATGATCTCCCCTGCTCCGACTTTCCCATGATTGCCCAAGAAAGAGCCATAAGCTGAAGCCGAAGTGACTTTACTTGGATAATCCAAATATATCCAAAAAATTGTAGCTAAACAAGTCTCCCTATGAAAAAACAGTAGGAAATATACGAGTTTTTTCTTTTTCTGATTAAATTGACATTCTGCGTTGAATTTGATTTGTGTGAACATTAAATCACTAGCAAGCTCCATTTAAGTAAAATATCAATTAATGAGCATTCGATAAAATTTATTATGTTTATTAATATATATTGAGAAGAAGGAAAACAAAAGATTACTAGAGAGAGATCTAGAATGTTGGCTTCAACAACTATCACTAGCACATTGAGCCAGGGCATAAAACACCCTTTCATTTGTATAGTTCAAGCTGGTATAACAGTGCTGCTACTATTTGAGTCAGTCTGTTATAACCAATGAACTAACCACTTAACTGTTTAACAGCTTGGTATTAGTGGTTATAACTGCACGTCCAGCTCAGCATTTCTGTTGATACACCAACAATATATAACTGAAGAGATGTACATATAATGGATCATTAGATTGCGATTAGCTCTATATCATTATGATTATCATAAACTTGCTTTACATAGATAAAAACATTGAATATCTTATGTATTTATGAATGGTTATAGCTTTCATTAATTATCTAGATCACTCCTTTGTATTTTGGAAGTTTCAAATAAGTTTTTTTAAGAGCCTTTATTGTGCAAAAGTTTTTTTACGTAAGGCTTACATCCATAAGTCTATTTTACATTTAAATTCACAGACGTTAAGACGGAAATAATATCAAAATAAAGGTTGAAGTCTTTTTATTATTTTTTATTCATTACTTTTTAATATTCTACTAGTAACTATTTACGTATCTTCATGAACTATAAATGTTTAATTGTGAATCATAACTAAATTTAGATGATAATGAACACGAAATAATGGAGGATGGTCAAACTCATTAAACAATACTAGTGTCTAGTAAGTGGTTGGAAGCGTTGCTTTTTGCAATGGTTCCAAATAATTAATTTTTCTTACCATCCTCATACATTGATACTCTTGTGATGGGTCTCACAAATATGGATAAAAATTGCCTGCCCTTAATATGCCTTTTTTTTGTACCTCACTTTAAAATAGTAGGTTTAAGGTAGTTTAAGAAATTTAAAATTAAAATTTTAATTTTTTAATATTTTTTTAATGTGGGGCAAAAAAATGACTTCCATAGGTGCAGAAGATTTTTGTTCTACAAATGTCGGGTACATCATTTTTTTAATAGCGGGTACAAATATTGGGTACAGCGTTATTGCAAAATCACAGGTGCAAACCTTTTCCCCCCAATGGATTCCTTTCGCATATCCAAAATGGAAAAAGAAAACGGTCCCAAACCTAACTTTGTTAAGAATTTTGAATCCGAATCCAAAAATTAAAGTGACGGTTTGGAATTTGGATGCACATATGCTATCTCTCGCTGCATCTCGTTGTCCGGCTTGTGAATTCCAACCATCAAAAATTTTGGGAAAAGAGAATGATTCTCGTATTTTTTTTTTTTTTGCACCTAATTGAAATGAGAGCCTTTGGAGTTCACTAAAAGCCAGTCATTCCTTCCTCAAACCGGTCTTTATCGGCCGTTGGCTACTTTGCACTAAATGAATGACAACCTTCTGTTATAAATTACTGTAGAGGCAAAAAGTATTAATTTTATATTAAAAAGTGAAATTTTGAGATATAAATACGGTGGTACAATACATACTATCAAATATGTCTTTTTGAGAGGGTGGCAGGGAAGTCGTATTCAGCCATGGTTGCAATAAATACTTTTGGCCCTAAACTTCGTGCTGCTATAGATATTGTAGGGTGGTGGCAACCGGTAAGCAATAGGATATGGGCAAAAACCTATTGACTCAGCCACTACCCCCAAGCTAATAATATCTGAAATCTGACCACCCCACTTTCTGTACATTTCACAACAACAAAATTGGATCTTGTTATTGTATATATGCAAAAACCTTTTTTAAAGTAGAATGAATGAATGAATGAATAAGTGAAACGAATGTGGCTGTCTGTCTGGATATTCAAGGTGGACCTTTTCTTACTTATTGCCATTGGAATCTGAAAACAAAAGGAAGCAAAAAGTTAATCAAACTGGTGATGATTACTCCACGGCCTGTCTTTCAACTTCAACACCTTTCTTTTCTCCTTTCTGAGAGCTGCTCATCACCTTACATTTTCTATATTAGCACTACATATATCTTGAAAAATATTTTGAAAATGACTACTTTTTTTCTGTTGAAGATGAACATAATCATGAAAAAATCCAAAAGCTTTGGGTTTTCTTGGACCCGAAACCTGTTAAAACTAGATTGCTTCATAATTTAATTTAACCTGTTGTTTTACCTTATCTATTTACTCTCAAATTATTATTTCCCCCTATCTGCAATATTTACTTGCACCCTACAATGGCAAACAGAGGAGAGGAAAACAACAAATGTATTCTGCTAAAAGAGGAACACACAAACGGCCAACCGGGAGAGGGGGAGGGGTTATTTTTTATCATTATTTTCATCAAATTAAGAATACTAATAATAGGATTAATCTGGGATTATATGGTGTTGAATGTTGATACATAAACATCAATCACATCCACCTTGTTACACAAGTTGAGCGTAAAAGTCGTACCTATGAACGAACTTAGATTCCCATTTCAGTGCTCGTATATGTTACATGAGATGTTTTACAAAGCTTAATCTCTAATTAAAATGTGTTTATAGCTTGGGTTTGTTTAGGGTAAAATACTAGTGATCAGGGACTTAAAAATTTTAAGTTTCCTTATATTTTATATATTTACTTTGTATTTTCTATTGATAATCTAATTCTGGTTCCTTAAACTCTTGTAATTTTGCACCATACATTTCTAATATAGCCTCCTGATAGTTTGCACTCCTTACATAAAATTATGGGTTCGTCCCTGCTACTAATTAAGCAGTAAATATATGTTGGTATGAATGGTTTATACGATAAGGAATACGGTGAGCTTCTATTGCGTAATTTGATTACATTCGGTTTTCTTTGTTAATTAAGCTTACATGTTTCGATGGCAATGGAATGACTAATTATTTACGTGGTTTTAACCTAATTGATATGGTTTAATATTTATTCACTTTTAATTTGTCAATTATGTTTGGTTGTGACTATTTTTTTCGAATATAATAATTTTGAATAGTTATTTCGCATATTATTAGTGAAAAATTATAAAAAAAATATTAAAATGTAACAAATCTCCCAACAATTGTTTTCAATTTTTTGTTTGTGTTAAAAATAATTTTATATTATTAATATAAGAATTTATTGTAATATATTAAAATTTAAATTTAAAATACATTTTAAAGACAAGGGCACGAATGAAATTAGACTTTGAAATTCTAATAATGATAGATTTGAAAGATTATATTTTTTTAATTAACAACTATGGTTAGTTTTATTGAAAAATAAAGGGAAAATATAATAAAATCTCAATCTAAAAAATGTGTCAGTTATATTGTATCTATCACATTAATTAGTCATTTTTCTAAAATATCAAGGATTATAAATGAAAGGTTCTAAGAAAACACTTTGATACACAAGCTTTAAAATTGTAGGGTTTAGAGTTTTAGGTTAGGGTTTAAAGTTTAGGGGTTTAGTGTGTAGGGTGTAGAATTTAAAGTTTAAAATTTAGGGTTTAAGATTTAAGTTTTAGGGTGATAGAGTTTGTGATTTAGGTTTTAAATTTTATATAAGAGTTATGTAATCTTACCAACAACTCAAAGAGAAAAAGTTAACAATCTATCAAACAATTTAGAAAAATTAAAAGATAAAAAACATTTTTATCAGCGTTGAAAGACAAACACTATGAACACTAATATAAAAATATACTATTTAAATAATAATCTCTTTAAATGTTGATGGGTAATTTGGCCTAGTCTTTAAATATGTAATCTAAGACAGGCTATATAATTAATTAAAGTTAAAGAAAAGCAGAGGGAAAATGATATCCATTAATGCAAAGGATGGTGATGGCTCCACCTTTGGAACACTTGATTGGCTCAACTCTTACGAAATCCCCCTCTAATCCTATCCATAATATATGCTATTTGCCATATTACGTAAACCAACTGCGTTTACTAATTTTAGCCTCTTTTAACCCTTGTCTTGGTTACCCAAAATTAATAACAATAAAATTCTTTGAGTTTATATAAACTCATTTTTTACGTATTAGTTTTAGTGTTTTCCTCTTTAAAAGTCATTAAACTTCGTTCTCATTGGAACCCAACCAATTACTTAATTTCATTAGTAATAAGGTTTTGGTTGTTTTAGTGATATTAAGGTCTAGAGACACTAAATGTTCGAGAATTAGCTTAGCTATGTGTTAATATTATATGTAGTTTTTAGTTCAAATGTATTATAGTTCGAGTTTTGTTATGATTGGGTCGTGTTAGTGTTATTTAAATTTAAATTTAGATGTATTTTTTTAATGTGATGATGTGATTACAATATAGTATCTATTTATTTTTCTTAATCTTTTAATAAGGCACACACCATGCACACATAGTGCTCGAACCCATATCACCTGGATGAAATACATCATCATTTACCATTGGGACTATTGTATGGGTTCAAATTTAGATGTATTCTAAACTATTAATCTATTAGTTTGCACATTATTATGATGGATAATTATCATAGTTAAATGAATGGAATGGTTATTATTGTAATTTCATTGCTAAACTATATCAATCAAATCTGATTATATGAATGAATATATTAATCAAATCATTATTTTTAAATAGTAATTGCAATGTATTATTTGTTCATAGATATTCTTAACATTTTGACAATGTGCATACACTTTGTAGACAAAGTGATTTGAACTTGTATCTCCTAAAATGAACATCATCCGCTTTTCTACTGAGAAAATAACATATATATGTAATTTTATCCCAAAACCGCATTATGTAATCTACCAAAAATAAGGGGGAAAATGGAATATCAACTGAAATTGATTTTCAAAATAAAAACTATATTTTTTGAGTTTATTTTTATAAATTTCAAATAAAAATTAACGCAGTAATGATTTCAAAGTAATAATTGATTTTTTTTTGGCTTTCTGTGTGCGTTCATACTAAGGCCTTTGAAACTTGAAAGAAAGCAAGAACGAAATAATTATCCTAAGTTCAATAATTTTTTGGATTACAACTAATTAATACATGGCCCTACTACTTTAAAACATTAGAGCCTTAATAAATTAAACTTTAATCAAAATCATCTAGGCCGTTCACAATATAATCACAGCTTTTTGTTCAAAAAAAATAATAATCACAGCTTAAACACACGTTGACGTTCCCAAAAAACCAATCATACTGCAACAAGCCTTGAGCTTTTTTTAGCAAGGGCAGGCAGGTGCCTTTTTCTCACTAAAAAACAAACTTTATTTGGCTTTTTTATACGTAGCTAAATCAAACAAAGTTTGGCACCCTACTTACAAATCTCAATTAAAAAATGTATAGGTTTCAAATAATTTAAGATTATTTTATATTATATGGTTTCAAAATTATATTTTATTTATTTAATAATAATATCTTTATTACTAGTATTTGACAGAAATAATTAATGTTCATCTTTTAATAGTTTTGTCCTCGATTTTATGAATTTTGTTAGTTTAATCCTTTAAACCAAATATAAAATACTGAATACCAAAGTTTAGATTTGGATCATGAATTTGAAATATATATTTACATGGATATGTTTGTATATATTAATTACATGAGTAGTACACGCAGTTATCTTTTATTTAACGTTCAAAGTTAGACGTAAAAAAACTATTTTAGCTGAGTGATAGGGAGATGTGTATGAGAAACACAATTATTAAATGTGTTATGCATGTACAAGAAACATATTTGTAAACAATGATAGACCTTAAAGTTATTTATTATCATTTAAAAATTCTAAACTTATAAATGCAACAATAAAATATATGTTTTTTTGGAGGGACAAAAAATTTATGATTATTTCAAGGGGTGAGCGTACGATTAAGTTGAGTCGAGTCAAAAAAATTCGAGTTATTCTAGTTGACTTGTCATATTTTATAACTCAAACTTTATTTGAATTTTTTTATTCGAGTCGAATTTTCGAGTTTCTATATAAATTTAATTGTAATTATTTATCAAATTATATTACAATTTGATTCTAATTTAAATAACTTTCAGTAATCATATAAGATATGAATATACATATATTCATATTTTTCATATGTGGCAAATATTTCTTCATATTTTTTATATCAGTATATATACTAGGAAAAATTGAGGGACTCGACTCGAACTTAAAAATCAATCCACTAATTACTAAAAATTTCGAGTTATTCGAATTTCTATTTTACAATTCAAACTTTGTTTGAATTTTTTTCAAGTAGAGTCGAGTTTATGAAATTTCGGGTCGAGTCAAGATGAATTGAGTTTTTTTTTTGCCTCGAATCAAGTAGAAAATTTTAATTTTTTCGAGTCGAGTACGCTCACCCCCTAGTTGCAACTTAGAATTTGAAATTCATAACACGTCCCCTCTCTATTTGCACCAAGGCTGTAAATGAATCGAACGTTCAGCGAACCGTTCGGATGAAAATTCGTTTATGTTCGTTTATTTATTAAACGAACGAACATGAACAAGATTTTTTGTTCGTTTAATTAAATGAACAAACACGAACAAAGGGCTCGCTCGTTCATTTATGTTCGTGAACGTTCGGTAATCTGTTCAGTAATATTTAACGTATTATATATGTATTTATGTTCGTTTGTGTCCGTTTATCATTTTAACAAACGAACGTGAACGAACACGAACAATAATTTTTGTGTTCGTATTCATTTATTTGTTCGATTAAAATTAAACGAATGAACATGAACACACCCTCATTCGTGTCCATACGGTCGTTTACATGCCTAATTTGCACACTATTTTGAACGTGGGCTTCACGCTTTGATCAATTCCCACATGGATTTCATTTTTTCCTTGTATCTAACAAATATTTAAATATAATAATTTTCGTATAAATCTGTTAAAATATGAGTTGAACGTATTGATTTGATGGAAACAAGTAAACCCCACAATTTTGGCAGTTCTCTTTTGGCCGTGATTATTACGGAATGGGTGGTCTTCAATCTTGATGTTAATACTATAAAACAGCACACTTCTCATGAAAGAAATGCAGAAGAATCAAAATGTGAGCATATCACGGCTTCATTGACATTTGTCGCCACCAATATCATGTAACGTACGGACTACACGATAAAAATAACCCCAATACAATGCCAGTTATAACGTATATATTGTTTTAAAAAAGTTACACTAATATTATTTTATTTTATATAATTCTGATTTTTTATAAGAAACATTTACAAAGCTGCTCTTTGGATAATATATCATACAAAATCCGACTTAAAGCGGATGGAAATCAAAGTACATATGGAGAGGCTTCAGAACTCGAACCAATTTGGAAAACCTCTGCTGCTCTTTGTTTCTTTTATATTCGAACCAATATTTAAATTTTTTTATTTGGATATTTGTGGATCATTTAAAAAATAAAATAAAAAACAGAATAATGGACAAAGGGCCGAGTGAAAAGCCAAAACTTCTTTCTGTTTAAATTGAAAACAGCTCAGAAATATCATCTCATTTACTAAAGTTGCCACTGTGATGCCAATTCCCGTCTACCCAAGTAAAATACAATTATATACCACCAAAGATCCAAGAAAGGCTTAGATAAAAAATAAGTGTTCAAATTAAAAATTCGATTCTTATCTATGATAATGGAGTAAAATTTATGGTCAACCGTTTATTTTTTAGTGGGTGAATCTGTGATGAGAGGATTAATCACTGCTATCAGCGATGAATACATAGGTTCATTAAAAAAATAAAAGCTCAAACTTGACATCTTTTGAACTTTATGTGCATAAAGTATTTTTTGCTAAAAATCTGTGTATAAAGTTTACACCGTTGCAATTTTAGGTGCATGTTAGTAAGTAGGGTGCAAAAAATTTGATTTGACCCATACGATCCGTTTATTTGTTGATCTGATTTGAAAATTTAAATATCTAATCTGTTTTTTATTTTTTTGAACAATACCAATCGGATATTCTAAAATTTTGGATTGAAATGGATAGTTATTTCTCTTTCAGATCAGCTATCCAAATTTAAAATGTTTATGAATATAAATTTTGTTATATTTGATATTTTACTTGTATTTTATAGATACAAATTTTATTATATTTGATAATTTATTATTTGTTATATGCAAAAATTTAAATATTTCATGGATAAAACAATAAAATCCAAAAAATAATTTAAATAAGTCATAAATTTGAATATTTAAAATTCAAAATGGAAAATGCACACCCATAATAGCAAGTACGACACACACAAAAGAAAAGAACAGCTGCCTCAGCATTACCAAGATAGGACAAGAATTTTGAGCATAATCACGAGAAAGCCACTAATTCTCGGACCAAAACCTTTCAGGTTTGTCTCATTATGTATGGTTCTTCAATGGCATGCCATTGCTGTTAATCAAATATTAATAAAAGGGTAAAATACTGAAATGGTCATTAAAATTCGTTAAAAAGTAAAATAATAACAAAACTTTTTAAATGTTATAAAATAATAATTAAATATTATGTTTTATAATAAAATAGTAATTTGACAGTTAAGTACTTAACGAGACTGTTATAAAATTTTGTATAATATCACATTTAGTCTTTTATATTTACACATTTAATTAATTTAATCTTAATTAAAAAAAATTCAATAAATTTAACCTTTATTATTTACACATTTTTTTTAATTTGGTTTTATTTATAATTAAAAATAATATTAAATACGAAAAATAAGACAATTTCGAATCAAAGCCTGTTTTTATACGTTGTCAATTTTCCAAATCATTTTCCGGTCATTGTTTGAATTCAAATTCAATAGAAGGGTAAATTACAATCATAGTCGTTTAACTATTAATTAAATTATGTTTCAGTCATGGAATTAAAATCAGTATCTTTTTTATGAAGAAAATAATTATCTTTTGTCACTTGATTATAGAGAGTATCGCATCCCTTCTTGTTCTTTCTTATACTTCCATCATCGGCACTTCTCCCATCTATACAATTTTAATTGTTAAACTCAACCAATTCTCAACGACAATTCACTAACAATTTCTTATCCCTGAGGGAACTAACCAGCATTAAACCATCTGATACAAGTACTCTAGAGTCTAGACTAGAATGCAAAATCCTCTGTTTTCCCTTCCTAATTACATGGAGTGGACTTTAAAGTTGAAACGGTCTGTATGGAAATAAGGGAAACATTCAAACATGGATGCCGATAATTAACAGAAACAAGAATCAGCGGAGGAGATAGTGAAATTTTTATAATTTCAACCTATGATAATTTAGGGCAAATTTAAATATTTAATATTATTTTCAATTATAAACAAGACCAAATTGAAAGAATGTGTAAATAATGAGAGTTAAATTTATTAAATTTTTTTCGAATTAATACTAAATTGATTGAATATGTAAATATAAAAGACTAAATGTATTATTATACAAAATTTTAAAACAATCTTGTTAAGTATTTAACAGCCGAATTACTATTTTATTACAAAATATAAAATTTATTATTATTTTATAGCATTTAAAATTTTAATTATTATTTTATTTTTTTTAACAAAATTCAATGACAATTTTTATACTTTACCCTTAATAAAATGATACTTTAAGAAACATATTTTTCTTTCCTCCAAATCTCATAAAGATATATTATATTATATTATATTATATAGTACTCTCTCTATCTCATTCAATATGTCATCTTGTGTTTTGAAAGTGTATCATTTAAAATATTTCATTAAAAAAATTATTGTCTCACTTAAAATATTTCATTAAAAAATTAACAACTTTTATAAAGCACATTTTTTTATACTTTTTTTAGTTTTTCAATAAAAAAAATTTAACTTTTTAAGGATAAAATTATCGTTTTAATTATTTTATATCACATTTCTTATATATTTTCATATAATTTTTTTAAAATTATATAAAAAATTAACAATAAACAAAATAAATGGACGGAGAGTAATTATTATCAGTTTATTGCTCAGCCGTGCAAAACACACGATAGATTGGTTTTATGTAGGGTTATCTTCGACTTTTTCTTTTAGTCTCGAAAAGGTTCGCACAAAAATAACAGTATCGTGAGGAATGAGTTTAATAAAAGTAAAAAAGAATAATCTTTTTGAGTTTTTTAAGTAAACGACAAAGCACTGCCTAGTCCCCGACTGCTCCGGACAAATGTCAGCAAGATGAAAAACGTGACACGTGTACGGACAGATTTGAATCGCAGCCATAACCTATAGTTGAAGGACAGCTGATACCTTAACTCAACCATGGTTAAATCTGGCGCCGCTTTAACTATATTTTTTTATTTCACTTGCATTCAAAATATCTCTCGCTCTCCAGTCTTCTTTTGCTTGTTTGCTATTTTCTCTGCTTTCTCTATCTCTATATGTATGTATATATTATGAGCATGTCCCCGTGCTCTTCCGGTCTTGACTCGACGACGACTTAGTTGAATCGAAGGGGCTTTATTTAGTTTCGTTTTTGTTTTTACTCTAAGGAAAGCCGTATACTTAGACTAAAACCTTTTTGTCTTCTTCTTTTAAGTGTTTTTTTTTACCATTTACGGTGAATTGTTGTATCAAAAACTGGGTTTTGTTTTATTTTATAGCTGAAAGCAAAAAAACTTTTGGGTTGTATTGTATTGGGATTTTAAGCTGATAAAAAGCATGGTGGAGCTTGAAAATTCGTCGCCGATGACAGTTTCTACAGCTTCTGGAGAAGCCACTACTTCTTCTTTAGGCCATGAGGTTCAAGACACTCAACTAGCAGGAGGAGGACCACTGAAGAAGAAAAGAAATCTTCCTGGGATGCCTGGTGAATTATAATAACATTCAAAGTCCACTTTTTTTTAATAATAAATTTGAATTTCCAAGTTTTCTTATTTTGCTAATATTTTTTTTCTTTCTTTTTGGATTCATTTCAGATCCAGATGCTGAGGTGATAGCTTTATCTCCAAAAACCCTACTAGCGACCAACCGGTTCGTTTGTGAGATCTGTAACAAAGGCTTTCAACGCGATCAAAACCTGCAACTCCACCGACGGGGCCATAACTTGCCATGGAAGCTAAGGCAAAGAGCCAGCAAAGAGATTCGGAAGCGAGTCTACGTATGCCCCGAACCGAGTTGCGTCCACCACAACCCGGCTCGAGCCCTCGGTGATCTTACCGGTATCAAGAAACACTTTTGCAGGAAACACGGGGAAAAGAAATGGAAATGCGAGCGGTGTTCTAAAAAATACGCCGTTCAGTCCGATTGGAAGGCCCACATGAAGACTTGCGGCACCCGAGAATATAAATGTGATTGTGGCACCATCTTTTCTAGGTATAATACAAAAAAACAAGCTTATCCGTTTCCCATTCCTAATTCAACTCTTTCTTTTATCTTCACGGTCCTTTTTTTTGTGGATTTTCTGGGTTTTGACCGTGGTTGGTGACGATGATGGTTTTTGAAGGAGGGACAGTTTTATAACGCATAGAGCTTTCTGCGATGCGTTAGCTGAGGAAAGCGCAAGGGCCCAGTCCCAGACGCTAGCAGTTGTTAATACAGAAGGAAACGTTAATACGAATGGAAATGGTGGAACTATGGTTGGAGGAGGAGCCACCGCAGCTGCAACATCACCACCCCCTCAGCCTTTAACACCGTCTACCACTAGTGTAGTTTCACCGGGTTTATCGATTCAGAGTTCAGGTAAAAAAATTCAGTGTGGGTCTTTTTATGGTACTTTTATGTTTCGTTTTTTTGTTTATTTAGATAGGTCAAAGTTAAGATAATCGTAGGGGGTGTTTCCTTTTTAAATCGTTTTTGTTAATGAGAGTCCATTCAAATGAAGTTTCTGGTTTGTTTATGGCTCTGTTTGTCTCTTATTGTTGTCGTTCTCGTTTGGATATTTAGTCTTAGGGAACCTAACATATGCGGTAGGTGAGAGAGAAGCAGCAGCAGAATATAATAAGAATAAGAGAGAAAGATGTTGAGTAGTTTAGTTTTGGGTTCACGAGCAAGATTGTTAAATAGTAATCAGCAAGTAAAGCTCAATGATCAAAAAGCAAAAAGGGGTGAACTGATCAGAGAAACAAAGGAAGCCGTTATTGCCTTTTGGTTTTACTTCTCAAAGCTTTTCAAGTTCCTTAGGTCTTTAAAAAAAAGCTATAGAGAAAAGCCCTCTCCCTTTGATTTGATTTTTCTTTCTTCTTTTTGTTCTTTTCTGCTACTTTAATCTTCATCATTGTTTTCTTTCTCAATGGCTTACAGAAATTCCTGAAAATCCAATGGGACTTTCCTCAGCAACTCCTGCAGCAGCTAGTTCCTCTACTTCGAACGCCAATGTTTTCGCTAGCATGTTTGCTCCAAGTTCTCAACCATCCAAAATATCTGCACCGTCTTCGTTCCTTCAGGCAACGACACCATTGGAGCGCACATCCCTCTCTCTTTCATCTCCTCTTTACCTCTCCAACAATGGCTCCTCCATCTTCAGTGGACATGAAAATGACCATTGCCACTACGCTCCAACTCCGCAGCCTGCCATGTCGGCTACTGCATTGCTGCAAAAAGCTGCCCAAATGGGTGCCGCGGCATCGAACCCTTTGTTGCTTCGTGGTTTAGGCTTGGCTGTATCCTCGGCTCCCTCTGCTGGTCAAGATGCAAACGTGATGTCCGAGAGCAATATATCCACAGCCAGTCTTGCCCTTGGCCTTCCCTCGAATGGAAGTTCTGGCTTGACTAATCCCATGATAGGCTCATCCTCACTGTTCGGAAACAAGCCTACAACGCTCGATCTTCTCGGCCTTGGCATGGCTGACGGCGGAGCTCCCTCGAGTGGACTGTCTGCGCTGCTCACTTCCTTTGGAGGTGGCTTCAATGTGGGAGCAGCATCATTCGGAGCAGGAGGGAATAATTTGCCTAGAGAAACATGGGATGGTGCACCTGAAAGCAAACCCAATGGGCCAGCCATGCTTTAGAGATTTGAGTTCCTAAGTAAAGGAATTGAAAAACAAAAGTTGCAGCTTAGAGTTGGACATTAATTTTGGGTTTCCTTTTATTAGTACTTGCATTTAAAGTTTAATTTCCTTTTGGGGTAAAACCTGGAAGACATGGGTCGGGGGAAAAAGTTGTACAGAAACTCCTCTAGTTAGCGGTTAGCACATGTAGCACGAAATATGATGCTACTATGTACAGTCTTTATGGTTTATTTATTTCTCGACTATTCTCACTTCCACGTTCTGATTGGACTGTCAACTCGGGGCTGGGTTTCCCAAAAATGAACTCAACACAACACACTTCAAATAAAATTGCCAACTTCCGTTAAAACCCCATTTAAGTTATGAAACCATGATGGGATTGAAGTGGAAACGTTGGTCAAACAAAGGGGATCGGGTAGTCAATTTGTAAACAGAAAATGCAGGATTCTTTGGAGTTTGATTTCAGAACTGAGGAACCTCATTTAATGAGGTGAATTGGCAAAGCTATAAGTGCATGTGTATCCTGGCAGCTGGTCCCTTGAGCTTTAATGGGTGGTGGGGCTGTTTTCGCCTGGTGTTTCAAACGATTACGCTTTCACAAAACTACGACCGAATGTTATGGTAAATGAGACAAATGTTCCGTGGCTTCATGCTTGGTGTGATTGATGTTGGCTTTTCCTTAAATGGGAATCCCGGGTGCCAAAAACCATCAAATTTTGCCTTTCAACGAGGAAACCACCATTGTTGTTGAATGCTGAGTAATCAAATGAAACTTCAAAAAAAGAAGAAAATTAGAAAACATACGATTATGAACTTTGAGCCACTCTCGCGCTTTTGATCAATACACCCATATAATAAAATGTTTGTAATAATTTGGCTACAAAATTGTTGTTTGTTTTCGAATTTTATTTAACTCTTTAATTCCCATAACATCAACAGATTCAATAATAAATTGAAAAAAATTCAATTTTCGTTGGTACATTTATCCCTCGTAGAGAGTTGCATATTCGATTGTACATGTATTAGGATCAATATATATATATATAATTCGTAATCTTTCAGGTTCAAAATGAAATTCGAGAACTAATTAAAAAAGCTGCTATCTTAATATACTAATTACAGACCATAATACGACTAAGCAGGGATGAAATCAAAAATTAAATTTGGACACAAAGTATAACTAGAAATAAAAAAAAAATTGAAGACAAAGTTTAAATGAATTAAAATTAACACTCTAGATAAGTAGATATATCAATTAATATTAATAATATTTCTATACATTTTAATAAATAAAATTTTAAAAAAGTACATTAAATCCACTAAAAACCTAAAAAAGCAAACTACATGGAGTATAACTTCAAATTATGCTGTATTTTTTTGGATAATCAAATTATGCCCTATTCAATCTGGAGATTTGCAGTAGTTTCATTATAAGTGTTGATTTGCCAAATAATCAGTCATAGTTGGGAAACTTGTGACCGTATATAAAACCTACAAAGGATTATATCTTACGAGGTGAGATGAATGACTGTTTTTCGTACGCAGCAGGATCATCATCTATGACGCGAATAACCATGTGGTATTTAGTATAAGTAATAATCGCTGGTGTCAATTCTATGCGTTAGAAAATGGATAGATTTTGATTTTCTTTACTAGAAAAAGTATCCACAGTGGTTGCAAAGGCATTACCTTTAAGAGTTAAAATACAAATATATATATCGACAATATTTAGAACAAATGATTAAATACTTCAATTGACACCCTTATTTTTTCTTAAATTGTGAGTTCAAAACCCTTGTGACGTATGATGATCCCCACGCCAATCCACCATTTTAACTCCCAGATCTCTCCCAAACTCAAGACACGCCATAGAGTGAAAGGCAATGAATCATTTAACTCTGGCTTTCATTTCATTTCTTTGCGTCTGTTTCTTGAAATTTGTATACTCCATTCTATGGCTTCCCTGGAGGATCCAAACCCATTTCAAAAAACAAGGAGTGAGAGGGCCTGGCTACCGACCCATCTTTGGGAACACAGCTGAGATCCAGCGTTTGTTTAAGGAAGCTATGTTGAAGCCAGCTCCAGTTGGCCACCACGATATCCTCCACCGAGTGGTCCCGTTCCACCACAGGTGGTCGGCATGTATGGAACGCCGTTCTTGTATTGGTTCGGGACGAAACCGAGGCTGGGAATTTCGGATCCTGATATGATCAAGGAGGTTGCTATGAACACGAACGGGTCATTTGATAAGGTCCGGCATAATCTCATGTCCAAGATGCTTTCTGGACAGGGACTTGTTGGATTGACAGGTGAAGAATGGGCCGTTCATAGGAGGATTGCTAACCAGGCCTTCAGTATGGAAATAGTTAAGGTCACAGTCTAAACCGGACCCGACTTATTTGTACCTTATTTTTTAGAGGAAAACAAAGAGTAAACTCAATTATCAATCCTGTAACTCAACAACAAACACTGTTTTCTCCTTTTTAACTGCAGGGTTGGATACCTGAAATTGTAGCGGCTACTACGAAACTGCTAGAGAAATGGGAGGAGGAAAGAGGCGGGAGAGACGAGTTCGAATTGGAAGTCAACAGAGAACTTCATTACCTCTCAGCCGATGTTATATCCAGAGCAGCATTCGGGAGCAGTTTTGAAGAAGGAAAACGTATCTTTATGCTACAAGAACAGCAGATGGAGTTGTTCTCAGTGGCTACAAGAAGTATTTATATCCCAGGGTTCAGGTAAGCTTTACTTTTTCCTTTCACTTAAGCAATTAAGTTAGTTTATGTCAAGTCCAAACCTATATTACCCGGACTCGAGATGAGTAATAGCATAAGTAATTGTTGTGGCAGGTTTCTGCCTACTAGGAATAACAGAGAGAGGTGGAGACTCGAAAGGGAAACTCGTGAATCTGTAAGGACTGTGATCCGGTCTAACAGGAAGAGAGGAGAAATTTCTTCTAGTCTACTTGGTCTTTTGATGTCTTCGTATAAGAATCAGGATGGTAACGAAGAGAAGTTAGATGAGGAAGAGATAATAAACGAGTGCAAGACCTTTTACTTTGCAGGAAAAGAAACGGCCGCTAATGCTTTATCATGGACACTTTTGCTTTTGGCATTGAATCCCGAATGGCAAGACAAAGCAAGAGAAGAAGTGATTCGCATCTGTGGAGCCAATAAGCTTCCAGTTGCAGAGCATTTGAGTGATTTGAAGATTGTAAGTTTTTATCCCTCTGATCACCTTCAGCTCTCGTGTTTAAGCTAAAAATGATATGATTGAATAATTGGTTTCTATGAACAGGTGAGCATGGTAATCAATGAAACACTTCGACTATGCTCGCCCGCAGTGATGTTGATGAGGGAAGCATGCAAGGATGTTAAGCTAGGAAACCTCAATGTTCCTGCAGGTACACAGCTTTATCTGGCCTCAACTGCCATTCATCACGACACTGATATGTGGGGAGAAGAAGCCAACAGATTCAACCCCTCAAGATTTAAACAACCTCGAAAGCATTTAGCTTCATTTAATCCATTCGGTTTAGGGCCTAGAATTTGTGTCGGCCAGAATTTAGCCATGGTGGAGATGAAAATAGCTCTAGCTATGATTGTCCGGCAATATTCATTGGCAGTTTCGCCAACATATGTTCATGCCCCTATGCTGTTCATCACCACGCAGCCTCAATATGGTATTCAGATGCTCTTAACAAGGGCTGTGATATAGGGAATGGTTTTTAGAAACTTACAAGAACCCTTCAGTATCGATGTAAAAAATATACAAAAGATGGTATGGTTTTTAGTATGAAAAGTTGTTCTCCAACTCTGCTAATGTATGTTTGCAGCGACTTTAAAAGATAAATTTGTCTGTACTTTTTCGTGGTATTAGTTTTAGCATTGCCGTAGTTGAATGCCGAATAAAATAACTACTGGTCTTAGCAGGTGAACTAGACTCTCATGGCTGTTTCTGGTTCACAGCATGATCACCTATAACGCAATCGCAACAAGCCAAGCCAACAATCATTTGCAATATAAAACAAAGGGTTTTACTTTGATTTTGATTTTTTATACTGCAACTAGACTATGACAGGTTCAACATTAGTTAATATATATATATATATTATAGATTCCAGATTCCTTAGTGACCTAATGAATTGATCCCTCTACCAATCCACCATTAAACTGCTTCCTCCCAGCTCGGAAACTCTCTGGTGATACGGAGATGAATCATTTGACTCTTGTTTTCGTATCATTTTTATGCATCTGTTTCTTGAAATTTGTCTGCTCCATCATATGGATCCATCCAAAACCATTTCAAAAAGCAAGGAGTAACAGGCCCTCCCTACCGTCCGATCGTTGGGAACTCAGCTGAGAGCCAGCGTTTGTTTGAAGAAGCTATGTTGAAGCCAGCTTCGGTTGACCACCACTATATCCTCCACCGACTGGCTCCGTTCTACCACGTGTGGTCCGGCATGTACGGGACGCTGTTCTTGTTTTGGTTCGGGTCGAAACCCAGGTTGGGGATTTCGGATCCTGATGTGATAAAAGAGGTTGGTATGAACGGGAGCTTTGATAAGGTCGGGTTTAACCCTATGTCGAAGATGCTGTTCGGGCAGGGACTTTTTGGGTTGAAAGGTGAAGAATGGGCCATTCACAGGAGGATTACAAGCCAGGCCTTCAAAATGGAAAGAGTTAAGGTCAGGTTAAACCCTCTTCCTTTATACTCCACTATTCTTTTTTTTTTTTTTTTTGCGCCTCTAAAATTCAATGATTTATCTAACTGTTCCTTTCTTTAGAAAAGGAAAAAAATGTGCATTGAACTATAAATCCAATCCAAATCTACTGATTATTATCCCATAAACGACTGTCTAAGTCATTTTCAATTGAGCCGGATTGAAATTGGAGTGTTGAAAGGATTGTTTTTATTGGTAATTAAATCGAATTATTTGAAATTAAATTAATTGAATTGTTTTGATCTTTAATCATTAATCGATTTTTTTTTCAAAAATCATTAATCGAATCGAACAAGTTTTGATTAATTCTGTCAATTTTCAAATTAATTATAATTTGTTACAAGTAAAAGTAAAAAAAATGGATTAGGTATTTTGTACTCTGTTTACTTTGTTTTTTTATTTTTTGTTAAGTAATTTTGGATATTTTTTTGAAAATCGACTTAGAAATTACTTGTGTCTTAAAATTTTAATGGGATTAAGTTTAAATATGATAAAATTTTGATACACAAGCTGTGTAAGTTTTACACAAGCATACATATTTACATTATAAAAATCAAACCTTAAATTCCTAACACTAACCCTAAAAATTAAACCTTATAATCTAAATTCTAACCTTAAATTTTAAATCTTACAACCTAAACTTTAAACCATAACCCATAAAATTAAAAGGCATGTGTAAACTAAAGTTTACACGGTCTGCATATCAAAGTTTTTTCCTTTAAATATAAATGTAAATGTAATATGTTAAGTGAATTGGTAATGTAAATGTAATATGTTAAGTGAATTGGTAAATTTGATTAATTAACCGGTTTCAAACTCTTTATTAAATAAGTGAACTTTAATTTTTTTTTAATTAAAACAAAACTAAATAGGCAAACTTAGATTACAGTACCGCCGTGGTCTCGATCATATTGCAGCAGCCCTACAACTTGTGCTTGTGGTATGTCAAAAATAGTTTCTCCCAAATTTAAACCTTATTGAATAATTTTCGGTGGCCAATCATTCGATTGAACAAATTCAATTTGATTGATTAATTTAATTTTAATCAAATTATGAACACTCCTAGGTTGATGCTTAACTACTCCTTCTTATTATTATTATTAAATTCGAGAGAAAAGGAATCATGAGCACTAGAGGTTATGGTTGGAGTCATCATATAGAAATGAGTGTCAGTTGACAATTAAATTTTTATTTATTTTTATAAAATTATATATAAAAACAAGTTACATCATTTTAAAAAATATATTATTACTATTTTGAAATAATTGACATCTTAGTATATTTATTTATTTTTAATAGTATTAAGGTAATTATAATATAACATTTGTTTATATTTTTATCATTTAATAAATTATACACATTTTACAAATAATGTTGCTCGGATTGTGTCTTAAGGTAAATACTATTTTTTATTCGATTACTCGTTGGATTTTAATTCATCTTTTTTTAAATCCATCGCTACGAGACACTACTGGATTTTAGATCGATTTTTAATTTTCAAACCTTATAGTACTATGAATACGTCAACCCCAAAGGCTTCCATGATATAATTTGTGAATGTAAAATCAAGTTTAGTTGATGTCAAGGCTAAGGCAGTAGCCTTTAGTCAACCAGCAGAAGTAACAACCACGATGAGTCAGCAACAATTCGAGAGAGGGAATGACATCCAAGGACCTAACAGTCTTTGTCTACTACCAGACACGTTCAGTATAAATAATATCATCGGTTGTAAAGGAAAAGAGTATGAAAAACCTGTACACACTTTTCTCTATATCTTCTATCTTCTATCTTCTATCTTCTTCTTCTTTATAGTTTATTCTGGTTATATAACAGTTGATCTCGAACTTCCATAATAATGGTTGAAAAACGTGATTAATAATTATTTTATTTAATAGTTTTGAGGTATTTGATTTTTTTTAAAAATAATCCGTCTTTTAAATTTATTTTGGTCTAATATGAATTTTAAATTCTATTAAAAAATATGATTTTTAAATTAATAAAAAATGGCTTAAGGGACACTTTTGTCACTGTATTAGTCCTAATTTATCGATTTTCCCATCAATTTAGCCCTTGAATTAGTCGAATTGTATCATCATTTGCCCCTTGACTGACGAAAAGCCAACGTTGACCTTTACAGTGTTGACGTGGAGGTCAACGGTGCTGATGTGCCAATCCATGTGTGAAGATGATGTGGAAGATGGGCAAAATTAATTTTCTGACCTAATTTGAGGGAAAAATTAATTTTCTAGTTGAGTACGATGACAAAATTAATTTTTAGGTGAAAATACGAATTTAAAAAATATTAAAATACTAAAATGATGTAAAAAATTAATAAAACATTTAAAAATGTTTTATTAATATATGGCTAAAAATAAAAAAATTAAAAAATTTAAAATAGGTAAAAATTATAAAATTAAAATATCAAAAGCTATTAAATTATAAATTATTCAAAATTTAAAATTTGACAATAAATTCTACACTCTAATCCCAATTTCTAAATTTCAAAATCTAAAAATCTCAAACTCTAAATTGCAAACCTTAAATCCTAAACTCTAATTGAAAATTTTATCAATATAAAGTGACTATGAAATATAAAAGTACATGTATAAATTTAATTAAGTTAAGGGTTTAAATTTTAGAGTTTAAGATTTATAATTTAGAATTTAGACTTATAGTGTAGAGTTTATTTTTTTAGTATTGAGAGAAAGGGGCACCAAAAAAGGTAGAGAATTTTTGTTCGGTTGACAGAATCACATTAACTCTATTTTAGGATTCTTTCTTCTTTACATTCTTTGAAGAGAAAGAAAACTTAAATCGTCTAAATTTTCTGAATGAAAGTATTCATATTTTTAAATACTTTATAAATATTTCACATTTTAATTATTGAATAATTTATAATTTGTTAGTTTATAATTTTAAATTTTACAATTTTTACTTATTTTTAGATATTTTTAATTATTTTATTTTTAGTCATATATTAATAAAATATTTTTATTAATTTTTATGTAATTTTAATATTTTACTCATATTTTATTTACCTAAAAAATTAATTTTGCCCCTGTACTCAATCAGAAAATCAATTTTGCCCTCGAACTCGCTTGAAAAATTATTTTTGCCCCTATCCCACATCATCGTAAACTGCCACATCAGCATCGTAACAGTCAACGTTGGCTTCCGTCAGTTAAGAGACAAATGGTGATGCAATTTGACTACATCAAAGGCTAAATTGATGCGAAAATACCATAACGACAAAATTGATAAATTAAGACTACTACATGGGCAAAAGTGATCCTTAAGCAAAAAAAAAATCAATGTAGCTATTTAGTTAGTGGTGGTTTGATTTTAACAAGTGGTCCCAATAAAAATGAGAAGGATGTTCATCTTAAGAGATTCGAGTTCAATCAACTTTGTCTGTCAGGTGTGTGCCTTATCAAATGGTTAAAATAGTATAAACAGATATTACCTTGTGATGATCTATTGTGAACGATGACGTGATAGAAAGACTTTGTTAATTTTTTTAAAAAAGTTTGATGAATTTTTAATCTCCATAAAAATTTAAAATTTAAATATTAAAAATTATTAATATTTTTTTAAAAAATAAAAACATCGTCAAAAACACTGTTACTGAGCTTAAGGGATAACGATTCCCCCGTAGTAATTCAAAATCATTATTTTTGCCAATTCTCTTTTATTTTATCGATTTAGTTATTGTAGTTGTCCAAATTAATATTATTAATTCTCAATTTTAACTTCGTCAATTTACCTCAAAGTTTCTCGAATTGCATGAATTGTATTCTTTAATTATCGTTGACTAATAGAATCGTTATCATCAGTCGTTCTCTGCCATGTCAGTTATTCCAACGTTAAATAATTAACAGAGTATGAGTTAGAATATTCACGTCATTTAAAAAAATAGAATAAACTACCTATTTGGTACCTCACCTATTTTCGTATTTTTATTTTGTTCACCTAATAGTTTTTTGGACAAAACGATAATTAGCGTCACGTTTTGTTTATAGTTTGATACTATACCGTTGAAAGTTAACAGCAAAACTGACGTGATTCACGTCAACTTTGCCGATAATTTTAACGATGGAAAAATAGAAACAAATAATAACACTAGGTGCCATTTTGCTAAAATAATTAGTTGGGCGACCAAAACCAAAATATGAGGGTACCAAATAGGTAATTTACTCAAAAACTAATGTCATCCAATAAGATAGTGACAGATTAATTTTGATGACAAGATATTACAGGTGATGTGAATTTAAAAAAATCAATACTTTTAAAATAATTAATTAATTTTGAAATCCTTCATTCGTACCACCACTATTAAAATTGATTCTTTATCATCAACATGATAAGACAATTGACGATAACGATTGATGTGGAAGTAAATAGTGACCAGATGAACATAATTTAACAACTCTATTGGTCAATGACAGTCAAAGGCGAGATTGGTTCAATTTATAAATTTAAGTGTTAAATTGATGAAATTAAATAGGAGGATAACATTGTTGATTCTATAAGAATATGATACCTAAACTGATGGAATTTAAAAAATGATAAAATTATTTATTTAAAATTACTACAAGGCAAAATCACCTCTCAAGGGTGTGTTTTTTGTTGCTTTTAGCAACCTAAAAGCACTCACTTTTTAAAGTGCTTTCAAAACAAATTAGGTGTTTTTGGTTACTTTTAAAAGTGATTTTTCACCTAAATTAAAAGGTTAGATTTATGGCTTTTGCTGTAGATAAGTTAGTTTGAAAAATAAAGTTACTTTTTTACCATCTATTATTTGATTATAATTGATTGTTAAACTAAATTTATACATAATTGTAAAATAATATATATGTCATAGTATTTATATTGAGAATATTTTTTATTATAGTTTATATAGTTTATATTTTCAAATTAAAATTTTTTTATTATAATTTAAGTTGATTTATTTCATACATCATAATATTAACGAATTTGAACATCACCTAAGTTCACTTATTTTATTTTACAATACTATGTCTAAAATAGATATTTTGTCTTCTCAAAATCACTTTTTGACATCAATGACAAACACTAACCTAACTTTTCAGAGCTAATTTTCTACTACACTTTTTAAATTACTTTTTTCACCGCACTTTTTAAAAGCAATGTCAAACTAAGCTTAAGACTTGTTTTTATAATTAGATGTCGTGACATAAGGGTACTATAAACCACCATGCCAATGCTATAGACAACTACACCAACATTAAAATGATCAACTACGTTTCCGTCGATGAAAACATTATATTAAGCGTGAAATAAATTCATAGGTTACATTCATTGTTTATTAAAAGCTCGAGAACCTTAAACACCATTAATTATGTAAAACAAGCACTATTTTTGAGCAAATCATTTATTTACTACAGGGTTGGATACCTGAAATTGTAGCTGCCACAACGAAAATGCCGGAGAAATGGGAGGAAAAAAGAGATGGGAGAGACGAATTCGAATTGGAAGTGAACAAAGAACTTCATGACCTCTCGGCTGATGTTATATCCAGAACAGCATTCGGAAGCAATTTTGAAGAAGGAAAACGCATTTTTCTGCTACAAGAACAACAGATGGGGTTGTTTTTATCGGCTGCAACAAGAATATATATCCCAGGGTTCAGGTAACCTTTCTTCGTTCAATATTCTCAGAAAAAGTTTGTCTATATGTAAATATCTATCCATATACACGTGATAACTAAAAGCTTAAGTAATTATCGTGTCAGGTTTCTGCCTACTGAGTAACAGAGAGAGGTGGAGACTAGAAAAGGAAACTCGTGAATCTGTAAGAGCACTGATCCGGTCCAACAGCAAGAAAGCAGAAAACTCTGCTAGTCTGCTCAGCCTTCTGAATTCTGATGTCTTCATATAAGAATCAGGATGATAAAGAAGAGAAGTAGGAGGAGATAATAAACGAGAACAAAACCTTCTACTTTGCAGGAAAAGAAACAGCTGCTAATGTTTTATCATGCTTTTGCTTTTGGCTTTGAATCCAGCTTGGCAAGACAAAACAAGAGAAGAAGTGGTTCGCGTCTGTGGATCCGATAAGCTTCCAGTTGCAGAGCATTTGAGTGACTTGAAGATTGTAAGTTTTTTTCCCCCTTTTGATTGATTCATCAGATTTAAGATAAACGATTCTATGAACAGGTGAGCATGGTAATCAATGAAACACTTCGACTGTACTCGCCGGCTGTGTCATTGCTGAAGGAAGCATTGAAGGATGTTAAGCTAGGAAACCTCAACATTCCTGCAGGTACACAGTTTTATTTGGCACTGGTTGCTGTTCACCGTGACCCTGACATCTGGGGAGAAGATGCTAACAAGTTCAATCCCTCAAGATTTAATGAACCTTGAAGGTATTTAGCCTCGTTTGCTCCATTCGAGTTGGGGCCTACAACTTGTGTCGGACAGAATTTAGCAACGGCGGAGATGAAAATAGTTTTGGCGGTGATTATCCGGCAATACTCATTGGCAGTGTCGCCAACGTATGTTCATGCCCCAATGACGTTCATCACCGTGCAGCCTCAATATGGGGTTCAGCTACTGTTATCTAGGATTATGAATTAAAGAATGGGTTTCAGAAACTCACAAGGACATTTCTC
This sequence comes from Hibiscus mutabilis, assembly GCA_019671005.1. Taxonomy (NCBI): domain Eukaryota; kingdom Viridiplantae; phylum Streptophyta; class Magnoliopsida; order Malvales; family Malvaceae; genus Hibiscus; species Hibiscus mutabilis. The sequence goes on along the minus strand of CM033752.1, from coordinate 43,802,442 downwards.
TGCCGATTTAAAATATATGCAAAAGATGGTATTGGTTTTAAGGCTTGTATGATTGCCGACTCGTTTTTATTACGTGAATTTGATGAAGTGTCCCCATTAATGGGAATTTCGGAAGGGAAAACCCTCCGATTTTTTCTTCCAAAACCGTTGTCGTTGTTGCAGAGAATTTGTGCGACTTAAAGATTGTAAGTTTTATTGACTGATTTCCTATATTCGAACCTTCAACTTTTATGTTCAAGCTAAAAAAAGGATCTGATTTCATAAATTTTATGAACATGTGAGCATGATAATCAATGAAACTCTTCGACTATACTCGCCAGCACTGATGATCAATGTTCCTACAGGTAAACAGATTAATTTGGCACCGGCCGGCTGCCATTCATCGGGACACTGGTATATTGGGAGAATATGCTAACAAATTCAGTCCCCGGAAAACATTAGCCTCGTTTATTCCATTCGGTTTGGGGCCTAGAATTTAGCCATGGTGGAAATGAAAATAGCTCTACCTATGATTCTACGGCAATACTCATTGGCAGCGTCGCCAATGTATGTTCCCTTTGGAAATATCACAAAGAAAGTTTGCCAATGTTAGTTTATGTCAAAGCTGTCCAAGAAAGAAACTACGTCATACATGTATGTGTTGAATAAAATATTCATGTATTTGGTTAGGTTTGATCCAAATTCATATCCAATGACAAACATGAAAAAAACGTGTCATTTGCTCTTCCATTTATAGCTCCTCCAACTCATCCGGATAAAAATTATATTATAAGTTTAACTCATAACGTTATTTATAATTCAACCAATAAAAATGACGAGCCGAAATTATAATATAATTTCTATATTTGAATGGTTAAAATAAGGATGCCAAAAAGGCAATTCCATCCTATTCGAAATCCCCAAATAACGGAAACCATCCAGTCAAATCCTTCAATATGAACACAACACAACAGCTATTTGTTGGTCGACATTAGAATCTAAACCTTATCCTAAAAACATCTTTTTCAAGTAAAAAGGGTAAAGCTTTGGTGCCTTTTTATTATCATATCACTTCCCTGAAAATATCTTTAGGGCTCCATTAACGTTGCTCCCCGCCAACTCAGAAACTTTTAGACTTCCACAGTCGAACCGGTTTCCGGCTTTTCCCTCCGGACAATGGGTTCATTCTAGTTTTCAAGACCTTTGGGAGTTTGGGGTTTTGATCGATTTTTAAAGGTGGGTTTCTCGCCATGTTAATTTGCCTTTTATTTGTAGAGTGTTGACTTCTGAAATGTTTGGTTCGAAAGGAATTTTGGATTCCTTTCACTTTTTTCTGTTAGATAATTATGTTAACCAATCTGGGTAAATTTTGATTCCTTTCTTTGGCTGATTTAGGTTATGTATCAATTTTGAATTTGAATTAAGCTTTGGCTATATGTATTTTTTCCTATGTTTCGTTCAATTAATATTCTTGATATTAGCAGTATTACCGTTCAATATCTTGTTCCTTGACTATTTTGTTTCTTTGTTTATTTAGTTCGATCGTTAACTTGTTATTTTGTGAACTTTTGTCTTCTTTTCAGTCTTCTGATTCCTGTTATTTTCAAAGGAAGAGCAGGAATTTTCTATAACTTTAATAATCCAAGGTTTAGATGTGTTAAAAAGTTATGTGATTTATTCTGCAATTGTATTGACTTTTTGTGTTCTCTGTAATAGACGGTTTGAAGCAATTTTACTTTGTTTAAGAAGATAGGATGCCTTCTGCTTATTTTTTGAGGCTGACAAATGCGGTTCGAAATGGAATCTGGAGAACAGAATGCGAGCTACAAGATTCACTTGAAGTTCTAATTGGAAAAGGGAAGCTAGGGTTCAGAAATTTTAGGTCTTTTCATTTTTCAAGGTATTTGGGACTTTCTGATTTGCAAGGACTTATGCGAACAGGGACAGTTTTGGCTGTGAGCTCGGATTCTCTATCAGTTAATCGTCGAAGGAATGTATCTGTTGTTGGAGCATTTTCTCAAGCGATTTCTGTTCCATCTGTTTCAGGCCCTGCCTTCCAGATTTGTGGTTACCATATTGATTCTGTGCTTGTTGACTCCAGTCAAATCCCACGACCTGTGAGCAAATTTCAGAGTAATCCTATGGCTGCTTCTGTTTCTAGAGTTGTAATTGGTGGATATCTTATTGATACTTTGAAGTTAAAGCATGGGCACCTTTCATCATCCACAAGTAGTGGTGATATCTTTTATGGAAATAGAAGTTTGAATAGCTGCATAAAACCTAGAACGAGCTTGAAAAACCAGGAGAAACCTAACAGTCGTCCAATTTATAGGCATTTCATGTACCATGCTGGAAAAAGATGGTTCAACTTTAATCCATCCTCAGGGTCAGGTTCAAGGGCTTTCCACAGTTCATTGCCTTCTAGTTTATTATCTGGGACTGCCATTGATGTTTCCTTTGATGGTTCTGGATGTGAAGAACTGATTTCCAGTTCTGTATCATCAGAAGAGTATGTTCTCTGTGCAGTTTTGAATTTCCCTTTACTACATTTCGATATTTTATGCCATTATATTTTTTCTGTGTTTGACATCATGACAGGAAGATTTCTTCCGGTAAAACTCTGAAGCTGCTTTCAGGTTCATGCTATCTTCCTCATCCTGATAAAGAAGATACTGGAGGAGAGGATGCTCATTTCATATGCATGGACGAACAGGCAATAGGTATAGCAGATGGAGTTGGTGGCTGGGCTGATATGGGTGTTGATTCAGGGCAATATTCTAGGGAGCTCATGTCTAACACTGTATCTGCTATCAAGGAGGAGCCTAAGGGTTCAATCGACCCTGCAAGAGTCTTAGAGAAAGCTCACTCCAGCACAAAGGCTAAAGGCTCCTCAACAGCATGTGTCATAGCACTCACCAACCAGGTAAGTCATTTCTATTCTCTGCTTGCCTTATCATGTAAGTCGTTGTTATTCCAACAAGAGTAACTTTTTCATGAAATGGTTATTTTGAATGCAAGATCCCTCTTCTAAACCCATAGACTGCTTTATGCAGTTAGCATAAACCTTAGAACTAACGACTAACAAATTTACAATTCACATCTGTATGAATGTATCTGTAAAGGATTCCATCCACATAATTGCAATGCATAGAGGTTCTCTGCAGGACCATAGCATATGACCTTAAAAGGGGTAAAAATCTTTTTCATTGACTTAAAACTTGAAATGAAAGTGTCGGACCTCAGAATTGAGGCTTTGTTGTTACTCTACATTCCTCTCGAGCAAATTGCACAAGTTGCCCCTCTTAAACCCCTGGAATAACTGGATGAAGTTACTTGCTGGATAGTATATATTTATTTTATATTCATTTTTTGGATCTCTCCTACAGGGACTTCATGCCATAAACTTGGGAGACAGTGGTTTTATGGTGATTCGAGATGGATGTACTATATTTAGATCCCCTGTTCAGCAGCATGATTTCAACTTCACATATCAGCTTGAGAGTGGAAGTAATGGTGATTTACCTAACTCTGGTCAGGTAGTTACACAAGTTCCTGCTGTTCTTATATTCTTGGAAAAGGTCTCTTATTTTGAATTTTAAGTGATAAAATTTGGTTGTGCAGTCTTATGAGAAAAATGTCTATTGTTTGATGGATATTTGCTTTGGTGGCCCTGTATTGTTAGATGGTGTTCTGCTGAATGTTTGCTGCAGCTAATAGCTTAAGTATCTATATCATAGAGTAATATCTTATTATTCTCAAAAACTGATATGTAAACCAAATATTTATCAAGCATTGGTCTACAAATTTTGATTCCTGTTTTATCTTTTGCACCTTTTATTTTTCCCTCTTGCTGCTTTAAAAATACCCCGCTTATTTGTCCTATGCGAGGCTTTTGTTTATTTGACTGATTATGAAATATCTATACGATATAAATCTTCTGCCCAAATCAGATCTTTGCAGTTGCCGTTGCTCCTGGAGATGTTATCATTGCTGGCACGGATGGACTGTTTGATAACTTGTACAATAATGAAATTACTGCAGTGGTGGTTCATGCGGTGAGAGCTGGTTTTGGTCCTCAAGTGACTGCTCAGAAGATAGCAGCATTGGCACGGGAACGAGCACAGGCTAGAGATCGACAAACTCCCTTCTCGACTGCCGCTCAAGATGCTGGGTTCCGTTATTATGGAGGAAAACTTGATGACATAACTGTTGTTGTGTCATATATTACTAGCTCTGAGGAAGTACGTTTCTTTCTCTCTTACATTTGAATCTTAATTCTTTTATCCCTTTTTAGGGTACTCGAAATAAGATGAATGAATAAGATTAACTTTTGTTGCTCTTGAGAGTTCTTGGTAAAAAACAAACTTCCCAAAACATGATTTGAATGTTCCTACCAAATTTCTGGATTTCATTTAATATCTTCATTAACTGAGTTTCATTTTTATTATTATTTACCTAATTAGCCTCACTTCCTGAATATATTTATCTAGGCTCCAAGTAAACGGAGCTGAATTCTGGGCAGTCGCCTTCCAGTTGGCTTACATCTAAATGAACACTGGGAGTGACTCCATTTGCTCAGGTATTCATAAAAGATTATTTTTATATTTGTCCTGCAAAGCCTTTTGGTTTCCATATAAAAAATGCCTCTTATTGGCACATAAGCATTTACATGATAAATGATCTTTGACGTTTATATTCGTTTTCATTTCATCCCTCTTGGTTACTCGAAAGGTCCGAATAATATGTTTCTTCTTCTTCTTCTTTTTAGTTATGCAGGAGATCAAAGACTTGATGAGGATTTGGACCTGATTTTGCTTTGATGTGTGGTTGAGGCTATCCAATTGTCTTTTTTGTGTTTGTTTTTTTGCCATGCCAATTTCTTCATGGTGGAGTTAAGTGTGGGGATATGGTCTCCAGTTTCAACACCTCTTATCATTATTGTAAATAGAAGTATACATCAATATTATTTTATTAGTATATGAAATCCTGATTGCTTTACTCGGTCTCTGTTTCCTCGTGATTTATCTTTAACATCCAAGCATCAATTACTAAACAAAACAGTCCAGATGGGTCCTCGTGATTTTTGGTTTGGAAGTTGGATAAACTTTTCTACTCAATCACCATTCATCATTTCCTCCTCCTTGAAGGTCTCAGTTTGGCTGCCGAGAATGAACTCAGACACAACCTCGTAACACAAAATCATAAATAACGGTTGCCATTACAATTCTTTAAAAAACTGTTTGCTGAATGACTTATTTGACTCACCACCCTACCCTTTGCTTTTTCTTTACAATTTTTCAATTCTAAGGCATTGATTAATTTGTGGCTTCAAATCCTTGATAAATCTCTCAGACTTTCGAGCCATCAACCCCACAGTCTGTCTTATCCCTCCTTTGAACTTTCTCTACCAAAACATTTTTATTTTCTTCTTACCAAACCTCCTTTGCTTCGCCCAACTTGTAACATGTTCGGTTCACCGCAGTTTGATTCAACTATCGTCTCATGTTGACAGTTCAATGAGCTTCTTTCCATTTTCGTTTTCGATATTGAAAATGCAGAGATTTTTCACAGAAAGACAGTTTTCTTTTATGCTATAGTCCTCCAAAGACATTCATGGATCCAATTCTGGAGATCCATATAGATTTTAACGATGTCTTCGGTGGTCCGCCGAGGAGGCCATCAATTCAAGAGACAATATATGGTTTTGGTGAAAACAGAAGAAGTGATGAACCGGTTGTTCCTTCATCATCATGGAATCCATGGTCTGGTTTGAGCGAAAAGGCAGTCTTCCGTGAAGAAGAGATGGCCTGGAGAAGACGGTCAAAAAGTGATTTCTTCCATGACATTTTTCGAGGGAACGAGTTATTGAGTGCTTCAAGGAAGTATGAAATGAAGGACCCTTTTGCACCTGGTTCACAGTTAATGAGTCCGGCTAGACCTTTGCCGCCAAAGCCTGAACATTTTGGCAGTTCATCTACCGCTCATTTCAGGTTCTGCTTGCCTTTGTTTTTTTTTTTAAATATTACATGACAATACAAAAGCAAGAGTTTAGAATGTTGCCACCCACATGTCATACCCGTTAGAGATCACAACAAATTCATATTATAATTTTTGTCAGGTTTTGCAGATATTTGCTTTTTCTTGTTTCATAGTTATGTTTAATCTTCTAGTTTCTGATGCATTTGTACCCTTCATGTTTCCGGTTGCATTTATACATTCAGAAACGTATTTAATTTAACAGGGTTTACTTTGGCTACCTTTAACAGACATCCAAGCCTTCCTGCTAAATTGAACAAAGGAATGGACCTCCCCACGTTTAGCTCCTCAACTCGAACCACGTTGAAAAGCTAGAATGGGTCCTCAAATGGCTTAAGTTATTATGCCTGTTCTTCTTCTATGTCTAAATTCTCAGACCAAGCAAACCAAGATAAAGAGGAACCCAGAAATGGTTTTCAATCTTCATATTGCTTTAGTGAAGGTAATGAGGAGTCAACAAACTTGACTAAGTACGTGGAAACAGGGAGAAAAGGCTATTCGAATGAAGATTCAAGTAGATCGGAGATTTCGAAAAATGGCGGCCGGTTTCACTTCTCGATATACAAATGGGCAAACATGGGAGGTGTGCCAGTAGACATTCCGCTAAGGGGAAGTGATAGACGCAAAGAAAAGGATAAACTGCAGAGAAGCTCAAGTGCTAATGGATGGATGGCATGTGGAAACATAGCTAAGAACCGAAAGATAAAATGCATAATAGATTTCTCTCTTTTGATGGAAGGTCATCAAGTTGTAAATCTTTTAGTGTAGAGCAGGACAAGAATGAAAATGCAGGCTCTCTAATCGGTTCAAGAAACAATGGAGAACTAGGTCAAATTATCGAGGAAGACAATATTAACAAGGCCGAGTCAGAAATCATAAACAGGCTCTCTACAGTTGGAAAAGCAACTCACAAGCCTCAGCCGAAACATCTGAATTCACTTTTCGATAATGAAAACAGTGATGAACAAGGTCAGTCTCGTATTCCACTTCCACATGATACGTTTTGGTGCTGAGGTGTTATTCCTTAAGACTGTTTTCTTCTATTATATATGTAGGCAATGATGAGGTAACTAGAAATTCTGAAAACAAAGACATTTCTGAAATGAGTGCCAACAATATGGAAACCAGTGCAACAAGCGTAAAACATTCCCCTAGGAATTCATGGGATGATGGAAAAACCAGAGTCAGAGGAAAGGTCAAAGAATTCATCAAAACCTAGAACGGATGCTGCGCTATCTGAAAATCATGGCTCCAATCGGAAGGAAAGAGATAAAGTCAAGACCGAGATTGAACCAAAAATTAGCATGATTAAAAAGGTAGAGAAAATTCACCTGAATAACGTGACAAAGAAGAAATCATATTCAGATATTCCTGTTGCCAATCATATGTGTAATGGTGAATCCAAGAAGAATCTCAATAACTCAGTAAAGGATACCGGTTAGGTTATCTGTTTGCTTTGTGCACTCTAAATGAGCTTTATTTTTTGTTATTCTGTATGGAATTCTGCATAATCTGCTTCTGTCACTTTCGAACCAAGTATATGGAGGGAAGTTCATTACTCTTACAGATAATATTTTCTAGTTATTACATCATTTGATGTTTCAGTTAGTACACCATGAGTTTTCATATGTTCAATTCTGATTATCCACTTACTTTTATTGGCATCAGTTTCTGATGGCTCCAAGATTATTGTTGAAGATCCAGCAGAGTTATTTGAGGACAACTTTTTGGTATGCGGCTCGTCCATTTAGATAGCTGAAATGAAGTCACATGCTTTCCCTTTATGTCTATTTGTACATTTCCTGATGTTTGTTATGAAAAGTTAATTACTCTATCCGTACAACGAGTCAAAAGACAATTACAATGATATTAAGAATCTGCCATCCAAAACTGAAATTTCTGTCCCTGTTAATATAATGGTTAATAACTAAGTTGACCCAAAGTCCTGAGCTGTATACCCTTTTTATCGATATATTACTTGGTTACTTGTTGATAGGGAAGATGTAATTTTGGCTGAACCCTAATAAGCTGGTCAACTTTGGCTAATGAACAGGTAGAAGACCTGACGCCTGAAGAGAAAATTTTGCCGCAATTAGGCATTGCTCCTGAAGAAACCAAGGTAATAGAGATTAGTGTTGTAACCACATCCACATACGTTCGTGTTGCTTCTCATTGTTCAACTGGCTACTCATTGATGCAGGCCCTTGATGATAAAATACGACAATGGTCAGATGGGAAACAAGGAAATATCCGTTCACTTTTGTCAACCTTTCAATATGTAAGTAGTAATGGATCCATTTTTCTCTCGAGTGAAGCTGCCTCGCATGTTTTCACTGAATTACTCCAAACTCTTTCAGGCACCATTGGTCGAAAACTAAACAGTTCATTTTGAATTTATCAGTCCAGTATTAGATTGCGGATGTTACCCCAATCTTAAAAGTGAAACCAGATCTCACCATGGATATAAAGTGTGTCAAGGGATCCATTTTTGTCTCGTAAAAGACTAACATCGGTTGTATACACAGGTTCTTTGGCCCGGTAGTGGTTGGAAGCCAGTGCCTCTTGTTGACATAATTGGACCAGCTGTGAAAAGATCATACCAAAAAGCTCTACTGTGTCTACATCCAGATAAGCTACAGCTGAAGGGTGTTGCCTCGGATCGTAAATACATTGCACAACAAGTCTTTGATATTCTGCAGGTAATGTGTAAGCTCGTGTTTATGTGTATATGTATTACTAGTTCTTTTCTTCCGTTGGTGTCAATTTGATCTGAATAGTGTCTTTCATATGTGTATAATCAATGAAAAGTTTTATCATATGTAACAAAAGAAGTAAAAAAAACGACTCTAAAACGCTAGCAATATGTCCATTCTTGCTGGTGCTGGCATACCAAACATGTTTCATATGATCAATTATTGCACTTCAAACAATCTCCAAGTTTAGACAACTTAGGGAACATCCGTATGGACTACCACAAGCTGAAATTTCATACACATGGGATGACCGGTTGTTTGGTCACACTTTGTTTAGTGGGCCAACATTTCTTCTTATTAAGATAACAGCAATTGAACTTGTCAATCTTTAGGTTCTTAACGTCTGAATACCTCTTGTAATTTCAGGATGCATGGACTCAATCAACTCTCTTGGTTCGATGTGATTCGATGTTCGCTCGATCGTGACATTTGCAAAATTAGTTGCTCGTTACAAATAGGATGCATAGGATTAGTTTCTTCTCGCTTTCAGACATCATTTTGATTCTTCATAGGTTGTGTGAGTACGGAACAGTTTGCAAACACTTTCCGTGTTTCTTATCACAAACGAAGCCAGACAGGCTCTTACTTATTAGGGAATGAGTCTAATATTCCTTCACTTAAATGAGTTTAATTGATGTTTGTAAATAAATTTTCAAGCTGACTTATTTAAAGTAATTAATATAACAAACCCAAGTAAAGTAACCGACAGGTTAATTAAGATTCAATGATATATTGGTTAATATTTTAATTATATTCTTTCATAAAATTAAATACAAATTTATTAAATAATGTAATGTATATATAAAAATGAAAAAACTTTGATATACAGGCCGTGTAGACTTTAGTTTATACGTACCTTTTAGTTTTAGGGGTTAGGGTTTAAGGTTTAGGGGTTTAGGTTATATTGTGTAAAATTCAAGGTTAGTGTTTAGAATTTAGGGTTTAGGGTTTAGAGTGTGGGGTTTAGATTTTAGGGTTAGAGTTAGGAATTTAGGATTTGAGTTTTTATAGTGTAAATACACATGCTTGTATAAAATTAATTTTACACCGCCTGTGTATCAAAGTTTTACCCATATAAAAAACCTTAAAAAATTGAGCCATCCAATTGGAAATAATAAAAAAATGAACCAAGTCCAATTGAACTTAGGGTCCGTTTGTTTCACTGAAATCTGTTTCCGGAAAATGAATTCTGAAAAATAAACTACATTTTCTAGGAAAACAAACTACAGAAAGTATTTTCTGGTGTTTGGATGATGTTGTGTAATTCATTTTTCGCTGTTTGGTAGAGTAGGGTAGCATTTAGGATTTATGGTTTAGTGTTTAGGTTAGCATTTAGGGTTTAAGGTTTAGGGTAGCATTTTTGGGTTTAGGGTTAGTGTTTAGGGTTTAGCGTTTAGATTGGTGTTTAGGGTTCATGGTAGCATTTAGTGTTTAGGGTTTAAGTTAGTGTTTAGGATTTAAGGTTTATGTTACCGATTAAGGTTTAGGATTTAGGATTTATGGTAACATTTAGGATTTAGTATTTAGGGTAGGATTTAGGGTTAGTGTTTATGGTTTAAAGTTTAGGGTTTAGTGTTTAGGATTTAGGGTTTAGGTCGGGCTTAGGGTTTAGGGGTTAGTGTTTATGGTTTAGGGTTTAAGGTTTGGTAGTGTTTAGGGTTTAACATTTAGGGTTTATGGTTTAGATTAGTGTTTAGGGTTTATGGTTTGTTTAGGGTTTATGGGTATATATTTAGTTTTTAAGGTTTAGGGTTTAGGTTAGTGCTTATAGTTTAGAGTTTATGATTTATGGTAGCATTTAGGGTTTAGGATTTATGGTAGCATTTAAGGTTTAGGATTTAATGTTTAAGGTTTATAGTAGCATTTAGGGTTTAAGGGTTAGTGTTTAGGGTTTATATTAATATTTGTGGTTTAAGGTTTAGGGTTTAGATTAGTGTTTAGCGTTAAGAGTTGAAGAGAATGTAGTTTGTTTTACGGAAAAAAATATGGTAAAACAAACTGCAAAAAAATGTAAAGAAAAAATAGTCAATTGTAATTTAACTTCTTTGACCATATAAAACTACATAAACCAAACACCGTAAATTACAAAAATTGAATTCTAAAATTCAAACTACATGAAACAAACGGACCCTTAATAATACAAACGGCCGGTGCTCTGCCTAGTTTGCTGTCTCTTCTCCAACTTGTCGTTTTCATATAGCAAATGTATATAGATGTTGAAAAAGTATATTAGTAATGTTTTTGTACAACCAAAGACACCGATGTAGTACTGTCCATTAAGTCCCATCACACGTCCAATTAATACAAACTTCAGTGTTTTTGGCAAATACTACATTTAATTACAAGTTGCAAACATTTTTATTATTTGAAAGAGCATTTTAAGATAAGTTATAAAATAATATCATTATGCTCTCACAATATATAATAATCTATACAAAATTGTCCCATTTTTTTCAATATTGAAATAGGAAATTTATATGGTCATGTATTTTGGGTTAATTTTTTGTTAAAAATTATTAAAACATATAAAGTTTAAAAATTAATAATTTATTTTATAGAGACTGGTGCATTCTCGTATTTGTATCAAGTGTGTAAATAAAAATAAATAAAACATGAATGTAAGATCAGTTCTTATTAGAGTAATTATTCCATACAGAAACGCTCGTGAAAATTTTATTTATAGAACCGTCTTAATTTTAGGATTTAGGGTTTAAGTGCAATAGTTTTGAATTTCAATGTTGTTGATAGAATTTTAGGTTTATTGTTAAAATTTAAGGTTTATAGGTTAAAATCTAAATATCTAACAATATTACTCTAAACCCTAAATTTTAACCATAAACTCTAAAGTCTAAATCCATACAATAAAGCCTCTAAAATCTAAATCTTAACCCTAAAATTCTAACCCTAAACACTAAACTTTAACTGCATTATTTTAAACCCAAAATTTTAACCGTAAGTGCATTAGATAATAACCTTTCTAATTATTGCTATTTTTGTTGATAGTAGGATAGTCTCCGCGAGTCATTGACAAAAAGTGATAATGATATTTTGTTTTGTTTTTTAAAGGGGAAATCAGTTAAAAAAAAACAGTAATATACCCGAAAGAAAGAAAGCGTGGCAGTGATTGAGCTGCGAAGTAAGACAAAAATAAATAGAGGAAGAAAAAGAACGAATACGCAAAGGCTTTGCTTATTCTTCTTTTGATTTCAATTCTTAGAGCTTCCAGTTTTCAACAGGGGATTAACATTTTTATAAAGCAAAGTACAGTCGTCTTGTCTTCCTCCGTTTCGCCACCACAAAGTACACGAAACGTTTCTTTCAACGCTAGCTGCGTGAGATTTAATGTTATCGGAGGTTGTTTTTCAACTGACGCTCAATGGCCTTCTAATCTTCTCTGAATCTGTACGCTCTCTCCTTGCTCCTTTTTGTCTTTGCTTTCTTTCTTTCTTTTGGGGTAGGATTCATTGGTTCAAATTAAGGTTATAAATCTTCCTGATCTATTTGCACTGTTGTTTTGTGTTTGATTTACTGCGTTTTCTTCTGGGTATGAACGGTCTCTAGTAGATCTGAATTCTGAAGTACCAACAAAGATTTGATCCTTTTCCTGTTATATAAAAATTTTAAATGTTGTTTGTGCTCTGCAGAAAATCTATGTCCACCAGGAGGAGATAAGATAAATATGGAAAATGCAGAACATAATGGCTAAATTTACTGCTAACCAAGACCGCTATTTCTGTCTATTAAAAATTAAAATCCACTTTAATTTATTTCCATATAAGACTGGGTCATGCTGTACTGGGTTTCCACATAAAAGAGGAAATAGTTTTGGAGGAAACACAAACACAGGAATTTGTATGGTTTCATGTAAAACGCTGGTTAGGTAGCTAGCACCGGAATTTGTATGTGTCTGTCGCAAACAAAGTTCAATTTTTCATAAACTTCTTTCATAGATTTGAAAACATACCCTCTTGTTGATATGGATGTTCTAAGAAAAAAAAATGGAAATATTCGAATATCTTTTAGAGAACAGTCTTTCCTCATTGAACTTTCAAAACACTTTAACGGGGGATTTCAAATTCATGAAACTGGAATTGCTGCATTTTGCAAGCTAAGAAGCCCTCAAATATGTTGTTATGGTACCTTTACAAGTTTGTGTGCTGTAGTTGGACAATTTGTTGAAAGTTTGCAATACGAGATCAATGAATTCTACCTTTATCTTTTTTTCTTTTCGGGTTCCATTCTTCTCTTTCGTTAACCTCTATTATGATTACGGAATAGTTTCAAATAAATAGCTAATGTCTGCTAATGTACCCCAGGTTATTGTATAGGGCATTAACTGGTCTGGTCTCACTATGGACTTTGAGTTGAGGAAAATATGGAAATCTAGGTCTCTGGTGCCATGTATTTTGAAAAGCAAAGATGCCTCTTGTTGTTTTTTACCAAAAGTGAAGCCAGCTAGTTTTGAACCCGGCTACGCACCAGTGTATCTGAATGTATACGACCTAACACCCGCGAACGGCTATTTTTACTGGGCAGGCCTTGGTATCTATCATTCTGGTGTGGAAGGTAAACTTTTTTATTTTTAACAGTCAAAATTTTGCCCTTTCGTTGTCCACATATAGAATGCATTTGAACTGGATATGCAAAACACGGAGTTGACAATATTATTCTCATTGTATTGCTAGTTCATGGTGTGGAATATGCATTTGGAGCTCATAACTACCCAACCAGTGGTGTTTTTGAGGTCGAACCACGACAGTGTCCGGGCTTCAAGTTCAGGAAATCAATATTCATTGGGACCACATCATTGGACCCTATCCAAATAAGGGAGTTCATGGAGTGCCATTCAGCTAGGTTCAATGGGGATACTTATCATCTGATCGTCAAGAACTGTAACCATTTCTGCAAGGATATTTGTTACAAGTTGACTGGGAAACACATTCCTAAATGGGTAAATCGACTGGCAAGAATAGGTAATTCTTATGGCATCTCACCACTAGCAAGATTGTACTGATATCCCCAACGTGTCATGTTTAAAAAAAAATGAACAATTCGGATAACATGGACATTCCTAGTTATAGTCAAAAACTGATCAAATCTTTTGTTTGTGCTAGGTTCGATGTGCAACTGCATTCTACCCGAGGCACTCAAGACTTCAGTTGTGAAACATGATCCGAATTATCAACCGTATGATAGTGAGAAGAGGAGGTTGAGGTGCGCCTTGAGTTGCCTTTCTTCAGTTTCAATGGGGCAGAAGTCTTCATTATTTTTTCGGTCGCCGTTAAGAGGATGTCTACGGCCATGGGAATCAAAGAAATCAAGCAATGTTTTATTGAAGGAAAGGTGATACAGTAATTTGGGGAAGGGACGCTGAGCAAGCATAGGGATTGAAGATTTCTTTTTAGTGTGGACGTCTAGAGTTTGTGGTGCTGTTGTAATGTATATAACAGAATTGCGTCGTTAAGATCTGTTCTATGGTGGCTGATGCAGTAGGGCCCAAAAGAGTCTCCCCGTATTAATCCAAGGTTTTTTTTTTTTTTTTAATTATTAGCAACCGTAATTCAACCAAAAGTTTCTTTCATCGGCAAGAAAGTAGAGTTTCTTTCTTGTACGTACCCTCAAAAATCCTTGTCATTAGGGCTTTAGGATTCGGGGCATAACCTCAAGGCTATACAGTCTTCCATTTTTATCAAGAAAAGGGATTAAAGATAATGAATTATCAGGAACCCATCGGGATGGAAACGGGGTTGGACCATTCATTTCATCGCCATACGTATGCATTGAGGCCACTATTCTGATGATGTTTAGGCACAAAACGGTTCTAAAATCTAACCAAGTATTCTGATGATGTTTAGGCACAAAACGGTACTAAAATCTAACCAAGTACGGTACTAAAATCTAACCAAGTTCAGGAGTCCGGATGGTTTAATTACAAACAGCGTATACATTTCTACGCTATGTATTACCGGAACATCATCTAACAGGTACAACAAACTACAAAACAAGGTGTTCATATCATATATCCGTTACGAGCCTTGGATATAGATATAATCTAGAGCTGATACAGGAACAGGAAGGTAGGGAAGAAATGGATTCACAACCCTTCCACAAAATAGCTGAGAGTCAACGTCCAGCTCAAACAACAAAGTTAGTAAAGGATTAAAATCCTTCACAAAGCAAACCAGAAAAATCTAAGAAGGTCCAGGACTCTGTAACTTGCACTAAGATGTTGATATAGGAACAAAACGGGCATAGCAGTTGCTTATGAGTCTAATGTTGTCTATAGATTATGAGAGAAGCTGATATGTGAAGCTAAGCAAAGCGATCGTATATGCTCTTATTACTTTAACAGTCAAATTCATTATCAAACATCAAGTTTCAGTGAACACCTGTATTAATTCAACAATAAATTTAGCACAAATTCATATGCAATCACAGCCTGTGTATGCATTTATTAAACATTAGAAATGTAAATCAATAGAACCCCACAATTTCTTCTCAGGATTCAGTAACGTAAATAACAGTGATTGATGAACCGAGTTTGCTGTGTGAACTGTGAACATACCTAGCATGAAACCCAATTTTTGTGGGTACTAATCAAAGCGGATAGAAGCCCGGCGCAAGACAGCAAGAGAGGATCCGTAAAGCTTCCTTTGCCGTCTCGAATATCAGCCAAGGCCATTAACCCGTCGGCGAAATCTTGAACAACTGAGAGTTGCTTCATAAGTTTCTTCGCTCTCAATTTCTTCCTCCTTTCTTCTTCTTCCTTACACCCAACTCCTCCCAAAATCGCGATCTCGGTACTCGAGTTCAAGCATGCCTCGCCCTCGTTCATCCTCTTTAATTCCCTAAGCTTAAGGGTAATACTTCCGATGTAGCCAATAAACTCCGCCCAAGCACTGATCTTTTGTAAATTGCGGGAATGCCTAGCGTCGATTAATCCAGATTTTGCCAACCAAATAAACTGTTCAACGAAATAGTATAAACCCTCGCCGCCATAGGTGATAATCGAGAGCAAAATCTCTTCCTTTGAATCCAAATGGGAGTTCCTCAAAGCGTTGACATCTTGAACGAATTTCCCGAGTCGAAATGCTTTCCGACTCAGCCCAACGCTTGACTCGAAACTCTTGAGCTGGCGAGTTAGTGGCAGCGTTTCCGGGAGGACCGAGGAGGCCAATATGATCTTGGTAGCGTAACGAGAGATTTTGAGGAGCTTGTCGACGCCGTCTCGCTTCGCGAGGTAAGTTTCGAGATGGTTCAGGAAGTCCTTTTCCTTGGGCTTCGATTGGGGCTGCGACGGAGCAGCGGTGGAAGCTTTCGAATCCATGACGGTTCAGAGAGAGAAGGCAAAAAGAGGGAGGAGGAGGATGTGGAAAGCGAGAATCGGTCAAAGGGAGACAAGAGAAAGAAAGAATCTGATTTCATATTGTTAAACGGCGACGTGCGGATGCCTTCGGAACTGTCAACTTCAGCAAACCGGGCAAGGTGACGGTTAATATTGGTATGTGTGCCAAAATCCGGAAGATGATTTGGACTCGTAAACGATTCCAGAGTCCATATTTAAATCTGGGTCATGATCCATTTGTCGAATGGGTCTGGGTTGTGGGTAAAATATTACGGCTTAAAGAGGCAACCCATTAAAGCAGTAACGAATTGTGAAATAGCCGTTGGTTAGCCACCAAAGAGTTGTCTTTTTAATTTTGGTTTCTGGTGGTGGATTTGGTTTGGAATCTTCATCTCAACGGTAAGGAAAGGAAAAAGGAAAGAACGTTCCTTGCAATGCAAAGCTATTACTTTGGCAACTTCACCAACCGTTTTACATGACCAACTGAAGACGACCCTTGGCCTAGTTAGGAGGTCGCCTTCTTTCTCAATTTGTATTCACTTTGGAAAGTTTGGGTTTTTACAATTATGGCCAATAACAATGACTCACTATTGTAATGATAACAAGTTAATTTTCATGATCTAATCATAAAACAACAATGATTTTACTAATTTTGTTTTAATCCTTTCTTTGGCTTTCACCCACCAACAAAACTTTGGTTTTCTTTAAGATTACAAATATGATGATATAATCAATAGCGATGATTACAAGACAATTTTCATGATTCATTGTTTCAAAAGAAAGATGTTTTCCTTTTGTTCAAATACCATGTTTAATCCTTACCGTAATATCCTTTTCAAAATAAATGTTATACATATTGGTTCTGGAACTAGGTTTTAATGTTCAATTTGGTACCTAAATGTTTTTTTGACTAATTACGTATTTGAACTTGATTTTTTATCCAAATTGATACTTAAGCTTTTTTTTTTAACTAATTTGAACTAAGAAGCCAAATTTATATATTAAATTGAAATAAAAATCAACTTCATATACCTGTTTCGACCAAAAGAAAGTTTAGGTATCAATTTGAACATTATAATCTAGATACTAAATTGTATATTTACCCAAGAAAGTTTATAAAATTCTTTAGCATTTGGCAATTAGCTTAGGCCACGCAAAGCGTTGTGGCCATCCCCTTTATAACGTCACAACCGAGTAGTTGCATCGGGACTAACCAAGCTTGAGGATCTCATTGCTTGGTCTAGAATAAAGTGTCCTCATTTCAAACATTGTAATGTTTTTAGGAAAAGTGTCTTCTCCTTAGGTTTTTCTATAGTTAGGGAAAAGTGTCATGTTTTCAAGCTTTTTAATGTCTGCTCGGGTCATTTCTATAAAGTTATTTTCGCATATGTGTAGGGGGTGGACAGTCGGCAGAGTTTGGACTGATCCACTGGTAAAGGTATGTATCCTACACACCATTGAGACGACCCCTACCGCCTAAGTCGATGGTGTGGGCGAGTCTTCTTTTGTAACTTGATTATTATTTTTATTTAATAAAAACCATTTTCCCTACGGGGAAGGTGGGGGTCGACTATGGGCATTCGTTATGCCCTACGATATCGACTTGTGGCTTGAAGGATCATAATGTGGCTTGAGAACTGATGTGTTACTTGGTTGATGCTAAACAGATTAACAGGTTGCAAGGCTGACTTGGTCGGGAATCGTCCCTTCAAGTGTCGCACGGCATACTGATCGAGTGAACGAAAGGTATATACGTGATACGTGGTATTAGAGCAAGCTGGTTATGCCTGGTTGTGATTTTTTTGTTGGAAATGTGGGATTATGGTGACAACGCACCAAGCGCTCCTATGTGTGGGGTAGGCAAGGCGGGCTGACTTCGAACCAAGCGCTCCTGCGAGTGGAGTAGGCAGGGGGCTAACTCTACGCCAAGTGCTCCTAGGCGAGGAGTAGGCATGGTAGGATTGTGACGACTCTGCACTAAGCGCTCCTGCTAGTGGAGTAGGCATGGCGGGCTGACTCTACACCAAGCGCTCATGGGGAATGAGTAGGCATGGTAGGATTATGAGACTCTACACCAAGCGCTCCTGGGGAATGAGTAGGCAGGGTAGGATTATAAGACTCTACACCAAGCGCTTATGGGGGAAGGAGTAGGCAGGTAGGATTATGAGACTCTACACCAAGCGTTCCTAGGGAATGAGTAGACAGGATATGATTATGAGACTCTACATCGAGCGCTCCCATGAAAGAAGTATGCAAGGTAAGATTATGGTGACTCACACCAAGCGCTCCAGCAAAGGAGTAGGCAGGGTAGATTATTGAACGATAATGGATAAACTTGGAGGGTTTGGCATATTAAGTTCCAATCTGGTTTAATAGAAACTGACATTGGTCTGCTCTATGGCACAATGGTGCTTGGTTGTTTTTGCAGGACCTGACGGCACTAGTAAAAACACGAGAATGACGAGAGATCAAGGACGTGGAGCATCGGGTCTTGGCAGGATTGAAGAGTTGGAGGCCGTAGTAGTAGCCTTGAGAGCTCAGATGGTTCATATACGTACTAGAGAGCTTGATAAAGCTCAAAAGGAGTTGTCGAATGTTGTAAAAAAGCTCGGTAATGAAGCTAGGGAGGCGATGTGTGCACTTAGAAGTGGATTTGAGGACTTCAAGGCTCAATTTAATCTGCTTCAGTCGGTTGTGGGAAATGCAGGTACAAATGATAGAGGCCACATACTGAAAGTTCCTGAGCCTCAACGGTTCGAAGGGAGTCGCAACGCTAAGGCCCTCGAGAACTTCTTGTTTGATATGGAACAATACTTTCGAGCAGTACGCACCACGTCCGAGGATGACAAGGTTTCAGTGGCTTCAATGTATCTAGCGGGAGATGCTAGTTGTGGTGAAGGTCCAAGTTTGATGAAGGTGTCTACTCCATCAAGAAATGGGAGGAGCTGAAAAGGGAATTGAAGAACTCATTCTTTCCTGAGAATGTCTGATGTAATGCCAGGAAAAAACTAAGAAAGTTATCTCATACAGGGACAATACATGAATATGTTAGAGACTTTGCAGCGTTATTGCTAGACATTAAGGACGTGTCAGATGATGACAAGATGTTCTACTTCCTAGAAGGGCTGAAGCTTTGGGCAAGGTCTGAGATCCAGAGACAAAGACCCCAAACTGTGGATGAGGCCATGGCGGCTGCCGAACGTCTTAGCGATTATGGCGATGGTTCCTCGAAGTGTAAGGCCCCAGTCGTAAGTTATAGTTGCATCAATCGGATTGTTGGTAGCGGTAATAGAAATATGGTTGGATTAGATGAAGAGAGCTATAAGAAAGTGGCACGAGGCGATCGACCTTCAAGTTGGGGAAGTGAGAAAGACCGGCTTGATAGAGACTTGACACGGGCTGGGACAAACCCTGGGTTAGGACAAAATAATGAACCACAACGGCCGACTATAATTTGCTTCCTTGGCCAAGGTCCTCACCGAAAGATAGAATGTCCGCATAGAGGCACACTCAATGCATTGGCAATCTCCACACCTAATGGCGACAAAGATAATCCCTATACAGAAGATGATGAGGAAAATCCAGCTACAGTGGGTTTTATTCGTTTCTTATATGCTCTTCGCTCAAAACAAGATAAGGCAAAGATAAAACTTGGGAGAGGCCTGATGTTTGTGGATGTACTAGTGAATGGGAAGGCCACAAAGGCCTTAGTGGACACATGAGCAACTGATTCCTTTATTACTCCAGAGGAAGCTGAGAGGTGTAACATGAAAGTTACCAAGGGTGTGTGACGAATAAAAGCGGTAAACTCAGCAGCTGCAGCTATATAAGGTACTTCAAAGAATGAGAAGACAAAGATTGGAACTTGGGAATGGAATATTAACTATACGGTAGCTCCTATGGATGACTTTGATGTAGCATTAGGGTTGGATTTCATGATATCGACTAATGCCATTCCAGTCCCCTCGGCAAGATGTATGATGTTTCAAGGGGAGTGACCAGGAGTAGTAGGAGCTATGATACTCTCAAAGGCAGCCAAAAAGTCATTGTCAGCAATTCAGTTGGAGAAAGGTGGGAGAGGAAATTATTCATTGTGCGAGATTAAAGATGGCATCGTCGACGAGGACGTCTGTTGTGGTCATCCCCTTTATAGTGCCACAACCGAGTAGCTACATCGGGACCAACCGGGCTTGGGGATCTCATTGCTTGGTCTAGAATAAAGTGTCATCATTTTAAACATTGTAATATTTTTAGGAAAAATGTCTTCTCCTTAGGTTTTTCTATGGTTATGGAAAAGTTATTTTCGCAGATATTTAGGGGTGGACAGTCGGCAGAGTTTGGACTGATCCACTGGTAAAAGTATGTATCCTACACACCATCGAGGCGACCCTTACCGCCCGAGTCGATGGTGTGGGTGAGTCTTCTTTTGTAACCCGATTATTTCTTTTTATTTAATAAAAACCACTTTTCCCTACTGTGAAGGTGAGGGTCGACTATGGGCATTCGCTATGCCCTACGGTATCGACTTGTGGCTTGAAGGATCATAATGTGGCTTGAGACTGATGTGTTACTTGGTAGATGCTAAACATATTAACATGTTGTAAGACTGACTTGGTCAGGAATCGTCCCTTCAAGTGCCGCACGGTATACTGATCTAGTGAACGAAATGTATGTGCGTGACACAAAGCATGGCAAAATTGGTACTTAAAAAAGAGAGAAATTGTTTTTTTTTTTAAGTAAGAAGAAAGAAATTGAAATGCTTTCTAAACCAAAATGGACACGCGGTCATAACACCGGTTAAAACCGGTATCTTACCCTTTAGGTCCTCTACAGTTATTCGCTTTTAAAAACCTTCGACGATTCCTCTGTTTCTTTTCGTCGTTTCCGACACCTCTTTTGCTTTCAAAATTTATCCACAATTTCCTGACCGTTTTACCCTCCTGCAGCCGTTATTCCTTCTCCTATCTCTTCAAATAGTAAGCAGAAAAGCCAGCGGCTTCGAGTTTAATGTTTTTGAAGCTCAAATCAGGCCATAAAACAGCTCACATTTGAAGGTTTCACGCACTTTTCGAAGCAATGTCAGTAGCTATGAAGCCTAAGTTGTCGACGAAACCGGTAATGGAACCGCGAGCGATTCTTGGTCCGGCCGGGAACAGAGTTAGGGTTTCGGTTGAGTCAAAGAGAAGAACCGAAGCTCTAAAAAAGCCCCAAAGACCCAAAGTTCCGGTCTCCCAGATCCCACCGTCCGTTGTACAAAGTAATGTATCCGTAGACGGCTCCAATTCCTCCGACTCTTCTTCAAGCAATTCCTCCTTCAAAACGACAAGTTCTAGGAAAACCGTTGAGCGAAACGGAGTGAAGCAGGTCAAACCCAAGGTTGCTTCAACAGCTGACGCGGCTGTCACAGAAATTTCTCCGGCACTATCGGGACCGTTAAAACGATGTGATTAGATGACTCCATTTTCTGGTAAGTTAGTTAAAAAGAAAATCCTATATAAATTACTGGAATTTTTTCTTCTTTTGAGGTAAAAAAATGCGGTCTTACTGAGGTAGTTAATTTATTTTCTTTAATATAGTTGTGGGTTTGATAGACATAGGAACTTGGCGGTGCCTAATAAATGGTGATAGCTTTGAGGCTGTAACCATTTAATGTTTATTCAAGCCTTCTCTGGTGGAGAAGTTGAAAGCTTTTATTACATGACATAGTGCTTTGAAAATGACTCCAAGTTTAAGTGAAGTAAATGTCTGGAAATTCAGATTTCAGTGATTTCCTCTTTCTTTCTCTCTTTAATTTTGTTGTCTGTGTTGCTGTCAGGATCTTAATGTACCATCCTTTTTTATGATAGTTAGGTATATGTAACTCATTAAATCATAGGCAATTAACCTTATTGTTTCAAGCTGGCCATACCAACAAGCTTGTGAAATTGAGGAATGTTAAACCACCTCTGCATTCTCTATTTGGAAAATTTTCCTCACATTGAGTTTTCTGGTATTGAATTAGACGGTTATGAGTTTTCTGGTATTGAATTAGACGGTTATCGAAAGGGTTAGTGCCTGTGAAAGCTCGGATCTGTTTAATGACCAAGTATGAATCTGCCGGAAACAGGATGCCGGCCTTTTTCTATTAACCTCTTGTAATATATGATAGAACAGCTTATGGTTTCGTTAACCTTTCTAATGATTTTGAAGCTTCTAACAATTAAAACTAGGCGCATGCTTATCTCAGTCTCACTTCAGTTCTTCACTGGCCTGTTCTGATATTCTCTTGTAATAACATTGAAATTTACAAATCTCATTTGTGCAGACCCTCTGTATACTTCTTTTCATGACGAAGAGTGGGATGTTCCGGTTCATGATGATAGGAAGCTGTTTGAGCTACTAGTCTTTTCACAAGCCTTAGCTGAACTCAGCTGGCCGACAATTCTCAACAAGAGAGACATATTCAGGTATCTTTGCCGTTAGTCTCTCTAAGAACCCAACAAGGACATGATTAATCTTATTTTCCTCTCTATATTTTTCTTTTATTTATTCACTTCTTTCTTTTTGGTAAGATGTCAACATAACAGGAGATAAGAAATTGTTGGATTCTTTGTGCAGGAAGCTTTTTGAGGATTTTGATCCAACATCAATTGCACAGTTTACCGAGAAGAAGATGCTATCATTGAAAGCTGATGGTTGCATGTTGCTTTCTGAACCAAAGCTCCGTGCAATAGTGGAGAATGCTAAAGTTATGCTTAAGGTAATTATCTGGCTGTTTGTCAGCATCAAGTCTTTCATCCTTTTATTTTCAAAGCCTACGGTTGGAGAGTCATTCACCGATTAAACTTCTCAGTGCTATTGTATCAGACATGAAACAAACTAGAAAGGGCATTGAGTTGCCTATCGCAGCTTAAGCAAGTTTGAAGGAAACAGAGATATCTTTGTATGTTAAAGCCCTATGTTTTTTTGAAATATTGCAGGTTCAGCAGGAATTTGGCTCTTTCAGTAGCTATTGTTGGGGATTTGTAAACCACAAATCATTAACAAATGGGTTCCGTTATACACGCCAATTACCGGTCAAGACCCCAAAAGCTGAAGTCATGAGCAAGGATATGATGGGGAGAGGCTTTCGCTGTGTGGGACCTACTGTTGTTTATTCGTTCATGCAAGTGATTGGGATTGTTAATGATCATCTTGTAACTTGCTTAAGATACAAAGAATGCAATGCAGATGCCAAAAAGGAGATAAAACCAAGGACCGAAGAAACGGAGTAGCTAACTAAAGATGTGCAGAACATATGCTTGTCTCACTAGTGAATGCCTGAGCCACACATACCTTTTCCTTGACTAATCACACTGATCTTTGCAAGAGACTGACGACGACCAGATGTTCCACTATATTCTGTTAGTATTCCCCGCACTGTATTGTATTGTACTGTATCATCTTTGTTTCTTTCTTCATCCTCTTCTGTGTGTTACATGAATTAGTCTTTGTAGAACTTTCCGTAACATTATTTTATAGTGGCTTAAACCTGTTCTTCTCATCATTTGGTTGTAATAAAATTCAATCTTTATAGACTTTCATTGTTTGTTTCGAGTTATTTGTTTGCCTTCTGTATGTATCATTTGAACAATTGAATTGTAGGATATCTGGTTATGTAAACACTGATAATTAGATCAATGATACGATGATGACAGAAAGCTACATGGCCGATGGGCTAAGCTTCGAATAGAAACAAAATGGAAGGTGATACGCTCAATCAACCGAAGAGATGTAGATAAGACCACACCAGACATATCCAATCAGAAGTGGAGACTGGTTTTGCAATAACTAAAACATGTTTTCTCATTATTATTTGGTGTCTACCGTGGTTGTGAACATGGGATTTGTCGGGGGAACATCCCCACACCAGAGGCAGCCAACTCTAGCGTAAAAAAACAGTCTTGGCGGTGGGTGGGAGGTCATCAGCTAAATAAAGTAAATATAGTACGACTCCTTTGCTTCTTGGTTAGGTGATAGCCACGTAAAGAGAATGGAATCTTAGCATTGTATATCGAAAATTGCTTACTAACAAGATCAAATGATTCAATATAACCACTAGGCATTAACAGTACAAAACCACTAAAACAATATCATGCTCTGCCGTTTTACCCAAGACTACAAAGGCCTAAATGGAAAGATTAAGCAACTCTATCACAACCAGAAATATCCCACAGTATCCACAAGTAATGCTTATAAAAACAACCCGATTCCCTGAGAATTCAACCGGGGAATACGAGTATCAACTTACTGAAATAGACACAAAAACGAAACAACGCAGATGATGACAATGCAATCTTCTCCCACCTTTGTTCTATGATTTCCAACTTTTACTGAGTGGATGTGTTACGAATTTGGTATGCGGCAAAATAATCAAAGTGATAACAACATAGATCACGACATGCACAGGAGAAAAGATTTAACGTAGTTCAGCATAGCCTACTTCCACCAAAATCCGGTGTACAAATTTCATGACCCGGTAAAACCAAAACACTCTTCCCAACATCCCTACAATACCCATCTCTACAGCGTACGCATAATAGTTATAGAGATCCCAAAATTAGTTATATCTCTCTAGAGTAATTATCCCTCTCTCTCATTCTCTTGTTCTCTCATAATTCAAAAGGTTAAACACAGTTTATATTTATAGACTCAATACTTGGTCACCAAGAAACCTTATTCAATAAGATCTCTACCTAAAATAGATATTTATTCATTAAAATAAATTATAATTACCAAGTAATCTCCAACCACTAGAATTACAATAAAATCTAATTTAATTACCAATTAGAATTTGAGTCAAAATATAACAAATCTTCCCCTTGACACAAATTCTATTCGAGCATTGGTCTTCAAGTCTTCAACAGCTTCAATTTTTACATAAGTCAAATATCCGTTGAAATATCGCCGCCAAGTCTTCAACAACTCCAATTCTTACATAGTATCCGTTGAAACACTGTTGAATTTGGAGAATTACTCCCCTGCAACTGAAAGTTCGTTGCACCAATACTCCTCTTGCATGTCTCCAACATCGCACCGCAAAATCTTCAGCAAAAATTCATCTACAATCGCGCAGCTCGAACCATAGCTCATGATACCATTTGTTAGGAATTTGGTATGCGGCAAAATAACCAAAGTGATAACGACATAGACCAAGACATGCACATGAGACAATATTTAACGTGATTCAGCATAGCCTACCTTCACGGACGAGAGAAACGAACAATCCACTAATAACGTAGAGAAATAGTACAAGTACATAATAACCCATGTAATCTCAAAACTCGATGTACAAATCTCATGACTCGGTGGAACCAAAACACTCTTCTTGAAAGTGGTTACATCTCTCCAGAGTAATTCTCACTCTCTCTCATCCTCTTGTTCTCTCATAATTCAAAATGTTAAACCTAGTCTATATTTATAGACAACAATACTTGGTCACCAAGAAACTTTATTTAATAAGATCTCTCTAAAATAGATATTTACTCATTAAAGTAAATTTTAATTATCAAGTAATATTTAACCACCATAATTATAATAAAACACAACTTAATTATCGATCGGAATTTGAGGAGTTAAAATATAACAGGAGAGAGCAATACTGAGAATGTTTCAGTATTTGACTGAGAATGAGGAAGGCAAACCAGCTTTTCCCTCTGTTGTAACATACTTTCATGGCATCATTCGACTGTCAGCCTCATTTTAACACCGAGCCTTCCCACTTCCGAGTGTGAGCTCCAGATCATCCAATCCTACTTCATGAATCCTCTCTCCTTCCCACGGCTTTGTCTGTCCACTCTCAAACTGAAACTACGAAACTCTCCCTTTCTCTCAAATCAAATTTTTGGGCAAACTTTGTGGAGCCAAAGGTTTGACGAGATTAAATGTTGGTGAAGTCGGCACTTGTGATGTAGAAGGTGCAAACTTTTGAAAGCTTATCCATTGACCAGATTCAACTGTGGACGTATCTGATTCCTCGCATTCGGGTATAGCGGCAGGGGCATGGAACTGACGATGGGTTGGACTAGCTGGGGCAGATACAGCATAAAAGGGTAGCTAAAAGAAGCCATGGACTGTTTCGCAATGGCCTCCCAGTTGGGAATTGGCTTAGGGTTTCTTGAGGTTGGAAATGAAAGTGGCGGTGTCCCAGGAGCACTGATTGAGATTTTGAGAAGAGGCAGAGACGAAGGAATAGCGCTTCGGAGGAACGGAAGGAGACTAGACGGGTTATTTGCATCGGTCCTAGTGAGACTAGGGAAGGAAGATGAGGAAGGACTGACTTGACAGTAAGGAATTGAACTTGGAAAAGCAGAAGATAATGGACTGGGATTTTGGGAAGAATATGGGGTAATTTTAGCTGAACTGCCTGGTATATCAATTGGAGGTGGCTTACATCCCTGAACAACAAATCCAATTAAAACAAAAAAAAAATATCAACATGGAATGTTTCATAATCAAATTAGGCTCAGGATCATTATTCAGCAAAAAAACTGGCAATAAATAGCAGCAGCTAACCGAGCCCTCTCACCCCCAAAATGGTTTTAAATAGCTTTAGTGATCAGTGAGCTTGTTTGGAGGTTGCCGACAATTGAGGGATGTGGGCGAGAGAGTTTTAAGGGAATGGTCTAGTTGAAGTTTGGTTTTGAATGGCAGCGGTAATGGGTGATTCCGATCATAGAGGCAGGGAGGCGAGCTTAGAGATGAGTGTGAAAGCTCATGTTTTTCTTGCATAAAAAAAAAAATTGTGGTCGAGGGTTTTTTTTTGGTCCTTTAGAGAGGTAGCGCAGAGAAGGGGCATGGTCAAAAGATTGTGCATTCAATGCCTTGATATGTTTTTTTTGTTTTTTTGTTTTTCATTGTATTTTGTAATAATAATAATAATAATAATAATACTAATAAAATATAATGATAATAATAATATGTAATCCGAATAAAATTAGTGTTTAAAAAAATTGAGTGATAAAATTTGTAATTTTTTTTTCAGTCATCTTTTCAATTTGTTTCTAAAGGGTTAGTATTTCCAACCTTAATTTAGGGAGAGGAGGCGATAAGTATTTCAACAAATATCATCTACTGGGATGGACCGAGGGGGTTAAAGGGGACGGTCGCCCCCCCTTAAATTTTAAAAATTTTACACAATATAAAATTTTTTAGAATTTTTTTATATATTTTCTATTAAAAATCTATTGTCGCCCACTAAAAATTTATAGGTTCTCCCCTCAACTTAAAATTCTGTGTCCGTCATTGATCATTTGTTTTTTTTTTTCACATGCTGGTGTCCTATTTTCTATTGGTCCACGTGTACATATAGTTAAAGTCGTTTCTTTTGTGCATTAAACACATTGTTGACCAAATCTCTTTGTGCTATTGACTATATTTTTTCATTACATTGGGTTTTAATTCCAATATTTTATATTTTTCACTTCTCTAACTCATACCCCTGCTTTTTTAAATTCACCCTATCATTCCAAATCAATCCGACTACTTGCATTAAATAGCATTTAGAGCACTAAACACATTATTGACCGACTATCTTTGTGCTATTGTGTCCATCTAGACCACTATATATTTGTTTTCATTACATTGGTTTTTATAGGTTAAGTTGAACCAGTTATGTCGGTTTAAGATATGAATTTCAGTTGGCTTTGTTTTGTATGTTGAAGTTAGTTTGGTGAAAAAATGGGTCGAAAAAACATATTGATTTCCCTAAATACAATAAAAACAATGTTAAATGCGACATGAATTGAGATATGGCATAATGATAATAAAATAGTTAAAACAAATAACATGAACACAATAAAGGACTGGTATCATGCTGAAGGAAGCGACCTCATGAGGAAAAGGGGACTGATTGAGTAGTGTACTTTACGGAGCGAATCTACTCGTGAGATGAACTGAATGTGGTGAGTACTTTCTACTCGTGAAGGGGAACATACATCGTAGTGTACTTTTGCTGATTCAGATCTTTCGGCTTCCTCGGGGGCAACTACATCCTGTGAAACCTTCGGCTAGAGAACAACCCCGAACTTGGGAGGTACTTAAATGAGGGGAGTACTTTCCTGAGCGAATTCAACAAAGAATAAGTGATTTGGTTTCGGCTCATCGGGATAAAGATAGGAAAAAAAGAGATTTTCGTCGTTTGTGGATTACTCAAATAAATGCACAATCTGTACAAGAAATAGTTGCTTCTGAATTGGGGTATCCTATAATTATAGTAGATTAATACACAATCTGTACAAGAAATAGTTGCTTCTGAATCGTAAAATACTTGCACAAATAGATATCTCAAATAAGAATTGTCTTTATATGATTTCCAACGAGATTATAAAATAAGGATATCGGAAGGAATCCAACGAAATGTTTTAAATGAAATAGGGTTCCCTCAAGAATGAACCCGGGGAAGGTAGAGTAGAAATTAATATGATAAAAAATTCTGATTCTGATAAGGTCATCAAAACAAGATGAGCGAATATGCTCAATAAAAAAAGATTTTTTTCTTCCCCAAGCAGATTTGATTCTTTTATTTATTTTTTCTTTTGATTATCAGATTTTTTGAATAAAGCATCAGTCTACGTTTGATAATTTTGAATCAATTGAAGGGGTAAGCCTATTTATTTCTGGTTCTAAGAGCAGTAGTTCTAGCGGCCGACTCGTTTCTTTCAAATTGTTTCTCATTATTAAGAAAGGGTAATGAAGATAAAATACGAGCTTATTTTATAGCAATAGTAATTAATCGTTGTTGTTTTAAGGTCAATCTATTTACTCGCCTAGATAATATTTTTCCTTGCTCACTAATTAAACTCATGTTTCTATAATCAATTCGATCCCCCGATTGGATTGGGGGCAAACGCCTACGAAAAGATAGCTTGGATTTAAGAAAGAGTCGCTTGGATTTATCCATGATTTAACGTACCACGCTGAGTGAAAGCGTGCCGATAAAAAAAGCATTGGATGCTAAATCATTACTGTCAGAAGTAGTTTTCCAGTCGTCGGTGCAAAACAAAATTGAAGAGCTCTTCCGCTCAGGTATAGTTAGAAGTGTCTCTTGTGTATGCGTCTCATTTTGTAGTACTTTCATTTCTTTCCCGTAACACTTGTTTTATATCAACTTCTTTTCTACCCCTCGATATGAATATGGATTGGACTAACTAAAGCCAGCCGCGTAGTAGGAGCCTTTCTCAAAGCCAGGATTCGTTAAGGAGGTTTTTCCAGGCTTAGAACGCGTTAAAAAAACTCTTCTTGCTAACTAACCTTTCGTACTAACTTCACATGAACTAAAAGTAAACCACAGATTTAGAGAGAAAACATCACTTCCGCACACAACCGGGACCGCACACAATGGGTTAAAAGCTCATGGTCTTCAAGTCGAGAAGCTAAAGCTAAAGTAATGCCTAAGTTCGCTACCTAAAACCCGTTCAAAGGCAACAAGGGAATTAATTCCACGGTATTGCAATTATTCATCCTATTCTTTGCTTTACGGTTCGCTCAGGGTGGTTCGTGTTTGTCTAAGAATATATATCTAATATAAGT
Organism: Hibiscus mutabilis; assembly: GCA_019671005.1. Classification (NCBI taxonomy): domain Eukaryota; kingdom Viridiplantae; phylum Streptophyta; class Magnoliopsida; order Malvales; family Malvaceae; genus Hibiscus; species Hibiscus mutabilis. Next base: position 43,772,781 of record CM033752.1, on the reverse strand, counting down.
ATGCGAAAGTGCTTACAGAATAACATTACATAAGATAAGCTTCCGGCTCAAGGGAGACCATCGGGATCGGAAAACTCAAGTTGCCGCCAATAAAACCCGTCTGCCAAGAAACGAAGCTAAAAATCCTATTCTTTGCGCCTGGGTCCATCAGATCTATTTCAAAGAAACCCTCAAAAGGCTCCGAATAGAGGGAAAGCCATGCGAGCGGGTCTGAGGAGGTAGAATTATTGTCCAGATGAGGTAAAACAAAACTAGGCGTAGACAAGGAGTTATAGAAACCCTGGCTTTATCAAACCAGCTCTTTTCACCCATGCTTTGAAAAAGGCTTTTACCCAACGAGGATATAAAATAGCTCTTCCCGCAGTCGATGGTGCCCAGAGGTACATTGAAAGAAAGAGGTTACGAAGTAAACTTCAACTAGAAAGCATACGAGGTCTGAAAGTGTAGACTATGAAGGAGATGAGAGCTTCTGGCTCAAGCTTAGATTTGGTTTTTTGTCTCCACCGAGGGGCTGTTAAGTTGATAGCTAGAGGGGCTACGTTACTCTCCCTTGCGGGATCAAAATGCGATCGCTCAAATTCCTTAGTGGTTAGTCAGATTCAGCTCGTGTTCTATCCGAGTAAAGCAAAAATTCTGTTTGTGGTGGCAGAATTGGAGGAAAGTAAAGCGCTCGTTGTACATCGAATAAAGAAAGCATTAGCTCAAACTCTACCATCGTAGTACGAGGCAAGTGAAAGCAAAAGAGTAAAGAACACAATCTAAGTTTGAGTAACCCGTTCGCCTGATGTTATAAAACTAGATCCCTCTTCACTGCCAATGGAACTATAAAGATGTAACGCTAAGAAACTCCAAAACATGAGTTCAAGCTTGAAAGTTGCCCTCATTCATCCATTCTAGCTATTCTTCTTATTTAATCTAATTCTGTCAAGATAAGATCTTGCCGCTGCGATCTTCCTAAACAGGATTGAACTATGTTATGCTATTCTCCTGCCCCCAATCCCTTGCTTATGTGATGTATTTTACTTCGCACTGACACCACTGTGTTTGCGTGAAGCTCAAGAGTCAACAAATGTAGGAATAGCTCATCTGATGACTCAAGCATAGTTGGTTTATGATTCCCTGACCTAGGTAAGGGTAAAGGTGCTTTCGCTTTCGATATAGGAAGCAAGCAACCTGTTTGAGTCGTAATAGCTCTTGCCCTGGGCTTTTTAGATAGTTCACTCTACTTTGGGGCGGGCAGCTTTCGAGTTGAAACTCCGCTCCTCGAAAAAAGAGCTTTAATAGCTCGTCTTTGGAGGTTTCTAGATTTTGAGTTCCCTTTCTCTATTTGAGAGAGCTCCTTGACCTGGGCTCTCAACGCTTATAGGCTTGTGGTATAATACAGTTCGTACTCGTATCAAGCTGTGGTCTCCGCCCCTTTCGATTATTAGTAGGGGCTCGTGCCTTCATTCCATCAGTATAGGTATACCGTCACTGCCTTGAAGTCCCGTCAATTGAGTGCCGTCAGTCAGTGTTCTCAAATCCCAGACCCCCTAGTTTTCGGCGAGTGAAGGACGAAGGGCGTTTCTGCTTTTCTGCCAAAGGAGCTCGTGTAATTCTTGGAAGAATACACCTACTAGCAGACGTTTTTGCTAAGAAGACTGGAATAGAATTTTCCCGAGTTTTGAAACCTTCTTTTGATTTATAAGTAAAAGAAGCCTTGGTGCATCGCTTTTGCGAGTTCTTACCCTTTGCCCAAATTGACTTCTTAATGTGTTCGAAGCCAAGACTCTAAGTAATAGTGACTTTCTTCCAGGCAAAAGGGATAGCTGGATTGAAACCTAGCTCTATCTATAACTAGAAGTCAAAGCCAGGTAGGCCTTAGTGTGGTAGGTGATCCGCAACAAACCAAAGAAGGCTGACATTGGGTCGACCACCAGGAGAGTCTTTCAACGATGAGACTCTTCAAGCCTTTACTTTGACTAAAACAGTAAATAGAAGGTCAGGCTCGTTTAGAGAAGCAAGAGTGAAACTACGAGCTAAAAGGCTTGCGCTCATATTAGAAGATAATACAGAAGAATCTCATCTGTGAGACAGCTGAAATCTTACTGTGTTGGAATAGATGTCAAAAACTTCCAAGCACGTCATATACATCTTCTTACTTACTCTGAAGGCGGAGCGAGTTTAATTAACAGCATCCAGAATGCCGGCCTGTTAGAGGGTTGGGCAGAAATGTGTTAATACATTTTTAACACCACTCTGTCCATTTGTTCGCATTCTTTAGAATCTTGGATACATAGAACCCTATTGGTTTTCTCTCCGTGACCCAGCAGACTCTTCTATTTCTCATCTCAACAGAAAGAGGTTATGTATGGCCGTCATCGGTTTGCAAAAGTACTTCTTCTTGAAAACTAGCGTGCAGAATCTTTATCCCATAGTTTCTTACTCGCTAAAGCCCTATCATCAAACTTCATGTGTCGTTGTCTGACCGCGAAGCTAAGTTGCTATTGACTCCGCTGCTTGAGAATGCCCGGTTTTCAGGAAGAATTGGCCAAAGCAAAAGAATTTCATTTACCTGGAAATATAAGATTTACGAATAGAAGGATTTGCTACTAGACTTGTCTTATCTTACCTTCCTAAATGAAAGGAATACCGCTAACTGTGACAGAAAACTTCTACGATAGCTTTCTAGGAACTTCTAGTTGGTAAAAGAGGTTTGAGCAATCAGGCTTTGATAAAAGCAATAGTAGTACCTCTTTCGAACGAAAAAACTCCTCCCTTTTAGGGCTCTCTCTACGCGTGATCCGGGAATACCACCTATCTCTATCTATGGAAGGAAGAGCTTGGCTCCCAGCCACTTCTGTTCTGGCTTAGCCCTTTTTTCAGCTTGGCACGTTTCAAGAAGTTACCTAAACTAAGTGTACAAAGGGGGCATAAATTTATTCTTTTCAGGGTTGCCTCTTACGAAAGGAAGTGAATTTCAAGAGTAGATGAAAATAGATTCAAAACAGATTGAAATGAGTGCGCTAGCGCGCTTATGTCAGCTTGCTTTCGTTAGCGTGGTATAGGGGTCCAAGCGTGGCATTGAAGGTTGCGGGGGTTAAATACCGAAAACATGGAAGAACGCTTTGTTTCCTTTCCGTTGGAGTTGGCTGCGTGGTAATGGTTTGATTCTTTTAGTGAAAACGTGAGCCGAGGCTCTGCTCTCTTCTAGGTCTAGGTATGTGATAAAGGTTCTTAAAATGGCATTCTTTTTTAGTATAGTAACATATGCCCCTCCTTTAATGAGAGTCTTTTAGCCTCAAGGCTTGGTCCAAGCAGAAGAAGGGAAGGAAGTCAAATCTGTATCCATTATAAAGTGGATATCGCTAAGCGTTGGATTATCATATAGTATGAGCTCCGTGCTATTCATTTGCTTTGAAACTTTTCTTTGACTGCTCTGCTCCCCCTGACTTGGGCCAATTATTTGGTCAAATTTGTGCTGAATACAGTAGGTGTGTGCATGAAGCCGGGAGGGTATTACCCCTGGAATGGACCATGCCTGACATTGTTCGGACAATGCTTGGGGATCAAGCTATTCAACATGGATTTCTGACGGATGCCTACTATATCAATTCCAACGAGCCTTTCAAACTAGTACTTTTTGTAATCGACTCTATAGCTTCTTCAATAAACGCTGGTTCTTCGATCAAGTTTTGAATGACTTTCTAGTCAGATCGTTCCTGCGTTTCGGATATGAAGTCTCATTCGAAGCTTTAGACAAAGGTGCTATTGAGATATTGGGTCCTTATAGTATCTCGTACATATTCCGACGATTGGCCTAGCGAATAAGTCAACTTTAAAGTGGATTTGTTGTGCGAAGAGTGCGTTATGACCCTGGCCGCCTGCCTAGTGGGGGGTTCCTTTCATTGTGGGTAAACGAGAAACCCGACTCTACGAACCCGAGGAAAGGTTGCACAGCTGTAGTAAAGACGTTAAGACTGGAGCTTTTTGTTGTGCTAGCAGGAATACAAGTGAATGAATCCCATCCCCTAGAGAGTGAAGTGCTTATGCCCTTTTTTTCGTCCGTCCACGAGGCTGTAAAAAGAGAGATATGGGCGGCTATCTAGCGGGAGTCATTTCGGTTGCATGCCATGAGGTCCCTATGGACAATGAGACAAGTGAATCATCGCTTTTGGGTGCAGACAGCCCTCTACCATCTATCCCATTGCATTCCATCATCTCGTATTGTACTGTACCGTATCAGACCAGATACATCTATTGAGTGAGAGAAAGTTAGTGTAACTAATTATATATTCTTCATTTTTTTATTGATAGGGATCCCCATTCATTCATAGATTCTCGTCACTACGGATTGATTGTCCCTACCTATCTACATGGTAGTGGTCTAGGGAGCGCAATTGCTAGAGCACGTGATAATGAAGAGTAATGATTTCAGCAAGAGCAGCCGGACGGACTACTTTAGTGAGTCTAGTGACTACTAGAGTTGAGTTAAAAGGTATTACAAATACATCAAAATATAAAAAATACTAACATTTAAAAATTATATAAATGTACAATGCTTAGATAAATGTAAAAAATAAATAAAGTATTTAATTAACTTATCCTAATATATTAATTATTGTAAAATAAAACTCCTAAGATTTTTGTTTTTTTTCTTAACTATCTTTCTAAAACACCACAATTACCTATTTTAAAACCTTTAGTTACATTGCTTATTTGGCTAAAAATGAGCCATCCTCAATGTTAAAATCAAGATATCCCCAATATTGGGATAGCTTTTATATATAGTAATGTTATGAATATTTATTTATGGTGAATATCCATGTATCAAAGGATAGTTTAATGCACTTTATTATTAGGGTTTTATACCCATTGTAATCAGGGTTTCCTTCTTTTACCTATAAATATAGAGATTAGAGAAAGCATTGTACACAATCCTACTTGAGAATATAATACAAATCTCTCTCTTTGTCTCTCATCTTGTTCTTGTCCTTGTTCATCTATTTGTTCTTGCTCTTCTTTACTTTATTCACAACACGTTATCAGCACGATCTCGCTCAAAGAATCGATCTCTCAATCGATCCAAATCCATGCCTAGGGGATCGTAGGGGAGAAGATGATTATCAATCTCCACGTTATCTACATGGTGACAAGGAATACAAAACCAATCAAAGGTCTCCAAGGCCTTGGAGAATGGCCGCCACAATCCACATTATGAAACAGATGTGCGCATCATGTCTAAGAGTCCAAGGCATGTCAATTGCAGTCCTTCAAGGCCTCATTCACGATTCTTGAAGTATATTTCCAGATAAGTATATTTTTCTTTATGGACTCATGATATATATTATGGTGAATATTTTTAATTTAACCATGTTTTAATTTTTACATGTATGTTTAAATAGCTTGGAAAGAGTTAAGACATAAAGAGATTATGAGAAGCTATCTTGGACATTTGCTATGTCTCCATTGTCCTCGAGAGGAAAATCAATACAGGTAAACTCTATTTTTATTTTTTAAATTATGATTTTAATGTGCGATAAATCATGGTGGTTTTGAATATACAAGAATGATGTTATAAAGTCTATATTTTCTCGAAAGCAATAATTCTTCTACGTTGAAAAACTCGACTATAGACTTCTCCCAAGTCAAGGTTACAAAAACAATTCATCTTTATCTAAGAATTTTTGTGGGGGGCATTCCCTGAAGCGAATGCAAGCATGATATTTATTTCATGAGATTATTGGATTTGTTTCATTCCCTGAAGTGAATGAAAACATGATAAATTTAAGACATAATTCTCGGATTAGATCTGCATTTTTTCGTGAAGAGAATACAATCATATTAAATTTAAAACATAATTATTTTGTGGATTTGTTTTATTCCCTGTAGTGAATGCAAACAATATTTTATTATGTTTATTCACGAGTTTATAATTTTATTTGTTACTTCAAAAGAACCATATAATATTAAATTTACTATATTCCATTCCCTGAAGTGAACGCAAGTATAATGCTTATTCCATGCGATTATTGGATTTGTTTCATTCTTTGAAGTGAATGCAAACATGATAATTCACTATATGGTTAGTGGATAAAACTCGGTTATGTGGATGTTTCAAATTAAATTGAAATTTTATGGTTGGAGAATCACTTATGGGGATATACTTAACCTTTCACGCAAACAATGTCGTCTTGCAGACACAATATCATGAAAAAAAGGTTTTTGGAAAACCCGCTGGCTTCACTTCATTCCCTGAAGTGAATGTGATATTATATAACGGAAGGATAAAGGTCACATTATTAATTATGAGTATGGTCGATGCCATTGGCATAGACATGATAATTATTTTGGGAATGCTTATAACAATCAGAAGTGGGTTTATAAAGATGCAAAGAATATATTAGGAAAATAATTTTTTATGCAATGGTACAAACCATTAATCTCGTACTTGTCATACGCCGAAGAATTGTGGATCTTTATCCACAATCATGAATGATAAAAGAAAGAAAATATAAACAAATTTTGTTTATGAAAATGGCGAAAGTAATTATGGCGTTGCTGGTCAAACTCAGTTAGATATTGTTAATTTCCTCATAACCTTTGAAGAGAATAATCCGTCATTTATTTTATTTCCTTATAATGTAATTATTGACATTTTCATTTATTTGCTTTTATGTTAATTTGTTTTACATATTATTTATTTACGCTTTATGCTAATTTATTATCCTTTGAAAAATATGATTACTTCCAGAATAAAATATGCAATAAATTGTGACAATTTATGCATAACAGACAGTGCAAATACTCATAGCATAAGAAATATTTTCCCATTTAAATGCAAGAGGAAAATGTGAGTACTATATCTCAAAGTACTAAAATATCAATGCTCCGGAAGAGTAATAAGTTCTTGTGATATTATCTCTTATAGATAATTGATTTGATATGTGCTATATTTAATATTTTTTCATTCCCTGAAGTAAATAGTACAAAGCACATATTTTTCATTCCCCGAAGTGAATAGAACAAAACACATATTGAAAGGTGCATAATTATGCATATTTTTCCCATTTAAAATGCAAAGGAATAATGCAAGTATTATATCCGGAAGTACTAATATCATAGAAGGCTCCGAAAGAGCAAATATGCTATTGCCAAATGGAACTCAATTCCATATTCACAATACAATATACTCATCAAAGTCGCAAAGAGGCTTATTGAATTTTAAAGAAATATATCATATTAAGACTATTAGTCAAAGGGATGTTGATTGTCTCCATGTTACGAGTATAACTCAAGGCAATAAGAAAAACTTAGCAAAATTATATGCACTGTCATCCGGATTGTACTACACAAGAATTAGTACAAAATTGAAGCTCATGCTATTGTAAACCAGAAGTTTACTGATAACTTTATTATTTGGTATGACCGGTTAGGCCATCCCGGTTTAATTAAATTCGAAAAGTTATTGAATCTTCATGTGGTTATTCATTGAAGAACTGATAGATTCTTCAAAGTAATGTTTTTCATGTGATGCTCGTTCTCAAAGCAAGTTGATTACTCAACCATCTCCAGCTAAGATATATTGTAAATCTATTAATTATCTGAAACGGGTACATGGTGATATATGTGGGCCCATACACCCTTCTTACAGATCATCTAGATATTTTTACAGTTTTAATTAATGCATCAACTAGATGGTCACGTGTATCATTATTATCAACTCGCAATCTAGCGTTTGTGAGGTTACTTGCTTAGTTGATTAAATTACGAGCACATTTTTCAGATTCTCCTATAAAGACAATTCGTCTTGATAATGCATGTGAAATTACTTCCCAGGCTTTTGATGATTTTTGTACGTCAATTGGAATAAGTGTTGAACATCCTGTAGCTCATGTTCATACACAAAATGGTCTTGCAGAGTCATTTATTAAATGTCTTCAATTAATTGCAAGATCGTTATTGATGAAGTCAAAACTTGTAATTTTTGCTTGAGGACATGTCATATTACATGCAGCATCACTAATTCGCATCATACCAACAAGTTATCATAAGTTCTCCCCATTACAAATGGTTTTTGGTCAGGAACCAAATATTTCCTATCTTAGAATTTTTGGGTGTGCGATATATATTCCGATTGCTCCACCACAACGCACAAAGATGGATCCTTAAAGGAGGTTGGGAATATATATTGGATTTGAATCTCCTTCAATAATTAAATATCTCGAGCCTTTAACGGGAAATTTATTTACAGCTCGATTTGCTGACTGTCATTTTAATGAGCCAGTTTTCCCAACATTAGGGGAGAGTATAAATAGCTGGGTAAAGAAATAAGTTGGAATGAATTATCATTTTGATCCACGTACCCAACAGTGTATAAGTTCAAAGGATAATTTATTTACAAAACTTAGCAAATAAATTGTCAGATGCTTTTACTGACCCTAAAAGAGTGACTAAGTTGCGTATCCCAGCTATGAATGCTCCACAATTGAAAAGTGATGTCCTGAAAGGACAAACACTAGTTGCTAACGAGTCTAACTCACGCCTAAAGCGTGGTAGACAAGTAGGTTCCAAAGATAAAAATTCTCGAAAAACAAAATGAGCTATATCTTATGATGGTCCGATCGAGGAATCAACGAATTATGAAAATCTCTAAAAATGATTAAAAGGTCTCCAACAAAGACATTATACATGACTCAGGTACCTGATAATAAAGAGATCTCAATAAATTATGTCATGTCTGGAAATAAGTGGAACCGAAATCAAATCGACGTCGATAATATATTTGCATGCAGTATAGCACTAGAAATTTTGGATTTTGATTTGGATCATGAACCATTGTCAATTGGACAATGTAAATAAAGAAATGATTAGCCAAAAATAAAAAGAGGCAATTGAGGCAAAACTAAAATCTTTTCAAAAAGAGAAGTATTTGTGATATATAAATGAGCCTTTGTGAGAAATAGAAATGAAAAAGAGGAAATAGCGAGATATAAGTTTGTTTGATTGCACAAAGATTCTCACAAAGACCTTAGAATCGATTATGAGGAAACATACTCCTCGATGGTGGCTGCAATTACTTTAGATTTTTTATTAATCTGGCAAATAAAAGAAACACTTAGTTTCTGCCTAATGGATGTTGTTACATCATATTTGTATAAGCCTCTTGATAATAACATTTACATGAAACTTCCGAAAGGATTTAGAATGTGGAAGCAGTTAATTCAAGTTCTCAAGAATATTATTCAATCAAATTGAACGTGTCTATTTATGGATTAAAACAATTTGGGAGCATGTTATATAACCGCCTCAATGAATACTTATTAGCGGAAGGCTATAACAATGATTCAATTTTCCCGAGCATTTTTATTAAGAGGTTTAGCTCTGGATTTGTCGTTATTGTTGTGTATGTTGATGATTTGAATATCATTGAGACTCATGAAGAGATCTCTTTAACAATGGAATCCTTGTGCATCAATTTACATACACAGAAAAATGTTTAAAGAGACTTTACATGCATAACGCACATCCTATAGTTGTTAGGTCACTTAATGTAAACAAAGATCCATTTCTCTCTCGCGAAAAGGGTGATGATATTCTTGGCCTAAAAGCACCATATATATATTGTTCTAGAAGCATCAGACCTTAGTTGGTCCAGAAATACTATCTAGGCGCTACGAGGCCATTACCTTTAGATATTTCAAAATTTGATGCATTTTCAAATCATGTAAATAATTGTTATGCACGAGGCAAAGCCGAAAAATATTTTTGGCTAAACAAATCTAGAAGATATGTGAATTGCTTTTACAAGATAAGGTGCAAGCTATCTTGTGCGGAGATAATATACAATTTATATCTCTGCCGAAAATTGAATACATCAAAAGTGAAAAAAATGAAACATATTTCTTCAAAGTTTCATCCCTCATGATCTTTAGGAGAATAGTATTCGATGAATCATTTCAAGCAGTAATTTGAAAGATCTATTAACCAGTGCATAATCTACTTCAACATTTGAAGATTATATTCAAGGTTGAATTATAAAGATTCAAAGATCTTAAGTGATGATTTCACGAGGGGTAGTAAATACGCGTTGCGCTCTTTTTCCCTTAACCGAGGTTTTGTCCCAATGGGTTTTCCTGGTAAGGTTTTTAATGAGGCAACATGTTATGCGTATCAAAGATTTGTGTACTCTTTTTCCTTCACTAAATTTTTTTTCCCACAGGGTTTTTATCTTAGTAAGGTTTTAACGAGGCACATTATCTTCATGGATATTCAATGGGGAGTGTTATGAATATTTATTTATGGTGAATATCCATGTATTAAAGGAGAGTTTAATGCACTTTATTATTAGTGTTTTATACCCATTGTAATTAGGGTTTCTTTCCTTTACCTATAAATATAGAGATTAGAGAAAGCATTGTACACAACCCTACATTGAGAATATAATACAAATCTCTCTCATTGTCTCTCATCTTGTTCTTGCTCTTCTTTACTTTATTCACAACAAGTAATAGATTTTTGATAATTTTATATTAAATGTTGCTTAATAAATAGTTTAATATAGATTTAAATTACTACTATTTTAAGTATTATAGCACTATTATTCAGATTTATGTAAAATATCATGGTAATAAAATAAAATCTAAAGTTAGTAAGTTATAAGTTTGAATTAGGGATGGGCACGGGTCAGGTTTTTAGCCCACTCGACCCGACCGCGTCTTTCAAAGAGCCCAACCTGACCCACCTGAAATTTATATACCTAAATCAGACCCGACCTATCCTATTAAAAATTTAATTTTAGGGACCTAATTGTAAAAAAAAAATTAAAGACCAAATTGTAAATAAAAATTTAATTTTAAGGACCTAATTATAAATATATATATATATATATAAAGAGGGGGTATTGTTACAAATATCTTTTAAAAAATCTAAAAGAAAATTAAACTACTAGACCCAAGTTGGACCTGGACGGATTTTTCCAACCCTAAACCGAACCCGACACGACCACAAATTTTTAATTAAAAATCTGACCCAATCGGGCTGGGTCCGGTAAATGTCCATCCCTAGTTTGAAGACTATCAAATGACATCATTGTATTCAATAATTTTTAATAGCACGTATAAGGAATTAAGGATAATTCTACAGTAAATTCCATGTACCGCAATGTACCACTATTCATATGTACCATTAACTGTTTTAATTGGAATTGAAATCTTAAGGACCTAAATTGCTATTATTCACTTTTAGAATAAAATCATAAAAATATATTTGTATATTACTTTTTTCAGATTTTGTTTTATTTTAAATTAAAAAATGAACTCTTATTACTACAATGATTCCTTCATTTACTTTAATTCCTCCATATTTGCACATTTTAACAATTTAACCCTAATTCAAAAAATAAAATAAAATTAACTATCGTTATTTACACATTAATTCAATTTAGCGCTATTTTTAATTTAAAATAATTTAACCCTAAACCTAAACATGAAACCATAAACCCTAAAACCATATAATTGAAACACTTAACACTAAACCCTTAAACCCTAAAATTAAAACTATAAACTCAAAAACCCTAAACCGTAAACCTTAAACTTGAAACCCTAAACTCCAAAATTGATTCACTGAACCATAAACTCCTAAACGCTAAAATTGAAACTAGAAACTCAAAAACACTAAACCCAAACCTTAAACTTGAACCCCAAAACACTAAAAATTAAACCTTAAACCCCAAAATTTAAACTCAAACCCCTAAACATCAAAATATAAACCCTAAACTTGAATACATAAACCCTAAACTTGAAACCATAAACACTTAAAAATTTGAAACTCAAAACCAAAAAAATCATAAACCCTAAATTTGAATCTATAACTCATAAACTCCAAAATATTAAACTTGAACCATAATCCCTAAGCACCTAAACTTGAAACAATAAACCATGAAACCCTAAACTTGAAACTTGAATTTGAATATATAAACCCCTAAACCTTAATTTGAATATATAAAGTCAAGTTTAGGGTTTGCGATTTAAAGTTTTAACTTTATGGTTTAGGGTTTCATTTTTTAAATTTAGGGTTTAAGACTTTAAGTTTAGGGTTTCAAGTTTAGGTTGTATGTGGTTTGTTTATGGATTCAAGTTTAGGGTTTAAGGTTCCAAGTTTAAGGTTTAGGATTCTAAGTTTAAGATTTAGTCATTTAGGGTTTATGTATTTAAGTTTATGGCTTAGGGTTTTGAGTTTCAAGTTTAGAGTTTATGGGTTTATGACTTAGGTATTCAAGTTTAGGGTTTATATATTCAAATTCAAGTTTTAAGTTTTAAGTCTAGTGTTTATGAGTTTATTGTTTCAAGTTTAGGGGTTTTATAGTTTCAAGTTTAAGGTTTTGGAGTTTATGGTTTATATATTCAAATTTAGGGTCTATGGTTTATGGTTTAAATTTTGGGTATAGGGTCAAGTGTTTATAGTTTCAAGTTTAAGGTTTATGGTTTATGTATTCAAGTTTGAGTTTCAATTTCAAGGTTTGGGGTTTGGTGTTTATGGTTTCATATTTAGGGTTTCATATTTATTGTTTTGAGTTTCGAGTTTAAGGTCTAGGGTTTTAGAGTTTCTAGCTTCAATTTTAGAGTTTATGATTTAGTGACTCAACTTTGGAGTTTAGGGTTTCAAGTATAAGGCTTGGGGTTTAGGATTTTTGAGTTTCTAGTTTCAAATTTTGGGTTTAGATGTTTATGGTTTAGTGTTTTAATTTTAGGGTTTAGAGGTTTATGGTTTAGTGCTTCAATTTTAAGGTTTAGGATTTCATATTTAGGGTTTATAATTTTTGGTTAAATTACTTTAAATTAAAAATAGGGCAATTTTAATTAATATATAAATAATGAGGGTTAATTTTATTTTATTTTTGAATTAGGATTAAATTGTTAAAATGTGCAAATATGAAAGAATTAAAGTAAATGTAAGAATTATTGTAGTAATAAAAGTTTAATTATTTTTTAAATTAAAAAATAAAAGAAATTGTAAAAAAAGTAATATAGAAATATTCTTTTAAGATTTTATTCTAAAAGAGAATAATAATAATTTAGGTCTTTAAATTTTAATTCTAATTAAAACAGTTAATAATACATAAAAAATAATACATTGCGGTACATATTATTTACCGTAGAATTATCCGCACGTTAATATAAATTTAATAATTATAAAATCTACATTAAGAATATTTAATCCTTAACTCATGTGCGAGGACAACTTGAATTTTCCCCTAATTTTTGAGAGATTAAAATTTAGTTATGACTATAAAATTTCTTACAAAGCCAAAACTGAAGTAAAGACAAAAGCTACTTGACACTTGACATTAGAATTGCATCCAATAAAAGGCGTCCATGTGTTGCAACCCGTTTGACTAATTTGGAATTTGAATTACTTAACCAGGGTTAATTCTCGAGTTATTCCCATCTCTTTATATACTCCCCCCTAACGTTATGAAATTGATACTACGAAATAGAGTATAGAGTAGTCATCAAGGAAACGAAGAACGCGCGCGCTCTCTCTCTCTCTCCAATGGCGGCTTCTCCCAATATTCCCAGTTAGGATTTTTCAATTTCCTATATCACTCTCTTTCTTTAATTTATTACAAAGTTCATTGTTTTTGTTGTCTATGCATACATACGCTCAGGGACTCATGCATATATATAAATATATACGAACATGAGCTGAGATATCGTCTGTTTTCTATCAAAAGATATCGTCTGCTTGGTTGATCAGAAAAACAAGTAAAGAAGACAAGAATAGGAAAGCGGGGGCTTTGTTCTTTCTTGTTCTTTAACATTAGAACTTTTATGTCTACCAAAGTCAACGAGTCCGTCCGGATCCCGAAGTTAAAAGACAATTGTTGCTTTTTTTTTCTCTTTCTTGGAACTGAGTCAAACTAAAGAGGAATAAATGATCATATTCAATATTCATACCCTGTTGCTTATCGGCTTCTTTAAATTTTGATTTTTTTAACAGATTGTACGATTGAATCTCAACGGGTCAATTCTTCCACCGGAACTGAGGTCTGCTTTTCGGTTTCCCCCTCTTCTTGGTTGATCCCGTTGCCCTGTTTTTTGTTCATTTTTATTATTTTATTTTTGTAAATAATAACGAAGTTTAGATTAAACAGGGAAAATAGAAAAAGAATTTTGTGATCAGTTTGTTTTTTTTGTGCCAATTCATTAACAAATATATGTCGTTTTGGGTGTTGTTCTGTTTGCGTCTTTGAGGTTTTAGCCATTACTCGCAGGTGAACAAGCATGACGAGAAAGGAGCATCAGCTGATGCAGGGAGATTTCCATTTCCAGATAATCAAGGAGAGACCCTCTTTGCAATGGAGTTATTATCTACAGGTTATATTGATTTCTTTGCCGGAGATGACTATCTGGAACTGAGGGACCTTGATAACCCAGCATCACCTTCTTCGAGTTCAGAGAAATCTAGTGCCGCAATGAGCATTTCATCTGGTGAATGTTTTGATTCACTGACTATGTTGCAAGAACTCGATGACCCAGTTTTGGAACACAATGATTCGTGTAAAAAGCTTAATGTCATTGCAACCAACAAGACAGATGAGTACCTTATGGTCCCAGCCACTCTAGGTATGCAACAAACCATATGAGGTTTATCAAGTTCAAACCAGTTTTCATTAACTTGTTTTCTTAAAAAAGCTTTATTTTGTTGCTAAGATGAGTTCTGCCAATGATTTTGATATTTGATACTCTTGGAAGGGTCTTTAGTCAGTGTCGAGGGAAGCAACTCAAGCAGTGACGATGAATCCTTCAAAACTGCGCATATGTCAGCTTCAAAACGTGCCAAAGTCGAGCCAAGGGACGAACGTCCATCGTCATCTCGTAAACCATCTGAGAGCCATATGACGGCAAAAGGTGGAATGAAAAATCTTAGGAAGTACTTATGCTTCATGCCATTTTAGATTCTTCCACAGATATGCTGTTCTCGGACATTGTAAATTTAGTATAATATCAGAAGATTAACAGTTTACGTATATCAGCACCCAGAAGTGCAGGTCAGGGCTTTAAACAAATTAGTGAATTCTCTTATTCAAATATAACATAAATTGAAATCTCTTACGTATTTGCTACACAAAAATGGGTTTAGCGTACTGCCAAAACCAATGGGCCAAGTTTGGTTAAGTAGCTAACTATAAACCCAAAAGCCCATTAAAATCTTTTAATGAGTACCGCCAGAACTTATCATAAATAACTCGAACCAGCACAACCTAACCAACAATTACAAAAACTAGACGTCGTTTTCACCTAATTTATCACTCCGACTTGTCTGCGTAAAGTCCACTTTACGTCTTACGGTTTTACTTATACGTAATTATTATTGTTGTCGTATTAATGAGTAATTTATTTTTCGATGTATTTGAAATTTAAGCAAAATTATTGTTATATTATAGTGTTCAATGAAATGTATTTATTTTATGTTCTCAAAAATAAATTCTGCTGTTATTTTCGAATATATTTCAATTATATGTTCAAATGTGTAGTGATTAATTCTAGCTCTAATTTGTTAGAATATGTATTATTTGTAGTTATGACTAAAGCTTGTATCCATCTACATCGTAATTATTAATCCAATTATATTATGTAATAATTTATTTTAGTTCTAGTTTATTCAATATGTATTACTTGTAATAACTATTGATCTTATACTTAATTAGGTTTGAATAATTTGATTTAATAATTCAAACTCAAGTCAATACAAAACAAATATAGTTTCTTTTAAAATTAGACAATGAGATTTTACATTTGAAAACAAGCCGGTGTGGTATCAGGCGTAGTGATAGTGGTTGGGCGTTTATTCTCGGATAACGGGCTTTTAAAATTTACTCGCACATATAACCGAATTTTAATTTAATCGTTGCTTTAATCCGTAAAGTTTAATATTAATAAAGCGATAATTATTAAAGTACCAATTTTGGGCGGTGTGGGGTGTTAATCCTTCCCCATCTGTAACCGACTCCCGAACCCGACATTTTGATATCTCTGGGTTTTTTTTTACGGTGTCCAGTCCACCTTGAGTAGTCGGTGGCGACTCTATTTTTAAATAAAACACGGGTTTTATAAAACTTCATGCAGAAGAAAATATTTTCAAAACAAATAAAAACCAACAACATTTTTTTAGCGAAAGTGACATCGCTACAACAGGCAGTGAGCAACGATTAACAAATGATTATAGGTTTATACACATTTTTAATATTCTTTATGCTAAACTACAAAATAAGTGACTAAATTATGTCTCTCTCTTTTTTATAATAGATGCTTAAAGTATTTTGTGGCTGAAATATGTGCCTAAAATTTTTTTTTTGCTTGTTTTAAAGTCAACTGAAGTACTTACTTTAACACCTATTTCAACTAAAAATGAAATTTTAGTCACGTGTTCCAACAAAAAAATACTTTCGGTACCTATTTCAGCCAAAAATATTTTAAGTATGTATTGTAAAAAAGGCATAGCTTAGGTACCTGTATCAAATATTTTTAAATATATATTTTATAAAATTCAATTATTTTAAATAATAATAGTCATCGTTTAAAATTGTGACCATGACAAATAATAAAATGATAATTTTAATGGGAGTAAGAAAATAAATTATCGTTAGTCAATTAAAAGCTTTAGAATTTAATGACATTAATCTTAGATTATGTCACATTTTTTTTATTTAAAAGCTTAATTTAACCTCGAAATTTTAAGAACCAATCTAATAAAAAATATTGGGTTAGAAGGTAAGAATAGGCGCGTGATTGTATGTATCGAAGTGTGAATTATTAGGAAACTATATTAGAAATATAAGGGTGCTAGATTATAAAATTCGAGGAGTAGAAAATTAAATTGCAAATACAAAATTCAAATAAAATATTCAAATTATATAAAGATTTAAATTTTTTAGGAGATGCGACTATCCAACGCCCATGAATCCATTAATGTTATTAGATTTAAAATTTGTAGGTTGTATGTTTTGGAGAATCTATCTAATTCATGTTTTGACAATTCTTCATAAACCCTTCTTATAATGGACTATAATAATTTTTTTGCTACAAAGATAAAGTGTATGATCTGACTGTCTGGTGTAATGTTTATTTTTTTTTAATTTAACATTTTTTGTAAAATTTTAAAATGTTTTAACGTTTCTAATAGGTTTAGTGTTGTTTTATTTTTGCTAAAATGAAAAATTAATTAGTTAAATGGCAAAATTCAAAATAAACAAATAATTATAAATTTTAATCGTTTGATTAATTAATTATCGTTTTGAATTTTTTCCATTCTTCTGTGCTTGAAGCGAAGAGTTATGAAAGACGATTGATTGGTAAATTCAGTTTTCAGTTGGGCAGTGAGTGTGGGCAAAACTTTGTTGGTAGGAAAGGGAAGGGAAGGGAAGGGAAGTGTACAGGAAAGGAAGCCGCTATAAAATGGCCTATGGGGGTGGAGCCCCTTTGTCTTGTCTGCTTTTTGCTATCATGTCTGTTATAGGCACTCCCTTTCCTTTGTCTTTTCTTCTCCTTTCCCTTTCCTTTCACACTTTTATTTATTCGGGCTTTGGCTGTTTTCCCCGCCCATACGGCATACATGCATTGTATTGTACAAACTACTAAAAACGCTCCTCACTTTTTTCGGTTTGTCTTTTATACAACATTTATACATTATGTAATCTTTTCGATTAAGTTAATATCATCTCAACTAAATTCAGAAAGGATTGAAATACTTTAATTGCAAATGTTAATTAACACTGGGACACATAACTAACGAATTTATTCGTAATTTTTATCGCTCTATTCATGATCCTTTTCTATTATATTTAATAAAGATATTTTATATATATAATATTTCCATTCATCACAGCATACATAATATTAAATGTAATATAAATAATAAGAATACGTTGTGCTATAAAATTTTAATTATATATATCACGTGGTTATTTTTCATAAAATTTACTCATGGTTTCATTTTGTTATTTAATTAAATTAATCCAATAGGTCAACTTTTTTCATATTTAACTCTTTACTTTTTTTTATATGATAAATTTGTCATCATTTGATTTGCGTCGTATTCTTTCAACTTTGTCATTAATGTAAAAAAAAACTTTGACATCACTATTTTTTCATAAAAATATATATTCCTTCTCTCATACTATTTGTATCCCATATTAATTTTTTATAGAGTTTTGAATATATATATATATATATATATAAGATGTATATTATAAAATATTTGAATGATAAATTTACTTTTAAAAAGTTAACTTTATTTTTGTTAGGAAACTAAAAAAGATAAAACAATAATTGTATCCTATAAAAGTTGTTAATTTTTTTAAAGTGATATTTTGAATGAGATAATTTTAAAGAAAATTTTACAACAGACGTCATACACCGTTGAACATCGCTAACGCTGAACACTATTAAATTAATTAATAAATATTAAAAATCTTAAGGACTATACTTATAATTAAAATTATTTCACAAAAAAATAAAAATTAAATTTAATAAATCTTTAAATTCATTTATAATATTTTTAATTAATATTTTAAAATCAAATATTTTAAATTATTTTTAATATTAAAAACATTAAATTCAATCCCTTTATTCTCTTATGCCGCTGCCGCCACCTTTATTTTCCTTTATTTTAAAGGAGTAATGAACATCATTATTTTTAGCTTGTTTTTGATCTCGGTTTTTAACAAATGGAAAAAGTAAAGCAATGTATTGAAAATGATGGTTTAGCCGCAAAAGTTTGACTCTTTTTGGGTTTAACCACATTCACAGTGACCCCAAAAGCCTGTGCATATTCCGCAGCTAATAGGGCAGACTTTGTTAATCGGGGTGGTGGGATTGATCTTAGCAACTTGGCCAACATGGACGACGGTGTAGTGGCTAAAAACGAAGGTTTCGACGAAGTGATAGATCGATTTACTGTTGGTCGAAAATCGAGTTTTACTAGTGGCGGCGACAGTAGAAAAAATTAAAGAGGTTGAGTTTAAAATTTTTGATATTAAAGATATTTGAAAATATTTAATTTTAATATATCAATTAAAAATATTATAAAGAAATATAAAAGTTTATTAAATCTATTTGTGGCGGGAAATCAACGGATGAGATGGATCCATTGTGGCGGGAAATTATGGAGGCGGTGCATACTAATGTAGGATAAGACAATACCGACGGTAGGTACTTCTCTCCCCGCCAAATGGGTCCCGCTTTAATCTTTATGTCTATTTTTCCCGGGTTCTACGCTTACTCGTTTAGCATGCGTTACGTTTCTCACCCGTTATTGTCTTTATTTTTTTTCTTCCAGTTTTATAACTAAATTGATTTCCACATTAACCTCTCAAGATTTAAAATTCGGGACTACTCTTTTTTTTGAAAAAATGTATGATTTTATTTATGAAAAATTATATATGGGCAAATATTAGTACATGAATGATTAAAAAATATTCCTAAACTTAAATAAAAAAATACGCAGGTTAACATAATAAAAATATAAACAATTAAGACATTAAGCCGAACTATTACAATTATCAATAATCAAAAGGTCATGAATGTCATCTGGCGGAAGCCTAAAAAGTTCCACCTTAAGACTGTCACTTCTAGTAATTTTGGCCATTGCTTCAGCAACCTAATTTCATCACGACCAACATGATTAACTTGCACAACCCAATCCCGCTAACACAAGTCTTTCAAATGCCAGTCCTTAAACCTGAGAACACGACAAGCCTTCATATTATTCAATTCAAGAATGATACGACGGAAACTAGCTTCCAAAACATAGAATAAACCTAAATACGCACCCTACAATTTTGCATCAAGAACCGAGCAAATACGCACTCCGCAGTTTAAATTTTTTTTAGATAATCTCTCAATATTTAATATTTAAATTCAAAATTTTAATTAAAGAACATTCAATTCGTTAGTAAGTGTTTTCTTCAAAAATCTGTTTAAGTCATTTGTTCCTCTTATTTTCGGGTTATATTACCTTTCAATATTTTTTTATTTATAAATTATAGCATTAATAATCCCTTGAAAAATTGACTCACTTTAAAAAAACTTTTAAATTATAACCAAGTAATTTTGTTTTTACATATCTCATACTATTTTATATGTGTGCTGACTGACCAACAATACATTTTGAAACCAATACTATATTAAATGTTTATGAATCCTAAATTTAGAAACATTGGTTACTTAAAACTAAAGTTGCACTTCTTTGACATTACACAATAAAACAACGATTATAGAGGAAGAATTTGTACCATTGTCATGTGCTTTCATAACTAAATCATAATTCCTACTGTTCTTTAAACTTCTGTTTGGTAAGTCATCTCAAAACTAGTTAAATTATAGAGAAATGTGATTAATATAAGAATTTCCATTGGATAAGCCTGTCCTGTCCCGTCCTGTCCAAATTCCCAACACCCGAAAGGTACGTACATTCAATTCTAACCTTGGCTCCAAGACTTTATTTTTTATGTTTAAATTTGAAATGTGAACACCAGGGTATGACAGTCATTTTACTTTTCCCGCAAACCAAGCTATGAGTATTTCCTTCTCTCTTCCTCTCTGCAGGGCATGATTGAAAGGCAAAACCTTACGCGGCGTTGTATGAGTGGTCCGTTTAAGGTCTTCCGGATTGACAACCTCACCAGCCAATAAGCAAACGCCAGTCAACCTCATATTTCTATCACTAAAAAAAGGACTGCTTCTTTGTTTCTCTCTATAAGCTGTGTTTTTTCCCTCCAGAAATTCCCATTTTTCTCCTTGGTTTCTCTGTCTTTTGGTTACGAAAATCTCATTTACGAACCCAGCGATGCATGATCTCCTGATCCATTACAACTTCGATCCTTAATGCTTCGATTTTTCAACCGAGTTTGAGCCCTGTTTGATTAACCGAGTTGGGCAATCTTTTAGAATAAACACGTTGGAGGCAATGGAGAGTTCAGTCAATGGCGACGGTTTCTCGCAGTTTCAAAGCTGTGGAGATAGTAGTGAAGAAGAGCTATCGGTGTTGCCTCGTCATACTAAGGTAGTCGTCACAGGAAACAACCGTACTAAATCGGTGCTCGTTGGTCTTCAAGGCGTCGTTAAGAAAGCTGTTGGACTTGGCGGGTGGCATTGGCTGGTAATTCTTTGGATGTTATTTTCAGTTTTGCCGGAAATGGGAGGGGTTTAGCGTTTAATCTGGGAATTGCTTTTACTTTATTTTTATTTTTTTCTAATACTTTTTTTTTTTAGTTTAAAGAGAACTAATATTGGTTTCTTTTTCGATGTAATGCGGATTTGATTTGAGAAAATTTGAAGTTTAAACGTGTTGGGATAAAATATACCGTTAGGCTTCCCTAATTCAATGATTTATAGTCTTTCCCCCCTTCCTTTAGTAATTTTTGCTCATTAAACATTTTCACTGTATTACAATTCTTTATAAGTTTAATTTTCTAATGAAAAATGCAAATTCAGACGTTTATTGTCTCAATTTTTATACTTATTCTGCTATCTAAATAATTTGATACTTGTCTAAATTCGGGTTTTGGGATATGGGTTTCTTCTATTGCATGCAAGTGCCTGTTAATGGATCTGGTATTTTTATTCGTTTTAGCAATTGTATGATGCCATTCTGGAATTTTTGCAATGCATTTTTATTTCCTTGGGATTATAATTGAGGTTAATTTTCGATTGCATGATTGTTTTTTTCATGTATTCTTTTTGGCTTGGTTTAGTTTTTTTCTTGAGAATTTTGAATGTCGTGTTCTGCCTGATGTCATTTTCCTGAGATTTTTAGCTGCTCTTCCGCTATCAAGAACTAGCAATCATTTTCATACTTAGCTTCCTTGGTTTATAAGAAAATCGCCCCTCTTTTTCTGGGCTTCGTTGTTCTTCCGATTTTTGTTACGTTCATCAGTGGATTACATGAGTTTGATTCCTGGAAATGATCAAACTTTTATCTTGATTTTTGATATTTTCTGAACTGAAGACGAGCTAGTGGGACAAGTTGATAATTTCATTTTCCCAATGCTATGGTTTAATTAATCTGTTAAAATTTGAATAGGGTTTCCATCCCCACCCCCTTCTTTTGATTCCAAAAATCTTGAAACTTGTCTCCATGTGCGTCCACTTATTGGAGGGTATTGGTAGATTAGGCAATTACCTTTTAGCTGATAGTGATATTTGTTCCTCTACTTTATAAAACTACAGGTTCTTACCAATGGCATAGAAGTAAAACTACAGAGAAATGCACTCAGCGTGATTGAAGCCCCTACTGGTAACGAAGAAGACGATGACATTGAAATCGAAAACATGCAGTGGAATGGATTAGATATGGGTGAGTTTATCTCGTTATTTCAAAAATTGCATCTGCCTTCAAATTTTAGTTTCCTCTGAGCGTTGAGGTCTATATGTTTCTAAATTCAAACCAGGAGCATTCTTCAACCTTTGTTATCTTGGAAGCAGAGTGCCATAACCCTTAAATCTTTAATGGCTTTCGATATATAAGCCGGTAAAGCTTAATGCTGTGATTAACTATTCCTATACCGAATACATTCAAAATTGTGATTTTGGATAATTTTATCTACCGAGAGGTAGAGTAGAGATTGGTGCATAGGATCCATTATGTCTTAACCTTTAACTTCCACTATTTTGAATAGCTCCAGTCTCTTTTTCCTTATCTTTTTATTGGTCCCGCTACACTTATTTATCTTTATAATGCTTGTTTCAACTTTTGATTTCCAGCTTCTGATGACACTCAAAAGTCCCACAGATCAAGGCATAGAACACATAAGTTGTCCAGGTCTTGTCACAAGATAGTGAGCAAGTCCCTCTCTTGCGACTCGCAGTCTAAGGGGTCTGTTTCTGCACCCCGTGGGTCCATGGTAAATAATTTAAAGAACTTGTATCTTCTTTTTATTCATTTTTAATGTATTTCTCGTAATAATGTATAGCAAAATGATGTTAGCTACCCCCCTCCCCCCCCATTGGAGTTTGCATTTACATTATATTTTCCCTGTAGAGAGTTGACCTCAGCAAACTAGAGATGGCTGCTTTATGGAGATATTGGAGATACTTCAATCTTGTAAGTTTTTCATGGTGAAAGATGTAATTAAAATTATCAACCCTGCCTGTAGCACTTCTACAGTAAACAGAATAGATAGTTTAAATGCCGTTGCTTGCTATCTCCAGGTGGATGACATTCAGAACCCATCAAAAGAGCAACTAGTTGATGTTGTTCAGAGACATTTCATGTCGCAGGTAACACAGCTTCTCCCTGTGTGATTTTGTTAATTCTTTCATTCGAACCATGTACCTGATTGTATTACTATCTGTTGGTGCAGAAAATTGATGAGCTGCAGGTAATCGTGGGATTCGTTCACGCAGCCAAGAGATTGAAGACTGTTTGCGAATGACCTGGAGGAGATGGATCGGATTCAGACGCCTCTAAGTTTGGCTGTCAACACGAAGGAACTAACAAAAAGTATGGTATCCTAATTAGTGATATCTGTAACATATATGTACCTGTAACTTGTTAATCATTTATGGCGTCATCTGTCCCGTAGGTTTAGTGATTTTACTATGTTGTAGAGGTTGTTCCGTTTTGGTAGACTAGTTTGTGTAGATATTAAATCCAGAACTTGGTTGTAATACAAGACCTCTTTAACATGCCATTGTGGGCTTCCTTCATAAAGCTTGGTTGAATCTTTGTACTGCTAACCTTGTGTATTTGGATTTCTTGAAATAAATGTATATTTTATTGTTTCTTCTTTTGTCTTCCATTATTATTATGTTAAAATAGGAAAATATTTTATGCACTGGCGGTGAAAACATTTTATTTTTACAAATGTCTTAATTTTAGGCGTTAAGAATTTAGTTTAGAGGTTTAGAATTTAGAGTTTATAGTTAGAATTTAGAGTTTAAAAGTTAGGGTTTAAGTTTTATGGTAATATGTTAATTATCGAGGTTTTTATCCTTAACCCCTGAATTCAAACCTTAAACTATAAATTCAAACCCTAGTCCCTAAATTTTAAAGACATAAACCTAAATCTTTAAATTATGAACCCTAAATTAGACTTTTAACCCCTAAAATTAAAGCGCTTGTAGAAACAAGGCTTAAACAAAAAAATAGCCTTCAAACTATGCCTTTTAACCCTTAAATTATGATTTGAGCAAAATATGCCCTTAAACTATAACTTTTTGTCACTTTAAGTCCTTAAACTATGATTTAGGCAAAATAAGCCCTTAGACAATCATTTTTGGTCACTTTAAGTTCATGATTACAAAAATATCATTTTATAGGCTTTTCTAACATATAAGTATTTATGTTCTTTTTAAATTTTAAAATATCGTATATCAAAATAAGCCCCTAAACTATCATTTTTGGTCATTTTAAGTCCGATAGTTATTTAAGTCAATAGAAAATTATTTTGACTAATAAGATGTTAACACATCACAAAGATTTTTTGACCAATTGATAGTTTTGGGGACTAAAAGAATAAAAATGACATAATTTAGGTATTTATTTTGACCAAAAAATAGATTAAGGACTTAAAGTGATCAAAAATGATAGTTTAAGGGCATATTTTGCCCAAATCATAGATTAATGGCTAAAAGCATAAAAAAGACAAATTGAAGGCTGTTTTTTGGTTTAAATCTATAAACAATATTTTTACCGCTAGTGTACGGTATAATCACCCTTTTAAAATTCTATAAATCTTTTTATATTTTATTGGCAAGCAATCGTTTAGTGGATTAAGCAGCTTATGTTATAATCGGTATGGGAAAGCGTGGTTCACTTTTACGGGCTAAAGTTGGAAATGGGCCAAAACGTTGGTTTGCGAAATCTAAAATCGACATTATTGAATAACTTGGTCAAATTAATTACGATGAACTTTGGGTAAAAAATAATCATCATATTAAATAGCTTATGCACATGGGAACTTAGCCCAACTTAAAATTATACGGGGAAATTAAAATGTACAGTCCATCCATTGAATATTTCCCTCTTGGTTTATTTTATAGTCATCGATATATTGTTTATCAATTTACTAATAATAAAATATTTATCTATAATTTTAATTGTGTTGGGATTATAATTAAATCAGCCTTGAAAATTGTGCTCGCGGATGTTTATTTACGTATTTATGTTTGTTTATTTTTTAGGGTTCATAAACATGTTCGTCGTTAAACAAAAAATTGTAAATAAATATTTTTTATTTTTCAACCTAATAATTTAATATAAATATTAGTAATTATATTAAACAATATAATAAGCATAAATGTTTACGATTCATTAATCAAACATAAAAACGCGGCCTTGGAATATCAAAGAGTAACTTGCTAGTTAATAGATTGTGGCATGATTGAATTACAATTTTATCATTTTAACTTTCAAAATATATGAGCAAGTATATCAGTTCGATTGACCAAGTTGCTCATTTTTTGTGCCCTCATATTTTTTAGGTCGTGAGTTCTAAACCTACTAAGAGCACTCCATTCTTTCTCATTGAGTCTCTCTTCCCTTTTCCTCAAAATAGGATTAGGAGTAAAATTAAAATTTATCAAAAAAAAAGACCAGATAGAAAAACAAAAATAACTAGTGACCAATAGTGTTATTTACCCTATATATTATTATCTAGAATTTTAATTAGTTTAATAGTTTTCAATAAAGCGTTAGAAAGCAACTATTTAAGTGGAAAATGTGCGCGACTTTGTCTTTTATTTCAATTGTTTTCTCATTGTTGCTGATTTTTAATCGTTATTCTACCCTTGTCGACAAAATTTCCAGAACCACGTCATCGCTTTTGTGTCCAAAAAAGCATCTCCAAATTGCGGACAATCAGTTAGCACTGGGAAACAGGCTTGTTTATATTAGATTAAAAGTGATCAGAGCCCTCAATCACTAAGTGTAATAAGTGTATTTGAATTTATATTTTTTTAAATATTGTAATAACAATAATATACACTGAACTAACATTCAATCACTAAACTTATTAATTTATCGTACATAAATTTAAAAAAAATGTAAAAATCAAATTTAAATAAATTAAGTAGTCGGCTATCTTTGGTTTTTCCCCCTATAACAATGGGGTGAAATTTGAAATTAGAGCGTTGAATTATTGTGATGTGATTTGGTTGAAGAAGATTCAGCCTGCTTTAGTCAAAGATTCATTCTCAGATCCCACAATCATGGAACTTTTCTTTCACGTCCAATCTTTTAGGGTTAGTAACCCTTTTATTTATTATTTATTATTTATTATTTATACTTCTTCCTTCAAATTGATTTTAAAAAATTAAAATTAAAAGGTGTTGTTTTCCGATTAATGGGTGGGACGTAGCTGGTCAAAAGATCACACCAGTCTTCCATTTAATTCAACACAAAAACTGCTTTTTTTTATTCGATAATGGAGCATTAGCTAATTGCCTCCCAACTCTAAATAACAAAAAGTTTTGTTGTCCTTTGCTACCGGTTTGTAGTTTAATCACACCCATCAACTACTCCATTTAATAAGTTTGTTTTATCAACAATCGTTGGTAACAAGTATTCTCAAAATAATTCGTGATAATATTTTATAAATGTTGATAATTGACGAATTTCAATGTAATTCGTTGATAGTCAAAATAGACAAAGACCGGAGAGGGTAGTTCGATGGTGGCTCTAGGTCAGAGCTTGTGTGTTGTTCTTACTCCTTGTGGGATATGATATCTGTGCCTTTTTTATATCCTCTCTCCTTGTTGCATATCTAGTTTTATACTACTTGGACATGTGTTATGATAGGGGTTGTCACGACGTGTTGATCGGATTGGCTATGACTTGACGTCCTAGGTTCCCTTTGTCATCCGTAGCGGGCATGTGTGTAGCCACGTGGCCGCCGAATGAGACTCTATAACCCCCTAGACCGGCCTATGCAGAATGACTATGTCTAACAGGGCATATCTCAACTTTAATATCCAAGTAGAAACGTGTCGAAAATGCAAACATCAAATTTGAAAACATATTTACGTAAATCAATATAGGATGATGAAAAGCATATATATAAACATATCAGATGATAGTTACAAAATAAGTAATATCAAGTATGGTAGCAAAATACTCATAACCTAAACTCCATACATCCCAAAATATAGGCGCGTGTCACCCTGAAAGAACAAAATGGTGGATATAAATATTACAATCTAGGTAGAATATGAATGTGTCTATAATATCCCAATTTTTGGACCAGTGACTAAAATGTAATTTTCGAAAGTTTAGGGTTAAATGTAAAATTTGAAAAAGTTTAGGGGACCAAAGTGTAATTTTGAAAAGTTATGTAATTTAACCCCGTAAATGGATAGTTCACCCCATAGAATGGTATTTCTGTGTTACCGAATTTTTCATACGGGGCTTATATTATTCGAATTTGGATCGAATAAAATTGTTAAGAGTGCTCAGGCCAGGGAAATATTAGGATGGGTGACCTTCGGGAAGATCCCATAAAAGTGTATAAAAGTGTTTTTGATCGATATTTTAGACTCAGTAGGAGTAGAGAAAATTCGTATGGATTATTGAGAAAGGAATTCTAAGAGAAATTTTATTCTATGAAGATTTTCGATAATTATCAGAATAATACACTGAGTTAGGAAAATTCAGTCTAAGTCCATGGAAAATGAAGTTTTTTATGGGATAATAGAGTTTATTTTCCCGAATATGGAAATATATAATTTTTTAAATATTATGAATCTTTGAGGGCAATTTTGAAAGGTCAAATACACATGGATTTAATCATGGCCATTGATTTTTGATAAGATTAAATCACGAACATTGGATGAAAAGGGTAAAATGGTGATTTCACTAGTTAAATGAATTTAATATTCATTTAATATGACACTTGGATTAAATAGATTAAAGATGATAAAAAAATCATCTATATTTTCCAGCAAGCTGTTCGAAATGTACAAGAAAGAAAAGGGAAATAGGGTTTTCAATTTTCAAGTCCAAAAATCGAAGAATCAAGACAAGTTTCAAGCAAAATTATTTTAGGTAAATTGTTCTACACTTGTTTCTCTTCATTTTGATAGTATTTTTGCATGATAAAGTCTCAAGTATAAGTTATGTTATGGATGAAGATTGTTTATGGAAATTGAAGTTTATGATGGAATTAGATTTATAGATAGTTAAATTGATGATTTAAACATGGAATTAAGATTGAATTTGGATAAATTCCATGTTAGAGATTATAAACCCTAACCCTAAAATTTGGGGGTTTTGGTTAGGAAGTTAAATTAAGGATGGAATTGAACGAATTATGAAGTTATGAGTCCTATTTTGATAATATGTTGAATAATTTTCAAGTTGTAAATTTAGGGACCATTTTGAAAATTTTAAGAAATTAGGGGAAATTATTGAAAATTTTATTTTATCGTTGGAATTGTTGAATTATGGTGAAATTAGCTTGAATTGGTGATTAGGGACCAAAATGAAAAAAAATTGGAAGTTAGAGGACCAATTCGGCAATTTAAGAAAATTTAGGGATTGGTCTTGAATTTATGGAAAATTGATAGAATTGAAGATTTAGGCATGTTATGAAAGATAAAGGATTGAAATGACAAGAAAGAAAAATTTTAAGGACCTTTTCGAAATGAAGGTATAATGACGGACTAAATTGAATAAAGTTTAAAAGTTGAAGGAAAATTTCTAAGGATGTTGGAAATAAATAAATGGATTATTTGTACATGAATTTATGTAAAAAAGTAAAGTAGTGACTAAAATGTCACTTTTATGAAGTTGAATGACTAAAAAGGAAATAGTCCAAAATGAGTAATTAATACATCTTTAGTGTATATTCGGTCTACGAGTATACGTTAAGGGTGTTACAGTGTCGATCCTCCGAATGTCAGGTACAGGGTAGCCTATCCAAAATATCTGAAAGAGAGAAAAAATTGGGGAGTAAGCTAGGGAGCTCAGTGTGTTTCATTAAATACAGAATAAAACATTTAAATAGTTCAGACATGTATAAATCATTTCAGAAAATCATGTTACAAGGCAACCAAAGTGTTCATGTAAAACATAGCTACACTTCATCCGAACTCCAGTATGCAATTCCCCATAAATGCATCTATAAAGGCATTAACCTAGGCCCATTGGGCGTAGGTGCCATCCTAAGGGAATACCTTAGGTCCAAGTGGAATTACCCTAGCTAGAGATAACCTTAGCCAAGGTTTAAGCATACAAAGCCAAGGTCATAGGTTCAACACCCATTGGCCACACTTATCCCATTTTTTTAACCATTAAAAATATATTATTAAAATTAGGGATGTTACAACTCTCCCCTAAAAATAAATTCCGTCCTCGAAATTATATATGTCAACAATACTTAAAATTTTATGTTTGGATCATTTTTATTATCTTCTTCAATTTTTTTATTTCTTTCATTCGACTAAACACTAGTATTAAAATATAGGCTTAAGGGCTATTTTTGCCCTTGTATTAGTCTCAGTTTATCGATTTCGCCCCTATAGTATGTTCGCATCAATTTGGCCCATGAAGTAGTTGAATTGCATCACTGTTTAAGGTTTAGGAATACTTTTATGCTTCATAATCACTTTAGATTGATAAAATTTTTGATTATGGTTTAGGATTTAGGGTTTGAGTTTAAAAATTAGGGTTATAGTGTCAGTCAAGGGGCAAACGATGATGCAATTCGACTACTTCAGATGTCAAATTGATCAAGAATAATATAGGGATAAAATCGATAAATTAAAGCTATTAGATGGCAAAAGTAGCCCTTAAGCCTAAAATATACTAATGATCGAAATTACGCATTTACAAGTTAATAATGGCAGGGATAATAAGACAAAAGAACTCAAGGCCTGGTTGGGATAAAAGGGAAGAAATTTGGAAATTGCATGAACATTAATTCAAGTTTGTTTATCTTTTTAAACGAGCTTTTCTCGTGCTGGCGATAAAGGGTATCAAAAGTTAATTAATATATTAATGATCTATCGCTTATTGAGGATATCTTTCAAGGCATTGTAACAGGAATAGAAATCATTTATCTTTTATTGATGTTCTTATTTATGTTCCAATTAATATTAAAGGTTAGAGTTTATAATTTATGTTTATGGTCAGAATTTAGGGTTTAAGATTTAGAATTTAAGACTAAGATTTAAATTTTAATTTTTTAGTGTTGAGCATAAAAAAGAACACTGAAAAAAAAGAAAGAGGATTTTTACCCGTGTAATTGTTGTTGTTTCTCTTGTACAGTTGAGATCTCTAATTCCAAAAAAATCTGGAACGAGCAACGAAGAAAGTTAAGAATAGTGAAATGCTGAAGGGCGTAGTGGCGGCTAGGCCAGGGTATAGGGAGTGTTGAAGGCGAGCAGAAGGGAGTATAGATTGATGATCATCTTGCTATCCTTAGGCGGGTTAAGTGGCTCTTGTCGATGGATTGAGAGATTCGAATTAGTCATGTATACCACGAGGGCGATAAGAGATGATGCTTCAGCTAAGCTTGCGTTAAATAAGTCGATTTTGACAGAAAATACATTACATGATATAAGTATCTTAATTTGATCTTTCGAATATATGAAATATTTAAAATATTAAATACAAACATATCCTAAAACATATTGGTTGAGAGATTCTTCAATTTTCACTTGTAGATATAAGCCTAACAATAAAGAAAAAAGACACATGAATTAGTTCTTTCAATTGCAAGTGATTCGATGATCCGAATATATATACATATATGTTGTTCACATATCTTCTTGTTTCAGAAGATATGAATCTATTGGTGATGCATATGTAACAAGAACTATATTCTGCTTACTTTAAATTAAAAAAAAAAGATGACACCACCACAACCATAAGAGCACGATCCATGCTTGTATCGGATCCTAAAGTCCAAAGAATTATGAACCTTCCTTTGAAATGAACCTTGTTTTAACATTTCCTCCGTTTTTTTCTTTAAGATCTATATTAATTTCTTTACTTTTTTAAAAAATATTCTTCTCCGATATATATATTTAGATATTTGATGATAAGGGAAAAGAACGCATTACAAACCATTCGTCTGTATTTATGAGGGTATTAACATGCAAGCGTTGAAAGAATTAGGGGAAAAGAAGAGAGTTATACTTTGGTGGATAAAATGGAGCGTCGTATGTAAGCTGGGAGTTGGAATCTGTGACCTCACTCCACGTCATTTCAGTTATCCATATAAATGATACTTCAAAACAGCTGCTATAACTCAAAATTTTAATATAGTGGG
Source organism: Hibiscus mutabilis (assembly GCA_019671005.1). Taxonomy (NCBI): domain Eukaryota; kingdom Viridiplantae; phylum Streptophyta; class Magnoliopsida; order Malvales; family Malvaceae; genus Hibiscus; species Hibiscus mutabilis. The sequence continues at coordinate 43,741,529 of CM033752.1, read as the reverse complement.
TCAGAGTAAAATAGGGTGTATGAGAAATTCTCTTTATCACTATAATAAATATTATTTACCTTATACCCCAATAAATTAAGTAGACTCGATTCTAATATTTCCTATAAAAAAATTAATATTTTCATATAGTGGCTTTTTGGTGGGGTCATTTGCACCATATATTTTGCATATACCTCTGCCCCACGTGCATTAGCAATGAAAATTTGTTTTCTACAAATGAGTTTAGTTTAGGAGTTAAAAGTTTAAAATGTCAAATTTACGTTAGAATTTAGGGTTAAGACATAATATTTATAGTTTTGTGGTCAAGGTTTAAGATTTTAATTTTAAGAGTGAAATTAATCATGCTCTTCAAAAAAAAAAAATTCCTCCAATACATGAAATAACAACTCAAAGTATAATTTAAATTTATCTAATATGGCTGATAATTATGGGGCAGGTATGAGGCAATGTGGAAAGATACGCCAGCCCCTCTTACGAATCTATTGCTGGAAGGATCATATGAAAACATCATCCTAATTATTCCAACCTAATACTCTCTTTTGCCACCGAGATTCGTGTCTGCCTTCCTTCCTCATGAACAGCATCTCACTTGCAATTCATTTTTTTTATTACAAATCACAAACTTATTTCATTATAGCGTAGAAATGTCGACGCACTTATTCTTTCAAGTTTTAAGCTATATGGTCAGTTCATTAAAGCAGGGGGGGGGGGGCACATTAAAATGGTGCAGTGCCGTGGCGTATTCGCGCATTGAATAATCCAATACAATCCCATAATTTTGGGGGTGTTGCCACCAAGTTTGTGCTGATTGGAAGCTAAAATTTTAATTCTTAACATCTTGATGTAGGCCAAAAAGGAACCAGGATACGTGAACACTATGTTCTTGTTTTCAAAGTTAAACCCTTTTTCCTTTCATTGTATTAATACGATTAGAGGTATTGATTATTTTCTCACAGCGGCATCAATAGGGCTCTAATTTTATATATTTTTAAAAGATAAAATTTGATTTATTCCTTTAAAAATTTATAATGTTACAATCTAACACAGTGAAAAAAATTTGTTTAACTACTACATGTATCTAACTCATTAGCTGATTAATCCGGATCGGTATTACAGAGGTCCGGACGACTATTCCAACCCATTTTCCCCATTATATAACGTCAGAATTTGAATATATGATCTTGCTTAAGGGATTTAGTATCTCATCTTACTAGACCATGATTGTTGGTTGATTAAATTTATTTTTAATTTTATAAAAGAGTACTTGACTTCCCACTGCCACTAGTACCCATGTCCAAGAATCTCTGATGTATTAGCAACTGATTTGATCTCATCAAATCCAAAATGATTCTAAGTTCCAACCCCAAATTGCTGGGATTCTTAAATTCTTATTCACTTGCTGTCAAAAGATTCCAACCAGAGGGCTGCATCCATTCATAGATTCCTTGTGATGTTTTGATAAATTTTCATAACTTTATCACTGCTAACTATGAATATCTTTACCACTTGAATTTAGAATCTCCACATCCTCCCCCACCCCCACTGCCAATTTTTTAAAGTTAAAAAGAAACAAAACATCTACCACGGTTCCTCTTCTTATATTCATTATTTCATAATTGTGGTATTAAGCAATTTGAAAAGTGTCAACAATTTAAATAAGTAGTTGACGTTTTATGTTAAAATTTTAAAATTCAGAATTCCAATTGTGATAATAAATTTCTGTATAATTTATAATGTACCAACAAATAGATTGAAAAGTATGCATATTTCAAAATAATATGGCCACTCTTGTAAACTGTTGTGCTCCTTAAGCATGTTGACACGTGGCCTTGTTTAGCACTGTTATTATTGTATAGTAATATTTTTTAACAATCAGATTTTACTTGGTTTTCAACAAAAAAAAAACTAAAAAGTTTGATAACATTTTTTTAAAAATCAAACTTCAAAAGAGGTTTTTAACCCGAACAAAAATGGTGAAACTAATTTTATGAACCGGGTAAAGAAAGTGAGGGACCGAGAGCGTGCCACATGAATGATGATGACATTTTTGTAGGTAAACTGAACGTGCAAAAGTGGTTAGTTTCGGCAAGTTTAAGTAGAGAGTTTCGTGAAAGAATTCTTGGTACATACAAGAAAGAAATGAAAAAGAAAATGCATGCGTTTTTAATAAAGGAGTTTTATTAAAACAAGATTCATGTAGTTTCAACGCAACCTCGACATTGCATGTTTGATCGAGAGATGATCCCCGGCATCCGATAGCCATGTGTTCCATTTATTTATTTTTTAAATAAAGAAATACATGATAGTTTTTAAATTAACTATTAATATACTAAAGGATAAATTACGTAAATCATCACTGAACTTTATTCTTAAATCTATTCTGGTCACTAAAGTTTTAAAACGTTCAATTTACTCACTGAAATTTAGACATTGAACGTTTTTTTGTCACTAAAGTTTAGACATTAAATGTTTTGGTCACTCTTAAACCCCAAACGATTATAGATAGTGGTCGTTCAATCTCAAATTTCACCAATAACTTCGTCTCGGTACCCCCTGAGTCTGAATTCGACCTGCATTTTACCGGAAAGTGCTTAGAAGTTCATGAATTGACCAAAAATCTTCTAATTTTTCTCTCGTCAACCTCCCTCATCCGCCATCGAATGGAACCCATTTTTTAGTAAGTTGCTTCTCTTGTGCTGATGAAGTTTTTAACTATTTGGATATTAGAGAAGTTCCTTCGTTCGCCGATAAATGGAGGTTGTTAAAAAAGTTAGCGCATGAGTGACCAAAAACGTTCAATGTTTAAACTTCAGTGAGTAAATTGAACGTTCTGAAACTTCAGTGACTGCAATAGGTTTGAGAGTAAAGTTTAGTGATGATTTATTGAAATTGCCCTGTACTAAATAATGGACAAATTTTTTTCGTCTTTTTTGCCTCTTTTTGTGCTCATCACTAAAAAAATCAAATACTAAGCATTAACTTTAAATTCTAAATTCTAAATTCTAAATCTTAAACCCTAAACCATACACCTTACACCCAATATTCTAAACTCTAACCTTAAATCATAATCTTAAGCCTTAAACCCGAAACTTAATAATATGACATAAATAAGTGCATCTGAAAGAATAGACTATTTCTATTCTAAATAACTACCCTCAACATGGGTTTATCCTTTAAGGGACTAATGGGGCCACAGTCCCCCAAAATTTTGAGAAATTCAAATATTGCCCTTAAATTTTTTTGAAAATTTTAATTTTGCCCCCTCAAAAATTTTAAAAAATCATATTAAGCTTCAATTTTTTGAATATTTTTAGTTAAATTCCCTCTCTATTTTTTGATTTTTTTTGTTAAATATATTAATATTTTTAAAAAAATTTAGTTAAATCCTCAATCTTTCTTTGGAAATTTTCATTTAAGCCTCTAAATTTTTAAAACAATTAAATTAGCCCTTAAAATTTTATTTCAAGTTCCGTCGATACTACCTGCATAGGTGGGAAATATATGAGCAAAATTTCCAAGGACGCGTTAGCTTGTGTAGGGTAGTGTCACGGGGCTAGATTTTGACTCTAGCTGATCCGTGCGGCCTTAGACGCCTTCGACGCAAATCAGTCGATTCCTACGCCTAAGTCAGCCTTCAACCAGCCTTGTGAGTACTCCTGCTCGACAACGGCTTCGACAATCACTCCAGGTTTCGATGGATCTCGTCACTGACACCACTTGTGTCGCGGGCTAGACCTTTGCCAGACGAATCGTGCCGGACCTTAGTCGCTTTCTCGGTTGAAACGTCGACTAAGTCACCCTGAAGTACCTTGTCACGGTCTTAGGTGAAGATCTCTCGACAAACACCTAACTCAACCAGGATTCTCGCTTCGGAAGATCGAACACTCCTCGAAGCCCTCGAACGAAAGATCGTTCTAAGCGAAAGCTAATCAAAGAATAACGGAAAGAGATTGGCAGCTAGAACAACGAAGAACACCCAAGAACAACAAAGAACAATAGAAAGAGTTTTAGAGTAAATGCTTCTTGTATTACTCAAGTGAAGTGAACTGAATGAATGAAGTGATTTACAAGTGAGGAGGGAGCCTCTATTTATAGTTGAACTACCCTACATCCAACGGCTCAGTTTAAATTACATCGACGGTCGAGATTGATCTTATCTTATCTTATCTGATCAAATCTCAAATTCAAATCTCTAATTATCACAAACATTATCTATACATTATATTCAAATAATGGATAATGCTTTGACCAATTTACCCTCCCCGAATCCTCCATGGATTTGGCTAAGTCTTGTGGGCTTGCGGGCTCTTTAGCATTCTTCAAGTGCCGGGCCAAGTGTGATGGTCTTGGCAAGCCCGTTACACCGCGCAAACTCTCTTTGGCTGATTCTTGCGCCAATGCCTCGGTCCCAAAGGTTCGGTCCACGCCTTCCTCCAAGTCTTTGGGCCAAGTCTAATGATCTTGGCAAGCTCGTTACACCGCAAACCCTCTTTGGCTGGTTCTTGCGCTAACGCCTCGGTCCCAAAAGGTATGGTCCTCGCCATTCTCCGAGTGTTGGGCAACATTTGACACCCCCGTTGCATTGCGCACAACCTCCTATTTGTTGTTGCTCGCGCTAATGTCTCGGTCCAAAAACTTTGGTCCGTGACAATCTCCCCACTTGACTTAGCGACGCCTCGTCCGCCGCACTCGAACGATCCCGGCGGGGTCAACTTGATTACTCGTCGATGCCTCGCCGCCGTGCAATTCCCCATATGAACTGCTCGTCTCGCCTCAAATCGTTGTTGAACATCGCGTGCTAGCACGCCTCTTGATACATCTCCCTTGTAGGAGCACTCTCCCACAAACTCGATTTACCTCGACTCGGACCCACTTGGTCTCGCGGCAAAGACTTGGAAGTCGTCACAACATTGAACACAGATCAACTCTCGATTCGCCGACAACTCGCTTGCCCTTTGAACTCGAAAGGTCTCTTCCAATCTTCTTTTCCCCAAGATCAAGACTAGGTCGTACTTGACCTACGCTCATCAACAACGGCAAATCAAAACCAAAAACACTAGGAATGTGTTTGAGATGTACCTTTTCCTCGGTCACATTTACTCTAAAATGGGTCAGCCCTTCTTTTTCTCCTTGAAGTCCGCCCTCTCGCATTGAACCTTCCTCATCGGTTCTTTGCATGCATCGCACTTTCGCCACAAAGTCCGCTGCGTTACTCTCGCATCGGCACTTCTTCCCTTCCTAAAGTCCGTTGCTTCGGTTGCACCCGCCTTCCGACTTGAAGTTTGGTGCTCTCTTGCATCGATCCTTCTTCCTTGAAGTTCGGTGCTTTCTCTTCAAGTCGACACTTCCTACCGGAAGTTCGTCGCTCATTTCCCACCTTACCCGTTGGTGGTGTCTCCATGGTTACTATGTCCCCTAACGGCTTGGCCCCCTTCGACTCTACAATAGTCTCAAAAGCGATGCTCTTACCCCCGAACATCCTCGGTAAGCTCCTCAGTAGCCTTCTCGGACATGGTCACCCCTTTCGCTTCGGGTCCCCTGGCCTTGGCGTAACTCGACGTTATCGGATCAAGCGATACATCCTCGCTCTCTTACGGCTCACCCAACTCCTTGGATGGCTTGACTCGATCCGCACAATCTCGCACCTTGTGAGGCCCCCTTACACCGGTAACACTCTAGTTGCTTCAACTTGCGTCGGCACTTCTTCCTCGAAGTCCTTCGCTTCTTTCCCACCTTGCCCATAGGCGGCATCTTAACGGTTGCTATGTCCCTCGACGGCTCAGCCCCTTCGACATCAGATCGGTCTCAAAAGCGATGCTCTTTCCCGAACATCCTCGGTAAGCTCTTTCCCACCTTCCCTGACATCTTCAACCCATTCTCGCTCATGGTCTCCGCTACCTTGGCGAACTAGATAACTCGGAACCAAGTTTCACAGTGCTCTTTACTCTTGGCCTTGTCCTGTCCCTCGGACCACTTGGCTCAAACGGGCATCTCCCAACTTATGAGGTCCCTTACATCGGTAACACCTCAATTGCCTCGTCTTTACCCTCGGCTTGACAGACTTCCTCACTTGCTATCGCACCAAGTCTCACCACCGGGCTGAACTACTTTGGCACTCGTGGTCGAACCACGGCTCTCCCTTTTCTTGGCGGCATTGACACTGCAATCGCCCCAAGTCTCGCCATTCCCTTTGACTCGCTCGTCTGCTGTCTTCACCATGGCAGCTAGGCGGTTCTTCTTCTGGACATCCCCTTATCAAATGAGGACCATCACGTAAGTAGCACTTCAACTTCTTGCTCCCCTTCTTCTCTCGCATACAGACTTAGCCTCACCATTCCCCTTGTCTCTCGAATCGGGCCTGGTTGACTCAACACTCGCCGCTTGCATTCTCAAGGGCTCGGTCGAGGTTCGGTAACAATGATAGCCTCTCAAAGTCTCTGGGCATCTCCTGTTCTCATCATGAGCTTCGCCCCGCCTAAATCCCTCTAAGAAGGTCTTGAGCGCATCACATTCGCTCATTGCCATCTTGCAACTGAGCAGCTCCCTCTTGAGCTCATCCACTTCTTTTCGCAAAGCTTCCATCTCAGCTTCACTCGCATTACTCCCTCGAACAGTCACCAACTTGTTGAGAACTTCTCGTGTCTCGTCCTTGAACTGGTCATCTATGGACTCTACCTCGTCAAGACGGGACTCGAAAACACCTTGGGTCTGCTTGGCCTCCTCCTCGGATTTCTCAAGTCTACAAACCCTCTTTCCCAACGACTCCAATTCCACCTTCATTGCCTCCACTGCATCTTGAAGGGAATTATCTTGTTGGTTCAACTTCTCGTACACTAAGTTGAGAACTTCTTGGATCTCTTTCGCGGTTTCCTCCTTGGAAGAACTCTCCGCTTTTTGCAAATCCACCATCTTGGCTTCACAAGCACAACTCTCTCGAACTACCTCCAACTCGTTGAGGATGCGTTGCGTCTCGTCATTGAACTTGCCCTCCATGGACTCTAACTTTTCAAGACGTGACTCCACAACACTCTGGGTCTTCTTGGCCTCATCTCTTAGAGTTTCCACTGCAGCCTCTAAGGAATCGCCACGCTTAGATACCTTCACATCCAATTCATTAAGAGCCAATTGAACATCCTCCCGGATCCCTTCTACAGACTCTAACATCTCAATATCCAACGAACCCAGCTTCTCAAGGTTTACTGGCTCTAGCTCTTCAAACACCATCTCGGCCTCCTTCTTGAAGTCCAAGAGTTTATCGACCCAAGCCTCTACAGCTGTTATGAATTCAAGATTCGAGTGTACCTTATTTTCAAGACGGTTGCTCCTCTCGTCAAATTCGTTCAGAGTCTTTCTTACATCGTCCATTGCCAGTGTCTTCTTCTTTGGTGCCATCTCAATCACCATTTTGCCACGAACTAGTCTGATCCCTGATCACTTCGACTAACTCGAACACAAACCACCACCACGCTTATCCGCAACTACAAGTCGAACTCACCACACTTGACCGCACTGCGCAAGCCGGAATCCACCACACTTGACCGCACTCGCAAGTTGGCTTGAACACAAGTCACCACCACGCTTGATCGCAATCGCGAGCTGGCTCGAACGCAAGTCCCTTCCTCGACTCGCTCGGATAGCACTTATCACGGCACTTCTCTGATTCCACCTCTCGTGGCTCTCTCGCTACCAACTCTCACGGCTCTTTCGATATCAACTATCGCAAGACTTCGCCTGATGCCTACCGTCCACGGAACCCGCTACCGCCTTTGATAACAACTTATCACCGCTCAACTCGACACCAATCGTCAACGCCGAAACTTTGCTCCGATGCCTACTCATCACGGAACTCGGCTACCAACTACCTACCAAGAACCAACTACCACCGCTGCGTCTCGATACCAACTATCACTACTACCAGCTACCGCCGCTCGGCTCGATACCAACTGTCACGGGGCTAGATTTTGACTCTAGCTGATCCGTGCGGCCTTAGACGCCTTCGACGCAAATCGGTCGATTCCTACGCCTAAGTCGCCCTTCAACCAGCCTTGTGAGTACTCCCGCCGACAACGGCCGACAATCACTCCGGTTTCGATGGATCTCGCCATCGACACCACTTGTGTCGCGGGCTAGACCTTTGCCGCACGAATCGCGTTTGACCTTAGTCGCTTTCGGTTGAAACGTCGACTAAGTCACCCCAAGTACCTTGTCACGGTCTTAGGTGAAGATCTCTCGACAAACACCTAACTCAACCAGATTCTCGCCGGAAGATCGAACACTCCTCGAAGCCCTCGAACGAAAGATCGTTCTAAGCGAAAAGCTAATCAAAGAATAACGGAAAGAGATTGGCAGCTAGAACAACGAAGAACACCCAAGAACAACAAAGAACAATAGAAAGAGTTTTAGAGTAAATGCTTCTTGTATTACTCAAGTGAAGTGAACTGAATGAATGAAGTGATTTACAAGTGAGGAGGGAGCCTCTATTTATAGTTGAACTACCCTACATCCAACGGCTCAGTTTAAATTACATCGACGGTCGAGATTGATCTTATCTTATCTTATCTGATCAAATCTCAAATTCAAATCTCTAATTATCACAAACATTATCTATACATTATATTCAAATAAATGGATAATGCTTTGACCAATTTACCCTCCTGAATCCTCCATGGATTTGGCTAAGTCTTGTGGGCTTGCGGGCTCTTTAGCATTCTTCAAGTGCCGGGCCAAGTGTGATGGTCTTGGCAAGCCCGTTACACCGCGCAAACTCTCTTTGGCTGATTCTTGCGCCAATGCCTCGGTCCCAAAGGTTCGGTCCACGCCTTCCTCCAAGTGCTGGGCCAAGTCTAATGATCTTGGCAAGCTCGTTACACCGCGCAAACCCTCTTTGGCTGGTTCTTGCGCTAACGCCTCGGTCCCAAAGGTATGGTCCTCGCCATTCTCCGAGTGTTGGGCAACATTTGACACGCCCGTTGCATTGCGCACAACCTCCCTATTTGTTGCTCGCGCTAATGTCTCGGTCCAAAAACTTTGGTCCGTGACAGGTAGCGTGGGTAAAGACTATGCCCAAGTTTCTCGTGTCATTTAAGATGCAAATTGGAGTGAGAAAAACAAAAGGCTGTAAAATTGGGATTGGGGCATGTGAATCGTGATGTTGAGGTTTTGTATCTACTGACAGCTGCAAACAAGTTTGTTGGCATATGTTGCCATCAACCCTCTCTCTTTGCCAAAAGCTCTTTGCAATTTACCTATTTCTAACTTTCTGCGCATTCTCGGCATTTTAAATACTTTTTTAAATGTTTTTATTCTTTTAAATTTCATAATTGTTTTTGTTTTATTTAATTTTATAATTTTAATTTTATTTATTTTCTAAGCCCTCAAACCTCTTAAAACCAATTAAGTCTTTGATTTTTTTAAAGATCAATTAAACTCATTTATTGCATTCTCATTACATGTGTCACATCTATATAATGAATCGTCACGTTAACTTTATAACAATAAATGACGGTACTCGTCGGTCAAATGATTAAATTGATGCAATTTTAGAGTTTGAGAGTCTAATTGTGTGTGTTTTTTATGGAGGGACAAAATTTATTATTTGGTGCGACCCTTAGATCATAACTTAAATTTAACAATCAAATACATCATTCTAGAAAAACTATTTTTTATAATTTAACATTTTTGAAATTTTTATATGATTTTTTTTTTTTTTTTGAAAACATAATTGAATTTTTATTTTTTAAAATTTTTAAAGTGACCAATTTACGAAATTTCAGACATTGGTAGACATCTTAGGGTTTATCCAAATTATTTTTGATTATTTTAATTATAAAATTCAACTTAATTCGAACTTAAAAATTAAATAAGTCATTTTTAAAAATAAAATAATTTAAATATGTCGATTCTATTAATTCAAATTTTCTTAATTAAAGGATATGATTTTATTAGAATAAAATAATACACATGAACGCATTATCATATTTAAATCTTTAAATATGTCAAAAGAAATTAAATCTTTAAATATTTTCGAGTAAAATCTAGTTAAACTCCTCCCCTATTTTTTTCAAATATATATATATATATATATATATATATATATATATAATTGGAAAAGGTTCCAATTTGCATAAATTGATTATAATTTATTATGGTACAAAATTAGCCGAGATTCCGGTACGATTCCCACAAACTTTGGAGACTATAAATGAAGATACTCCCATCACCAACCCATGACAGTGCTCCCTTCTCTCTTACTATTTCAAACTCTCTTTCCAATTCCCTCATCAATGGCGCTTCTGAAAACACTTGGGAAGCGTCCGTTGCACTGTTATAAAAGTAGCTCATCGCTTCTCACTTTAGAAAACTCTCCGATCTCACTCCATACCGTACCTCGCCGGGTGTATGCTGGTTTGCCGGATTGCGGTGAGAAAGGATTCTTCCGGCGCTTATCCCATCAGAGAGCTTCCGAGCAGTCGTCCCCTGGATTCCCGAAGATTTTCTCTGTGCCTGTCGGCGAGAAGTTGAGAGAAAAGCTCCGAGGCATTAACATTACCAGAGATCGTCTACGGTTGGAAGGAATCACTCAACCTCTACCAACGGATGCCACGGTCACAGCCTCTGAAACGTTGGCCAAGGTTTCCGTCGAAGATGCGAGGAAGCTATTGAGAGTTTCTCTAGTCGAGAAGCTTAAAGCGAAGCTGAGAGAGGTTCCAAAGAGTTCGATTTCTCATCACGAGTTTGTTCAGATCTGCCTTGAAGGATGCGGAGATGAAACTCAAGGTTTGGAACTCGCCAAAGTGCTGGATCTTTCGGGAAACGTTGTCGTTTTAGGGAACGTCGTTTTTCTCCGCCCCGAACAGGTATCAAATTGCTCACCGCCCATCTTCTTTTCTTTGTTAAAAACTCTACACGAGCCACATGAGAAGTGCATTGCACGCGCTGATGGAGACGTAATAACCATGTTCTCCCACGTGCTGCAAGTTGCGAAATTCATCTTGGTTTCAGCCAAATGGTATGCGGCGGTGGACCCTACGGTCCCTATCGTAGACTCGTAGTATGCTAAACTAAAATGACCATCAACTACAAGCCTAAATTGTTTTTATATAATATCAAGAACTGGAGAGTCATATGGATTTGAACATAGTTTTTAGGTGAAATACGAATGATTAAAGCATGGGGATGAAATAATGAATTGAATACTGACTCTCCTTTGTTTCCGCAGTTGGCTAAATCAATGGAAACTATAATTTCTGAATCGATGGTCCTCCCGAATGACCCAAGAAGAAAAGAGCTGGAAGAAATGGAGAAACTAAAGTCTCAAATAGACAAGAAGGCCGAGGCTCAAGTTCGTGGTGAGCTTTACTGTGGGTTGGGGTTCCTAGTGGTTCAAACACTCGGGTTCATGAGGCTCACGTTTTGGGAACTGAGTTGGGACGTGATGGAACCCATATGCTTCTTCGTCACGTCCCTTCACTTTGCCTCGGCCTATGGTTTTTTCCTATCCACTTCCACCGAACCCTCCTTTGAAGGCTACTTCCAACGCCGTTTCAAAACTAAACAAAATAAACTCATGAAGGCCCACAACTTTGATATTGAAAAATACAATACACTTCGCCAAGCCTTTTATCCCAACATCTCCAAAGGCTTGCCGAGCTCGGAGCGTTGCTCGACCACCTTAAAACATAAAGAGGCAGCATTTATTTGACGCTCGTGCAAAGGAAGTGTTTTATGCTAAAATATAAAAGAAAGTTTAACTCTAGATTCTATGATGTGGATCGTGGGTGATTTTGATATCTGAATGATAATTTTCCTTATTAGCGAGCACTGTTAAGTTGGGTGTTATAAAAAATAAACCAAAATGTACAGGATGCAAACAAATCAAGATCCACATGCATGGTCGCGTTTAGATGTAGAGCAATGCCCATATTTGGGGTCTGGGCCACAACCCACGGATGTAATATAGATGAACTAACTGGCTTTGTATTAGGCCATGTGTATTTAAGGCCTCAAGTCCTCTTTTCTTTTTTCGGCGTGCTTTGTTCCTTTTAAAACGATCTTGTAACAATGGTCCGAATATGTTATCGTGGAAAAGAGAACTTTGTATAGAATAATAGTACAGATTTCTACAGACTAATGGTTTTTGTTGGCCCCTTTACAAGTTTCAATTTCTTTCTTCACGTTTGTTATATGGAGAAAGTTACGAAGGATTCACTTACACGGTAAAATTTTTAAAAAATTATATGTATTTTAAGTGGCTTAATAGTTAGATTAATGTCCAACCTATACCCGTTTTTTCAGTTTGGTGCCTGATTTTTTTTGTCAACTTTGGTGCCTAACGTTTCCAACGTTAAATAGGTGTCCTGCCGTTATTGTCCGTTAATTTTTATCGTTAACTTCCGTTAAGTGTCATGTGTTAGCTTCTTAAAATTCTAAAACTATATTTAAAAATAAATAAAAATTAATACATTTGAAAAAACCCAAAATTATCCTAAAAGTTTCAAATAATCCCAAACTAGTCTCCAAATCCCTAAACCCTCAAATCCGGCCACTATCACCGGCGTTGGTTGCGTTTCCGGTGACAAAATGAAACGTCCTCCCCTCGCCGAACGACCTACACATCGTTCATCATCTGTTATGTCGTCGTTCGTCGCGAATTATTCTAATGAACCATTCGATGATTTTGACGTTTCACACGACGTCGATCGATTTTTGGCGACAAAGTGATAGGGTAAATAGTCGTGATGGTCCGGCGAATGATGTGATGGCCGACGACATGATAATCGGCGACGAAATCATCCCAAATCGGAATTTGGAGTTTGGGTGTTAGGTATTTTAATTTTTAGGGCTATTTTGTGATAATTTTGGGGTTTTTTCGTTATTATTTATTTATTTTTAATTATAATTTTGAAATTTTAAGAAGCTGACACGTGACTCTTAACGGAAGTTAATGGTGAAAATTAACGGGTAATAACGGCGGGGTACCTATTTGAGTAACGTTGGAAACATTAAGCACCAAAGTGGACCAAAAACATGTTAGACATCAAACTGAAAAAACGGGTATCGATTGAGCACCAATCTAACTATTAAGCCATTTTAAGTTGTTGGATTTATTTATTTATTGATGGTTAATATTAAAGCTGTTAAATTATCTTAAAAATAATACAGGAGACTTTGAGTGGACTTAAATTATCTTATGTCCAACTAAATTTGGAGAAATGTAGTCTAATATAATTTGACAAAAGATTATCTTATCCTTCGTTTTAAACTTTTTTTTCTCTGCCCCAATCCTAGCGTCGCACCTTCTTTTCATTTGTTTTCTTAATCAATGGTCAACAATTAATCTTAATGTTAGTTTTCGACTACCGGGTTTATTATATTTTTTATATATTTTTAATAAGAATCTTTGCCTTTGTGGCACGCGTTCCCTCTGTCTTTGTGGCACGTTTTTTCTCTGTTTTTTTATGGTTCGTTTCATATATCGTTTTGACATGATTTCAGCATACATTAGCGGTTGCTTGGTGCTCATACAAAAATCTTCACGGCGCTAGTTTCAGATTATGATTCTATATGTGGTCGTAGAAAGTTAGATCCCCACTCAATTGATGGTTGTTTGCCGATGTAATCAGACCTGGGTAGCAGAGCAATCTGCATGGTAGTTTGGGTAGCTCACCACTTTTTTTCACCTCGTAAAACGTCTCGTTTGGATATAGATAAAGAAATTCAGGAAGGTTTATGAATTTTGAGGGTATGTTAATTTCTATGAACGTGTTTACTTTCTTTTGTACTTTTGAGTTTTTGTATGAGATTTAATAGAATAGTCTCTATTATTCTCTTTTCTGGATACACTGTATTTATGATATATTTTATAATTTTTTTAATAAAATTCAGTTGTCATTATAAAAAAAAATGACAAAAGATTGTTTATATGATACAAGAACCATCAGACAGGGTTAAAGTAAAATGGGCTTTCAAGCAGACAAAAGAGGACGGGCTTAAAGAATCAAATCGAAACCAAAGATGATGATGGGCGGCTCATTGGTTCTTCACCAGCCTCCTACAAATCCACAAAATCAACAAATGGTATCAGATTTCTAAATCTCAGGCCGTGCTTATTTTGAAAGCAATATATTTCTAAACCTCAAGGCTCATTTATATTATCTCCAGAAAAAAAATGAATAATCCATTATTATGTGCCATTTTGCATTGAGTAAAAAATCACAATGGTTTGGTGCCCACTCGGCGTCATTGTCGAAAGCTAAATGACCCACAAAATTATGATATTCATTCATCTTTATCCGCTCACATAACGCCTCTTACTCATTTTCAAAGCCTGGACGGACCTCTTTAGCCCCACTCTCTCTCTATATATATATTTCTAATAAAAATGTAATTAATTTCTTTGATTAATGATTACGAATAACAAATTTGCTTACTCTGCAATTGGCTATACCCACATGAGGCAGCAATTGGGTCAACACTTAAAAGTGGTATTTTTGTTATTGAAATTTAACCACTGTATTTTATCTATCTATTTATTTATCTATACAAATGGTCAACTAATTTTTTTTTGTATGGAATGTGAGAAGTGAGGCATGGTGATGAACGGAGGTGATCTTTGTGTGAAGAAGAACGATGGTTAGGGATTTGATGATTAGTAGAGAATAAGAAACAGAGAAACAATAATCTGGAATTTTTATTAAAATATAAAAGGATTGAATTATCCCCAATCTTTCAGCCTATTACATTGATAGGTATTTATAACCCATATCCAGCCTAATCAGAAACGGCCCAACAAACTATGGCTCATCTGATTAACAAACTAACAACTAAATTAACTACTACTAACAACTTATTTCTATAAAAATGTTATCCAACTAACCACCTCAACAACTCTACCGGCTAAATGGAATCCCAACTCCACTTAATTAATTTTATAGTTATGTTTAAATGGGGGAAATTAATAGTTTAAATTTGAATATCAATATTCATATTATTTTTATATATAACACATCTTTTTATAAAAATCTAGAAATATTTGGTAGTGGGCATTAGACCAAGCAACAAATTGATTTCTTACCAACTCTGAACGAGTGCGTCGTGGGTTTTCCTCGGATCCTACTTGTGCGATACGTGGACATACCACTGAAGACATTATACATGTGTTGTGAGATTGCTCTTTGGCTCAAGTTTTTTGGTCCCAATTAATTCCAAACAGAGTTCGAGACGAGTTCTTCTCTATGCCTGTAGTTGCGTGGGTTGAGGCGAATTTAACAAATTCAATTGACATTACGTGAAATGATTGAGACTGAAAGTACCTCTTTGAGATTCTTATTTGACGATTGTAGAAGCAACGAAACTGTTTTGTATTTGAGGGAGTTGCCAGTTCAGTTAGTAGTCTTATCTAATCCTCTTTTTTATGGCTAAAATCTATTGGTGGCACTTTTGCAACGTCGAGTTCGGCTGCTGCAAGAATAAGATCAAATGTGTTATGGAAGGCTTCCACTGCGAGTAAGTTTAAGCTGAATACAGATGGCGCAGTGGATGTTAATACGAGTCTAGCCTCTGCGAGAGGCGTTGTGAGGGGGAGCTCTGCTGGGTGGTTATTTGGCTTTTGTCGTGACATCGGATTATGTTCCACTTTGAATGCAGAACTTTGGGCTATTTTAGATGGTCTCCGATTATTGTGGGATCATGGGATTCACCATTGCATAATTGAGACTGGTTGCTTGAATGCTGAAGCTGCTTGCGGATAACCGGTTGTGTCGACTATCTTCTTTAGGTCGTCGTATTTGCGCTTTGCTTGATTATGATTGGAATATAGCACTAGTTCACACCCCACGAAAAACCAATCGGGCTGCTGATTACATTGCAAAACATGAAAAAAGATTTGCCTATAAGACTCACGTTCTTACCCTCTCCAGTCCACTCGACTATATTTCACCTGTTGCATCAAGATTGCAGCGCTGTAACTGCATGTGCTACATGCTAGTTTCCAACAGCTGAGAATGCTATATTTGTAACAAAAAAATTGATTTCTCCATTTGTATTTTTTCTTTCATTTTCAGTTTTTTTTATCTGCAATAAGCTTATCTTTTAAAATATCTCAATTATAGAAGCAATGCAATTTTTTTATGTAGGGCCTACAAATATGATGAGCTCCTAATCCACAATTTCCGTTTTTTAAGAACAATTAGTATATAAGCATGTTGGCACTGGAGAATAATCTCCTTTGTAAGAATATCAAATCTTAACAAACATACATTTATACTCCTCAATGCCATCATTAATATTAAAAACCCAAAGAAGCTGCTCTGCTCTGCCCTGCTCAACTTTTCCACCATTTATTATTTTCTAATCTTCTGAATCACTGATAAATAACCAAGTCTACGGGGACCCCTAATGCAAATAAAACATGTCGATCTCAACCGTTAGATGATCGAAGAATTGTAATCTAATGGCTTCCATTATCTCTTGTCATGTCAGAGCTCTCCACTGCATAATCTGATCAGCATAGTTTATTATGGGAGCTGGAATCCAACTTGTCTCTCTCTATCTATCTATCTAACACCAACTTATAAGGAGCTCTTACAGTGATAACGTCGGCAAAGAGGAAAACCAAACTTTAATGCTGTTTGCATATGTATATGAATATACTGTGTTTTTAAAGAAAGACAAAGGCCCACACCATGGTCAAATATGGAGTGAATTGAAAGCATTCTTCCATCCCCGGTAATAAGAGAAAAAAATCTCACACTTCCCTGGATTTGAATTACCTTTCTTCAACCAAGCTATTTGGATTTCTTGTAATTGCAAAACAGCAACGGCCATTTTTATGATACTAGTGGCCGAAAACAACAACAGCAGCATTGAATTCTTAGATTAAAGGGCCTCTTGTTTTTATAGTTTTTTGGAACAGCAATAAATAAGAGCTCCACACCCCAAAACCAATAATTATGGGGTTAAAGTCTTAAAAAAATTTGTATTATATATGTATTAAAAATAAATTTTTAATTATTACATAAGTATTAAAATAACTTATCACAATTTAAAAAGAATTAGTTCAAAATTGATATTCAAATTAGTAGGATGAATCAAAACTTAAATAATATATTGAAACAAAACAATTCTATTAGGAGACGGTGCGTCCGATAATATCGCACTAACTGCGATATAGTTAATTTTTGGGTTTAAATTTGATACACACAAGCCTGCTTACATGTACTTTAAATCAAAATTAAACATAAACTCTAAAATATTAAACCCTAAATTCTAAACACTAACCTTAAATTCTAAACATTACAACCTAAACCTCTAAACTCTAAACTAAATTTATAACCTCTAAAATTAAAAAAATTGTATAAACTAAAATTTATACTGTATTAAAATTTTTCACTCATTTTTCCCCAATTTCTAGCCGAAAACATTGAACGATGTTTCTTATAAATCTATCAAATTGTCTCGAGTTAACAAAAACAATTATTTTTACGAGTTTCAAACTTTAATTTTATTAAATTAATAATAAAATTTATCTCTACACTTAACTTCAAAAATAAATAAATAAATGCCAATAAATAATAAAATAATAAATCTAATAAAGGAATTATCCGGTCTAACCACCCCACCCATCTGTTGATTTTTTATGTATATTTCATTTCTTCTGTTTACTCTCTCTCTTCATTTCTTCTCTTGTTTCAGTTCACCACCACTGTGTATCGTCTCTCCGCATATCAGAATAGAACAGAAAAAATTGTGTTTTTAGCAGTGTTAATTCACTGTTGAGAACAACCCATTTTCGATCTAGAAACAAATTGAAATTTTTTTAATCCATTACATTTACTTTTTTATTCTTTTGTTTGATTGGGTTCCTTCATATACGAAAAAGCGGTGTAAAATTTGGATTTTTTATGGATTGCATTTTGGCATTGAAATGTGGGTCAAAATTTTAGTTTTATTTATTGTTACGTCTATCGGAGAATTGAAAAAAGATTGTATGAAATCCAAAGAGTTATAATTTATATTTTGGACAATAATGGAGCTCATCATCCGTTTTGGTTCGAGAACTATTAGCAGATTTGGTTTTAAGCTTCGCTTTTCCGCCATTATATTCAAGGTAAAGCTTCGATTTCACTTTAAATTAAAAAAAAATGTTGCAAAATTGGTATTCTGCATATAAAAGGAAAAACTGCTTGTTTGTTTATAGATGTTTCTTTTTGGTACTTCATAGTTATAGTTTTATGCATACCTAGCTAACTCTACTTAGTAATTACTTTACTTTTTTCGTGGTTCTTTCCTTTTCTGGAAGCTGTTCAGTAAGGGTCACTTATTTGACAAATATGTGAGCTTTTTAGTTCAATGAACTATTGGAATTTCGAAAAGCAGCTGGGATTCATACATTTACTGCTTGTCATTCCCCCGGTTTATTAGTTTTGAATACATTTTTGGGGTTAACACGCATCAAGTAAATGAATTGGAGCTCATTATTTGCAAAAGTTTAATCTTTGTGCTGACTGGTATTAGCCATTCTTAGCTTTGTTTTATTGGATCCGTTGTTGCATAGAGTTCTTTGTTTTCTGATTTTGGGTTTCTTATTTCTGCTCTTCTCTTTAAAACTCAGCCTTTTCTGGTTTCTACTGCAGATTTTATTTATATTCTTATGGTTTGGAGCTTCTACTGCAAAATTTAGGGAGCAGCATCCACAATGGGAAGTCCCAGAAGGAGGAAGTAGTGAAAATATTGTCTCGCACTCATGCATTCATGACCAGATAATTGAGCAGAGGACACGGCCAGGTCGTAACATTTATTCAGTTACCCCTCAAGTTTATGAGCATTCCGATATACATGTTCATCACAGAGGAAGGTCGCTGCTTGGTATTACTGAATTGATTGAGCATACAAATGATGCTAAGAAACCTATAAGAATATATTTGAATTATGATGCTGTTGGCCACTCACAAGACAGGGATTGTCGAAAAGTTGGTGACATTGTGAAGGTGGGTGGTTTTGTTTCCTTGTAAACCCTGCAGCATTGTTCATCTGGTCATGATTATGAATCTAATGTTGGGTACTTGGTGTTTGATTTTTGTGTTTTCTGTTGCTCTGGTTTTTATTTTACCAGCTTGGGGAGCCTCCTGTGAGTTCTCCTACTGGATCACCCTCCTGCAATCCTCCTGGTGGTCCTCCCATTTATGGTGACTGTTGGTATAATTGCACCCTGGATGATATATCCGGAGAGGACAAACGTCATCGCCTTCACAAGGTTTTACTTTATATAACTTACAAATGTATTTTCTTTTCTTTGAGTTATGATTAATCAAATGCTAACTTTTGAAAGAAATTTAATGAAGGCTCTAGGGCAGACAGCTGACTGGTTCAAGAGAGCCTTGTCTGTAGAGCCTGTGAAAGGGAATTTGAGATTGAGTGGATATTCTGCATGCGGACAAGATGGAGGTGTGCAACTTCCACGTGAATACATTGAAGGTATCTCATTGCAGTTCCATTACTTTGTTTAGACCCTATTTTCATCTTGAGTGTGGTCTCTAAATAGTATTTTTCCTGTTAGGTTCATTCTTTTGTATTTGAACTATGAGTTTTTTCCTGTTAGGCTCATTCTTTTGTATATGTTAATCTTTAACTTTTTTTGCAGAGGGTGTTGTTCGTGCAGACTTGGTTCTGCTTGTGACTACAAGACCTACCACCGGCAACACTTTGGCATGGGCAGTAGCATGTGAACGTGACCAATGGGGGCGTGCAATTGCTGGTATTTTCTTGTTTTTCCATTTGTAAGTGTGGAATATGTGGCTACTGTGTGCAGTAGAAATCTAAAATCAGAAGCAACGGTGAACTTGTGTTGTGCAGGACATGTGAACGTTGCTCCTCGGCATTTAACAGCTGAAGCGGAGACTTTACTTTCAGCTACTCTTATCCACGAGGTTTGATGATGTTATTTTCATGTTAATTTCGTACGTATAGAAGAAAATACCATGTCCTATACACCCTCTTTATTTTAATCCAGGTTATGCATGTTCTTGGCTTTGACCCGCATGCTTTTGCCCACTTTAGAGATGAGAGAAAAAGGAGGCGTAGTAAGGTAATTGCACGACATTTACAATTAATATGCGGCTCTTGATACACTATTGTGATAAACTTTCTGAAGTCAAAGCTCAAACCCTCAAAACTTGTGTGTTGCCTGTGAAATTGGAGATCAGTTGAACTTTTAGTACTTTGTATTTGTACAAAACCGTCATAACTATCTGAGTATTTCATGGACACAATTTAGAACCTCACTATAACATGGTCATCTTTGTGTGTTTTCAGGTTACTGAACAGATCATGGATGAAAAGCTTGGGAGGATGGTAACTCGTGTGGTGCTTCCACGTGTTGTCATGCACTCACGACATCATTATGGGGTATTGTTAATTTCTCTTTTTGCCGTGTTTTGTGGCTTTAGATTACTGAAAAACAAATAAGACAATCAAAGAAATAGTTGATAGTTCTATTGACAGGCATTCTCAGAAAATTTTATGGGCTTAGAGTTAGAGGATGGGGGAGGACGCGGCACATCGGGTATTGACTTCTGTCCCTATTATTTTTTGTCTCCATCCTTTCTATTGAGGTTTTGGTTGTAGATTATTAATTCATGAAAACTATCTAAAAGCTAGTGTGTGAAACATAATATGTTTCTCAATAGTAGATGCAGCAGTATAGGAGTTTGGTCCTTAATGTTTGAGTTATGACTTGGCTGCAGGATCTCATTGGGAAAAGAGGCTTTTGATGAATGAGATAATGACGGGATCTGTGGATACAAGATCTGTAGTTTCGAAAATGAGTTTGGCTTTGTTGGAGGATAGTGGATGGTATCAAGCTAACTATAGCATGGCAGATCGTCTTGATTGGGGTCGCAACCAAGGAACCGATTTTGTTACTTCTCCTTGCAATCTCTGGAAGGGGGCTTATCGTTGCAACACAACCATTTTTTCTGGCTGTACACATAACAGGGAAGCAGAGGGTTACTGCCCTATTGTAACTTATAGTGGGGACCTACCTAAATGGGCTCGGTATTTTCCTCAGGCCAACAAGGGTATTTTTCTTATTTGGTTCTTTTTATCTGTCTATTTTATGTTTTGAAACCATCTAATAAGCCCTAGTAATTATTTGTGAAGACTGAAGAATCAATGCATTGACATGAAATTTCTAATAAGTTGCACATAAAGCAAAGTTCTTTTCACTTTTGGTTTACACCCAACTGTACTTCTTGAAAGTGATGCTCATGTGCTTAATGCAACTTTTAAGTATGCTAGGGAATGAAATGATTGCAACTTTCAAGATTCAAGCATTGAATGCTATCATTTTAATACTTATCAACATCATTGATTTTTAATATGATCCTCCTATTGTGCATGAACTTCTATTATTGACCCTTGCAGGTGGTCAGTCTTTGTTGGCTGATTATTGCACATACTTTGTGGCTTACTCTGATGGATCTTGTACAGACACTAACAGCGCTAGAGCCCCAGACAGAATGTTAGGTGAAGTGAGAGGGAATAATTCCAGGTGAGTGTTGACCTTAAAATTTTCAGTGGAACACAGTCTAAACTTTTCTTCTTACCCGAGACACAGTTTGACCTTGTGAGGCAATGCCTGATGAATTTTATTTTGTGATGCATAGGTGCATGGCTTCTTCATTAGTACGTACTGGTTTTGTACGGGGTTCTATGACACAAGGAAGTGGTTGTTATCAGCACAAATGTGTAAATAACTCTTTAGAGGTATGGAATGGTGTTTGTACGGCCAAGTTTTGATAAAAGAAGCCTTGTAGCTTGAGAGTTATGATCATTTTGGGATGTCATATCTTTTCAGAATTTAGTTCTTTGCCAAATGTTGATTAGTTGCAATGTCCAAATTACAAGAAATCTTTTTCAATCATGGGCCTGGCTGATTGAAGTTTATTCAATCTGGCAAAAACAGCACTGGTTGAAGTTTAAACTCTTTCCACCCTGCAGTTTATCATTAATTTTCTTAATAATTTGTTCTTTCTAGGTTGCGGTGGATGCTATTTGGAAAGTATGTCCAGAAGCTGGCGGACCAGTTCAGTTCCCTGGATTTAATGGTAATTCTCATCTGCTGACTTTTTATTCAATAGGATCCAATCGATATGCGTTAGTAATTTCTTTGTTGTTTTATCTGCAGGAGAACTGATTTGTCCTGCTTACCATGAACTTTGTAGCACTCAGCCTGTTTCTGTGTCAGGGCAGTGCGTCAATTCTTGTAATCTTAATGGTGACTGCGTCAATGGAAAATGTCACTGCTTTCTTGGATTTCATGGTCATGATTGTAGTAAAAGTGAGCTCAAGGATACTTCTTTTTCCATTATTTAGCTTTTTGCAGAACAAAATTCTGCATACGATGTCTCTTCTGAACTAATTCTTTTCAATAAACTGATGTTATTTTCCTTTGTCCTCTCGGTTTATAAATTCAAGGATCTTGCCCTAACGATTGCAATGGGCGTGGAAAGTGCCTATCAAATGGGGTTTGTGAATGTGAAAATGGTCATACCGGTATTGATTGCTCAACAGGTATAGTAGTTAATTATTATAGTTGGCAAATATTCTTACGGTTGCCGGATAGTATTATTCTATCCCTTTGATGGTTTTTATCTAAGTTTCTGTGTTGGTGTCTGAAACTTTGAGCTTGTTGAATCTTTGCATGGACCCCGTGTAAAGTGCCTTTACCTGCATAATTAAGCATACATATAAAGGAACTGCTCTCTTTTTTGTTTTGAAGAAACATGAACTTAAAGTGTTGAGTGCTGCTTCAATATTCTAATGCATTTATAGGCATAAGTTTTTAGTAATGGAGATTATTTCATGCATACTCAAGGGGACAAATACTGTCGATTCATTCCCTTTATTTTTCTGTTACTGATTTGCTTGGAATTATATGCAGCTGTCTGCGATGAACAATGCAGCCTTCATGGTGGGGTCTGTGACAATGGAGTTTGCGAGTTCCGCTGCTCTGACTACGCGGGCTACACGTGCCAGAATAGCTCCTCTCTCCTCTCAAGTCTTTCAGAATGCAAAAATGTGTTGGAGAAGGAGTTGTCCGGGCAACACTGTGCACCCAGCGAGGCAAGTATCTTACTGCAGCTAGAAGAAGTGGTTGTCATGCCCAATTATCGCCATCTGTTCCCTGGCGGTGCTCGAAAGTTATTTAATACTCTCTTTGGGAGCAGCTACTGTGATGCAGCTGCGCAGCAACTAGCCTGCTGGGTAAATTCACTCATCCTTGCTCTTCTATTTGCAAGCATTTTTTTATTGTCTCAGTACTTGATAGCCAATCACATGAGCTTGACTCGAAAATGCTTTCTCCATGTGATACCAGATTTCGATCCAAAAATGTGATAATGACGGGGACAACAGGCTACGGGTATGCCATTCAGCATGCGAGTCATATAATTTAGCATGCGGAGCATCATTAGACTGCTCAGACCAAACTCTATTTAGTAGTGAGGAGGAAGGGCAGGGGCAATGCACCGGCTCCGGTGAGTTGAAGCTTTCGTGGTTTAATCGGTTGCGAACTAGTTTATTTTCAAGCAATACATATTTGAAGGGTATATCTATAGGACATAGGCAGTCATAACCCTTCTTTTTTCTTTAACCTCAATCCCCGATTCGCCCCTTCTAATTTTGGCTTGTAATTTTCCTAGGATTCTAGTATAGGAAAGGAGGCTCACGTAGTCTGTGTCCTAAGTGTAGAGAGTTTGTTTTCAATTGGGCCCAAAATCAATTAGAAAATTCGGGCATGATTAGGCTTTTGAAAATGAAAGCCACATGTAGAGATAACTGGAAATGAATTGCTCAAAAAGAAAAGGGGGGAAAAAAAGAGAGGAGAAAGCTCTTTTGATGTTCGGCCGAAGGCCTTGAAAGGAAAGGAATTTTCTCATAGTTTTCTACTTATTTTGTGCTCTACACTTTCTCTTATAGAATGGTTAATGATGCATTAATCTAGGAAATTTAGGTAATATTTCTCCTTTGGGTAATGATTAGGCTGTAATTGTTTGGTAATTTGATAAAAAATGGAAAGAAAAAATTCGGTAATAATCCTTATGCAAATACTTCTAATTTGTTTTTAGTAATAAGTATCAAATTTACACATGAATTTTATGTAATATACAATTTGATACATAAATTTTGATTAAAGTTCATTTATACATGTATAACATTTATCTAATTCAAATTTATACATAAATTTTTGATTTAATAATAGGCTTAAGGAGGTAAAAAGCTTTTAAATTTTTGAAAAAATTAATTAAACCCTTGGATTATTTTTTACACCCAATTAAGCCATTGAGCTAATAAATTGAACTATTAAACCCCTTTGATCAACAATGATTATTGCATCTAACGATATTTTTATCATTTGGTGCTAGAGGTGTGCATATAGAATTGTAACCGTTAACTTATATAACCATTACATTTTATAGGTTAGTTAACAGAACCGCTAAAAATAATAATTAATGGTTAATCTATAGGTTAACAGTTATTAAATTATTTATACAGTATTTCTTTTAGGATATTTATTAGAGATATAACTTCACTAAACATTTATTGTGATTCAAATTTACACACAAAATTTTAATATAATAATATATTTAAAACCAACGATGATTAGATTTTTAGTTTAATCAATATAATTATTTGTGTACATGCAATCCATGCACTATACAAACTGGGTCACGCAAAGGTTATGGCATCACTGATTTCTTGGTTCTTGAACATATCATCAGACTGGTGAAAAATGCTTTCATATTCATACACATTAATGGCTTCCCCACCAAACAAACAAACCACAATCTTTATATCTCCCACTAATCCTTAACTAAAGGACCAAACTTAGCATCCATTCTTCACAGACGAACCAAACTGTTGATTTCAATATTTATAACTTTAAAACCTCACAAACACAATCCAATCAAGTTTAAACATTAAAGGAACAAGTAATACCAAATTAAACATAATGCAAACCGTAGGTCATGTTCATGATTCGGTCGGACAAAATGTGATCACATAATCCGACCCGATACAGGTCATGGTACTGGTCGCATCATCGTAAGCATAACTGTAAGCCGTAGGGCATGCATTCTTGAACAACTGCGAGTACTTGGTCGGCGAGCATGTTTGGGGTGTACCATGGTCGGCGGTGCAGCAATATTCTGGCGTGTTGAAGGTGGCACAGGCGCTTTCGCAGGCGACGACAGAGCCCGAATCCGACATCTGTAACTCAGCAGGGCAATCTATGTTGAGATCCTTGACACAACCTGCGTATCGACAACTCCCTGTGCCGCCAATTGCCTTGACTGTTATGCCAAGGTTGTAACCATCCACCAGACTAACGTCATAAAAGTCCTTATTATCACTTCCATTAAGGGTGAACTCTACCAGGGAAACGGGCGGCTCACCACCACCGGTACACTTTAACCCGCCACCGCAGTTGCCGGTTACACATTTGCCAGCGCCAGAGTTGTCAAAATTGCAGCCTGTTCGACCCCAAAATCGACCGGACCAACCGGGTGGAGCCTGGAGTTGGGACGATGAACCAGGTGCCAATGCAAAACCACCATTAGCAAGAGCAGGGCCTGTCCCGGCCAGAGAACCCGGCCATACAGTGAAATTACAACTATTTTCGAGTGTAAAAAGGGTGGCCGAAGAAAACATCGTCCCTGAAATCATTGTTATAAGCAAACCCGAGTCAATGTTATTTCTAATTCCTAGATTTTCAACTGAAAAGTTCGAAACTTTTTTTATTATACGAACCAGCAAAACAAACAACGAAAAGAGAGATAAGAAATGCAAGTAAAGGGAATACATTTACCAAATAAGAAGAGATTCGGCAGAAAAAGAGAATAAACCCCAGAGGAATTCGGCATTGTTGCTTTGTGAGGAAGGAGAGGTTGAGCAAAATGAGAAGGAATTGGAGTAGTGATTGTAGGGGAATTGGGATGATGTGGGAATGTATATACAACGTTATCGTATTTATAATTAGCCTGCTCGGTTCCACTACCCCATAAATTTTGGTAACAAAGATATATAAAATTTGTCCTATCTTTTCGTGAACAACTTTGAAAAAAAGAAACAAATTACCAATATTATATATTACCGATTTGGGAGAATTATCAATAAAAACTTTGCATTTTCCTTTCTTTTTTTTTGGTTAAAACGATATACTTTCATTTGATGATAATAAAAGAGGTACAAAACCGGTTAGTTTTCTTTTACCTCTGTTCCTTTGCATATTAAAAGTTTGTTCCCCTATCTTTTTCATAGTGGGTTATGAACTTATGATACTTCGAATCTCAAATTTCTTGCATTAAGCTTTGGTAAACTAAGAGAGCCGCCCGGGTTGGGTCTTCAAAGGTCGTCTTAAATATATTTTTTTGGATAATTGATTTTTATTATCCAAGAGTAAGAAATCTGCTACAATAAATCGAGTTACTATGTATAATTCAACTAAAACTTATCATTTCTATACAAGCATACCCCAACTGCTGCGTAATTGAATATTAACAAAATCAGTTTTGACAATATTCTTTTCCTTTAGTTTAACATGTACAACTTCTTTAATGTATTGTAAAATAGCATGCCCATCCGAACAAAAATGGCAAAGTTGCTTATAATTTTTTTTCTTCCAAACAAAATAGATAAAGGCAAACCAAGCCAATCAAAGTATCCCAACAAGCAAGCAGGGACTTCCCCTTGAGAAACTTGATGGCCCATTCGACTTCTCCGCTCCAATCATAAACATTTCTAGAGATATTGCATAGCTCTTATACCCTTTTCCAAATATTTTTCAAAAATGAACATTTGAAAAATACTACTTGTTTCCAGATCACCATCACACACGTGCATCTCCCATCAATTGTCATCCCCCAGTTGAGTAACCTATCCTTAGTAGGTAGCTTACATTGAATGGCCATCCAAGATATCAAAGCATGTTTGAGTATATTGAGTGGGAACCATATGAGCTTGCACCAAGGTACTTTATCACGATGCACACGAATCGCCCTCCAGATTTATATTGTGCTAGTCAAAGTGTTGTCTGAAAAGATTTAGCTCTAATGATCTTTTACCTTGATAAGCCTCCTCCAAATCCAGCTCATGGAACTCTTAAATACATTTTTATATTATATGTGGAGATGATATCTTGTATAATACATCATGACTCATGACATATGAAAAATTTATATTAATTCAAATTGATACATCATAATTCATTTAAATAATTTAACGCTTTATTATCTTTATTCTATCCAAAATTTATATTTAAGTAATCACCTTTAAAATATTACTCGGGATGAAGTGAGGATTTTTATTACTGAGATTAGGATGATTTTTTATTGATTTAATATAAAATTGAATAAAAATTTTCTTTGAAAGACTTATTTCTCTGAAATAATATCCTCAACAATCAAGAGACCAACAATCGGTTGGCTTAAATTTAATCTCTATTTGAATAAGATTGGAATGTTTAATTAATCTAAAAGAAGACATTAGTCAATTCCTAGTCATATTTTGCATGGGGCATGCTGAAGAATAACATCAAGTCACGTGAGATAGACGGTTTTAGGCATGCAGAGAAATGATTGTTGATTGCTGATCATGGTGTCGTGAAGCAACATATTCCCGCGCACGTGGCCAACATCAGCGCAACCTCCGGTTCTGAACAAGCCCACTTAACCACCTTCACCCATTTCCACCACTATTCCCCCCCCCCAATAATATTTCTTAATTAACCCATAATCACCCTCTCTAAACTCTATTTAACTCCACTAATCTTACTTTTAGATTTTTTTTCTTTTTTATTTCCATGTTTTCGGGGCATGGTCTTGAGTTGTTTTGTTTGCACTTCATATCCGGACTTAATCATTATCATTAAGCATGTAAAATTTAATCATTTTCCATTTTCGATGATGTTTCTTGGAAAATCAACTTTGTTTTCTTACCATTTTCCATCAAACCAAACATGAGAAACTTCCCACAGGGGTTTGATGTTTGGCTTGTTTTTACAGCTGAACAAAGCTTGTCTGGTATGGGGTGAATCGAAAGTTAACAAACCCAATCAGAGTCAAAACAACAGAATCCAAACTCTTGCAGACATTGCCAGGTTTGTTTTTGACAAGGAGACAGCCTCCCTTATCCATAACCTCTTTTAACATCATAATTCTAACCCTGACCACAAATTTTGCTGTGACACACACGTAATAATGGCGTTGGATCGGAACAGAGGGAAACCTAACACATGCAAAACAAGGTTGCTGCCAATAACCGAAGAAGTGTTTCATTTAGGCGGACTCGATGACGAGAACTTACTCAATAGCCTACTTTTAATTATCTTCCAGGCGACTTTGGTAATAAAATTGACATACAACTACTAATTTTTGTTTTAATAAAACCTTTTTTTTTTAGGATATCAGGTATGTGAGAAACGAATTTACACATAACTATCATATCATTTAGGAAGGAGTTAAGGATTCGATATCATACGATCATGACAGACTAGTTCTATTACTTCTAGACGTCGCATTGTTGGTTATGCAAGGTGTAGGCATTATCAAAGTTAAAAAATAAAATAAAATAAATATTACTACGAGATATCACTAAATATTAAAAAACTATTCATTAATCTAATAACAAATGAATTTATACTCCAAAAACATATCAAATACAAATTTTAATTATTTATGGGCTTAAATATACACTTAGTACTTAAATTAGACACTTTCTCTCAAGTTGATACTTAAAGAATTTTTGTTCCTAATCTGGCACTGAACTAGGTACTTTCTCTCAAGTTGAGATCTATTTTTTTCTCTTAAGTTGGTACACAAACATTAATTTCATACATTATTAGGGTACTATTATTAACATTTTTAGTCCCAAAACTTATACATTCTATCAATTTGATCTTAATTCAAAATAATTCAATAAATTTAACCTTTCATATTTAAAATTTACATGAATTTAATCAATTTTTCACGTTATTGTCAAACCAAGCGAGTCTATCGGATCAAAGCAGCAGCTGGATAGCTACATTCTAGAATAAAAAACAAATTACTGTTAAACTTTTATTATATCAAGAAAGTGATATAACATTTCTAGGAGAATAACAAAGAGTAAATTGATAGGATTTTTTAATATATAGGGTTAAATTTATTGATTTGTTTTGAATTAGGATCAAGTTGATAAAATGTATAAGTTTTTTGTATCCATTTTGGAGAAAGTGTCTAGCTCAAATACCAACTTGTGAGTAAAAATTCTTTAAATACCGACTTGAGAGAATTTGCCAAATTCAATTACCAAATTAAGAGAATGTATCTAGTTTAAGTGCCAAGTGTATATTTGAGCCTTATTTATATAATAGGATATACTGGGTCAGTTTGGGTTGGACCAAATACGTTTTTAACTGTGAATCTGGCCCATTCAGACCTCCATATGAGTAGGTTTTAGTTTTAGTTTTATCGGCCCTATGAAGTAGGGGTGTGCATTATTCGGTTTTAACCGAATTAACTGACAGAATTTTTTTCGGTTAATTCAGTTTGTTAATTTTAGGTAAGTTCGGTTAACGGTTAATTTTTTTTGGAAATTTGGTTATCGGTTAATTCGGTTCGAAATCGGTTAATTAACCGAAATTATTATATATTAAATATTATATATATTACATATATTTATTTTTGGTCATTGAACTTTTAAAAATTATAAAATGACCATTAAATTTTTTGATATATTATAAAATGTTCATTAAACTTTTATCAAATTAGTATAAAATGAAATTTCAGTGACTAAAAAGGTCATTTTACCATAATTTAGTGACCAATTGTGTAATTTACCCAAAATTTTATAATAAATTTCGGTTAATTCGAAAACCGACCGAATTAACCGATATAATTTCGGTTCGGTTAAGGCTAATTCATTTCGGTTAACGGTTAAAGTTCTAAAAATTTTGGTTAATTCGGTTCGGCCACCGACCGAATTATCCGAATGCACACTTCTACTATAAAGGATCTATTATGATAAAAATGATTCTACCCGTAAACTACATTCAGGTAGCTATCACATGATTTGGATGTGCTTCATTTACGGTGATTTTGCTTCAAGTATTAATTGAATTCAAGATACTTATGGGCTATCAGTTTCATGTTTAACATGTGGTTCTAAAATGGTTCCATTTGAGAAGCCTCATGGACTGATCTGATCCACCAGTTTCAAGATTTTTATTTCAAATACCAAAAACATTAAGCCAATGGGTTGCTCGGCCTAGAGTTTGGGACCCGGTGAACGTACAGATCTGAAAGTGCATGGAAAAAATGTTAATTGGTTTTTTATTTTATAAAATTCCACATTCTCTATTTATCTGAAGCTCATTAATCCGTATTTTTTTTTACTTTATCCGTGGAAAAATCCATGACAGTTCGTAATGTCACGAGTTTCACAGAGACATAAATGGGAAACGTAAGAAATGAAGAAAGCCATAATCAAAGCATATATTATATAGAACAAAAATTCTCTATCTTTTTCGATTCATTTCTATTTTCAACATTAAAAAATTAAATTTTAAATCTCAAAACTTAAATTATAAACTCTACCCCTAATTTTGTAAACTCTTATCCTAAATTCTTACCCTACACCTTAAATTTAAATTAAATTTTTAGTATTAGGCTAAAATAGAGATACTTAAAGAGAAAGGGATTTCTATTCATATATATGAGCTCTGATAATCGGGTCACGCTGGTCTGGAATCTGGATGATGTTTTCCATGTTCCTAGCATAAAGTGACCATCATTGTCGTTGTGTAGCATTGTATCGAGCAGGTTCTGTGCTAGTTGTCGCAGCTGAAATTGATAAGATCGGCCTAAGATTACCAATGCTTAACATTAGGTAAGTTATAAATTATGCAAAAAAATGATTTAGGGTACCCTTTGACATGAATAGTTAATAGAATACTTTCTCCATTGTCCACGCTTATGTAAACCTTGGTGTGCTGGAAACTTCAATGCCTCAGTTTCATGATTGAAGAAGCTTCTCTCTAAGTGCATGAATATATATAAATATCAAATTGTTTGATCTTGCAGATCAAGGAATTTATTTCTTTTAACAGATTAAATCCAAAACGAGGAATACGCAAAGTTTCAACTCTGAAGAATTTTCATTTATTCAAAAGGTTTGAAGTTTTGACCCATTGTTCGTCTTGTTCGATAATCGTACTGAACTGCAACACGGAAGAACCGTACATTTATTATTACCTTGGAATGACTGTGGATGCAAACAAAGACAGATGTGATCGTAGCATGTGCATGGCAGCTCATTCAGGACGACTTTTATGACCACTCTGCTTTGAGACATTGTCGGTGACCCTTGGAATCTGCTTTCAGCGTTAAAAAAAATAAAAATTTGATAGTGTTAGAACCTCTTAAATTTTTTAAAAGTATCAATTTCGAGTTAAGACCTTAATTTTTTTAATTAACTAAACTTTCAAATCGAGAAATAAAATTAATTAAATTAAACAATCAAAAAATTGAATTAATTATATCTTTGGACCAATTTTAACAGTTAAGTCTTAACGATATTTTTTTAATAATACAATCATATAACACACTATTATTCTGTCACATGATGCAACACATGACACCAACTAATCCCAAAAAATATTATATTTAACGATCAACATTGATATAAAAGGTGCACTGATATAATTTTAGGATACAAAAACTTAATTGAGTAGAATTAATTTGTACATTAAATTTTAAAATAATAGTCAGTAAATTTATAATTCAGATTCTTTATTTTGTGTTTTATCCACAACAATATCATAGATCATTGCCTATTTGCCTTGCACTGCATGCTAATTGCTACATGCATCGTAGTGCAGCGGCATGTTACAGGATGGGTCGATGGTATGATGAAATGATGGTGGCTTATGATATGGGGGGAATTACTCCCAACTCAACCAATTCCATTCCTACATTAAATTTGTATACATGCACGTATTTATGCAAAAAGTTGGTGATGTCGTGTAATAGTGACGGAGTCAATAATTAAAATTAAAGGATAAATTACAATTAATTATAAAATAATTTTTTTATATAAAAGTAATGTTCAAATAAATAAAATTTTCATTACAATTTTTGGTATAAAAAATTTAGAAGTCACGTCTTGAAACATAACTGCAACTTCGTCTCTATATACAATATTCATTCAGGAAAATTTTACAATAAATGACATACACTGATTACACTATTAATTTTTATTTTTTATTAATTTATTTTAGATAAAATATTTTTAAATAGATATGTAGGATCCATCAATTCTCTTTTTGCTAATTTTGTTACTCCTTATTTATTTAATTTATGTCAATATAAAATTTTGGCATAAGGATAATTTTAATCCCTAACGTTTATAATTTCTGTCATTTTAGCCATTATTTTTTTAAGGATAAATTTGGCCCTTAACCTATATCATTTTGTCAAACTACTCATTTTTTAACTAAAATCTCGATTAAACCATTCAAAGTTTAAACAGTGATGACATGTCAATATTCTTATTTAAAAATATATATTTCTCAACCAATTTTAAAAAATAACAAAAAATAAGCATAAACAAACAACTAAATCATCACAGAAATTCAACTCCTAAACACAAAGTTAATAAACAAATTCCTAAACTCCAGTTTACATTTTTATATCAAGGTTTTTAACACCTATAATTTTCTACTTGTTGTCATTTTTTTCAATGCTTTCGGGATTTTTTAAATTTTATAAAAAAATTCAACTGATATGTTTTTTAAAATTCATTTTCAAATACTAAGTACCCAATTCAAAACCTCAAACCATCAACATTAAATTAAACACTAAAATTTCAAAACCCTAAAATAAAGAAATAAAAACCCAGTTGATTAGTATCAAAAGTGTTCTTTGATTAAATAATAAGTGATTTCTACAAGTTTTAATAATCGCATTAGATTTCTCTGTAATCTTTTATCTATTGATTCAAAGATCGAATTTTAAAAAACAAGATTTGATTCAAAGTGAATTCAAATTTGAGGGTAAAATCGTATTTGTTTGTATGATATGTATTATTAGATTTTAGAATGAATTTACTTTGAAAATTGTAGACTGATTTCATGAATCTTTAGCTAGAATTTTAAATTCCAACACCATTTATGATTAACACAATTCTTTTCCAAGTTTATATATTTTTTAATTATAATTATCTTTAATAGTTTAAATCAAAATAAAATTTTATTACACATGTAAGTATGTAATAGGTTAGATTACATGTCATTTAAAATGTATTATCACATGTATATGCCATATTATTACCTTTAAATTTTTAGCGGTCTAATCAACATGATAGTTAAAGAATGACTAATTTGACAAAAATATATAGGTTGAGGGCCAAATTCATCTTAAAAAGAATGAGGGCCAAAATATCAATAATTGTAAATGTTAGGATTAAAAATAACATATACCTAAAATTATTCACACAAAATTATAGCAGATTCAACATCATTTTATGCCTAAAATTAACTTTTATGCCTGAAAATTGTAGCAGTGAAGGAATAAGGATGGTGGATATTGCGGTGGTAGTGGGTGATGAAGATGGTGGCTAAATTATAATAAAGTTAAAAAGTTGAGACTTAAATTTTCATTATGCCAGTTTGAAAAAGACAGTTTCAATATAACTTTTAAATTAGGATTAAATCTTGTAGTGGGTCTAAAAAATTTATGTAAACTTAAAAAATTTAGAAATAGCGGTAAATATTAGTGTGTGGCATTAATAATATATATCGGTATATGACATTTATAGGAGGCTCACCCATTCATCCCGCAATAAAGTTGTAAATCACAGTTTTTTGAGACAAAACCTTAACCTAGTAATAAAATCTTAAATGGTTATTTATATACATACGCTACGCAAATATTTGTAAGGATCATACTATTTTTTAACGGTTAAAACTTGAGTTTTTAATCATGTTATCAAATATGAGATAAATTGGTATATTATTTGATAATATTATCCAACAAAAAAACATAACCTCTTAAAAAAGAAAAAAATTTAACCTTCCTTTTATACGACTGTCAATTGCTATCAAAATATTCTTATAAAAAAAAGTTCTTTTTTGATGAAGGTTGGTTTCCCTTCCTTCTTTTTTTCATTTCTTTTTTCTTTAAAAATTTTTTCTTTTTTTTTTTTTATATTTTGGTTGCTTCAATGTTCTTTTATGGCCAACTCAATGGAAGCCCACTTTTTTGATGATCAATGTTCAAGCTTGAGTATTGTTCTGAGTGAAGGAAGCGTGGCTCTAACTGTTGGCTTGAGTCTAGAAAGACTTGGCAGAGGATTGTTTTTCTCTATACGTGTCTTTTTTTTCTTTCTTTTTTGTCGTGTGTTTTTTGTTTTTTTTTTTGTATTTTCTTTTTACAGGCTTTACAGTTTTTTTAAAAAAAAATAAGTCTATTCTTACCTTTCGAAAGTCATGGATGATTTTAAAAGTTTCGCTTTCTTTTCATCGTTTTTCTCAATAGATTCACGCTGTTTCAGTGGTTTTTTCGACGAAAAAGAAAATCGTTTGGTCTCAAACGACCTTCATAGCCTCTTCCCAGTGGTACATGTCAACCCGACCCTTTGAAATACTCGCCAATGTTACTAACCGTCGAGGATTTTCAAATTTGTGAATACATCAATGGTTCATACGGACGGCCGCTCCCCTCCTCATTTGATGCCCTATGTTTGCTCGTTTAGGGTTTGTTGTTGACTTCTTTCTTTCTTCACTTGGTTTTCCGGCCATTGAGCCTTGATGTATTTCTTTCTTTTCTGTTTTAAGTCTTATTGTGCTCGTGTTTTTATGAGCTTTTGTATGTTAGACTTTTATGCTCGAACGAAATTTCTCCCTTGATAAAATTATAGTATATTATTTGGTATTTTATATTTTTTGGTTAAAGTTTTGTTGTTTAGTTGATAAATTAATTATAAATTTAATTATAAGATTAAGTGTTTGATATCCAGCCATGAAAATAGAACACATATCATGGTCAACCATTTACCTTTTTAAAGAACAACTGCAACGATAAGAATTATTATTTTTTAACTAAGCAACGATAAGAATTAGTTATCACCATTAACAATGTCTACTTTGATTTGAACATATAAGATTATATAAAATAAATATAATATTATCTAATTCTATAATTATTTGATATGTTATTCAAGTAACCAAGCAATAAAATTTCACAATCAAACACACTTATAGCATGATATTTTTATTTCCAATTCATGAACCAAACGCTCCCTCGATGATATCATTGTTATCAATCTAAAACAACCTTCTTCAAATAAACATAAAAATATAATTCTAAAATCTAAATTCGATAAAATAAATGATTTCTGACATTGAAATTGCATTCACAATGCCACGATTTAAAAATGAAATCCCATTCATTAAAGGATTCAATGTAATATTTTGTTGGTTTTGATGGAAGGTAGCAAATGCATATAGAAGAAGAAAGCATACTTGGTTACAAAGCATGGTTTTTTTTTTTTTTGCAGGTTGCTGAACCCATACTTTTCTGGGACTGCGATTCTCCACCATATCTGAGGACTTCAATTTATTACAATGAAGAAGCATCAACAACCACACCACATTACTTTAATAGAATTTTATTTAGTTTTTCTTAAACTTCAATCAAAATATTTGTCTGTCCACTGGTTCATTACTCTAATACACAAAAAAGATGATGGAATTGTGATCTCATGTTCTTGAACAAACATTCGAGATTCCACCTAAAATGTCGATAATTAACAAAAAATACAAACCTAAGCTTATGAAACTCTATTGTTTATCAAAATGTGAGGCTTCCTTATTGAGTGAAATGGAGAATAGCATTTGAGAGCTGATGGAAAAGGATGTAGGACCAGAATGTGGAACCTTTCGAATATATGTATATATAAGATTTAGATTCAATACACCGACATTGGAAATAAAAGGTTTTTACAAGTGTCGTAGTTTTAGAGTTTAGAGATTCAACTTAAGAT
Source organism: Hibiscus mutabilis (assembly GCA_019671005.1). Taxonomy (NCBI): domain Eukaryota; kingdom Viridiplantae; phylum Streptophyta; class Magnoliopsida; order Malvales; family Malvaceae; genus Hibiscus; species Hibiscus mutabilis. Next base: position 43,705,454 of record CM033752.1, on the reverse strand, counting down.
TTAAAATTTAGAGGTTGTGGTTAAGATTTAGGGTTTATAGTTAGAATTTAGAGTTTAGATGTTAGAGTCTAGAGTTTAGAGTAATATGGTTAAAGATTTAAGTTTTAACTTATAAATCATACATTCTAGTCATAATTCTTAAATTCTAAATTACTAAATTTAAACCCCTAAAATTTAAATTTTAAATTAAATCTTTAAACCCTAAAATTAAAATATTTATAGATATATTTTTTTACTTTTACTGTCCGTATATGAAATAATTATATATATAATTATCAAAATTGAAGACAAGACACAAAACAAAACAATCTGGAATCAATGTGAACTCAACAACTTCTGTCGAAGAAAATTCTTGGCTAAGCCCCCCTTAAAAGGGCCCCTCTTCCGTAATTTTATTCTTCAGCCAATTATTTCCCCTCTTTTAAAATCCTCTCCGGAAGGCCAATTGGTCAACAGGCCAACACCCTTTACCTTCCCTTCTCACTAATGAGTAAATCACCAGTCTTTGAGTTTCTCCTTCTATTACTCTTTATTGTTATTGCCTTTGCCGCTAATGCCACCGTCGCTACAGCCATACCCCAACGATTCAAGGAAGCCCCACAGTTCTATAACTCTCCGGATTGTCCGGTGATTGTCGATGGAGATGAATCGGATGGTGAAGGCTCCTCCATTTTGTGCTCGGATCAAGCGGTTCATGTGGCGATGACCCTTGACACAGCTTACATCCGGGGATCCATGGCTGCTATTCTTTCGGTACTTCAACACTCCTCTTGTCCTCAGAACATTGCCTTCCATTTCGTAGCCTCCGCCGCGTCCAACGCGTCGATTTTACGCGCCACTATCTCCTCCTCCTTCCCTTACCTCAACTTCCGAGTCTACTCTTTCGACGACGCCTCTGTTTCGCGTCTCATTTCGACCTCCATCCGCTCTGCTTTGGATTGCCCTTTGAACTACGCTCGAAGCTACTTAGTCAATCTACTTCCTTTATGCGTCCGCCGAGTCGTGTACCTTGACTCCGACCTGGTTCTCGTCGATGACATAGCTAAACTCGCCGCAACCCCACTCGGAGACGACTCAGTCTTGGCTGCACCGGAGCATTGCAATGCAAATTTCACGGCCTACTTCACTCCGACATTTTGGTCAAACCCTTCTTTATCCTTGACTTTTGCGAACCGTAAACCCTGTTACTTCAACACTGGAGTTATGGTAATCGACCTTGATCGATGGAGAGACGGAGATTACACGACGAAGATTGAAGAGTGGATGGAGCTTCAGAAAAGAATGAGAATTTACGAATTGGGTTCTTTGCCACCATTTTTATTAGTATTCGCCGGAAACATAGTGCCGGTTGATCACAGATGGAATCAGCATGGCCTCGGGGGCGATAATTTTAGAGGTTTGTGCAGAGATTTGCATCCCGGTCCGGTTAGTCTTTTACATTGGAGTGGGAAAGGGAAACCGTGGGCGAGGCTTGACGCTAATAGGCCATGCCCTTTGGACGCTTTATGGGCACCTTATGATCTCCTGCAAACGCCATTTGCTTTGGATTCTTGATTGAGAAGCGCTTGTTAATTTGCTGCTGGGTTTCAATCGGTTTAACTATACCAACTTTTCTGGGCAAGTGTTTGTTTGCTGAGAAAGGGACGTAATCATCAAGAAATAGATAAACTGTAAAGATTTTCAGCTGATGATGGTGCGGGATGAAGAGAAAGCAATGGGGAGAAGATCTCAATTGTTTTCTTGTAGATTATTACAGGTATTACTTGAATCAAAATCTGTATAGCAAAAGAGCTGTTCATGATTTTCTTTTGTTTAATAACAATAAAACATGCCTTAATCTGCACATAATCTTGATTTCATGATTAAGTTTTTAATATACAAAGCATAATACATGAAATGAGAAATTACCAATACCATTCGTAAAGATATTTGATGTGTAATTTTGAACGTGGAAATGGCTAGAAAGACATTGCTGTGCCAGCTGATGAGATTCTTTAACGCATATGAATAAAATAAAATAAGGGTTGACAATTGATAATACTTTCAAATTTATAATTCATTTTTAAGTGGTTCTATTTTTCTGCTAATACAAAAACGCTTTCAAATTAATAACGAGAAGAAAGAAGAATATTTCCCCATTTATTTATAAATTTAATTAGTTAACCTTGAATTTCATTTATTTCAACAAAATCTTTTGTTTGTTAATTAATTAGACAAGGAACTACTAATTTTAGAGTATGCATTGGAATTGGATGGATAGTTTAGATGAGAATTTTAGAATAACGAATAAAATTTTTGATAGTGATAATATAATTTTTTTTAATTTTGTAAGTTGATTAAAAAACTGTCATTCGGTTTTAATTCTTTTAGGGTTAAATTAGTATTTAAAATAAAATTACTGATGGTGTTGAAAAAAATTTACTGTCAACATCAGAATAATAATCTAAGGATATTTATGGATATTTCAAAACCAAAGGTCATCGCCATTAGTCTATGTTTCAATTTAATTATTTATGTGAATTATAAGCATTCTTTCTTAAATTAATCTTCTATAATAATAATAATAATAATAATACTGTTTTTCTAAGTAAATTCTAATCACGAATGGAAAAGGGAGTGTCGGTAGATTAAGCATTTCGACAGTACGTGGAGCTCATTTGAGCTTTTCTTTGGTTGCCTCGTGGCGGAATTATGAAATGTTGTTAAAACTGTACGGCTGTGATGAGGAAATTTTCAAACCGTGTATGTCCTACTTTTTCTCAAGCCGGCCGGGTACGGCTGATTTGATAGGTAAGCCATTAGCGAACAATTCTGGGAACCGTAGTGTTAGACTGGACTTTATTTCTTTCTTCCTCATATTTTTCTTAATTTTCTGAATTCAAATCGTGAGTCATTGCATCCATTCCTTGTTTAAAACGCGTTCTAGAGGAATCAATTTAACTGATAATTTTAAATAATAATTATTTTAAAAAACAGTTGTATATGAAAGTAATATTTAAAATATACTGTTCGTCAAATTCTCTTATTATTTAAAATGAGATTAGTAATTTATATTGCCCGGTAAATGGATCTTGTATTATGGTTTTTGATATCTTTGTTTTACCATGTAAATCAACCATGGGAAGCTTGACTCCTTTCTTCTGAAATATTTTTGATGGTAGTTGGAAATTGGTGTTTTACCCTTATTAGATGTTTTGACACAGTAATAAATGAATTAAAGTTTGGTTAATTTTAAAAAATAGAATATAGGATCAATCATTGCCAAAAGTAGAGTACAATATAATTTTGGTGATGTATCCATGAATATCACTTTCTCTATAAAGCAGTGGTGCTGTGCTGCTCATATATTTCTATGGCAACATTATTTCACAAGATTTTAAGATCCACATTTTTTAGTCTCTGTGGAGTGTTTGCTACATTTGTCTTCACCTTTTGTTTAGATGAAGCGTCATTTCAACATATCAATTCTAAGTTTTAAGTTTTGCTTATTGAATGATATTAAAAACCCAAAAAGATATGCTGTCAATGTATATTTAAGCTGCTAAGTGTTGACTTGGATTCTGACACATTTCTTTTCTGTATTCATTTTCGAAACCTAAAAATTACTACAAGATGTGTCTAAGCTTTTGTCATAAATGGAGCTTACAGGTGAGGAGCGAAGACATATGTAAAACACGAGTTTATATGGTGGACTGACAAAAAATAAATAAAAGATGGGTTTAGATGCTCTCAACTTTCCTCCATAGAACATGTCGGAAAGGGACACCCCTTGTGTTTGACACCATCACGATAGAAATTCTGCTTGAAACTCTAAAGCATCTCATGAATGTGTAAAATCTTCAGGGAATGCAGGATATGAGACCAAACCTCGAGTTTCAATGATAAAAGAAGAAAACAAGGATGGCCAATCTTTAAATTTATTCCCATGATAAAACCATCCCAGTTAACCCCTTAGTTGTGACTTGCGAGCTCCCGTCACAGTATCAGATGCTTTCTCCGATGCTACAAAGTCCATTCTGTTTGATAAAGGCTTAAACTTGCGGGAAGGACAAACGATATGGCATCGTATCATGAAGTCGGTTATCTCCATATCTCCACATTTAACATCATCCTAAGCAGCCAAAAGTTTCATAGCTTTCTCACAAAGGAGGCCACTCACCAAAGCAGAGTCGGTGCCTAGAGATGGGAAATCCCTTCTTCCACCATTTTCTCTGTCAAACTGGAGGCTTCACATGTTTTACCTACTTTAAGTTTAAGTTATCCATCAATCAATGTATAATAGGTAACAGCATTAGGAGCTAACCCCTTCAATGGAAGCTTATTGAAAAGCAGATGCCATCAAATCATCAAAAAACGTTGAGAAAATATAAATAGTAATCAAGAGAAAAGGAAAGAAGTAACAGACGTAAATACCCCTGAGCCAGAAGGTGGATAAAGGGGACGATCCTCAGCATAATGTCCATGATAATGTCTCTCCCAAGATTTATGGGTACTCCCCTTAAAAGCTTTTTAAATCCAATTCATAATGCAGAATGGTATCTGCTTGTAATCAATAAGATTTCCACCTGCAAAGAGAACATACATTCAAGCAAATAAAGATAGGTATCACGAAATCTACATAAAAAGTCCAAAAATATACGGTAAATTTAAAATGTAAGCCAAAAATGAAGTTACTCAATTCATGCTAAGATAAATGAGAAAAGAAAATGTACACTTCTAACTGAAGAAACATCAATAAACAGAGCTTGGCAAAAGATTCACCATTCCAATATCGAAGGTTATAAAAAGCAGCAAAAAACAAAATAAAGAAAATGCCAGTAATTATCACTTTGGAGCTAAAACAATTACTAAAGAATAAAATCAAATTAGATTTAAAGCAACCCAGAGGAGGAGAATGCTAAAATAACTACATAAGCCAGGATGACAAACTATTTTATTTATGTTTGATGTGTGTGTGTGTGGGGGGGGGGGGGTCATGCATATTGAACAATTGCCTACAACAAATTATAGCAGTTCAGCTACACTTGTCTTCAATGTAAGCAAGCCAACCGAGTATAAATGATTGCAATCAAAATCACCAACCTAGCATTGTCCAAACCCAGAATGTTTAAGCTAAAAACGAGTGAAAAGCATCAAGTTTCTCGCTGGATCAATTGAATACAAGGACAGACAGCAAGAAAAAGGAGGAAGAGAAAAACGGATTCTTTCCAGCTCAATGCATGTATCATGAAGAGTCGGTTATCTCCATATCTCCACCTTTAACATCACCCTAAGCAGCCAAAACTTCCATAGCCTTTTCATTTTCTTCTTGCTCACAAAGGCCACTCACCAGAGCAGAGGTGGTGGTGGGTAGAGACGGGGAAATCCCTTCTTCCATCATTTTCTCTGTCAAACTGGAGGCTTCATATGTTTTACCTACTTTAAGATATCCATCTATCAGCGTATAATAGGTAACAGCATTAGGAGCTAACCCCTTCAATGGAAGCTTATTGAAAAGCCTCTGAGCTCGATCTAGATTTCCTGATTTACACAGTCCATTTATTAGAGCATTGTAAGTAACGATGTTAGGTTTAAGACCCACTTCCAGCATCTCATCCCGTAACCTGAATGCTTCATTGACATCACCAGAGGCTGAATATCCATGAATCAGCGTGGTATATGTGAAACTGTCGGGATTGAATCCTCGCTGCAGCAAAGCAAAGAAAAATCTTCTAGCAACATCAACCTTCCCAGACTTGCACAATCCAGTAATGGCAATATTATACACAACATTGTTGGGCAGACAAAAGCTTTTGGCATTTTGATCAAGTGTATTTGCAATTTTCTGAATGTTTAAGCAACTAGCATCAGTCTTCTGGCTATCCAAACCCATGTGAGTTAAAAGAGGATCAGTACCTACCATCTTCTGCAAGAGTATATTTGCGTCATCGATCCTGCCAAGCCTGTATAGGCAACTCACTACTTTGCTGCAAATATTTAGGTTAGGTGCAAACCCTCTCTCCGTCATCTCAAAGTACATGCTAAAAGCTTTACTCAAGTTTCCTACATCACACCAACCGGAAATCAGAGCCCCATACGTAACAAGGTTAGGGGCTAATCCCCTGGTATGCATTTCAGTAAGAAGATCCTCTAATTTACTCAGTTTTCTGGACTTGAAAACACCACTAATAAGAGAGTTATACATTCCAATTGTAGGAATAAATGCTTCCCTTTCCATCTTATCTTTAAGTTTAAAAGCTTCTTCGATTTCTCCAATTTTACAATACCCATCACTCATGACTCTATATGTTATTCCATCTGGTAAGCACCCTAGTTCCTTCATTTTGCCAAATATCTCTTTTGCATCATCCATTCTCCCAATCTTACACAGTCCAATAATCATTGTATTAAAAATAATCCTATTTTTGGAAAAGCCCCTAGCCAAAATTCTTTTCCAAAATCCTAAAGCACTTTCTACATCTCCCATCTTGAAAAACACCTGAAGCAGAGTACAACAACCTACCTCATCGGGGATCAAGCCTTTTTTCAGCATCATACGCCAAAGGTTCAAAGCATCATTAAATGCACCAGCATGACATAAACCCTTGAGAAGGGTATTGTAAGTTAGAACACTTGGTTCAATTCCTTCCTGAAGCATTTCATCACAAAGCTTGAAAGCCTCACTCATGCGGCCCACCCTACAATAGCCATCCACAAGAGTATTATAACTATATGAATCTGGCTTTATGTTCCAATCATCCATACTCATCAAAACCCTCTCTGCTTCATGAGTATTACCAACCTTACAGTACCCGTTGATCAACGAGTTGCAAACAAACAAATTCATCTTCAGTCCCCTTTTCAACATCTCTTCCTGAATCCTGATAGCATCATCGATTTTACCAACTTTACAATAACCATCTAGCAGCACGCCATAAGCATAATCATCCACAACCATCAACGTTGCTTCCATCTCTTTAGTCACCTTCTCTGCTTCCTCCATCTCACGGTTTTTACAATAACCTTTGACCAGCATCGTATATGTAACGACATTCCTCAAAATCCCCTTTTCATTCATCAGCTTCATCACCCTTTTAGCTCCCTCCATATCTCCCAAGCTAACAAATCCATTAATCAAACTATTATAACTAACCACATTCAAGTCAAAACCGGAATTCTCCATTTCTTTCACAAATTCCACCGCTCTGTTCAATCTCCCTTCCTTACAATATGCATTAACAATAATGGAACACGTAAAAACATCTGGCACGATCCCAATCCTAAGCATCTGTTCATAGACGAGCAAAGCTGTATAACTTTCTCCATTCTTCACCAAATTACTCAGCAAACTATTACATGACTTTAAACTAGGGACACGACCGTACTTCCCCATATTATCAAACACATTCAAAGCATTCTTAATCAACCCTTTTTCAGCAAAAATTTTCAATAACATATCGAAAACCAAGGGCGAAAAGTTAAATTCCTTGTAAGCCCTGACGATCTCACTCCAAATTAAAGAGGAAGAGCCATTGTTCTTACATAAAACGACGAGTTCGGATAAATAAGCTCTGGTTTCATCGTACATGCGAGCTCGTGACAAGATGTGGACGATTTTGCAGTACGACGTGATGTTCGGTCGGAACTTTTGTTGCCTGGAGGCTAATTTGAAGAAACACAAAGAAGCTTTCGGGTTCAATTTGAGGTTTTGGAGAACGGAATCGAGTAGTTCATCGGAGAAGTCGAAAGAGAGGTCGTTGAGGGCGTTGTAACGGCCTAGGACGAGGATCCGGGTGATCCGTGAGAGGAGTTCGGGTCGGTTGAGTTTGTATTCGTCCAGGAGCTTCCAGTAGAGTGGAGAGGACGAGTGGAAGGATTTGAGTGAGTGGCGGAGATGGAAGAGTAGGGAAGGAGGGTGGAGCTGGAAGTACCTGAACATTGGTTTAGAGATTCTATCAGATGTGCAGTACTGTTAGCATTTACGGCCGCCGGTGAAGAATCAAATACGGCGTTTCGAGGTCACAAGACATGCCTGGGAACATGAAAATTTTGTAAGGGAGTTGAAAACTTAAAGTTGATTGGGTCCAGTTGGGTCGCTTGACAGGTAAAGCAATGGGTTTCACAAGACATGCCTGGGAACATGAAAATTTTGCAAGGGAGTTGAAAACTTAAAGTTGATTGGGTCCAGTTGGGCCGCTTGACAGGTAAAGCAATGGGTTTTAAATATATATATATATATATAAATTGTTTGTATTATATCTAAAGAAGCAAAAAAATCTGCTACAAAATATATCAAATCACCTATACAAGGAAAACAATAAACTTTTATACAGAACACCTTATATATCGATACTTCATTTATTACAAAGTTATAAATTAACAGGATCATTAATAAAATTTCTGCCAGCAATCTTAATAGTCATTATATCTTTAAGTGTGCATAACAATTCAATATCTATTATAAGTTGCCTATGAAAAATTATATGATTTTTTTTCATATAAGATATATACAAACATTTCAAGCAAGTTTAAGTATATAAACAATGAGAAATTTTTCTTTAAATTTTGCACACGCCTAATTCAACTCATACTTTCACATACCAATAGATACGTACAAATTACAGAGCTTTAAAACAGCTTTATGAAGAATGAACACTCAAAAAATAAATGTGGATGCTAGCACCACACAAAATACATGTGCAATCAACAATAATATGCATGTGCACTAATTTATCCTTAATTGATAATTTACCAAAGATAATAATCCATAAAATTATAGCATGCTTAGGAATATACAAGAAAAGTCATTTTGATTTTTTCCTTTTTAATCGCGTAAAATTTATTTCCAATTTTTTTAATCCATTAGATAGACCTCGATTTCAGGCAACAACTTGACAATTTTTAACTATACTATACAATTAACAAAACTGCCTAAAATAAAAATCATTTTGATTACTCTAAAATTTCATTATTATAATCTTACCCGATTTTCGTTACTAGTAATTTCATTAAACTAATATCCATTCAAATAAAACTCAATATCATATACTAACCACTTATCTAGATATTATTATTACAATTCATATCTAGACTAGTTTGAAAGGAGCTACTATTTATTTATACATGCCAACTAGAAATATCAAAATACATCAAAGATGTAATTACCGATACTGCATATATCCCCTTTGATAGTGATGTCTTACTCCTTACTCTGAACCGGGTTTTCTACCTACGCGTGAAAAACCATCACACACTAAGTATATACTTAGTGAGGAATTATAATTATTTAATATAAATCAACATGCTTGAATTATATCAATAATATAATAAACATGCAGTTTGATCACTATTCCTTTATTTCCCTTATGTTAATCAAATATTAACATAATATAATCCGGATTCATAAATCCTATTATTATCCGAGAATTTACCTAATTTCTAAATTATTTACCATTTATTATACGAGAGTTCACTTACTCTCTAACTTATTCACCATTTATTATCATTTTCCGAGAGTTCACTTACTCTCTATCTTATTCGTCATTTATTATCATTTTCTGAGAGTTCATTTACTCTCTAATTTATTCACCATTTATTATCATTTTCCGAGAGTTCACTTACTCTCTAATTTATTCATCATTTATTATCAAATAAATTATTGCACAACATAGTTTTGAGAACTTGAGTACACGAGTCAAAACCGCACCAAAGTGCTAATAAACCGCACCGAAGTGCTAAGAGACCGCACATAAGTGCTAAAGAACCAGACATAAGTGTTAATAAACCGCACCGAAGTGCTAAACTGCTGGACTCTATGGCATGCCAACTATACTCTATACCTCAATTACCTATTTGGGCATACTTTCCAATTCCATATTCGATTCATCTATGGCAATATAATTAAATACTGGGCAGTTCATACCCTAAATATAACATAAACATACATACCTGATATATCTAGTGATCAAATGCATCATACTTCTACCTTTGACAATTCTCAATATGTCAAATATAAGTTCATGATTTAAAAATATAATTATCAAGCAATTATTAATAAGGTAGACTTATCACAAGTCTTCCAAATGATAATCATAATATCATCCATGCATAAAAATGCACTCACCTTGACACTTTATAAATTGCCAATATGTACTTAGCCTCACTAAGCTTCAGCTTTGATCTATGTCATTTCCTCGATTGTTAGCTCGATCTCGGTTTTGATCACGATCTACATGTGTATTAACAGGCCACAGATACATTTCAAATTATATGTTAATATCATACTAACACATAAATACAATAGGAATAATTTTTCTACAATTATTCCTATAATTGTCCAACCTTAGTTCCATGACATAAGTTATTATACCTTTAACACCTTGAATTTTCCTCAATACTTTGTATTTCTTTCAACCTTTACTCAAAGAATGATTTATAACTCATTCTAACCTTAATTCCAGCATAATACTTCCATAAAAACAAATTTTCACTTTAGTCCTTAACTTTCTCCAAAATGCCGAATTGGTCCCCAAACTTTCCAAGATTTTCGAATTGATCCTTATGTTTTTACAAACTTCTAAAATGGTCCAAATGTCATTTTAAAGCTTGTAAAATCATAATTTCATCATATCCAATCTTATGGAAATTTTTCCATAATTTCTTCTAATTTTTCTTCTTTGACCGAAATGGTCCCTTACTTTCCAATATTTCCATTTTGGTCATAAATTATCAAATCAAGCTAATTTGATCAAAATCTCATCATTTCTAATGCTAGAATAATTTTCACAATAATTTCCCCTTTATTTCCAATTCTAACCGAATTGGTTCATTATTCTTCCTAAGGGAAAATTTTTATTCTAACATCAAATTAAGGCTTCTAATATCACAAATCATTCATTTCCATCCTTTATTAAATTCCCTAACCAAATCTCCAAATTTTAGGGTTAGGGTTTATAACCTTGAACATAGAATTAAACTAAATTCAAGCTTGTTTTCATGTTTACAACACTTGAGTTACTTAAATCAAGCCTTAATTCCAACATAGTTCATGAAATTCCAATTTCTCTCTCTTTAAGAACATGAACTATTCTTCATAATAGCATACAATATTACTATCAAAAGAAAGAGCATGAAGCATAGATCAATTTATTTCAAAGCAACATACCTTGATTCTATCTTTAAAACCTTCAAATTTGCCAAAGAAAATTTTCTTTCCTTTTCCCCTTGTGTTTCGAAAATACCCAAGAAAGATGAACAAATTAGTTCATCTTTTATCCTTTTAATTCACATGTGATAATTAAATGAATTTTAAATTCATTTAATTAGTGAAATTACTAATTTAACCTTCAAATCCAATGGCTATATTTAATCTTATCATAAACCAAGGGCCAAGATTAAATCCATGTGTTTTTCATTTTCTAAAAATGCCCTCAACATTTCAAAATATTTCAAAAATGTCATCCATGGCAAATGTCCAATTTGCCCTCCAACTATACTTTATTTACCAACAATTCTTGAAAATTGTCATTCCATCACTATCAAACTAAATCTAGTTAGAATCCAACCAAATGTAATAAAATATCCATAAAATAATATTTTATGAGTTTTCCATAATCTTTGGAACTGTCTTTAAAATTCCAATTCGATTCGATTACCCGATATTCACTTTCTACGATTTTTCCTATCAGGTAAAATATGAAATTCTCATAATTCTGATCTCCATATGTATATTTTTAACATACAAAATATTCCATAATTTTGTAAAAATCAAAATTTTGAAATTTTGACTCGATCCAATATACTGATAATTTACCCGAAATCTTTATCGGATAAATTTCTCTTAATAATCCTTGATCAGATATCCACAAAAAATTTCAACTCGAACTAATTCCCCTTTCTATCAGTCTCAACTACTGACATGAGACCTTCCCATAAGGTCACCCATCCTAATGCTACTCTGCTCTGAACAAGCTTAATAATTTTTATTTCGATCCAAATATTTAGAATTTTTTTCAAACTTTAATGCTTTATAGCTCTTAATACAAACTCCGTATCAAAAATCCGTGTGTCACGAAAATGCCACTCTTAGGGTGAACTATTCATTTACGGGACCAAATACATAATTTTTTAAAATTATAATTTAGTCCCTAAACTTTTTAATTTTACACTTTGGCACCAAACTTTTCGAATTTTATATTTTGGTCACTAACCAAAATTTTGAGGTATTACAAAAACGATTAGAGGTAAAGAAAGCTACATGGAATTTCAGGTCTAATATAGAATCAATGATTGTGTCTATTCCGGTGGTTTCCGTGGGAAGATCCTAGATGTTAAAAGAATGAGACTAGAGTATCCAAGGAGATAACATTTGTCGAAGAATATCAATCATTTCAATCTGATAAAGCTTCAAGGTATACGTGAAAACGATGGAATTTTCTATCTTGCTTTCAATTTTCAAATATATGAAAAAATGGTCTCAGAGGGAATGGCTTTGCCATGAAAGCACTGATGATATTGGAAGCTTGATACATGGGGACATCAAGAGCTGTAAAGTTCTGCTAAACAGCTGTGAATGAAAAGAGCCAACTAAGAGACCCAGCATGGCGGCAGTAGTGTCTGTTCTGTCCAAAATTCGAGCTGGCGTATGTAAATAGGAGCCATGGACAGTTTACATGAAATGAAATTTCTTTATAAATTAAATGTTTAAACAATCTTGATCTTAAAAAGGATAAAAAAGCAATAAACTAATTATATAAAAAATGAAGAATGGCACTGGCAGCCACAAGGAATGAAAATTGGTAATACTTCTAAAACTACCCTAGAGACATGAATATTACACTATGTGTCAGGGGCCTTTGGTTCTAAAAGGAAAAGGCCCAGTTTTAGCTCTTTGAAAGAATAGGGAACGTGTTTGAGAATTTGGGGTTTGGGATTTCAGTGAGGGAACATCCCAGTCATTTGAATATGTTCAAGGGTTCTTCTAAGACCATATTTATAAACTGCCTGATGGCCTGCTCTGAAACCATCTCCATATACAGGGGAAGCATCTGATTCAATTTGGTGCTTGAAGAACTCCCCAAGTTTCCTATCAAATTGAGATCTTTTGCCCTTTTTTAATCTACTACTCGAAGCAGACGATGAAGTCGGTGGAGCATTGCTGCTAGAAGCAGATTCAAGCTGGGTAAGTAACCACATGTGTGCTAACACTTGACAAATGCCCTCCTCAACATCCTGACTAAGAGTCCGGAAACCTGACAGACAAACAAACAGCATATGTGTCACTGTTAGTGTCTCCAAATGGGGAAAGATAACACATTTTTAACTGCTTAAGATGGAAACCGAACAAACCTTGAAGTCGCATCCATGCATGCATCATCTCATGGGCTAAGATTGACCCAGTTAACAACCTACATATTCAAGATATACATGTTTGCATCAAATACATCAGCGTTACTTGAGGTACAACGAGCAATTAAAATTTGCATAAACTGCTACAGATATGCACCTTCGTTAAAGCACAGGAAGAATTTGATAAATTAAAAAGACAAAGACGAGGCTATCATGATTTAGGGAAATAAAACAATACCTTGGCAGGCCGTAAAGAATGAGAATTGCAGTCACATCACATCGACGTGTCAACTTGCAGGGCTCTGTTATCATGTCCTTTGCACGATTCCCTGTCCCTTATCTTGGTCGCCTTAGAATCTGATGATTTCAAGTTAAGGATGGTATAAATCTTTGAGAAATAGTAAATAAAACACCTATGAAAATTATTAAGATCAAACATTAGCAATATAATTTCAAATATTC